>CM036244.1:11096533-12296533 GCA_020698575.1 Bostrychus sinensis | reverse complement strand
CTAGAGGTGGCCAAGATTGGTTTAAAAATATGAATAAAAACATTATAGAGCCCCTTAAAAGAAATGAAAATACATTAATATTGGAGAAATGTTGCGGGTGGGGGGTAAATGTAGATGGTTGTGTCAGGAAGGGCTCATTAAGCAGAGTGAGGTGTATGAAGGAATATATAGGAAGGACATAATTTAACACAAAGGCTGATGTAAGATGAAATTGCAGTGGTCCCTTATCATTTTCCAGAGCTGCATAGTTGAGAGTATCTCGTTCAAAGATCCAGTTCATGGTATCTCATACAAATACAAGTGGGAGGAACGTGAGATCAACAGTTCAAAGCAGGCAGGAGGCTGGACTGCTTTAGGATTCAGTCCCACACTTCAAGGTCAGGCTACAGCTGAAGAAAAGAATGGCTCACATCTATCACAGTTTAAACAATATAGGCCTATAGATGTGTATTTGCGGCAAAATGTATGAACTCCATCTCCATTTGTTTGAAAAGGGTAATCCTTCACAATGTATACTAAGTGTAAAAATGGGGAGGGCTACCAGACCGCAAACATGGAAGTCAATATTTCAAAGCTTTTGGCTGTCTTCAGACCTCGAATAAAATTTTTTAATGAGTGACTGGATTGGATCAAATGTGGCCAGCCCCTAAAAAGTATGTGGCCTGTTTCTAGATGTGCAGTATTTACAACATGTGGCTTGTATAGAGCAACCTATACTAAATGTGTGATCTTCTGGTTTTCATTTATTCATTTTCTACCACTTAAACCTAATGCCGTGTTAGTCGCAGGGCTGACACTTAGAGACCACACTGATGGACAACCATTCACTGTCCCATTTATTTTTTAAGACCAATTTTAGATTCACCAACACACACATCTTTTGATGGTAGGAAGAAGCCAATGGTAACATAGGAAGGTCATGCAGACTCCAAACAGAGAGATGTTGGCAATGATCAAACCCACAATCTTCTTGCTGTGAGGCAGTAGCATTAACCACTCTGCCACTGTGCACTTTTAATCAATGAAAACTTTTGTTTTAACTGTGCCATAAATTAAGTAAAAGCAATATTATGTAGACTCTATATATGACAATGGAGCCTGGTTCTATACACCGTGATGTTCTCAGGACAGTTCCCTGGACTCCAGCTGCTGAGTGGTAATGAGCTAAACCCCTCAGACTCAGATACATCTCCAGTGTGATTGTTTTTTTCACTTACTTCATGGAAAATCCTATGGTCCTCTGAGAATGAGATGAATGCATGTACAGTAGATAGGATGCAGCATAGGTATTTAGAGAGAAAAATATAGAATGTTGGGAAATAAGAAATTGTAGAAGTACTCCAAAGCTTTATCAGTAAAATTACAGTTAATAAAAATAATATTACTCAACGTAGAAGTAAAATTACTTAAAAAAATATTACTTAAGTGAACATTATAAAAAAGCAGTGAGGCTAAAAAAAGTAGTAAGTACTCATTACTACTACTACTACTACTACTACTGCTGCTGCTGCTGCTATTAATACAACTGCTAGTGTTGTGGCTCCTATTATTACTACTATTACTACTACTGTTACTATTTCTACTCTACTATTATTGCCAATACTTCTGCTAATTTACCCACTTTGCTAAGTACTTCTACTATTTTAAATGTATAGTAAATTGCTCGAGTATATGTATTTAGTTACTTCATGCTACTAGATAAAACTGAAGAAAATATACGATGGTCAAAATGCATTGGGCAGATAAAAAGGCACAGAGCGAGCGTAGCAATGAGGTCATCGCTGATGCTGGAGTTAGACAGTGGACGTGAAGAGCAGTGAGAATAAAAGCAATTTACATCACTTGGTCCACTGAGCTTTGCTACGCCTTTCATTTAGCCAGCCCTCCATCTACAGCCCTACCCTCCCGAACCTTACCAGACCCCCCCATCCCCTTCAGCTACGAGCTCGCCACACCATTCGTCCGCTCACAAATGGAAAAGTGGCTCCAAGGGTAGTGAGAAGAAAGAGCAATGTAACAGTGTTAAGTCATCTTCATTCCAGTCTCATTGCTCTTTCCACTCCCCACAGACTCATTCCTCCATCGCCCATCCTCCACCACAGTGCCCCCTCCAAGCAAACAGTACATCCCCCAAGCTACACTAAAGTCGTATTTATTAACTGTTTTCTGAATCTTTGAAGCATTTGTTTTTATATGCCATATGCCATGAAACAGTCAATGTTTTTATATCTATACTGCTTTCCTTAAGGGGGGTTTCTAACTTGAGAGTTCAAACCAGGTTCATGCTTTGACGTATTATTTATATACAGTATGTGGCTTGGTCTGTCCTCCTGAATGAAATCTCCTCTTGGACTAAAAAAAATAGATCCACCCTATTATGCCAAATTGACTTTTTTGAGCTTTTAACCATGTTATAATGTCTCCACCTCAAAAACATACCTGGAATAGTATTTTTGTTTTTGTTACTGTTTGCTTAGCTCGTCCATTTCCCAAGACTGAAAACGCTCGGTCTTACAGCTCTATGTAGACGTGAAACCAGGAAGGAGTCTGCTCATTTATCTATATGTTAGCGTCATGTTACTAATTAGCCATTTTATGCTGTATCCAGTACCCTCCATTCCCACCAGGGGGCAACAGGCACCTAATCTCGGCACTCGTGATGTAGTGCCCGAGACCATTTCTTACTTTTTTGGTGTCAGTCTCAGCTGCAGTTTTACTTGGTCTTGGTCTTGATCTTGAATCCAGTTTTACTTGGTCTTGTCTCAGTCTCAGATGTGTTGGTCGTAGAGATTTTATTTACCAAACATTATATGCATTATAATGTTTGGTAAATAAATATTATGCTATTCTTCTTAATTTTAGAGTAATTAATTTTCTGCATTAGAAAAGCCAGGAACATGATTTATCTGTTTGTGGAGTCTGTCGCATTAAAATAATCATTAATTATTATTATTATTATTATTATTATTTTATTTTATTTTATTTTTTTTTATTTTTTTTTTACTTTTTTGCTTTGGTGTTAGTTCACAGGGCTTGGTCTTGACCTGGTCTCAGTTTGCCTTGGTCTCGATCTCAACTCGGTCTCGGTCCTTTAATGTCTCGGTCTCCTCAAATCCTGTAAGTCTCGGCCTTGTCTTGGTCTCAGTTCATTCTGGACTCGGACTGGTCTTGGTCTTGATTAGTATGGTCTTGACTACAACAGCACTAAGCACTCTCATGTCCCCTGGTGGGACATACACAGAACACCTCCCCACGGAGGCGTCCAGGAGGCATCTGGAGCAGATGCTCCAGCCACCTCAGCTGGCTTTGCTACTGTGAACGAGCAGCAGCTCTACTCTGAGCTCCTCTCAGTTAACTGAGCTCCTCACTCTATCTCTAAGGGAGTGCCCAGCCACCCTGCAGAGGAATATCATTTTGGCCGCTTGCATCTTTTCAGGGATTCCCACAGTGACTAATTTACATTTTCTGATGCATCATTGCTATTGCTACTTGTGTTTATGTCAAGCTTAACCCACCATATTACACACAGAAATAAATAGTTGGCATAAAAACCATAGTTAGAAAACTATAAAAGTATCTTTTGCTTTTGTTGCCTGTCTGAGTGGGAGCCATGTGTTGTGGAGGCAGTGATGAGAAGTGAAGGGTTAGTGGATGGGGCGACTCAGAGGCTGAACGGGGCTGATGAGGTCAAAATGGACAGCTGCAGCATCTATTTCTATTTTGGCACTCAATTGTCCAAAACGCTTTCACCATACAGAACTGTGCAGTGCAAAGCAGAAGGACCAAATATACTGACAATACACAATACTTTTTTTATACTGTGTGGGCATTTCACAATGGTCATTTCTGGCAGGCTGCAGTTTCTTGTCCAACGCAAACTCTAGCCTCATATCCGTGTTCGGGAATGTCAATAAAGGGGTTTGCTCAATTTGTCAGGCTGAAAGGCTGTGACTGACCATGCATACACCTCCCGATAGACTGGGATATTTGCTTCTGTCCAATATATTTACCCACGCTGTGACCCGGGTTGTAAAATCAACCTTTTTTCTGATGAAGTTTGTACGTAGGCCTTACATAAGTTTCTATTAATTGTGCATTTTACACACATTTGAGAGATTGTTCTTTGTTTTGTTGTGTCCTACTTTTTATCTGCCTGACAAGAATATTCAGTTTCAGATGCAAATCTATCAAGAAAGTCACAATAAATTTATCACAGATGTCATTTTAATCATCTGCTTAACACTATGCTTTTTTCTGCTTTTTTTTTTATCTCTTGCATACACAGTATCTCTTAAACTACCCTAACTATGCTCAAAACTACCAAACATTAAACAATTTTGTGGATAAAAATTATGTCAGATTTTGTGCGTGTACTTTTTTTTTTTTTTTTTTTTTTTTGACAAAAGTGTGCAAAAAATGTAACTCTCTCAATATTTAAAAATACTAATGTAGTCAAATCAATTTTGCTGCCCATCTTTGACACAGCCGAGGCTCTGGTTATATTTTTTTTGTGATATATTTGTGTATATAAAATTCATAATGAAAGTGGCATTTAAAAGGTTATAATCCATCAAATTATGCACTGTTGTGTAGTTTTGAGCAGATTTCTAGTAGTTTAAGATATTTATGCAAAAAAAAAAAAAAAAGAAAAAAAAAGAAAAAGATATTGACAATTTTGTAGCCATTTTTGAGTGTGTACATTTTTGTACACGAGGGTCATGAACTGTGCAAAATTTGAGGGGAGGGCAAAGGTTAAATTTGCTTAGCTGTAGCCTCATGCCACAATGCAATTGTACAATCCCACAGTTTCTCTTAGTGGAGTCTGCATCTCCTCCCTGTATGGTTCTCTTTGGCTTCCTCCCACTGACCAAAGACATGCATGTGTTATGTGTGCATGTGTTGGTGACTTTAAATTGCCCCTTGAGTTGATGAATGAGAAAGTGAATGGCTATTTGTGAGTGTACGTCTCTGTGTCAGCCCTGGAACTGACCAGGCACCTGCGACCCCTAATGTGAATAAGTGAAAGGAGAAATTATCAGAGTTGTCTTTGTGCATTTGTATATAGGGACTTGTTAGCCTGATTATACCACAGTGCAATCTTGCCATGTCTAGCTTTATTAATAGCTGTAGATCACAATGATGCAACATGACCACTGTAAAGTCCCATTGTGTTTAGTCTTAACTGAATATTGGTAAATACTGAATCATAATGTATAATTATTGTGATAACTGTAATTAAATAGACCAATTAATAATACACATACACAAGTTTTATATTGAGTTACGTCATGCTCCTTCATTCAGATAAAATGGCTCCAGATAAGAAACATGTCAAACCACTTACCTTATTCTACACAATGTGCAGTGGTCTTTTCCTTTGGCTGCTCACTTGTTAAGACAGCTGCGGGCCCCTGCGCTGTGTTGATGGCTCTCGGTGTGACATTGTATGTGCCGGTAGCAGGTCAGGTAAGCACAGTCAGCACGCCATCGAGAAATGATGTTACAGCAACATATTCTCAAGTGTACAGGCCCACGGGCTCTGAAGATGAGATACTGGCATTAGCATTTATTGTATGTTACTGGGGCAATGTCAAGAGTACGTTTTTTCACACGTGTGCTGTCATTTACATAAAAAAGTGTGGCTAGGTTTATGTGCTATATCTGTCTTATGTACTTGAACATGAAAAATATGATATCAAGTCATTCTTCTCTTCAGTTTAATGTGAATTGATGCTTGTGGTATTATTGACCAGCGATCCCCAAAGTGAAGACTACTGCATCCTATGGTCCACTCAAAAGAAGATGCAGCTGTAACTTAAAAAAGAAAAAAGTTGCCACAGCGAACCAATCACACAGTGATTCGGCAGTTTGTTTGTTTTTTACACCAGATGCCCTTCCAGTCACAACCAGCCACATTCTGTGACTGGAGTGGGCAATGTGGGTGAACTGTCTTGCCGAGGGACACAATGGCATTATATGCTTTGGGTAAGATTTGAACCACCGAATAGGGCTGAACAATTAATCAAAATCGGATCAAAATTGCAAAATTTTATTGTTGCAATTAGCAAACTGCTGCAATTATTTATGTGATATAATGTCCTCTGGAGAGAACAAAATACCTATCATACGTCTTCACAGCGTCTTAATCTGTATAAATCGTGCTTCAGCTGTAGTTCAGACCTCTAGACATGATCTGAAAGGCATGCAGTTCCTTAGATTAGTCCAGCAGTGAATATTTCATTTTTCTCTCAAGTGTCAGTGCTCCATCTCATGCTTAAACATAATCTGTGAACTGTACTTTCATTAAAAAAATCATCATCAATCTAATTGCAACCGCAATATCTGTCCGAAAAATTGCAATTGCATATCTTTTTTATATCATTCAGCACTATCGTTGACCCTTCTATTAGTGAGTGAATGCTTAAGCCAGTGTTGCCTCCTAACTGTACATACTTGTAATTTTAAGCTATTTAATTTCTTCTTTGAATTTTTATGTACTTATTGTTAACAATCTTTGACAGTGGTGTCTTTGAAGCCTGCAAAGGGGGAAGTTTGGGAATCACTGCCATAGACATTACAAGAATGCTGAAGAAGTCAAATTTAACATTTCAGAAAGGTTGGTCTAAATGCTGTTGGAAGGGTTCCAGACCTAATTCACTTTTCTAAAAAGTGAATGGATCTGAACAAGGCTAATCCACAGTCATTTGAAGAGTTCCTATTACAACTTATTAGGCCAAATTCTATTCATTTTTTATTTCAGAAACATGGTTTTGGTCCATAGCAATAAATAAAACATACAAAAAGATAAAAAGTCAATTACCGTATTTTACAGACTATAAAATAATATAAAATAGTATAAGTCGCACTAGCCAAAAAATGCATAATGAAGAAGAAAAAAAAAAAAAAAACGTATATAAGTCGCACTGGACTATAAGTCGCATTTTTTTGGGTAAATTTATTTTACAAATCTGACACCAAGAACAGACATTTCATCTTGAAAGGCAAGTTATAGTAATAACAGAATAGAGAACAACAGGCTGAATAGGTGTGCGGTTTGCTAACGTAACACACTGATGGTTATTCAGCTACATGAAGCATAAACAACAAACTGAATAGGTGTCTCGTATGTTAACGTAATATATTAACAGTTATTCAGATAACTATAGCATAAAGAACATAATATAACAAGTTCACCAAACTCATGATCTCACTCCTAATCGCTAAATCCTTTAAATTCTTCATCCTCGGTGTCGCTTCTGAACAACTCCGGAGGTAGACGAAGCGCCGCTTCCTCCTCTGCGTGGCTGTCGTCAGACTCGGCATCAGTTCCATTTCCAATTATTCCGCTCTTTCTCAGTTGTCTTTATAGCCTAAGTTGTTAGCGGTAATGTTTACATTTTAAATTGTCAGTGGTACAGGTGCAGCAGATGCTGGTACACAAGCCTAGAGCGCCCTCTAAAAAACACGTGGAATATTTTAATATATAAGTTGTACCTTAGTATACGTCGCACCCCTAGCCAGACTATGAAAAAAGTGCGACTTATAGTCCAGAAAACCCTACACGTCCATTAAGTTAGTGTAAAGTCTCATAATCCAGTGATTCCTCAGAGCAGATGTGTATCTATAGCAGCTCAGTGCAGGGTTAGGTAAAGTCTCTATGATTTAGTTTTCAGACTCCTCCAGCTGTACATTAATTGTGTCAATAGTGCCTCACATGAGAAGATGTAAGAATCTACAAATAACTGGCTAGCACTATGCCACCTGGGAAGCTTCAGTAAGAGTCTAAAAGCATCTTTGTAGGCCGCAATGAGTCTATGGAAACTACTACTTTTATAGTTTGACCAGAGATGAAACTATGTAATCTCTGTTATTTATATTTTTTATCTAACTTCTTTTTTTTTCCTTTTGACTTTTCCCTTCTGTTGTCTGGCATCTCCTATTGTGCAGAGATTTGCACATTGATTTGGCATAGGTTTTATACCACATTCCCTACCTGATACAGGACCACAATTTTTCTAGGCTTGGGGCTGGCACAAAGAATACACTGGCTTGTGACCCCTTGTAGCCCCTTCTTCCATCAGTGTGATTTTCAAATCTATAGGTATTTTTTGATTCATAGAAGTTTACATTGTGTTGATATTTTTAGTATTAATACTTTTAATAATATTATTTGAGCCCTGATGAAGACCTTTGATGTTTTGGCTATTAAAATAAAGGCCTTTTAATTTATACTTCAACTTTTCCATCATTTACACATTAGCCTGATGAATGCAGAGGAATTAGTTACTCAACATATAAATGCAGTGTCCCAGTTTGAGGGGGACTGTAATGATCTCAGTGTGCTCTCTTTGGCCAACATCATTCTTCTTTAATCCCTCTCTGCTACCGTTTCTCTCTCCAACTTTGATGCCCCGATGGTCATTACAGCTGCTGTTATGACAAGCCTCCCTTGGATTTGCATTTACCCAGATGCCGCAGTCGTCATTCTCAGCGATGCGCACCGGCCTCTACCTCCCACACGGAGATGAAAGGAAGACACACAATGTAGCTCGCTGTCTTTATGTCCACGCTAAATCCTACACAAGGCATGTCCACCACCATTTTATTCAAGAGTCTTCGGTAATAAGCACTCAGAGATGACAATAGCATCACTCATAGATTTCAATAAAAAAATAAATAAAAAAAACTCCCGCAATAGCATAAAACTGTCAATTTCTCCTCTCCACTTTAAAAGTAGCTCGCCTTTTATAAAAGTGAGCTGTGTGGTTGGCAGAATGACAGAAGGCTTGTATAAGTGAAGCTTATTATCAATGCCGCTGTGACAAGTAATGCAATTCGCAGTACAAAGGGCCCTTCCCCGTTCAATCCCTGGCTCTGGGAAACAATTGGAAAGCCGGTGTAATCCTCACTGCCAGGTACAAGTCACACAACACCCAGGCTATTTTTTTTTTTTTTTTTTTTTTTTTACATCTGGGATTAACCCAAGATTATGATCCTTGGAAGTTTCCAGTCCACAGAAATAGGAAATAGGTTGTGTTTGAATGGAAGATTGAAAACACTTAATACATTGTTCAGTAATAAAAAAATTCTGAATGCAAATTGTTGGAACCATACAATCATGCAGTCAAATTATAGAGGGCTGTGTGACTTGAATAAGCTGCTTCTGAATTAACACAATCTGAAAATCATACAACCCATGACAGTAATGATAAATCATAGAAAGACTGCCCCATTTTAGTTTCAGGTCCTCTGTTATGCTTTTTCAGACTTTTTGAAATAGTTTTGGACACCTGCATTACTGTTTCACTTTGTATAACCTAAAATAATGTATATGTAGGGAAAATGTCTTCTTCTGGGGAGTTGTTACTTTCAAGTTGCAGAGAATGCTTGGATAGGTGTCTGACGCCCCCTGCTGGCAATGGTGGGGACTGGACAGAGCATAAAATGGCTAGTAGCAACATGACACTAACAGTTATGCCAGTTTAAGGGCTTGTCAGGGTGTGTGAGCTTTAGAAACGCGAAGGGGTACTTCTTGGTTTCATGCGTCTATGTAGAGCAATGAAGTCAGACGTTGACAGCTCTTGAGATGGGAATGGGCTCAGCAAATAGGATTACTCAAAAAAGCGTGATTGAAACAAAATTTTATTTGACCTTTATTTAACCAGGAAAGTTCCACTGAGATACAGAATCTCATTTACAGGGGAGTCCTGGGCCCATGGGAGACCTATTATACATGTTTTTGGTGGGAGGGAAACCTGGCAGGCACAGGGAGAACATGCAAACTCCACACAGAAAGGCCCAACCCCGTCCGGGAATGGAACCCGGGACCTTCTTGCTGTGAGGCAGGAGTGTTAACCACTATGCCACCGTGCCACCCAAAATACTACTCCAAGTATGTTTTTGAGGTGGAAAGAACATTATAACATGGTTAAAAGCTGAAAAAAGTCTATGTAGCAGAATTAAATGGTTATAGATCACTCATAACCAGATTGTGAAGCTTTCAGATGCGAATGGATCAATCAGAGAAATTATAAATATTTTCGTGAAAATGGTGGTAAGTGCAAAGAATTAGAGGGTAAAAAATTATAGCTATAGGTATGTAGGCATGAAAAATACTTACTTGGCCAGAATAATGGCCACAGTATTGCCAATAAGAGGAACATTGATACGGTTATTGATAATTAGTTAGGTTCAGGTTTGTGGTCAGTTCTAGTAAAAAAGTGCCCTCATTGCAACTTCCAGGCCTTGCTGTCAAACTTTTGGACCCATATCTTGTCCCAGCATAGGTTCGGAGGTCTAGATGAGAGTTAAAATGAGTTAGGGCTGTGTTGGAGACATGGTCTTGGTCATTTAGGTCATCAATCTCATGATCAAGGGCAAGGGCAGTATTTCAAAAGTTTGCCTGTTGTTGTTGATGAATCTTTGTAATCTCTACTGTTGTCTGAATAGTTTTGATCAGTTTAGTTAACTAGGAAATGTAATATTTTCTAATGAGCTGTCCTGATTACCCAAATGGTTTGAGTAAGAGAAAACTATGGTTTTCCTTGTACGTTTTAGTTCTTATTCAATATAACCAAGAATTAGCACTGTCACATTTAGAATGCACAAAACATCTCCAGTAAATGTAAATAAGCTCAGACTAATGCACACATTTTTTTAAAAAGTGTTCAGTATTCCCAGCTCGATGCAGCATCCACAAAACATAATGAGACGGTCCGCAGATGCTATTTTCCGTGCCCACATTTCTAAAAAGGACAGAACAGACAGTCTGTGTGTGTTGACTGTACCGGGAACAAACTGAGAAGCCTCCCCGCTGCTCAGCACATCACAGCGCTGCTTCCTTGTTTGATGGCATGTATTGATGAGTGCAAAGGAGGAAATAGTTTTAGCATGGCAACAAGCATCTCTTCAGCCACACGTGCGGAGTGGCACAGCATGCCGGGAAGAGGCGAGGGTGAGAGCCGTTACATAATCGCCGACGGGGGATATAAGTGTTGTGAAGGCAGCACGTGCAGAGAGGAGCATCCGCCAGAGCTGGTGCAGGATGGGAGCTGGCCCCAATTATAGCACCGCCGAGTTCGTTTTGATTACATCTACCTAATTAAACGTGAAGTATTAGTATATTGCAACTGCTGAGGTTGAGACAGGTCATTTTGTTAGTCTCATCTTGAAATAGAAGTGATTTTTATTTGGCCTTAACTCAGTCATAAGGATTTGAAATTGAGGGTAGGCAAGGACCTGAGTAGGATGAGGAGTTTTTTTTTTTTTTTTTTTTTCTATCTAAGTTAATGCTTAGCTCTTTTCATCTGGAAATTATAAAATCTATAAAATGGCAGTCACTCAGTTGGTAGAGACGTTCGCCCTGAAGGTTCAGCAGTTCGAGCCCCGCTGTCCGCAATGTATACTGCCGTTGTGTCCTTGCACAAGACACTTTACCCACCATGCCTATGTATTAATGTGTTACTGGGTGATTGGCACAGAATGGCAGCCACGTCTCTATCAGTCTGACCCAGGGCAGCTATGTTTACATTTCGATGTGGAGCGATGAAACTTGGTGTTTTCAGCTCCTGAGATAGGGACGGACTCCACAGGATTACTCAAACAAGCATGAAGGAAACAAAATATTTCCTCATATGCAAGCTCAAAAAAGTTGATTTAGCATAATAGGGGACCTTCAAGTGGTTATGGTTGGTCAGATCACTCAGAAAGAGATTATCACACCAAGTGTTACGAATAATGTACTAATATAAAGGTGCTTTGTGAAGCTTGAGAACTATGAGAAGCTTGTGAAGCGCAGTATAAATCAAATCCATTAGTTCTATTATTATATGCTCACTGTTAAGAACTAAGCTTCCAATCTCTCTGATAAAAAGACATATGCCCAACATCATTCAGCTTTACCCTTCTGAGGCCACCACAGCAAATCATCTGCCTCATAGCATTTTATTTATTTATTTTTATTTCTGATAGGTTCTAGGTTCTATGCCGGATGCCCTTTCTGACACAGCCCTCTTCATTTATCCAGGCCTGAGACTGACACAAGGAGTACACTGGCTTGTAACCCTCTGTGGCTAGAATAGCAAAATCATTAACTGTCTACCATCTAGCAGTTGGGGTCTTGTGTGTAGAGTCTATGACAGCTACTTAAGGCCCAAGGCGGGGTACACACAGGCCCAAGCCATTGTTCATGCACCTGTGGACTCTTGCTCTTTCATTCTTTTACATAAAGAAAAGGGAAAAGACATTTTTAGTGTAAATGCATTTCTATTTAGAATTTAATCCTGTGTCAACACCCTTTTCTCTCCCCATTTTCTACATTTTCACCTCCACGTCAGCTGAATATTAAAGCTATCATCTTTTAAAAAAAATTAAATTAGAAAGTGTCTCCATGCAAAGCCAAACGATACAAACAAAACAACATGACAAAAACCCATTAAAGCCAAACACAGGGGTTCACCGAGATGAGCTGTGCCACTTCCTGACTTTATGCAGTCAGAGTATCCCGGGCTGCAGATCCCAGGGTGCTGCGCGATGTCAGATCTGTAGCCGACGGCCGTATTCAAAAATGCATGTTCAGCCTCTTCGGCAGTGGAAGTGCCAGTCATGACAAAAGTTCCCTGAGACAGCGAGTTTATTTAAATATTTCATGGATGATTGGTAGGAGTCGTACTTCAGTGAGCTACATGAACCACTGAGTGCTGGCTTGACTGTTTTACCACGTCCCAGATTTACCATTGGGGAATTAGGCCACTGATTAAACTTTCTGTGTGGTATTGGAGTGTTAATTTACTGTATCAACTTTTTATATGTCTTGTTTTCTTTTACTTTGCTGAGATCAGTTTACTAAATGTTTTTATGTTTTTTTCTTCATTTTTTTCCAAACTTATAAATGACGAGTTCCTTAGCTGTACTTGCATGTATTGGAGCCTCTTACATGTATTTGTAAATGTCAGGTACAAGTAAAACTACTCAAAACCAATGCTCAAGTAAAAAAATACTATTAAATCAAAATTATGTTACTCAAGTAGAAGTAAAATACTTAAGAAAAAGTAAAAAAAAAAAATGAATATTGAATGTTAAACGTTCTTATATACGTAGAAGATAGTTTTTAAATTTCCATCACAGTAGTCACACAGTATTACTACAAGTCTGACTTCTAAAACTGCTCCCACTACTTCAGTTACTACTACTAATACTACTACTTTTACTACTCGTACTATTATCTCTACTACTACTATTACTACCCAATTTGGCTCCAAATTACTAAGTAATTTTTAGTAATTTTTATTTTAATATCTTTTACTCAAGTAAATTATAAAATATGCAGTTGAAAGAACTTATGGGCTGAGACACTGGGGTACTATTTCTTGCTTTAGATCACATTTAGACAATATTCTTTAGTGACAAAGAAAAAAGCCCCATGATGGCTGGAAAGATCTACATAAACCATGATCCTTTGGTGTCTAAAGAGTGTTTAGGATGCTAACATTTGGGTAACAACCAGTCACACAATCTTTAGCCATTTAGCTAAAAGTACCTAAAAGTAACCACTTCTACCTCGCCAATACAAAAATGACCACACAGAAAGATGTTACAGACATAGTTTTGTATCTCGTTGCTTTTGGTGTGCAGTGATGTTTTAGAAGCAAACGCTGCACTACAACACTGTACATTTTCAGTACATTTTAGAAACCTAATCCCAGAAACAGTGTCAAAGCAAACAGAGCAGATCGGGGCGAGTTTGTAAAACAGATTTTGGAGGTTGCCTTGAGGTTATTTTCATTTGTCTGGAACATGTGGAGTTTCCTGTTTCTTCTTCTTCTTCTTCTCTCCTGCACACACAAATGAATGCTAATTGAAACCACATATGCTAAAGACCTTTATCGTATATCACCAGATCTGCAGCGACACAGCCTCACCAAACCAAACCAGGACCATCTGTCTGCTCATTTTGTCTTTTGTCTGATGCTCACAAGCTCTTTCACACTCTGTCCTAACCTCATGTTTCTATGAACAAGAAATCCCCAATTGCTTTGTGCTTGGAGAGTCTTTCGGGGCGTGCTGCCTCTATTACATTTGCTTTTAAGTGAGCCTCATCCAATATTGAAGCCTAGTCTAGCCTTCTAAGACTTTGGTAGAAAAAAAAAAATACAGCTGTAGAAAATGCTTGCTTTTTGGAGTAACTTTTTTTCCTTCTTTTCTGCCCCCTGTCTGTGCCCTTACAGGACTACACGTTGACCATGTACTTCCAGCAGGCGTGGCGGGACAAGCGGCTGTCCTACTCAGAGATCCCCCTGAACCTGACCCTGGACAACCGGGTGGCCGACCAGCTGTGGGTCCCCGACACCTACTTCCTCAACGACAAGAAATCGTTTGTCCATGGCGTGACAGTGAAGAATAGGATGATCCGACTGCATCCAGATGGGACTGTCCTGTACGGGCTGAGGTGAGATTTCCAACCCACAAATTACAGATGGTAATTAATCAGTTAGTTAAGTACGAAATTATGTCAGTGGCAGTCTTCTGTGGATATTGGGTCTAGAGTTATCCAGCAGCACAGAACCTTCTTTGTAAATGCATCTTCAAAGTCAATCACACACTTTGACAACAGGAATTTCACAGTTTGTTTATGTTTATTTTATTTAATATGGGACAGTGCACATTAATTAACATGTCTTCATCAGTCCAACATGTAAATGTGCCAGTGTTAGCCAGACAGGCTAAATTTCATCTATCCCATTGGCAGGTTGATGGCAAGAAAAAAGGACATATAACAGGCACAAAACAATCAAGACTTTACACATGACACAAAGACAGGAGTCAATGAAGCAGATTAGTAAAAAATTAGAGCATGCTAAAAACAGTGTACATGAAGCACAGATTAGACTGAACAACAGACAGACAACAACAGTCTCTCCATGTAGAGTAAGTAAAGGTTAGTTAATGAAAAAAAAAAAAACACCGTACAACGTACCAGTCATTAGACATGTCTGATAGTCCAGCAGCCACTGTTAAATGGCTCTGTTAAAGGTGTTAATGATGTAATGTTTCTCAGTTCTGAAGGGACTGTATTCCAGGAGTGTGAAGCACGAACTGAAAAGGCCAATTGTCCAACCTCACCCCACCTTGCCAATGTATGAATGTGGCAGTGTGACTGTGTCTGGTGGTGGTTGGAGGGGCCGTAGGTGCAAAATGACAGCCACGCCTCCATCAGTCTGTCCCAGGGCAGCTGTGGCTACAGAAGTAGCTCACCGCCACCGAGTGCGACTGAGGAGTGAATGAATAATGCATCAAATTGTAAAGTGACTTTTGAATGCCTAGCGCTATATAATACTAATGCATTATTATTACTTGTATTTAAGTTTAGCTGAATGAACTGTTGCTTTATACCCTATAATAATAGCATTAATATTATAGAGTATATATCAACAATTATCATTTTATTATGACTTGAATTGAAAGTTGCATCTTAATCAATTCCCCAGAGGAGTTTATTTTTATTTTTTTATTCATGAAGCAAAGTTAAAGGTGCTGTAAGCAGCATGCGCTCGTACTGGTTTGAAAAGGGTACTGCAGTCTAAATCAAAACAGTGGTCTCTTTTCTGATTGGACGATCGGCAATGCTGTTTTAAAACCAAAACAAAAAATGTAATCAAAAACAACTTGTCCATTATGTAAAACTTATTTTTAATTGTTAACGCAAATCGACCATTGTAATCAGTAAAACTAATATTTGATTTAAACATCATATTTTGGCACACATGTGGGTAATTTTTATGAAATATAAAACTATACTGACCATAGCACCTTTAATTAAGGGTGTATTAACACTAGGAAAGTTAATTTGTTTGTCCAAATAAATTGTGGACTTCATTATTATTACTTTGTTTCATTCAGATTGCTTTCTTATTGCAGTTTTTTGCAAATGGACTAAAACATGTAAACAAACACATGCGTGTGCACCCATTGGCCAGAAATGACAAGGGTAGGGCAAAGCAAAGCCGCGGTTGTTGACAAAAACAATCATGGACTTTTTGCATGCTCCACTTCTTATCTGGATATTTATATTGTTGTTACCTGCTACAAATCTGTGAAATCCATTTTTAGTGTCAAGAGCAGCTAATACGACATCAGTTTAATGTTGTACTTGTTACTCTGCAGTGTTGATGAGAGGAGCTCCTTAATTTTTTCACTAAACTCTTTAAACACCATGGCATTTTTGTTGTGCGTTTCTCTTGGATCTGCATTTGTCCATTGCTATATGTTGTTACTATTACTGTAAGTTGCTTTGTGGCGGTTTATTACCTGGCTACTGAAGCTTGTTAATCCCAAAAAAGGCTGATGTTGTTTGGAGCTGGGCCGGATCGAGACTGGTTTATATTCAGACCACAAGCGAACCATACCAGAGTCCATTTGCAAGCAGAAGTTAATTTGGGGGAAACACACTCTGGTCCACTTTAACCAGACAGAAGCCATTATTTGGTTTGATTTAGTCACAGGGTTGAGAAACATGGTGGGAGAGTGGTTTGCACTTATGCCTCTCAGCAAAAAGGTTGTAGCTTTGATTCTTGGGTCAGGTGGAGTGGAGTCTAGAGGGAATTGTTTACTCTGAATTACCCCTAGTGAATGATTGGTCTGAGGGTGCTAAAATATGAGTTTTTTTGGGACTTTTCTAAAATCAAAATTCTAAAATCAATGGTGAAATACAAGGAATGAGGGCTAGAGCATTCTTTAAAACACATTGCCTGTAATACGTGGTTCGATTATGTCAGTACAAACAACTTTTCTCCACATCTGTTTCATACAAACCTTGGTCTAAATGACATTCTGGTCTTCATACAGGCCGAGTGACAGCTGCTGCTCGCTCAATACAAAGCAATAGGTTTAATAATGCTCTCGCAATATCTCTCCCTAAAATGTCAATGAGTTTTGTGACATGTAGCATCGATTCAAGGCTAAGTTGAGATATTGATGCACTCACGTCTGGAGTGAGTGCATGTGGGGTTATCAAAGGGCCTCTGTCAATTTTTACTGCAAGACACAGAATCTCAAGTAAATAATAATAACTCCACAAGACGAGGTGAACTTGCTGTCTTTCAAAGAAACATCAAAATCAAAATTGAGAGGTCCCATGATTGCCACAAACATACAAAATATTGGAGAAAGCCACAGAAAATAGCCCAACTTGGTGTTTATGGTCACTTTCAAGCTTTTATTTCTGAAATTGTTAACTTTATACTGCTTTAAACAACAGCAACAATGCTGCCCAGTGCATATAGTACATAAATACCAACCTATTTGTTTCATTTATCTAATGTTACAGGAGTTCAGTCTTTAAGGGATAGCATTTTGATCATCTTTCTCTGCTAAGCACCACATATAAATTTTAATTTCATATGATGTGCTTGTTTGCCATTTGCCAAAAAGCTAGTCAGCCCCTATTGGATTATCAAAGTTGATGGGCCATTCGTCAGCCCTTCAAAGTTTAAAAATGATGACAGTTCACTTCTGGCCACTCACTGATGGCTCATCACTTCATTTTCCAAATAGGCCTCTAATGCCCGGCGTCTATAAAAAAAGTTATTGAAAAGCGTAACATCTCTATGGTCATCCTGGCAGCGCTCGGCCTCTGCAGTGGGAGCTGGGGCTAAATGATGAGATGAGAGGCCAAGGCAGAGATAGAGACAGGCATTGACCTATTCCAGGTTTACAGAATGAACATTTGGTGTAAACTTTTATTAGGCAGCTGAAGAATAATGGTTGGTGTAATGGAGTAGTAGAGGCAGGGGCGGATCTAGAGGAGCGGCACAGGGTGGCTGCTGTCCACACCAAAAGAACCCTTGCCATTCCAGATGCCACCCCACCTGGAGACAGCATAAATGAAAATACAAATTAAATATTTAAAGATAAACTTCATACAAGAAAAGTACTTCAATGACTAAGAGCAAACAATAATGAAACACCTGCTGCTCTGGTGGAACGTCAGGATGTGTTGTATGACTTGTCCTAGATATGCAAAATAGTAGTTGTATTATCAATGAGATGAATTAAGTGGCCTATTATTTATGCACCCTTATGACAAAGCAATCGACCAAGTTTGTCTTTATGAATATAAATGTACTAAAGCTTTAGCTCTGGACATCTTTGTGAGGCATTTTGCTGAACATGTCAATCACTGCATTCAGCTGTAATGGACAAAGACTGTTGAAAATTAAGTCTATTAAATGACTGTAACCTGTCCTATGTTCTGCTTTATAAGCAACAAAATAGTGCTTTTTCAATTATCCTATTTTGTTTAAATGTTAGCAGTAGATATAATGTTATAAACCGATTGCCTTCCCTTAATTTCTCCATTATCCTCCTTGCTACCCTGTGATTTTTTTTTCTCTAAATCCACCCCTGAGTAGAGGGTTAGCCCGGTCAGCCATCTTTTTATAATCAATCATCAAGTTGAATGTGAGAAGAAATGGACACAGATTATATTTATCTGCATATAACTAGTAAAGCAAGACAAAGTAACTGGATAAAAACATTTACATTTCATTTTTCATTGCTTACAGTGTTTGTTACAATAGGCCATACTGGGTCATTGCTGCATAAGTTATAAGAACCAAATCAATTAAAGGTAAAATACTAAAATCCCTGTGTCTTAGTGATTACTTGGATTGTCTTGCTAAGGTCTTTTGCAAAGACAAGAGACAGTTTTACACTGCAGAGTGTCTCTTTCAAAACAAAAACGCATAATCTTGTAAAACTCATTACTAGACAAAGCAGAGGAAATTAAACCCTTAGATATGTTACTGTAATACAATAAAAGAAAATTTACTTAAACTCTGTGGGCAGCATTTCAACCAAAAATCAAGTATGATTTCTTATATTGTTTCTCTATTTGTCTATACCAATAAATGATACAACTACAACTGCTTACAATGCAATTTTTGGTTTTCTCTTTTTGGCTCATGAAACTCTAGACAAAGCCACTAAAATTGAAAGTTGTTTGTCTGTATTTAAGGCATAAAGAAATAAAACAGTCATGTATAATCTTCCACAATGTTAAGACTGGCAGCCTTTTCAGTTTGCCATTTGCTTTTTGATAACTACAACTAACTACCACTTTAAGGGTCACGTTATTTTATAGTAGCGAAGAGAAAGTAGTGGCATAAACAGACTGTGAAGGACTGCTCTAAAGTTATGTTTAAAAAAGTTCACGATTGCTACAAATCCATTGCTCTGGGAGGTCATTTGAGTTGAAAACGACTAACCCATAGTATCAATCCTACTACTGTATGCAATATGGAAATGAAAAATCCATAATCGCTTGAAATATGGGTCTGGCTGTTTCCCATGCACAAGAGAAGTCAGCGCAAATATTACTTTGGATGAAGTCGGATTAGATTGAGACTGGGAAAAGAAATCCATCACCCTTGACACTCAATATCATGTAAGTAGGATGACCAGATTTGGACACATCCTAAATTGGGTCAGAGGAATCTCGCACATGTCTCTGAGTGCATGCTCACCAGTCCACACCCGGCTCTTGCCAATGCAGCGCTTTCCTGTCCCCCCTGAAAGCCACCGTGATTTGATTTATCACAGCTGTAAATTAGATCAGATTATGAGAAACTTTAATGGTCCCTGTGATGAAATTGAGCCACTGGAGTGGTGAGTGAGGAAGCCACAGTGCAAAGAACAACAAAGGGGACTGTAATTCTTCTGCTGCCTCTCTGCTTTTACAGCATGTCTATTAATAAACTACAATTACTGCTTCACAGGGGTTCTTTCAAGGAAGCGATTTAAGCATTTTATATAATCAACACTTAGAGGACCTAAACATTATTAATATACTTTGTGCAATGAAGTTATATCGAGTATTTAAGTCTAATGCTTAGTGCTGTAGTCAAGACCATGCTAATCAAGACTAAGAGCCAAGGCAAACCCGAGACCAGATCGAGATCAAGTCCAGTGAACTAACACTAAATCAAGGGGAAAAGTAAAGAAAAAAAAAGTGGTTCAAATACTTTAATGAATATTTTAATGATCTAATGCAGTGGTTCTCAACTGGTCCCAAATAAAAGAGAAATTCAACTGATCAAATGTATTTAATCAGAGACAGAATAATGTCAGAATATCACAGTGCGCCAACACAAAAAGAACACATTTAGCAAGCAAGAGGGGATGCTAGAAAGGGACATTCCCTCCTAAATTCTTTTACATGCAGATTAATTTAAAACCAAAACACATGAAATAAAAAAGTGCAATTCAAATGGATTCAAGTCTACAAAATTTACTTTTCATGGTATGTTCACACCGGACGCGAATCTGGCATCAAATTCACGTCATTCGCGTCTAGTTGGACGCGTGACCATTTTGAATTAACTCGCGTCATTCGCGGGTGAAATTCGCGCAAATAGGGCGAATTCACTCGCACGAATGAGGCGAATTGTTCGCTTCATTCGCGAGGGGCATGGCCGCTAGGGCTACTCCCAAATGAGCCTGTCTCAGTTTGCTCACCTGTGTCCCGTGTGGCTGCAGGACCTCTCCCCAGGACACTGCTGCTGTACAGCAGCATTAACCTCAGAGACAGAGCTGAGACACCTGGGGTTATTTCTTGTACATTAGCTCGCTCTAGTGGTTTTGGGGTCTAGTCTAGTCACAGGCTCTGTATTTTCTGTTGTTCTGGAGAGTGCAATAACTGCTAATATAACAAGCACATCTTAGTAGGCTATGTTGGTAAATTTAACCCCCCTTTATATTTACTTGTATTTATTTGTGTGTTCTTGATGTCACGATGATCAGAGTGAGCCTCTGACACAGGCTTGTATCACAGATAACAGCTATAACCACAGTCACACAAAGCCTAAACAGCCATATTTATTTTATTTTTATAGTGTTTTCTATCAGGGCTGTTTTTGTTTCCTGTCTTCATAAAAGTAGAAGAGCTGCTGTAGTCTGCAGCTTTTATCTCCGGGTTCACTCTGAAGCCTCGATGATTGTTTTGCTGGATCTCCAAGGCAGGGATCCCCTCCTGTTACGTCGTACGTAACCACGTCATTGCTACAGCAGGTCCCTGATTGGTTAACGCGCCATGAATGTTCGCAGAAGTTCAAATTTTTCAACTTCCGCGACCAGAGCGTTGGACGTGAATCTGCGTTGTTCACGTCTTCCGCCGATTCGCGTCTCCGCCTATTCGCGGGACTCGCGCATCAAACGCTCAATTCGCTTCATTCACGCCGCGCGATTCGCTTGATTTGCTTGATTCGCATCGCACCATTTGCATCATTCGCGCCGCAGGATGCTTGTTCGCGCCTGAACGCGGCTTTCCATAGACTTAACATGGTAATCACTCGCGCCTGACGCCTGATTCCCGTCCGGTGTGAACGTACCATCAGAGGGAAATGCTGAAAAACATTGTGCTTTGAGGAGAATTATGCAGCGCTCACTTCAACCTTAGGTGTAACAGTCACATCACTTTTTTTACATTTGTTTTATTTTTATAATTTTTTTGGCAAAGGCCCACAACCCACTGAAAATGGCCCTGCGACCAACCTTTGGGTCACAACCCACCAGGTGAGAATCACTGATCTAATGTGATACCTCCACTAACAGAGACATAAAACTAATTACTCCAAAATTATGAAGAAAAGCATTTTCTTATAATGTTTGATAAATAAAATCTGAGACCGTCATCTGAGACTAAGACAAGACCAAGTACAATTGGATTTGAGACCAGGACCGTAAAAAAAAAGGTCAAGACCCTGGTGAATGAATGTGAGAGTGAATGGTTGTCAGTGTTGCTGTGTGTTGCACTAAAAGGGCATTGTCCAGGTTGTGCCCCACCTAAGGCCCATAGTTAGGCTCAAGCCATGTGCAACCCTTAATAGGAATAAGCGGAAGAATAAATAAATGATGCTTTATTTGTCTAACCCTAACCCTCAGAGCAAGAAGGTCCTGGTGATCCTGGACACTGTGTGGCCTTTCTGTGTGGCGTTTCTATGTTTTCCTCATGTCCAGGTGCGTATACCTCCCATCAACCTAAACCATGCACAACAGATTAATTCTGCAGCTAGGTCCTGGCCAAGATCCTAGCTCAAGATCTGCACAGCGGACAGATTTCCCCAGAGGCATAAAAGGATGTAGAGACAGTAAAATGTACCTTAACCTTAAGTGTCATCCTCATAGGAGTTGTGCCCAAACCAACAAAATAACCTGAGAAACTAATAAGTAGTTACATGGTATTCCACATCTCAGTCAAAATATCTAAATACCTAAAAACTCATTTGCAACATCATTATTGTTTTTACAGAGCTGAACATAAGCTACAGACACACAAGATAGACACTTTGGCAAATGATAAATGCTTTTAATTTGAGTGAATTGGAACAAAAACATTGTGCAGGCAACATCTGCCAGACAGTGGTGATTCTGAGCTGTAATTGGCTCCTGCCCACAGCTGTGGAAGTTACTGCTCGGGTAAATTTGGAGGGAGAGCCCTATATAAATTTAAGTTGAATCCTATACTGTAGTCGTTGCACCAGATTTAATAGCTGCAGTGCCAATGTGATAGTGTGAAGGAAAGACATATAATTGGATTAGGAACTTTCAATGTATAAAGTTGCTTTAACAACTGAACACAAAACACATTGCTGCCCCAGATATATTATGGATGAATGGTACTTTCACAGAAAATCTGTACAGAAAACTTTTGACACTAAAAAGCAAATCCATTATTCCAGCATTCGCAGAGTGTCACAGCCCCCTTAAATTTAAAAAAAATCTCCCGCGAACCCCAACAATAAAACTTATTAACTCTATTCAAAACACTCCCCCTGTTTTTAGCCATAGATTTTCATAAAAAAAAAAAAACATTACAAAAACACTGCTTAAAATAGTAAAGTAATATTTTCAAAAAAGTAACTTCATTTCAAACTCAGTTTCTTTTTATGTGCCTAGACAACCTCTGGGGGCCCTCCTCCAGTACCTTCGCGGCCCTGTACCCCACTTTGGGAACCACTGCAATAATCCATTCATCTTATTTATTTCTTATATTCTTATATTTATTTACTTATTTCCATTAGGGGGTTATTGGTGGCTGGAGCCTATCCCAGCAACTATGGGCTTTAAGCAGGCACACCCTTGGCAATGCCCAGTTAGCCGCAGGACTCACACAGACACACTGACTACTATTCACTCTCACATTCATTCACTAGGGGCAATTTTGATTCACCAACTCACCCAACACATGCTTGATCATAAATCGCTGTCTGCCAGCCTGAGAATCAAACCCAAAACTTTTTTGCTAACCACTCTGCCGTGTGCATAGTTAAATTCC
Source organism: Bostrychus sinensis (assembly GCA_020698575.1). NCBI lineage: Eukaryota > Metazoa > Chordata > Actinopteri > Gobiiformes > Eleotridae > Bostrychus > Bostrychus sinensis. The sequence continues at coordinate 12,273,204 of CM036244.1, read as the reverse complement.
CACTGTGCAGAAATCATAATTATACACTGAAAATGGGCAGTAACATAAACTGCATAATGTTTGGCCTTTAAAATTAACAGCGTTGGTATCATGATCATCTGCTGCTATGAATTCTCTCCATCAGTGTCCAAGTGCTTTGGCACGGACATCCCGCTCCCTATGTTTTCTCGGTTGGCCGTGGGTGGGAACCAGCTGGCTATGGGGACAAGAGCTCTCCGAAAGCTGTCATTACCATAAATATCAAGTCACTCAAAAACTCTGCAGGCAATGGCAGATATGTATTCAGACCATGCTACGAGCCCGTCCATGATGTATTTGCAGTAATATCAACTAAAGAAGAAAGAGAGACTTCCTGGCACTTGGCACATAATCTAAAGTTCGTGATGCTTTTGTGAGGAAAAATAGAGTCTAGGCCAGTGATTCCCAAACTGTTTACACCAAGAACTACCTCCGAAAATATATGGCTTTCAGAGAACAAGTTTAGTGGACTAAAATGAGCTGAAACCTTCACTGACCTAAGTCTAACATAAGGCATAAAATACAGATTAACTAATGCAATAGTAAAGGACAAAGCAGGGATGAAACCAGGTCTAACCAAGCTCAAACCAGGACTAAACCAGGTCTAACCCAGGCTAAACAGGGACTAAACTGGGCTGAACCTAGATTAAACCAAGACTAAATCAGGTCTAAAGCAGGATTATCCATGAGAAGGACAAATCAAGGACCAAGCAAGTCTAAATCAAAACTAAACCAGGGCTAACCCAGGCTAAACCAGGACTAAACAAGGCTAAACCAGGTCTAAGCCAGGACTAAACCCAGTTTAAACCAGGCCTAAACTAACCCGGGCTGGACCAGGTCTAACCCAGGACTAAACCAGGTCTAACCCAGTCTAAACCAGGACTAAACAAGGCTAAACCAGGTCTAAGCCAGGACTAAACCAGGTTTAACCCAGTCTAATCCTAGAGTAAACCAGGACTAAACCAGGTCTTAGGCAGGAACCAGGGCTAACCCAGGCTAAACCAGGCTGTACCAAGACTAAATCACGCTAAACCAGGTCTAACCCAGCACTAAACCCAGTTTAAACCAGGCCTAAACTAACCCGGGCTGGACCAGGTCTAACCCAGGACTAAACCAGGTCTAACCCAGTCTAAACCAGGACTAAACAAGGCTAAACCAGGTCTAAGCCAGGACTAAACCAGGTTTAACCCAGTCTAATCCTAGAGTAAACCAGGACTAAACCAGGTCTTAGGCAGGAACCAGGGCTAAACCAGGCTAAACTACACTAAACCATGATTAAACCAGGACTAAACAAGAAAAAATCCAGGACTAAACCAGAAATAAAACTTACAAAAAACTCCTGAGTACCACCAGAAAAAGTCAACGTACCACCACTTATACCTGCCCCACAGTTGGACAACCACTGCTCCAGGCAAAAGCAACAGGGACAAAATAATGCACTGGGCACAAGAATCGATTTGGCCACAAAAAATGTAAGATCCGGGAGTGCTTCTGGTGCTTGGCGTGAATTCGGCTGACGGCTGGAAACCCTTAAGGCGACTTGGCCCCGGTCTGACCCCACGAGTTTGTTTGGTCCAGGAAGCTTTGAGCCGGAGCCGGTGAAGATGGAGGGTCACTGCAGGTGAGGCAGCATATGGGGCTCCGGCGGTGCGGTTGGCAGCGTCTTAAACCAGTAACTAAGCAACCGAGGATCATACGAGATGAGCTGTGCATCACTTTAATAGACCAGTGGTTCTCAAACTGTGGTACGGGAACAACTGGTGGAACGCCAGCTTCCTCTGGTGGTACACAGGAGTCTTTTGCAGTTAAAAGCCTTAATTTAGTTTAATTTAGAACCAGTTTTATTCCTGGTTTAGTCTTTGATTTGTACTTGCAGTGGCATAAGGTGGTAATGAGGGGCCCTAGAGCAGCTTTTCAGAATGGGACCTTAAATTATGAAGCACATTCAGGAAATCTGTACATCCACATTTACCTTAGAAACTTCCTAGTTTAAAAAAAAAAAAAAAATGTCAGTGTCACAAAAAATGTGCATGTACATTTTTGTTTAGAACTAAACTTTGTAAGTATTGAGTAAATATTGTGAAAGTATTCTGCATATCGTACAATTTTAATATTTTTTAATCATACACTTGTTCTTAAATGGAGTCATGCTTGCAGTGCAATTTGTAGCCCAGAATGAAAATAATCCACTAAAATTCACTATAATCAAGGACTCTCAATGGGCCCCCCCTCATGTCCTGGGCCCCAGTGCAGCTGCACAGCCTGATGTTACACCCCTGCGTTCTTGTTTAGTCCTGGTTTTGTCCTGTTTTAGACCTTGGTTATTCATGGTTTAGTCCTGGTTTAGCTTTGGTGTTTTGCTGATTTAGTTTTTGTTTAGACCTGGTTTAAACCTGGTTTACTCCATGTTTACTCTTGTTTTTGTCCTGGTTTAGTCCTGGTATAGTTTCTATTTTGTCCCTATATAGTAATGCATTGTGTTCTGCTAATTGCTATTTTATCCCTTGGTGTAGATATAGGTTTGTCCAGATTTAGGCTTATTTTAACCAGTTAAAGATGGCTCTTGGAAAGACAAAAAATGCTGATTCCTCAATAGAAAACATACAAATGTTGTGGTCCGCTTCACTCATGGCACTAACACAGCTGTTCTGTTTATAAGTAGGTCTATACATGGAATAAGTGGAAGAGTATGAACAGCTCAATACAGTGCCAGTCTCAGGCAAACACTATTTGGCATTACATGTCTTTGGCCATCAACAGCACACTCACGAAAGCAGCTGAAACCTTGAGCGTTCCCCTCACAGCCTGCTCTAAGACCCTGCCACGGGCGCTGCTTGTTTCTTGTTCACAGTTCTACACTGCTGAGTCCATCTCTCGACGCAGAGATCAGAAAGTCGCCCAGAAAGTTACCAACAATTTACTCCTTGGTTAAACACTTGGAAGCCAGGGAGCCCCATCGCCAGCTGCAAAATCTGTCAGACAAGAAAAATGCCAACAGAGACAGGGACAGGTCAGACAAAAAAGAGAATCAATCAGAAGCTCTTAGGCTCAAACAGGCCTGTGTCCCTCTAGAGGCACAAACCCATGAGGTGGGTAATATGAAACAGCATGCTAATGCTACAGCTTTACCTCTGAATGCCTTTCATAATAAAAGGAACAGTTTTACAGCTCAAAATCTTTCACCTCCGGCAAAATTGAACTGGAGACCCAGGCAATCCAAAAAGGTTTTAATAGCACAATCTTAAGACCTTGCTTAAGTATGCTGATGACATGGCTCTTGTGGCAAACATCAGAGATGACGACTCCCTGTCTGCAGACCATCAGTAGGTTGACACTCTGATCTCATGGATTAAAGACAGCTCCTGGGAGCTGACATTTCTAAGACAAAAGAGCTGTGGTGGCAGACAAAGATCTGTCTCCCCCCAGCCTCTTTTTGAACCTTTGAGGCTGAATGGGCAAACAGTGGAACAGGTGGAGGTCTTCAAGTACCTGGGGGTTCTGCTCGACACCAAAATGACTTTCTCCCAACACAGATGCCGTGTATAAGAAGGCACAGCAGCGCCTGTTTCTGCTGAGGAAGCTCAGGAGCTTTATGGTCTGTCAGGACATCTTAACAACTGTTTACAAGACTCTCATTGAATCAGTCATCTCATACAACATCACATCCTGGTTCACTTTCACTTCTGTTAAAAATAAAACCAAACTCTCCAGAGTTATCAACCAAATAAACAAAATAACAGGAAAGACGCAGACCACTTTGACTCAACTCTACAGACAGGCAACAGAGAGGAGAGCTAGAGCCATCCCTGATGACCCTTCCCACCTTCTGAACAAGTCCTTTCAGCTCCTCCCCTCAGGATGTCGCTACAAAGTTCCCCGGGCCAGGAAAATTAGCTATAAAAACTCATTTGTTCCCACTGCCATAACAATCTTAAATAAGACTGGGTAGTTTTTAAACCTAATTTATAGATTTATTGTATTTACTAGACTGTATTTCTGTTTTGAAAGCTAGTTTTTAATGAATGTATGTTTCTGGAGCACGTCAAAGAAAATCTTCTGTTTTTAAAGAGACAATAAAGCTTTTTGAATCCTTTTTGAATCCTTTGAAGGAAGTATTCGTTAAAAAGCCTTTATTTTAACGGCCAAATCATTAAAAAGCCAATTCAAAATCCTCATTCAAGTCATCTTTCACCTCCTGTCTTGAATCATTAGGTTTTACTTACCTTTTCTGCATTTGCAAAAACGCTCTGCAACAGTAGTGCCCCAAACTATGTTGTATGGATATATTTTGAGGTGTCTGTCTCCTAGAACAAATAAAGTGACTTTAAAATTAGATTATGTAGTGAAACATTACCATACGCTTTGGGAAAATAGTAATCCAGTCACAATTGGTTACAAGACTTCTTGTGTCCGTCCCAAACTTAGATAAATAGAGATAGTTGCATCAGGATCAGGAAGGGCATTTGATATAAAACCCATGCAAAATCAATATGCATAATGCTGCACACAATGAAGCACATGATTTGGAGCAGTGACCCCAGAAATGAAAAAAGGCAAAAGGAAGACGATACATTTACATATGCTTTGGATAACTGTGTTAGAGGCCTAGAGTTTGGCACTTGACCAAAGCCATGTTGACTCTTTTTTCATCTAAATTTTTCTTACTAAATTAATCCTGTTACTTATCTTAGTTAAATCAAATAAAATGGGATGTACTCGGCAACTAAGCATACAATATGGTCAAGAAGAAAAGACTTTTCTGTTGTTGGCTTTCCTCACAAGACACTTTTTTTAGTTTATTTGTTTCCTATGAGAAGAGCCATTTTGCATGATTGCTAATTGAATGGGGAACATAAACAGTATTAGAAGTACTTAATGTGTCATCCAAAAGCCAGTGGCACCAGAAACTTCAAAAGTGCATGCCAACATCAACGTTAATAGCTGTAACAGATGGAAAATGCAAAGACGGTGGACTGAGAGGTGCTCCGGGACACTCTGGTGATTATCCCTGTAGTGGACCAGACTCAAGATGAGCCTCTCCTGGCACAAATGTACCTATGCGGTCAGGTGTGCCCAGACGATTACCCAGCATGCCCTGCTGCTCCCACGGTTCAAAGCAAGTCCTCAGGACTAGAGCTGGCCAAAGGAAAACTACCTAATGTCCTTGTGGCCCTTACCCAGTGAACAAGAGAAATATATCACAGTTGGTTTTTGGCCTCATTATATTATCACAGTTTTGTTCTGATAATGGCTAAAAAGTAAAAAACATTAGTCTTGGAACTGCAACCATGCAGTACATCTACTGCAGTGATTCTCAAACTGTTCACACCAAGTACCACCTCAAAAAATATTTGGCTTTACAAGTATCATCTTTACAGACGAAAAATGCACGTAAATGAGACCTGTCTGAACCAAAGAATAAGGAATAATTCAGGTCTAAACCAAGACTAATCCCAAGCTAAGCTAAATTAGGACTGAACAAGGTCTTAACTGTGACTAAACCAGGTCTGAACCAGGACTAAACCAGGACTAAACCCAAGCTAAACTAAACCAGGACTAAACCAGGTCTTAACCGCGACTAAATCAGGTCTTATCCAGGTCTGAACCAATTTTAAACTAGGACTAAACCAGGACTAAAGCAGATCTCATATTAGGTCAAAACCAGGACTAAACTGGGACTAAACCCAGGTCTGACCCAGGATTAAACCATGTCTGAACCAGGACTAACCCAGGACTTACCGAAGCAGAAGACTACACTTTATTACTGGATCTAAACGTGAACTGCAAAACCAGGTTATAAACTACACTAAACAAGGATTAAACCAGGTCTAAACCAGGACTAAACAAGAACAAATCCAGGACTAAAACCATTAGCAGAGGCCTTCGTACCACAATTGGTACCTTTACCACAGTTCGAGAACCACTGATGAAAACTAATAATTTCTCTGTACTTAATGAGACATTGTGTAAATTGGTTTTAAAAAGCAATTATTAGACGTCAGTAACTTTGTCTCTATGAATAAAATATGTCTCTGCAACTCATTTTGGACCGTTTGTTTAATAACATAGCCCGTAAATGTTGTCATACCTCTTACATGAATCATTATTTTGGTAATCAGACTTGTTTTTCCTGCTTTCCCTGAAACCATACGGCTGTCAGAAAGAGTAATTTCACAGCAATCATCTCTGTGGACCTGGCATTTAATTATATAAGGCATTTTTTTAGAGTTAGCACACTTGGCTACATGCAGAATCATCAAGCCTTCATTAAGGTTGAGGTCAGTGTTTTGAAGCAGAATTTGAAATGAATTATGAGAAAAAATATTAAACAATCACTTATCGCTCGCTTTGATTCAAATACAGAATACAGTATAAATAAAAGAACTCGGACTCTAGTTGACATAAAGAGGTTATTCCACTTGTTAAACAATAAGTCAAAATCATAATAAAAGACTGTCAGTGTATTGTTTGCCCTGCAACTGTCAACTGGTCCCATAGTTTTTTTTGGATAGGCACCTGCGAACTCTAAAAAGAATAGATAGAAGAAGAATTAATAAAATGTTTGTTCATGGTAGCCACTGACGTTTTGTTTGTAATTGCCAACAAACCAGACACCTGCATAGCTCAAACTTAACTTAAATGTTGTGATATTTATAATCAAAAATATTTTTATGTATATCCACAAAAGTGTCACGTGATTTCAACATACAAGCTAACAATCCTATAACCCCATTAGACTAAACATAATCCACATACGTATTTATGAATTAAAGCTGAACTCTAACTTCTTTTATTGCTTTGCTGTTTTTGTCTCGTTTTCCTCTATGGAGCGCCCCCTATATTTGGGAGTAAATCATTGTCGTAAATACTCACAAGTCCTATTGACTCCAATTGGATGCCTCGCTCGGCTTGTTGTTTGGTTTCAGTGACACCGGGTCGCGGCGCTCATAAGTGTTGTTTTTAGCTCAGAGGCAGCAGAGGGAAATGCAGGACACTTTATTCACCCCACAACAACTCATTTAACCATCACACTGACTCCAAAACTGTTTATTTATGGTAAAAAAAAGTTAAATGTATTAGGAATTCCAAACTCCAAGCACTAGAACGGCATTTATTTTTACTAGTCAGTTTAAGCATCTACCTAAATCTGATCTTAACATACCGTTACAGCTTGCCGCCAGTGTTAGAGTACATACTTCATGTGTCAGCTTTATGATCCACGGTCCCTTAAGGCTCTTCCATCTTTTTGTACACGTCACATCTCAGAGGCCAGAGCTGTAATGAAAATAATAATCTACAAGCACATTGATCTCCTGCTTCAACCTGCGCTGACTGCTGATTTGTGCCACTTCTGGGGCGACAAATGTTTAGGTTAAATCACACTTTAGCTCACTACATGACAATATGGCCCACACTTGTCACATAAAACTTTTTTTTCCTGTTTTTTTTTTTTTTTAAAGAAAGATTGTCAACTTAAGTGTTTTGTTTATGAGGTGTTCATCCATCAGGCCCAAGACGCCTTCTTTGGACTTTCCTTTTGAGAGATCCTGACCACTGCAGACCGGGAACACCCCACAAGAGCTGCAGTTTTGGAGATGCTCTGTTTCAGTTCACAATTTAGCCCTTGTCAAACTGTCAAATCCTTACGCCATTTTTCCTGCTTTTAACACATCAACTTTCAGGACAAAATGTTCACTTGCTGCCTAATACGTGCCATGATGACAATATAACCTGTGTTATTCACTTGACCTGTCAGTGGTCATAATGTTATGCCTGATCGGTGTATTATTGTTGTCCTTTGTGGCCATCATAGTAAAACTGCAACTGATTTAATCCGTATTAAAATAAGTACACCACTGCCTCGTTTAAATGAAGGCTATAGCTTATGTGTAAACTAAGCCCATTAAACTTCATTGGTGCCTGGAGATGCAAAAGGTAATTTCATTATGTTAAAGCTCATCACCTCACTATAACTTACATAATATTAAATTTTCTCTTGACAAGTTGCACTAGGACCTCTCTCTCTCTCTCCCATATTAAATCAGTGCTTAGAGGTTGGAGCATATTCACACATAAACCGCCTACAGACTATTTTTTGTTTTATTTCTCTGGTTTACTCATGCAAAGACTTACACCCAGCTACAGTGTTCACAAGCAAGGCTCTGTCACTCAGATCAGCAGAAGGAGGAGAGAACAACAGCTACACAGTCTGCTTTTTACTCACCAAAGCTAAACATATGTAGAGGTGAGAAAATGCAAGGCTAAACAAGAAAAATGTAAACTTCATATAGTTGTCACAATGTATTTAGCTCATAATTGGTTGCATTGTTCACTATGTTGGTGCCAGTTGGTGTTTTACTGTTGTCCTGAGTTGATCCTTGTAGTGAGTCACCTCTCTTTTCAGGTGGGGTCAAGAGAGGACCCAAAGGATTATCCAAACAATGTTAAAAGTGGGATGGCAGGATTAGCTTTGGCCCTGTAATCCGCAATAGAGTCCTCAGGATCGTCTCCCCAAAACTTGAAATAGAAGTCAGGTTTAACTGAACTGACATCTATAGTTTTCTGATCCCTTTTCAGCTGCTGTATTTCTTTCAGGGGTTGCCACAGCATATCATTTGCATGGGCAGTTTTTTTAATGCCAGATGCCCTTCCTGATGCAACCGGTCAAATGTTATGACTAGATTTTTCGGCAATCTATGGGGGAATCAAACACCTGACCTCCTATCCTAAATGCGAGGGAAGTAATATCTGCCTTATATGATGGTAGCATTATTTTTTAAAGCAAGGTTGTGCTGCTCATCAAATACATTCTGTGTTATTTTCACTCAGATATAGAATAAGAAAGATCAAATACTGATGGTACTAGGGGCATGGATTTCATTAGTAGTAAAAAAGTTTTTGCATTGGATTTTGTGATTAAAAAACTCTGCTGCTATGTTGAGTTTTCTTGGTATCATCAAAATAAAAACATGTCTTCCAGTAAAGGCTTGGCTGTTACTGGAAACTCACTTTGTTTTGTTCATTGCAGGATTACCACCACTGCAGCCTGCATGATGGACCTGAGGAGGTATCCACTGGACTGAACAGAACTGCACACTAGAGATAGAAAGCTGTAAGTAATTATTTTTTCCACTGTGTTCTGTTTTCTCCTGGAAGAATTTTTGGTAACTGAGCAAGCAATTTAAGGATTCTTCTCATTGACAAGCATTGCTCAGTGTTTTGTCAAAGGATATCATCTTTTAACCCAAAACCACTAATATTCTAATATCACACTAGTAGTATGAGCAGTAGTAGTGAAGTTACTCAGAAGTATTTTAGCTTGGGGTTGCATGTTGGCAGAGTGGTTAGCACTATGGACAAGGAGGTTGTAAATGTAATCCTTAAGTTGGTTGAATACAATCTTCTTCATGTCCTTTCCGTATTACTGTCAGTTCTCTCTGTCCAAAGACATGCATGTGTAAGGTAAATTGGTAATAGTTGCCCCTAGTGAATGAATGTGAGTGAATGGTTGGCTGTCAGTGTGAGTCATTGTCCAGAGTGTACCCCACTTAAGGCCCACAGTTGCTGGGATAGGCTCCAAACACCTGTGGCCCCTAAAAATAAAAAAAAGTAAGAATATGAATGAATATTTTACTTTGATCTGTTTCCACTATATGCCCAAAAGTACTACCAATCTAACTATTCTGTATCAAAGTCTATGTTGTGGTTAACATATAATATGGCGATGTACTGTAAATTTGTCTTAAATAATTGTCCACTGTGTCCTTTCTGAGCAGAAGAATAAGCCAAGAAACCTTTGTGACTCATTTTCCGTTCCTGTACAAATACCAATGTTACACAAAAGGTCATGAGTTGGACTATATTAAGAATGTACAGGAACCTCCGCGTCTTCATGTTGTCTTTCATGAGCGCACCGAGATGTTAGGTCCACATTTTCCTGCCAGAGGGAACAAAAACAGCTTAACCAAAACAGAATAGTGGATGCTTGTAACTGCAAATGTTACCTGATAGTGTGCTGTGTCCATTTAAAGTTAATTTGTTGGAGCAGAGCGTGGGACCGACTGATCAACAACTCACTCACAGAGCACAAGTCCTGAGCCCACATTGGTCCTTTTTTTTAAATTAGATTTTTATTTCCAGTAAGTTTGGTTCACACGGTAAATATTAAAATGTAAGATCACCTTCATAGCTAAAAAGAAATTCTAATTGTGAATCTCATGACCAAATAGCATTGCTCTGATTGGATTAAATTAGCTGGTTAAGTGTTTGGGAACAGTTCATCCAGTCACCTTCAAGTATCAATCTATATTTCAGGCAGCTTAGCTTTATACTGCAGAATAAAATGGAGGCACAATACTATAAACCATTTTGTTAATGCTTCTGTCGGTTGGTGCAACTTTCATATCTTTGCTTGTGGAGGCTTGTCTGTCCTCAGGAAGGAAAGTCAATTTTGCTCACAACAGGGTAGCCTCAAGGTCTTAAAAGCATTAAATAGGTATTACATTTGATCTTGCCAATATCAAGACCTTAAAACTATTATTTAGCATAACTTTTCCAGTGCAAAATGTGCCGTTTGTGTATATAATACATTACTGTGGTGAGCCAGTCTGGGTTTCCTCTCGTCGTTTAGCTGCAGAGCGTCTTACGAAAGCGAAAGAGCTAACCAAGGTACTAGCTACCACGCTAATTTTATAACTTCTCTGACATGATTAATAGAGTTTAGTGCTTTTCTTCATCAGCCTGCTGATTTTGCTGAAGATAGGATGATCACCTAAAAAAGTACAAAAAGTGGGACAAGTTGTGTGATTTGGTGGGACAAGCTGGGACGGACTGAGAAATGAATGGTCTGATGAACAAATCTGACTTACCAACTTACTGACATACAAGTTGCTTTAGTTTAGGGCCTGTAAAACATATGATGTGCTGTTTTGTTTTAGTTTTTTTTTTTTCCTTTAAAGGTGAAACTAAAAAATCAAAGCTCAAAACAATCCAGCACCAATTCCAGCTCACAGCTCCATGGAGAGACCTGTCCTGAAACACAGGGGCAGCCACACAACAACCATATGTTCAACCTATCAAGATAGGACACCCACAAATATTTATTCTACATTTTACACAAGTAGCCCAGACCTGACCTTGTTGTTCTTGACTTAAATGTCCCTTTTTATAAAAGCCACTGAGCACCAATGAAAAAGTGGGACACAGGGACAGACGTCTAAATGGCTGTGCAGTACAACCAAAAGTGGGACAGGTGGTCACCCTAGCTGATGTCTGCATTATTGTCCAGTCCATTTTTTTTTTTGTCTTGTTGCCATTTTAACAACAGTTAAGTCCCGTTGACATCCGATGATGAACGCTTTAAACAAAAAAAAAAAGACTTCTTACACGTTGTTCCACTTTGTACACCTGGCTTCTGCTGCTGTCCCTGTTCAAAAATAATGCTCATTTTACGGCGTTTTCAGGTGTTTTTATGTAAAAAATGGCAAGAATCCATGTTTGTTTGGGTCAGTAGTGCACTGCTCACGCCCCACCTTTCGTTTCTCTGATTGGTTACTCCACCTTCATTGTTCTGCCACAGAAATGAAATGTTACCTTAGCGGTACCAGACTAACTTATTTGTATAGGAAAAAAGTTTGTCTGGCAGGCCAGGCTATTACTGTTATGGATATGTAAGGTGAATGTAATGCGGCCTGCTGATACAGTAGATATTTGAAAATCACACTATTCACAGAGAGCAGCATTACTGCTGGGAGATTTCTGCCACTTGTTTTAGATTTAGCGTTGCCTTCAATGACCCTTGAATCGCTGCAACAGTCTATGTCGCTATTTTTAAAGTTCCTGATTGAACTTCAGTGTTTTTATCACCATCTACACTTGTGCTTTTTATCCCTCTTCACCTCCTCTCCTTTATGTTTTCAGAGATTTAGTACAGTCATTTCATGCTCAACTCCTTTTTTTACTCTATTGGACTATTCCCAGGTATTTTTTATTACACTTAACTCCACATAATGTTTCTGACTGTTTAGCCATTGGAGTGACGCTGTTGATATGGAGATTAGCTTTTCACCCATTCATTGTAAAATAGCAGGTTGCTCTTTGTGCCAGTTCCAAGCCTGGATAAATGAAGAGCGTTGCATCAGCAAGGGTAGCCGTCACACCATAGAAAGCATATGATTTGCTGTGGCAACCCGGGAAAAACAGACAGGAAAGAAGATTTAAGGCTAAAATTACAATGAAACTGTTCAAGTAGCAACCTCAGCATCTAAAACCATATTTTTCTATACAATGACTGCCTCTAGATATGCAATTTCCCCACTGAGGGACTAATGAAGGTTTTCTTATTCTTCTGAATTTGTTTTGATTTTGAACTAAAGTACTTTTATGTGTTGCGTAATGTTAGCTAAATGGACTTTACAAATGAATGAAACAAGATGACCATGGCAAGCAAAGACTTTAAACTCCACGCTTGGGTAATATAACGTGTTTAACTGAGGTTTTTGTATATTTGTGGTAATTTATCATATTTAATACTGCCATAGAGGGGTCACAAACGTTTGGGACGGTCCCAAGCCCAGACACATGGAGAGGGTTGCATCAGAAAGGGCATCTGGTTTAAAACTTTTGCCAAATAAAGAAATAAATCAGTGAATGGTAGGAGGGAGATCATTTCTTGTGACAAAATTAAATAAGTACTATTACTGCCATTAATATGAACTCACTGATGACTGTAATAGTTCCCCAGTGGTATGAATGTTGTGCCTATGATTTAGCGACACCTAGTGGCGAAGTTATATAATGTATAAAGGGAGGTCCACTTTAGTTGTTTTTTTTTTTCCCTTTTTACTCACAGTAGTATACAGTATGTACATAATAAGGTGAGGTTAACCTAGACCTTTGCCTTTACTTCCCGCTCGGCAGATGGGACATTAACCTTGCGAGGCGAGCCCTGTCACCTCCTATTTGTTTTGTTGCTACTGCTCCAGCATCTCCATAATGCATGTGTAATCCAGGACTTGAACGTTATGTACAGTAGTAGTTTTACCTCAGCACAGGGAAATACCATTGAGTGAGTGTATTATTCATAAGGGCTAACCTCCTGATGTTCTGGGTCACTATTACAAGCAGCTGTTTACCTTCTATAGTACTACAGTATACAGTATTCACAGTGTGCTGAATTTGCTAAACAGGACATTGACTTTGTAAGTGGTAATGCTGCATTGTTTTTCAATAAATTACTACTGGAGGAGGGCCACTTAAATGATCATGTCTGCTCACTTAGTGTTTTTCTTCCTTTTTTACTGAAGCTTCAGCAGGCCTACTTGGTGCATTATAAGTGTCAGTAAGTCGGCTTTTATATTCAACAATTTTTTTCCCCAATTTTTAGAGGTTTTAGAGGTCTAACTGTAGCGAAACTAATGGACTGCTCTATTGTACTTACAGTTGGCTGAGTATAAACCAAAGCTGGCAAATTGGTATTTAAAGGCAGTCTGAATAAAATAGTAGCTAAAAATGTCTACAAATAATTTCAACATTGTGCACTCAGATTGCTCATGATGAACAAGTATGAGAGTGAGTGGTTGTTCATGCGCAGGGTTGCCAGACAGTTTCCAGTCCAAACAGAATTTAAAACCCACCCAACACAATAAAAACAGCCCAAATCACAATCATAATGATTCTTAAAAACATTATACGTAAGAAAGGACACATAAAATCTGGCAACACTGTGTGTGACATGTGTATGTCAGCCCTGCTTCCTATTGGCCACTGTCCAGACTGAGTGTACCCCACATAAGGCTCATAGTTACTGGGATAGGCTCCAGTAATCTTGCACACTGTAAAAAAAAAAAAAAAAAAAAAAACTCAAGGCAACAGATTTTTGAGTTTTTTTTTTTTTTTTTTTTTTTTTTCAATTTAAAGGTCATATGTCTAAAAACTTTACTCACTCTTATCATTTTTTTAACTCATCTTACAGCCAACTGCTACTACCTATTGTTCAGAAAAGGTATTATTATTGATAAAAATAAAAAGTTAATACACTAAATTTAACAAAACTATTTTACAATTTTAGCAACTTTTTTCTGAATTAGTAAGTTAGTAAGTTGGCTGTAAGATGAGTTAAAAAAAAATAATGATAGTGAGTAAAACTTAGGTGAACAAAAAATATTTGTTGTTGAAAACTTGAGATTTTGAGCTTGCCCCAAAAAATCTTAAGGAATCCTGTTTCCTTGAGTTTTTGAGTTTTTGCAACTTTTTATTTATTTATTATTATTATTTATTTATTTATTTTTACAGCGTATAAATAAATAAAAAGCTTTTAAAATAATAATTTTATGGTAAAATACTCAAATGCTAGTTAGCAATACAGAGTACAAAAATGCTGCACATATCGTAAAGAAAAGGTTTTGCCACACTGATATAACAGTGGTATTTATTTATAGCAGTACTCTGCTACAGTCTACAACAGTTCCTAAACAATCATATGAGAAAAATTATTTCGAGTCCACATGGGATTTAGCATTTATTCCTTCCAGCACTGTGGACATGAGCAGAATTGGCAATACAAGTTTTTCAGCAGTTACTGTTTGCACTGGAAATGAGAATATATTGTGTGGAGACGGAAAGGTGTTTGGGGAGTATTGCATTATCATGTTCCTAGCAAGCCATTTACCTTACAGTTTTATGGTTTAAATAATTTATGGTGGATAGTTGGAGGTGTTTTTTCCTTTAAGGATAATTGACAGGTTAGATCATTTTCTGCAAATAAAATGTACATATGTGAGATTCTTATTCATCCAGGTCACAATCAAAACAAGGTTAAAATGAAGTCATCTGGACGTAAAACTTAACATACATTTTAATGATGGACAGATTGAGCCAAGAATCAGTAATATCAATGCACATATTGGTATCGGTATTGAATTGAAGTAGCTTAATGGGATAGATTTTGCTGCTCCCGCTCCTCTCCCTGCAAAGCCCCTGGAAACTGCAAAGGAAGACTTTTATTTTTTAGTTTTGTGCAGATTTTATGTTAATGAAATACTTTTTTTTTATTTGCCTAACTTCGCTTAAATCAGTTTAATGTTGTTTAAGTGCAAGACAACAGTCAAGTCAGGTTATTTATTGATCAGATAATGTATTGAGATTTAAAAATATGAAGAGACACTGCTTGTCCTATATCGGTATTGCAATACTAACCCCAGTATCAGAATGGTATCGGTAAATCTGTAAAAAATTACAGTATTATCCTATGCTACACTGCCTACTATTGGCTATTGGCAGAAGTGGCATGTACTAACATATTCAAACACACTGCAGAAACAACACTGGCCAACAATGTCAATAAGAATTTGTCCTAAATGTTTTGCCAGGTGAAATAAAAATAAAAATGAACACACTTAAAACTCCAATGACTAGAGATAAATCCTAAAGAGTCTCAAAATTCTGCGTGTTTGCTATAAAACTAATAAACTTTACAAAAAACCTTCCCCATCATTATGCATGGGAAAGCTGCTTGTGTCAGTCTACTTTGTATGGAGAGTGAGCGGTCTTTTGTGAGTGTTATTTCCAGTGTATTTGCTAGTGCCGTTGTGTCTCCACAAAATAATAGTTATATTTTCTGCACCAGCGATCCACATCATACGGACAGAGCTGCTTCCTCTCGCTATCTCGTCCCATCGGAGCCCCATTTTTAGAAAGTGCTAACATCCTCCGGGGTGTAAATACTTTCAGTTTATTTATTTATCTTATCTTTAGATGTTTGGTCCCCTGTCCAGGCGCCAAAGTCAGCTGTGGATTTCTAAGCAGCGCTGCGAAGTCTGAAGACGTCTTTTAATTGGACACAGGGAATAACTTAAAAGTGGCTTTGAACCGAGAGGAATCAAAAATTAATACATGTCGCATTTAGAGAAGAGGGGGCTGAAGGCAGGCTGTTGTTCATGTAGCTTGATTTGACTTGTCTATTTATGCAGAGTCTGTACGTTTGATTAGCAGTTCTTGTCCCATCCCTGCACACAACCTAAAACTTGAGTGGTTATGTCTTTTTTTTAATATTGTAACATCAAGATTTTTAACTCTCAACCTGGTTAAGAAGAGCAACAGGCCAGTGTTGTAAGTAAAATCGTCCTTTTGTATTTGTTTTAATGAGATGGCAGAGTGGTTAGCCCTCCTGCCCCTCAGTTAGGAGATTGTGGGTTAGATCCTATGTTCATATAGTAGCGCTTAAACCTACCAGTCTGTTTGTATAAGAGCGCACTCAAAATGTAGATGTGGCAATTACCGTAAAGACCAGTATAATAGTGCTTTCAAAATTTACCTGAGATGCTCGGGAGCCAGTGTTTTTACTTCAGTAACATTCTGTGGACTGAAGAGAAAACTCTGGCAGGCTGGAAGTGAGTAAATGCTTGTCTTAAGGCCCATAGTTGCTGGGATAAGCTCGAGCCATTTGTGACCCCTAACAGGAATAAATGAACTGTTGTTGTCTACCATACTGTTCCATCATAACTGAATTCACTGACTTTTATATATCCTATAAATAAAAGAGCTAATGCTAATGCTTATGTCGTCTTCCCAGGCACTGACAATAAGGCGGAACCAAATTGTTCAAATCCCGGGCCGTGTGGGGCTTTTCGGTGTGGAGTTTGCATGTTCTCCCCCTGGGTTCCTCTCTGAGTACTCTGGTCCTCCCCATCAACCTAAAAAATATGCACAGTGGGGTAATCCTCCAGCTAGGTACTCTGGACTAAGATCCTGGCTCAAAAGTTAGGAACAAATTTCAATACGGGGACAATAAAGTCTACCTTAACCTTATATAGGGCTCTACTTTATTGCCACAACTATCTTGTTAATGCAATTTTTGGTGGCTAGTACAAATTTATCTACTAAAATGTACTGCAAGGGGTATAGCAGGTTACACAGAAAAGCAAATGTAATGTAAGTGCTTTCTTTTTCTTTGAACTCGCATGATTCATACAACAAATGTCTCCATTATTGCATTTTAAAACCCTTTTTCAAAGTGACAAAATGATGTCATTATCCGTTATTATCTTCGCCCCAGGCAAAATCAAAGCTAGTGTTTTATCTCCGATCGAAATCCCTTTTAGTCCATTTAAATAAATCAACATTAATTTAGACATTATTATTTCATAGACATGATAAAAAAAAAGCCTGGAGTCAGATTTGGTCAGAAAGATTTGCTTCAGTCCCAGTTAAATGGCTTCAGTATTGTACTGCTCTCTCCTCTGATGATATGGTGGACAGTTCATTTTTATTTTAAGCCCGTCAATGCTTGAAGACTTTGAAATCCATGAACAATGACTTTTAATGTAAGTGTAAAAAGCATATTGGTATAATTAAAGGATTTTTCTTCATACTTAAGGCCAAATTTTACAGTCAAAGCTATGGCAAGAATTCACATTTAATCTTGTTTGAGTTTTTTTTTTTTTTTTCATGTTTTCTATACTTTTCTCTTATATCTTTTTTATTTATTTAGTTTTTTTTTATTTTTATTAATGCTTTTACGATCAGGTGCAAAAGCATATGGTTGTAAGTAGTCTTGTAATGTAGATCTATAGAAATGTCTGTTTCAGCAAATATGATGCATGATGTTTTGTGAATACACAGCAGCAGGCTCAAATAAAATAATAAGTGGTTTTTCAATTATTTACACATCATTATATTAGCTGATCAGGTGGAAGATCTGTTGTAATAGTTATGTTTTTCTATGTACCCCTAGTCATTCAAAGGGCCATAGGACAACCAAGTGTAAATACAATGTAACTTTAAATGCAGAGTTCACACTGTAAAGCTGTTAACTCTTGTTACAAGGAGATACAAGCCAAAAAAAAAAAACTTAAATAGAAAAAGGGAAGTTTAACCAGGTGGAGATAATTAATGGTTGGCAATGAAAATTTAAGGACAGCTATGATATATTTATGTTTTGCAATGGCAGGCTCTGTTGTTTTTGTGTTTTGTCTCATTGACTCAAATTTAATGTTGAAACTCAAATAGACACAGTTTGATGGCGTCTGATTCAGTGGAGACATGAATCCAGAATTAGATTAAACTGGGTCTGCCCCTGACCTGGCCTGCCTTTATTTCCTCCCATCTGGACTAATATCTTTATCCTGAGCACTTAGTCCAACAGCACTTAAACATCTACAGTCATTCCCAAACGCAGCGAAGGCTGTGAATGGTTTAAATAGATTCAAAATGATCAAAACACTGTGATCTATTATGTACTGTATACCAGTGGTTCTCAAACTGTGGTATGGGTACCCTTGGTGGTACACAGAAATCATTTCAGATGCACCTAACCCTAGATTAGTTTTACTCTAATTGGGGATTAAATGTTAAGTGTAGACCAGTGCTTAGTCCTGGTTTAGTCCTGTCCGTCTCAGACCTGATTTAGTCACGTTTTGGTCTGGTTTTAGTTCTGTTTAAGTCCAGGTTTAGAACTGGTTTGGTACTGGTTCAGTCCAGTTTTAGACTAGGTTTAGTCTGATTTAGTCCCTGTTTTGTCCTTATTTAGTAATGTACATTTTAATTTGTTGAAGTTGGTACTTGGAAAGCCAAATATTTTCTGAGGTGATGTAAAAAGTTTGAGAATCACTGATGTGTAGTATCGGGATGGCACAAGTACTTCAATCTGTTCTTGAGTAAAAGTACTGTTACCATTAAGTATTATTACTCAATAATATCACTTACAAGGGAAAGAAGTTGACGAAAATATTACTACTATATTACGATAAAAAGTAAGATATATGCGGAACATACTTTTGAAAATATTTTGGGAATTGCACAGCAAAAGTTACATTATCACTATTACTACTGTTACTGGTACTAGTACCACAAATATTTTTACCGTGTTTACCTCGTCTGCTTTTACAACTATTGCAGCAACTACGACTACTACCTTTATTACCAGTATTACTACTATTCTTACCACTTATACAGGTAGTATACTAAGGTAAAATAACTATACAAGTATGATTAATAATGTACAAGAAACTAGTTACTTTTCACCACTGTATACAATGCATGTGAAGTGAATTTTATTATCAAAAAGTATCATGTACACTAAAATAAAAGCTTTATCAAGACTTCCTTGAGGAACCTCTTGTATGTATGACAATAGGATCAGGAGACGTCAGAGCTGGAGGGCGGTGAGGAGTCTGCTTTAAGTGCACGGAGCATCTAGGTCACGGTGGTGTTAATTAAGAGGAACAGGGTCTGGGGGAGGGGCAGGAAGTGGAGAAGTCCAGTCACGTAATCGTACAGGCAACGTCAGAAAAATAAGTGAATAGAGACTGAGGAACATGGAGGAAATGGGAGTAATCGAATGGAAAGAAGAAGGAGAATGAGGCTAAGAGCAAATGTAAACATGGGAAGGAGAAATGTATTTATTGACTTGGAGACATGAGGTGATGTGTGACATACCATCTCTACAAATGTAAGTAATCAAAAGTATGTACTTAAGCCATTGGTCTCAAAAGTTTTTGTGCTGTGTACCCTCTGGCCTTTATGTCATACTGTGAGTAACCCCTCATTCGTTAATGTTAATTTTACAAAAAGTAGTCATAGTGTTTGGTCATCTGTGTTTATTAGTACAAAAACATTTTTATACTTTATTGTAAATGCTAATTTTTTCCAAGATAAAAAAAAAATCCTTTAAATTAAAAATAAAACAAAAACAGAATTAATAAAAATATAACAAAATATTTAAATAATTATTAAAAATATAACAATTAATAAAAAAAAATATCAACTCAAGTCAAACTTTATTTCTAAAGCAAATTTAAAACAACCTTGGTTGATGATAGTGCTGTACAAGTCAGACATGTTTCACAGCCATAAATACACACACTCATAGAAACAATAAAAGCAGTAGAAGGCAGTGAAAAACAATACAACTACATTCAATAGAATAAATATGACAATTTTAACAAAAAAAGTATTAAAATACTAAGTAAAAAAGGGCCAAGGTGCTTGCTTAGTCTGTATTGAATGCCAAGGAAAAGACAACTTTAACAAAGTTTTAAAGTGCTCAAGTGTCTGTGCAGATCTGATGTGCAATGGGAGGCTGTTACATAATTAATTATATAAAAAATATAACAAAATATTAAAATAATGAATACAAATATAACAATATAAAGTTCTATTACATTTGTGTATGTTACTATAGTTTTCACGTTACTTGTACTTGCTTTTTTTTTATAAGTTTCAATAGTTTAATGTGAAAAAATTGCAATTTTTTTTAGCCCTTTATTATTACAAATATGGCACATGTATTGAGTCGTTAAATATTCAACCTCTGCAACCTTTTTGGGATCCTGACCCACTGTTTGGAAAACACATAAATAATAATGCCCTTTACAAAAGCTCTACAATATTAAGCATTTTTAACAATTGGCAATCATCCCTTTATAATTATTTTGTGTCATTTATTTACCTTACAACTAACTCTAATATTATTCCCTTTATTCTTGTTACAGTGGGTGAAACCTATGCCAGCAACTATTGACTTTAGGCAGGAGACAGCACTATTCATTATTCACTCACACTGCGAAAAAGAAGCACAAATGAGGCTGAGAACCCAGAAATAAAACAGCGAACTAATGCATACAACACATACAAAGCATGGATTGGAGTCCAAAAAAATAAAACAAGTAAAGCATTAAGAACACAAAATTAAAAACAACCATTAAATTTGGTCAAATGCTTGGGTAAACAAAAAAAAAAAAAAAGGAAAAAAAAAAAAGTGAGAGACAGAGACATGCAAACTCCACTCAGGAGGTACATAATAATCAATTAGCCCAAGAATTAAACCCTCAACCTCCTTGCAGAGAGGCCAGAGCACTAACCACTTTGTCCACTAATATGCTCCAGTACTTTTAAATCATATAAAGTAGTAACACTAGGCAGCAAATAGATAGATTAAAACTGAATACAGGCAGAGGCTTATGCGGTCCTAAAATGCTGTCTCAGAGCTCAGAGCCAGTGTACTTTTATGAAACAATAATGTTTCAGTGGTGGCATAGCTTCAGGCACTGCACAGTAATGGTCAAAACCAGTAATAGACTAAAGCCATTGCTGGCTCTTGCTGCAGGCGCATGCATTCAGGATTACATAACAGAGATCACAAAGAGAAAGTGAATGGCCTTCCCTGACTCCTTCAGTTCATGTCAGTGATGAGATGTCAGAGTTTAAACTGCTCTACATAGTTTTAACTTGCTCTGTTATATTTACTGCTGCTAAGGTTTCTGCTAGGCTTAAACTGCTCTCAGTCCGTCCCTTTATTCAACATGTATTTTTCACATTGACATTTTCTCAGCGATTCCAGTCCGTATATATATATATATTTTTTTTTAGTATTGCAGCAAGCATAAAACAATTCTCTATACAGTACACTATTGATTTTCACTTAGATTTGACTTTTCTTTCAGACTTTGGGTTTTTAAGTCAAGGCCCAGGAGACAGGAGCAGGGTTTTTATTCTGTCAAACAAAAATATAAGAAATAAACTCTGACTGTGCTTCTCTTTCTGTTGACACTGTGAACATTTTGTGATTGTACTATTGGCAATATGACCAAAAGTGACAGTGAAACATTGGACATTAGTTGCATACCACAAAGTCTGCAGTGTGAAGTGAAAGAATAACATCAAGAACACAGTTAAGAAAGTTAGGTATGGTCCTGCCACTCAGCACGAAGGTTCCTCCTGTGTTACATTACGTCACCTTCTTTCCACTGTTCATATTCATGCATGTACAGTCTGATTATCATAGGTACATTATGTGTTGGCCTTACAATTGTCCTGGCTGTGCACTATAGAGGACGAAAAGTGCCACAATGAAATAAATAAATACATAATTTAATAACTGTTTAAATGCAATTGGATAATAAAATAGGAAATAAATACATAAAAATATATGACAATTAATCAAGAAAATATTAATTTATTAATACAACATACAACAATATGTTTTATTTATTTATCTTAAATAAAACATGTTTCACTATTTTTTGTGATCAATTCTTTATTATCTATTTTCAACAGAAAACAATATAAAAACTACACAAAATGTTATTTTACACCCTCAAAAAATAAATAAATAATACAGTTAAATTAAAATAAATAAATATACTAATAAATAAATATAATCATAAAAGTGCTTGAGCAAACCAACCCCAATCCAGAAGGGGTGCCCTCCGGATTTCTATAGATGTCTGATGTTATATAATGTATGTTAGTGTATTTCAATTTATAACACATTGATTATAAATCAACAAACATAAAGGGAACAATTCAGTGTTATTTTACAATTTGTATAATTATTTCAATGCTGCAATGTGAATTAATTTTAGATGTCATCCTCATTGATCAGTGTCAGTGGGCGGAGTTAACACTGCTCCAGTCAAATCTGAGATGGATCAGGTTTTAGACCCCGCCCTCTGGCTTTGGTGGGTGAGGTTCATAGATTAAATTAATTCATGATGTACTGCAGCACAGGACCATGAAATAATTATTGAAATCGTGAAATAATTATATATGTTGTTGTTGTTTAATAACATGTTGTTTTTAAAATGTATTATTGGCACGTTTAATTAATTGATGATTTATTTATTTTATTTTGGCACTCTTTGTCCTTCATAGTACACAAAATCAGTCCTTGTACTTTGTAAAAAAAAAAAAAAAATCTTTACTAATGATGACAAATCTATCCAAACCCTCTAGACGTCCCTCTTACCCTTTCATCTTCATAAACCTCTGCTCTCAGACACAACAGCAGCACAGGCCTGACTGTAAGCTCCACATTATACAACCAACTTTTACACTCTGATGAAAATTTTGTACTTTTCTTCTTCTTCACTCCACTCCACTTTCTTTTTTTTCTTTCTTTTTTTTTTTTACTTGTCATCAGCGATAACTACAGAGCTCCATACTAGTCAATCATTTATCGCTCCTGCCCACTGGCCGCCGCTCTGCCCGTCCCGGTCTCCACTGATTTGGCCAAAATGAGAGCGAAAGGAGGCAGTAGCTGTGGTTCAGATTAATATTAATGGCGCCGCTTCTTGCCCCTTTACACATTTTACTGCTGGTTTAAAGTGGAGAAAATGGATACTCGAGTGTTTCTTTATTCATTCTTCCTTTTAGTCTTAATTATTTAGCTGCTCGTAGGACAAAATGTTATAAAATTGTCTCGTATTCTGCATGCAGGGCTTCCCCTCAGTTACTATGTGGAGTCTTGTATGTTTAACTTGCCTTAATAATGTATACTTGGACCAGACTTCTTCTATAATTGAAGTATTGTCGGTACAGTATGGAGACATCCCTGTGTGCCTATGGGGAACTTTATGGCAGCTGCTAAAGTCCTCGGGCTTCCTCTCAGCAGTTTACCATCAGCCCATTTAATATGAATTGTGTACATGAGCGTATGACCGTGTAGTGCTGGAAAAAAACATCTCTTTAAAATTCAGGCCATGCCATTGATGCTTTGTTAGTGAAGGTTAGGCAGTGTCAAGAGCTTACGAGTGGATATTTTCATTAAAATATGGTTATAATGGATGAATGGCATCCACCCAGGCAAGTGCCACCCACACTGACTTACTAGTGCATGGAAGTGGATTAACTTTTCAAAAAATTGTACTGGTCTGTGAAGCAGTAGGTCAGTAAAAACAGCACGAAAACCCAGGTATTAAAGACGTAGCAGTATTGATATGGTTTGAGATTTTTGTCAGAGAAAAAGTTCATGAAGAATATTTAAAAAAGGCAATGCACTGAAATGTTTTTGTTTAGCTAAATCGATAAAGACAAAGAAATAATAAAACCAGGTCTGAATTCTAAGTAGGTTTAAATTCAGGAGAAAATTTGCTAAAATTGCTAAATCATGATTGAAGGTCTTAACTGAGGATTTAACATTTAGGTATGATATTTATTGTGATATTTATTTATTTAATTGATAAGGACAGTGCACATTAATGAACATTTATTCAGACAGCAGTAGATGTAAATATGCCAGATTATAGCAACAATGCTAATTTGCATCCGCTGTCCCAAGGCAGGTAACACAAAAACACGATAAGACATAGGACAGAACAATAGATCGTAGTAAGAGCACATAACAAGACAATACAACACTAAGAAGTAAAAAGTCAGTGGTTACAAGATTGGGTTGCTTTCAACCACTGATTGAGGTAAATATTGAAGGTTTGTAATGTGGGACACTCTCTTATGGAGAGTGGAAGACTGTTCCAAATCTTATTGGCCTTTATATAAAGAGCATTTTGTCCAAAGTCTGTTTTTCTGTCAGGACCTGAGACCTCACAGTCCCCTCTAGAGGAGGCCCTGGTCCTGAGACCGCTGTGAGCCCTCTTTTTAAGAAAGTCAGACATGGGAGTTCGGGCAAGTCCATGTAACACCTTGTACATCAAACAAGCATTTTTTTTTTTTTTTTTTAATTCTCAAAGCACAATAAGTTGTACTTTTTTAAAATGTTACAAACGTGGAATGACATTGGTTTTCTATCAAAGACCTTTAATGATTTTTTATAGTGATTCTATGATTTTGCTTGTATTTACACCTGGCATATTGTGGGGAGGCTCACAAAATTGTAGAAATGCTCATGAAAACACAAATCATTTTATTATGTGAAAATGTCCTGCAAACCCTTGGTGTTAATTTTAGACAGATTTCAGCACGAGTCCAGCCTGTAGTCCACTCCTCTGAGCACTAACATGAATGTATAACTATGGCCATGTTTTATTAGTATAGTCTAACTTTGGTGTATTATTTACAAACCTTTTGTATCCTCTGCTACATAAAAGTATGTTTGCAGATTTATATTGCTATTACTACTAATAACACCGCTCCCCATCATGTTGGCTGCGTTAAGACAGAACAAAGGATCATGGTTTATGTAGTTCTCTCTGCTTTTTGCTATGTTGCCACAACGAAAACTTTTTGCTTGGGGAGCTTACCCTTAGATACTGTACAACTCCACAACAATACTGAGAGACATCAATACAAGTTACACCCTTGTCTTTACTGAATTTATTAGTTGGACAAACCACAATTGACATTTCTGATTGGACAAAGAGTGTATGTCTCACACTCTAAAGACCTTAACATGTGTTGCAGGTACAATTGTAATCTGAATATTGTCTTCTGTTCCTTTCAGCGCCACAGCAAACTATCTGCCTATCCTCTGCATCCTCTTCTCTTACACCAATCAACCTCATGTCCACTTTAACCACATCCATAAATCTCCTCTTTGGTTTTCCTCTAGGTCTCCTGCCTGGCAGCTCTAACCTCAGCATCGTTCTACTGAGATATTCACTTAGCCTCCTCTGCACATGCCCAAACCATCTCAGTGTAGCCTCTCTGACTTTGTCTCCAAAACATCTAACATAAGCACTCCCTCTTATGTACTCATTCCTGATCCTATGCATCCTCGTCACTCCCAAAGAGAACGTCAACATCTTTAGCTTTGCTACTTCCAGCTCTGCTTCTTGTATGCCCCTGTCTCTACAATGTCGCCAGTCTCAACACTTTCTTGTACACCTATCCTTTCTTCTTGCTGCATGATACTTTTGTACAATATTATAATCACAATAATGTTGGAATTTATTGTGCAGACTTTGCAGAGGTGGTTTTGTTTTACACCATCTCCATAGTTTGTGTTAGTTAGCAGAGGAGAGGGCATCTTATGGTTTAGCCCTAGATTTATAGTAGACCTTTATAGGTAGGTCACAAATCATTAACTGAACAGCTGTGGACATACCACAGTGCATAAATGTATGCATACAGATACATTAGTCTGACTGCATTAATATTAATGCATATGTTTTAAATGGTCAGTCAACCAGAGACCATTTCCTGTGTGCGCTGACAGTTCACTGTGGAAACGGTGACAAATGCAAATCTAATCATGTTAAGTGATTAATTAACTATCCCTGTGCAGATACAGATGGGCCATAATCATGGACATATATGTTGGACAGAGCATTAATAAGCCTGAGTAATTCCTGTGCTCTCTGTCCTCTCTCAGACGGCTACACCACGGATGACATTGAGTTTTACTGGCGCGGAGGGAACAACGCTGTCACCGGAGTGGACAGGATCGAGCTGCCACAGTTCTCCATCGTGGACCACAAGCTCATCTCCAAGAATGTGGTTTTCTCAACAGGTAAACAGTTATAACACATTAAACTAGGGTTACACAATTTATTGCAAAATGATTATCGCAATATCAGTAAATGCAATATCCATATCACAAGAATCTAAAGATATCGCATTAAAGCTATGGTCTTCCATCTGACAGAGATTACACTGAGAATCATTTCCTACCAGAGCCTTAAAAGAAAATGTGACTGAATAAAAATGTTTAAAAAGTCCAGTTTTGGTGATAATTTCCAGAATTTCGCCTTGTTTAATTCCTGGTTTAGACTCTATTAAGCTTTGATTTTGACGGGGTC
Organism: Bostrychus sinensis; assembly: GCA_020698575.1. NCBI lineage: Eukaryota > Metazoa > Chordata > Actinopteri > Gobiiformes > Eleotridae > Bostrychus > Bostrychus sinensis. Next base: position 12,246,715 of record CM036244.1, on the reverse strand, counting down.
CTGACTTGTGAATACAGGAACTTGCATTTTTGTTTTAAGTGAATTTAAGTTTCTATGTCAAAAAAGTAGGCCCCATTTTAAAATATTGCAATAATAAGTTATTGCAATTTTCAACATAGTTATACAATATTGCCTGTTTTTTTTCCATATCATGTAGCCCTACATTAAACTACCGAGCAGGCATAACATTATGACCATTAGTGAATAACACAGATTATTATGGCACCTGTTAGTGGGTGGGATATATTAAGCAGCAAGTAAACATTTTATTGATGTGTAAAAAGCAGGAAAAATTGTTATGTAATGAAAATTTAAAGAAAAATTTATGAAAACTTGCAATAAAAAGAAAAGAAGTAGAAAGCAGGAAAAAAGGCAAGTGTAAAGATTTAAGCAAGTTTGACGAATTGTGATGGCATGGCTTGACGACTGGGTGAGAGCATCTCCAAAACCACAGCTCTTGTTTGGTGTTCCTGGTCTGCAGTGGTCAGTAGGTTTTTTATCAAAAGTGGTCCCAGGACAGAACGGTGGGGATGAAGACTGGCCTGTGTGGTCCGATCCAACAGTGCTACTGTAGCTCAGATGGCTGAAGAAGTTAATGCTGGTTTTTGGTGTCAGAACAAAGAGAGCATCACATTTTGTTGTGTATGGGGCTGAATATTAGACAGGTGGGCATAATGTTATGTCTCATGGGTATATTATGTTCAAATAATTAATTATGTTCAAATTGTTCCAAATTTGGTGTCAGTAATATGAGCTATATGCTTGCTTGTTCAATTTATTTAACACAGCCCCTTTTTGCTATTCTATCTTTTTAATTAAAAAAGCTATTATTTTCCTGCTTTTGGGCTCGACACATTTCATTGTTATTATACAGCAACATAGACGATAAAATGTTGACTTAGTTTGCTCTTTGCACATATGCATTACCATAAAATGATCATGCACTTACTATGGAGGACCGTGAGCGCCACGCGAAAAGGAATAATGCTTTTATTAAAAGAGTTTTTAAAAGAGCCTTTAATAAATGGATTACTAAATGCTTTTATTAAAAGAATTTTTAAAAGTTTATTTAATAAAGAGATTACTAAATACTGTTATGTTCAATGTCCATGTCTTGTTTTCTGTGTTTGTTTCCCTTTTTGTCGGTTCATGGTCGAGTATGGTCGTGTATGTTTGTGTCTCTGGTGAGCTCCTGTGTTTTGTCTCCTCGTGTTTTTTGTGAGCGCAATTAAAGTTTATTTTGGTCTGCATTTCTGGGTCCGTTTCCCTCCTGTGTTCCTCGTACCGTGACACATACTTTAATTAAAAAAGTTTTTAAAAGAGTATTTAATAAAATAATTGCTAAATTGTTTTATTAAAAGTTTTTAAAAGAGCCTTTAATAAACGGATTACTAAATGGTTTTATTAAAAGAGTGTTTAAAAGAGAATTTAATAATTGGATTACTAAATGCTTTTATTAAAAGAGTTTTTAAAAGAGCCTTTAATAAACAGATTAATAAATTACTAAATGGTTTTAATAAAAGAAGGATTAATAGCATTATTCATTAATCCATTTAGGAAACCGATTTCTAAATGTATTTACAAAACCTTTTCGGAAAAGCATTTGCAAAACGTGTTAGCTTCTCCGATTAGCTTCTCCCTTTAGCTTTTCCGTGGCGTTCCTGGTCCTCCTGGCTAAAGTTAAATAAAAAGAAAAAGAAAAGCGATGTAACGAGCTCTGTGACTGGTGAAAGCTACTCGCGCTCTGATTGGCCAGACAATTTGCTCGTCATCCTTGGCTGGCCCGGTGACAATAGGAGTTATCCACTAACTACTTCTGCATTCGGTTAAACGGAATGATCCACTTCCGGTCACAGCTTGTAAGCGAGCAGCCGGACAAGGGCAGCTTCAAAAAACATTTATGTCTTACACATCCCAAAATAAAATCACCAAACTAACGCTGCAATGGACTAACACAATTTTATCCTTCAAACAAGGGTTTTAGCATTTGTACGCTGAGCGCGGATGCGGGATATTGTTGTGTCAATCAACTAAAGCCGTCACCCAGCGCACTTTATTTCAGCGGATATAAAGCACACAGGAACATTTCACTTACGTATGCGACCAAAAAGTGCCACAGAAGAGCTGTGAAAGCGGCTTCAAAACAACGGTTGTAGCCTCGGAGTGTAGAAATTAATAAATACGTCAATGTGCCTTAATAGGTGTATAATAAATTAAGACTGTGCTAAAAGGGGCAGTTGTGTTGTTTGTGATTGTGTATCACGTAATTTAATTTGCTGTGTGCTTTATATCCACTGAAATAAAGTGACGGCTTTAGTTAATTGACACAACAATATCCCGCCTCTGCGCTCAGCGATTAGTTAAATATTTAACACACAAAAGCTAAAACCCTTGTTTGAAGGATAAAACTGCGTTAGTCCATTGCAGCTTTAGTTTGGTGATTTTATTTTGCAATGTGTACGACATAAATATGTTTTTTGAAGCTGCCCTTGTCCAGCTGCTCGCTTACAAGCTGTGACCAGAAGTGGATCATTCCGTTTAGCCGAATGCAGAAGTAGTTAGCGCATATCCCCTGTTTTCTGGCCAATCAGAGCGCGAATAGCTCTCACCAGTCACAGAGCTCGTAACATTGCTTTTCTTTTTCTTTTATTTAACTTTAGCCAGGAGGACCAGGAATGCCACGGAAAAGCTAAAAGGAGAAGCTAATCGGAGAAGTTAATACGTGTTGCAAATGCTTTTCCGAAAAGATTTTGTAAATACATTTAGAAATCGGTTTCCTAAATGGATTAATGAATAACGCTATTAATCCTCCTTTTATTAAAACCATTTAGTAATCCATTTATTAAATCCTCTTTTAAAAACTAATTTAATAAAACCATTTAGTAATTCGTTTATTAAAGGCTCTTTTAAAAACTCTTTTAATAAAACCATTTAGTAATCATTTTATTAAATGCTCTTTTAAAAACTCTTTTAATAAAAGTATTTAGTAATCTCTTTATTAAATAAACTTTTAAAAACTCTTTTAATAAAACCATTTAGTAATCCGTTTATTAAAGGCTCTTTTAAAAACTTTTAATAAAACAATTTAGTAATTATTTTATTAAATGCTCTTTTCAAAACTCTTTTAATAAAAGTATTTAGTAATCTTTTTATTAAATAAACTTTTAAAAACTTTTTTAATAAAAGCATTTAGTAATCCATTTATTAAAGGGTCTTTTAAAAACTCTTTTAATAAAAGCATTATTCCTTTTCGCATGCCGCTCATGGTCCTCCATAACTTACAACCAAACAATACGGTAAATGCCACGTCTTGCTAGGTCTAAATGAAGTGTGACAGCAGTAAACTATGTTGATGTGATGTGCGATATTCATTAACATTGCATTTACATATTTATGACTTTATTTATGCCATACATGCACTGGCAGTAAGTTAAACCCCCTAATACTGTATAGAGGAAACTGGTGTATTGAATAAATGCAAAACACTAATTCAATAACTGTGAAAATTGCTCACCAATAAGCTGAAATCTGTCTGCATCGGCCTATTTCTCTGCCCAACTCTATTACTGACACAATGCTGCGGATTCGAATGTGGCTCCATGTTTGTGTATCTACCCAAGCATGAATTTAAGCTCAAATAGGTTTGTCCTTGCATTGTGATAGCGGGGGGTTTCATTAACTCATCCAAAGATACGGGTGATGGGGGAATCCCTTTGAACGAGCTACATATACTGTACGTGTGACCCCCGAGGTCGAACCAAACGCATCATCAGCACCGAGTGTTCAGGCGTTTATCCAATACACAGTCTCAAGGATACACAATGTCAACACCTTGCCACAGGGAAAGGTTTCGGGGATTACAATGAGTGGCTATTGCTCATGTCAGATATATCACACTTGGTACAGATGCTCAGATACTTTTACTTATGCGGGTACATTTTTTTCAAGAAGTAGATTTTTTACTTTACTTGAGCCCTAACTGGCCATTGTCCAAGGTGTAGCCCGCCTCAGGCCCATAGTTGCAACACACAACACCTAATGGGAACATGTGAAAAATAATTGTGTACTAGCAGTAGCAGTAGTAGTAGGGGTAGTAGAGGTAGTAGTAGAAGTGGCAGTAGTAGTAGTAGTAGTATCAGTATTATTAGTAGTGGTAGTAGAGGTGGTAGTAGTAGTATAGCAGTAGTATTAGTAGTGGTAGTCGTAGAAAGAGTAGTAGTAGAAGTAATGGTGGTAGTAGTAGAGGTAGTAGTAGTTAGAGTAGTATTAGTAGTGGTAGCAGTAGCGGTAGTAGCAGCAGTAGTAGTAGTAGTAGTAGTAGTAGTAGTAGTAGTAGTAGTAGCAGTGTAGTAGTGGTAGTAGTAGTAATAGTAGTAGCAGTGTAGTGGTGGTATTTGTAGTGGTAATAGTAGTAGTGGTAATAGTAGTAGTAGTAGAAATAGTGGTAGTAGTAGTAGTAGCAGTAGTAGTGGTAATAATAGTAACAGTAGAAACAGTAGTGGTAGTAGTAGTAGTAGTAGTACCCAAATAACAATCATGCTGGATACCTTTAACCTTAGTATTATTATTTCAGTAAACATTTACTTAAGTACAGATTCAGAGTACTTCTTTCATCTCTTGTTCAAGTCACAAATGTGAAATAGTACTTAGTAGTAGTAGTAGTAGTAGCAGCAGTAGTAGTAGTAGTGAGTACTAGCAGTGGTAATAGCAGTAAGAACTTTCAGCTTAGCTTAGTGAACTTTACAGACATTTTTTACAAGCAACAATTCTGTCGAGTACTTTTATTTGAGTAATAGTATTGTGAAGGACCAGTACTTCTGTATACTACAAGAGAAAGAGCCAACGATTGTGATGTATATTGCTTAAAACAATACAACGATATTTCTAACACATATATTTCTATTTACGGGCTAATTAAACAGAAGACTATCTCTTAGTAGTAGCAGTTGGCTGTTCAGATAGTAGTTGTACTTGAGTATTCTTATTTTGCAGTAAAAAAAAAAAAAAAAAAACTATTGTTACTCAACACTTTATATGAATAACATCTGAAAAAGCACCAATAGTCTTCCTTTGTAAAAAGCATAAAAAATCCACAAAATATAGTGTCAGACTTACATTTTTTTTTTTTACTTTATACCAAAATACTTTATACATCCCAGTGCAGAGAACATACATGCTGACACAGTTTTTCAAATAGAGCCGATATAAGCAAAAAGACACTAAACTATCCATCAACTCTCCAGGAATATCACAGATAAATATAGATTTTGGAGTAAAAAATATGGAGAGTGCTGACACTTTATAGTATATTTATCTTGTTAGGAAGGTCTTCCATTGTTCCCTGCGTAACAATATCCCATTGACACACTGTGCTGAGAGCTCTGCTGGCATCAAACAACTCTCAAGTACTTCATTAACTCATGAGTCACTGCACTTGAAAATAATTAGGATTCGCATCAGATAATTAATATGAGCCGAGATGGTGGTATGAAATTAGTTTGTGTGTGTGTGTGTGTTTGGGTTCATCTTTTAATGTGATCTAACTTATGCTGATTAGTAACAATTAATAATAAAGCTTGCAACAGCGATCATCTGTAAACCATTCCCAGTGTAGTTAGTATTGTACTGTAAATTAGCATAGAAGTTTGCATCAAAATATGTCATAATAACCAGAAAATGTAATAGAAGTAATAGCAGCAGTACTCGTAGCAGTAGTCGTATTAGCTTGTTATAATGTTCCAGCATAAAAAACATGCCTGGAGTTGGGTTTTGTTTCATTCCCGCCTGTTTGAGTAATCCTGTAATCTCTGGCGCCGAGTTTCTGAGGCCTCAGAAGGACCTCCGCCTCTCCCAAGAGTCCCGCCCACCCCAGGAAGCACTGACCAATCAACAAGCACTCTACATCCAGTCTGCTCTCAGTCATTAATCCCAAAAAAATGGTGTACAGCTCTGTTTCCACTGATTCCTCACAGCTATTTTTCATTTTGTAGTGAAATAGCATTATACAAAAAAGTTTAAGGACCCAAAAAGCTTTTTTTCTCTGATTCTGTTCAAAAGAGTGTAACAGCTCTGCTCTTTGCTGCCCTCTGCTGGTCTCTTTACCTGTTTCTTATATGGCAGTAGTAACGTAATTACTGGAAACATTTTCTTTAGTCACATAATGTTTTTAAAGATTGTAAAAAGTGCAGTGCTGTTCTAGAGCTGACCACTTTAAAATGTACATTCTGAGTAAATTTTCTCAAACAATACTTTTACTTGAGTATTTTTAGAAGTATTAGTACATTGGGTAGTAGTAGTAGAAGTAGTAATAATAGTAGTAGCAGTAGTACCAGTGTAGTAGTGGCAGTAATAGTAGTAGCAGTTATAGTATTAGTGCTACTGCTACTGTAGTGGTAGTAGCTGTCAGTACTTTTAAGAAACAATTTTGTTGAGTTCTTTCACTTCTACTTGAGTAGTAATGTTTTTAAAGTAACAGGTATTTTACTTAAATACAGATTTGGAGTACTTCCTCTATTTCTGATTACACTCAAACATAGCGCCAAGGCTTGTATCATGTACAGAGGCCGTGCATTTGGGCACAGATTAGATAAAGTAAGGTGTCAGATTCAGATATTTTTAAAAACTAAAAGCTTTATCTCTAACATCCACCACTTTTTAGACCTTTTGCCTTATCTCTTAATCCTTACAACCATTTAAACCCAACATATCCCCCAAACAGTAAAGCTAATTAAACGTGTGCTATATCTTAACGCTAAATCTACTTTCTAACTCTCCCTCTCCTCTGTCTCCCGCAGGTGCTTACCCTCGTCTGTCCCTGAGTTTCAAACTGAAGAGGAACATCGGCTACTTCATCCTGCAGACGTACATGCCCTCGATCCTGATCACCATCCTGTCCTGGGTCTCCTTCTGGATCAACTACGACGCTTCAGCCGCCAGAGTGGCCTTAGGTAACAAACCCTGTACAAACACAGCACAGACAGGCGTGGGACATGTTTAAACAAGTCTGAATGTTTGTTTTAATAAGACACTGTTAGGATGAGTGAATTTACGTCAGTCAAAATTATAATTACTTTTTCCCTTGTGTATATTCAGTACTTGATATGGACAAAACTGATAAGCTCATACTGGTTAGGATTAAATGCTAATTATTTCTGATATACTGATGCATGTTAATAAGAATATCATGGAAAATCAATTTAAAAAAAGTAAAACTCATCATATTTAGTATTCCTGACTGGTATAATGATTTGGCATAGGTTTTAAGGCCAGGTGCCCTTCCTGCGTAACCCTGTTTGATTATCCGGGCTTGGGACTGGTAAAAAGGGTTCACTGTAGGGGTGTAAGGATACATTTTTAGAACAATACACATCAATTAGAATTGTTTTGATCCGGTTCAAGAACAATATTCTCTAATTTAAAACGATACGACTCAACTTCATGTTGATGCAATTGATACAGCAACTTTTTGTCCCAGTAACAGGATTTAACAGTGTACTTTCAAATGTAGCACCGCGGCCAGGGTTGATTACATCAAGCAGACAAAGTGAAGCACAGTTGAATATAACATTTAGTTTAATTAAAAGCTCAAAAATTACATCCAGAAAGTTGTATCTGGTTTTAATTTAACATGCAAATTTCTAATATCAGTATTTACGATATTATCATTTTTCCCCATGTACAGTGAAGCCCGAAATGATTCATACCCCTGGCAAATTCTGACTTAAAGTTACTTTCATTCAACCAACATGCCACTTTTTGTTCAAATGTAAAAAAAAAAAAAAAATGCTGAGAAATAGGGTTTTCCACAATGACACCTTTTGTACGTTGTCTTATTATCTTTTGGGAGAAGCCTGTGTCATTTCCGGTCAAAAAAAAAAAAAAAAAACTTGCTGGTTGAATGAAAGTAACTTTAAGTCAGAATTTGTCAGGGGTATGAATCATTTCGGGCTTCACTGTATATCAATATACACTACCTAGAAAATTCCACGATTCGATACAAGGTAATATGTATTAATATAGTTGTATTGTAGAAATAAAAAACTGATACATCAATAGAGTAACTGTATTTGTCTTTTGACCCCTTGTGGTTGGATTATATAGGTTCACTACACAGAGTGGAATATATAAAAGCATTTTTAATTGTGATGAGATGATTATGAAATATAATGCAATATTCAAATTTTATGAGAAATGTAAACATAAGCCCTAATCATCACAGTAAAATTAAATGCTTGAAATACACTCATCAGCCATAACATTATGAGCGCCTGAATATGCATCAGACTTTCTATCAGAACCAAGCTCTTCTGTCTGAGCTCCTCATGTGCATCACCTGTCGCTGGTTCACCACTGTTCCTTCTTTGGACCAGTTTTTGAAAGATACTGACCACTGCAGGCCGGGAACGTCCCACAAGAGCTGCAATCATGGAGACGCTCTGACTCTGTCGTCCACAGCCATCACAATTTGGCCCTCGTCATACTTGCTCAAATTTGTACTCTCTCTTACTCACCTCTTACTCAGGTCCCATAATGAAGAGATCATTTGTGTGATTCGCTTATTCTGTCAGTGGTCATAATGTTATGCTTGATTGGTGAATGTGTGTTTAGTAAACCTATAAAATATAATAACACTTCACTTTTTCTATTGAACCACTGAAATAAATTTACTCTTAATTTATTTACATGCATTTGTAATCATAAAATGTAACTTTATATTTATAGACATAGTGAGTTTGAGTGATAACATGTCAAATATCCAGCAAAGCATTACAAATATAGCTTGAGCTCTTTCACAAATTAAGCCAGCACAGTTTGTATTACTCTATATTTATCAAAGGCCTCCATCCAAGCAGCAACATTGTACAACAACGGTATATCTCTGCACCCGTCCCTGGTTTAAGTCGACAAGGCAATTCCACTGATTGAATTGAGCCGCAGTGGTGGGATGGGTGAAGGCATGCGTGGGATTTGATGAAAAAAAAAAAAAAAAAAGTAATGCTTCATAATGGAGGCGGGTCAGAGGAGTTTGTGAAATATTTGGTCATCCCATAGATTCACTTTAGCACAACCTGGTTTTGGAGCATTGCTGTAAAACATAACGGATGAGTCACACGGTGGTTGGAGTGGAGGCAGAAATCCTTTGTTGTGGGAAATTGCCTGAATCCTATTTTGAGCGTTGACAGCTTTGTGACAGCTGTCTGACCATTTACTAATTATTTGCAGAGACTCCTGATAGAAATTGCCTTAAATAATGATTATGTATGGAGAATAATACAGGTGTGGGTGGGAGTTTTATAGGAGCTGTAAAAACATTAGTTTAATCACGCAGGGGTTAAGCTTCGCAATGGGGCTTCTCATGCTGTTTGTTGTTAATACCTCACATATTCACTCTGTACATTATCAAGAGCTGAGCAATAAACAACATGATGTTTTGTCAATTTGGATCCTAATTAAACATCAGACATAAAAATAGCCAAAGAGAAATAATAATTTGTTTTCATTAACCGTTATTCTGACACTGAAAGGCTACTCTTGCTGTTAATCCCTTTTTATTTATTATGAAAGCGCACTCTGCCTACAGCTTTACACATGTTTTTGTTTTGGCAAACAGCATAAAAAGTAAAAGAAGACAGACACATTTTATTTTTTTTTTAAATTAACTAATCATTTTTGGTCATATAGCAAGAGAGAATAAATGCTCAAATGTTCTTAGCTTAACTCAGCTTTTAAAACTATATTTGCATTTTACTTTGGGGTGCCAGAGATGTTTGACCACTAACCTAAAGGTTGGCAGTTCAATCCCCGCGACCGACATTGCATACTGTTGTTGTGTCCTTGGGCAAGACACATGTCAGTGTGACTGTGTTTGGTGTAGGCGCAGACTGGCAGCTACGCTTTCGTCAGTCTGCCCTAGAGCAGCTCTGGCTACAAAAATAAATAAATAAATAAACTTGGAAAAATAGCAAATTTTTCATAATTGTACTGCTATGACATACACACCTCTACAAGCCCTAAATGTTTGTGGTGACCACAGGCTCCCAACACAAAAGACACAACCACAAACCAACACAAAAGACAATTTAGGATACACCACATGATACATCAAAAATTTATCAGAATAACTTTTTAAATTGGATTTGCAATTCATTTTACAATACCACACATTAGAGATAAACAACAATATAACACACGTGTGTTATGCCCAACATAATACATATAAACATAGTAAATGTTTTCATGCAGCTCAAAACCCAAATCCACTGCGCGTTCCCTGTGTGAGGTTTTTAAATTTGTCTCAAACTTTTCCCAGTATGAGTTCGCTGCTAATGAACAGGACCAAGGCTGACATTTGAATTTCAAATAACCTCACGTCTGTACGGGGCAGATCTTTTTGGCTCATCTCTCATAACTAAATCTGAAATCACAGGAAGAGGTTCTTGGTTTGTATGGATCCTGACAGTCCTAATCAAATGTAGACATGGCACTGATTTAATCATGAAGATACTTCACAGTCCCAGGGCTGAAAGTACTATGAGGTCTTGAAAACATCAGTTAGAATTTCAGATTAATTGAATTTTATGAAAAGGTAATGCAGAGGCTAAATTTTGCAAGTAACAAGAATAGTACGGCCTACGACTTTAAACATGGTAAAAAATCACTAAAAGTAACATAAACCCAGTCGTGCAGTCTTTTGTATTTCAGTCACCTGCCAGCATAATGTTATAAGAATGACCTATTACCTTTATTTTCAGAATTATAGTGGTCTAATTCATTTATATTTCTTGAATACTTTTTCTGAAACATACAAATACTTTTAATTAGCAGTAGTTGGGGTAGTAATAGTAAAGTATAATTCTTATACAAGGGCTAGTAGTACTGTAGTAATAGTTTGGCTGTGCAAATCCCCACCAAAAGCTAAAATAAAGCTTCTTTCAAAAGTACTTTATATGACCAAAAACAAACCACTCAAGTGACGCTGCCTTGCTTTTTTCCTAAAAGGGCCCTGTCAGGAGTGAAAAAAAAAACTATAAACTGTAGCCAGCATAAAATATTAATCATCTAAATGCACCAGAAAACAGGAAATCATGTGTTTCATTTAGATTTTGCTGAGGAAGGACCCCTGGACCCCCCTGCCTTATTTTGTCCTGTCTGTTGGCACAATTCAGGATATGAGGCAAAAAGAGCTTTTATAATAATGCTCAGCTATATTGTGTAAAATGCTTCTTGTTACCATGTTTTTGGTTTGATGTGGGATTTACAAAAAACAAAAAACTGCTTCCACTCATTTAAATTTTTGTTGACTACTGCTACATCTACTTCAGTATTATTTTGAAGTAACAGTACTACAGATTACAGTATTTCTTCTCATCTCTTGATCGATCATGTCCCTATGTGGTACACCTGCACATTTTTTTTAAATTTTTATGCACACTATGTCCACAACTGTCTCCTTTGACAACGTAGACTTGCTGCATATCATTAGAAAGCTTAGATTCTTGTCTTTCCGAAACCATTTTGAGACACAACAACAGTATGTACACCAAAAGCTTTTTTGGCGTACATATTTTTACAAACAGTAATTCAGGCGAGGAAAAAAACGTTTTATTTCTGCGTTCCAAAGTGTATAACTATTTACCAGTTACACTTACAGTAAATCTGACTGCTGTGGTAAAAACTACAGAGTGTTGCCTTTACAAAGAGCCCACACTTTTATATATACTCCAGAGGGTTCAAGAACAGCTTTAATTTTTATTTTTTCAGGCGTTTTAAGCAAAATAACCCAGAATGTTAATGCCATTGCCTCATGTTCCTTTTCTCTTTCAGGTATAACCACTGTGCTCACCATGACCACCATCAACACGCATCTGAGAGAAACGCTGCCCAAAATCCCCTACGTCAAGGCCATAGACATGTACCTGATGGGCTGCTTCGTTTTCGTCTTCCTGGCGCTCCTCGAATACGCTTTGGTGAACTACATCTTCTTCGGACGCGGCCCTCAGAGACAGAAAAAAGCAGCCGAGAAGTCAGCCACAGCCAACAACGAGAAAATGAGGATGGATCCTAACAAGGTCACACACAACAAGACACTTTTCCTTCAAAAATATGTCAAGTCAGAGTAAAATATTTGCTTCCAACGCAGTAAAAGTGTGTTTAATTATTGATAATGCTGTTTATGGAGATGAAAGTAATTACCAGCAAAGAAGAAAGGTTGACCTAGTGTTGTCTGTCTAAGCTATGCCAAGTAAATGCAGCCTAATAAGATTTGGATCAAGATGTGACAACCTTTACAGATAAAAAGGAGGTTTGTCCTAGTTGGAAATCATACTTAGCAGTGTAGCAAAAAGAAAATCCCTGTGTAGAAAACTATTTACTATGAAGAAAAGTATGAAAAACAGTATATTTTGCTATAAATATGTATAGTTCAACTACACAAACCTGCCTGTATTATATGTAAACTGTTCAAGTAACCATGGGCGATGTTCTGTGTTTGCAGTGGCTTGTGGGAAATGTAGTAGGCAGAGACGATACCCTGTATGCGAGAATGAAGCAGAGGGATCTGGATGGACATGAGTCGATGTGGGAGCCCATCTTTGTGGACGACGCAGCCATTGGCCTGGACCAGAAGAACAGGGTAAATATTTCATGTCATTTGTTGTATCCACTGATGTATCTAAGTATGCTTTTCTGGCAGAATGTAGCTGAACTCTTTGGTCAAAACAAAAGTACAGCATGACATAAAAGAATAACAAATTTAAAATATCATGTCAAAATATGTTGGTCTGTATATCTTTTGAAACTATAGTTAATAATGTCTGTGAAGAATCTCAGTAATCCAGCTTGCCATTTAAGAATAGACAACTGAGGGTGGCTATTTTTATTTTTTTATTTAACACTTGGCCATCGAAACCTATTCCCTTCACTCAGTGGAATGGATCTGGTTTCACTTTGGTTTTGTTAGAAAAAAAATGTTTTGAAATCTCATGATGCAGATCTGGGCAGTAGATTGAAATTAATTAATTGGTGCTTTTAAGCCATATTGTGAAATTGCATCAAGCAGACCAACAGTAGCGTCTAAGCACTGCTCTGTCCACTTTGTTGTGGCCAGTGCTACCGCTAGCTCCAGAGCAGTTTAAATAATGTTTCCCATTGCCATGATCCTTCACGGTTGGACCACTTTAGAGTGGCCTCGCCAAGTGCTGTTTCAAATAAATCCTCCACCACGAAGCTTGTCTCCCCATTTTTTACAAATTCTGAAGAATGCATCTGTGCATCTTCATGTCACAACCTTTACAGAAAACATAGCTCTCTACAAATTGACCACAATGCACTTGCACTGTGACTACCTTCCACTCTTGAAGGGGTTTGTTTTTTTATGCACCTGATTCGATCACGTGACACAATGCAATGACACTACACATATCCAAGCATGGTCCAGCATGGTTTTATAATCATATAGCCACATGAAATAAAGGCTTTGTATACTTTAGGTAAATGAAGAGTGCCTTGGTTTTTCTTCACTTTTTTGCAATTTTTTTGTTCCCGAGCACCTTAAGTATAGAATAATTATTTGAGAAAACCTTCCTGAGCACTTTGGACTTCCTTCTTCCATAGTCCAAAGGTGCTCACACGCGAGGTTAGCAGGACACTCACCTTCACTTCAGTGAGGATGACTCCTGAGGAGACACCTCCAAGTAGCCTCGGGAGGAAGGATCTTGGTGATTGGGAAACACAACGCTGTCTGTGGAGACTCTAGTAATCGCAGAGAAAGATTTTGTATTACCTCCGTAATGCCTTTGTGATTGTTTTTTTTTTTCTATTTTTATGTTTTTTGTTTTTTTTTCAAATAGTGTCTGTCGAGTAGCTATTTATTCTTAGTATGTTAGCACTGATTATTTGTATGTCTATCTATTAAAGAAGTACTTCAGTTTGCTGCCCCCTGGTGGCTTCTTTACTGCTGCATTAAGAGCTTTCTTTCTGTTCTACAGCACAAGATAAAGCCCAAGTTCTTCAGACTCATGTATTGGCTCACATTTTTCCAACAATTTAAAAACAAACTTTACATTTAGCATATCAAAGCTAACATGTTACCCACTGATAATGTTCAAACACTTACATTGCTTTGTTCCTCTGCAGATGGACCCCCATGAAAACATCCTGCTGAGCACCCTGGACATCAAGAACGACATGGGGATCTCGGAGCTGGCCCTGGGCTTGAACGACCCGCGCAACACCATGCTAACCTATGACAGCTCCACCCTGCAGTATCGGAAAGCCGGATTGGCCAGGCACAACTTCGGCCGAAACGCGCTGGAGCGACACATGACCAAGAAGAGCAGGCTAAGGAGGCGCGCGTCGCAGCTCAAAATCAACATCCCAGACTTGACTGATGTAAACTCTATTGACAAGTGGTCGAGGATGATCTTCCCCACGCTCTTCTCCTTCTTCAACATTGTTTACTGGCTTTACTACGTCAACTAAACAGGGACATTTATGAAAAATCTAAATATAACTCATGTTTTTGTTTCATTTTTGTGTGATCAGGACAAATATTCAGGATTTCAAACACCGTATTTAACAAATACTTAACAGATGAGAGATTACAAACATATAAGGTGCCTGTTTCTGACTCATTTTAATTTTGTGTGAATTGTGTATTAAGTTATTTTTTATATGTTTTTGTTTTGTTTTGTTTTATATTAACATTTTCAGGATATGATTTATTGCCAAAATATCAGTTAGGTGCACGTTTACATGGAGTAAAGCGAAGGGTGATAAAGAGTACTGTGACCGAAGCTATAATACAAAAAAACTGTGTCAGGTCTTTAATAGTTTTAGAGCAAAAAAATCCACTGTCCTACACTTGACTATCTTTATTCACGTTTACAATAGTATGTACCAGACTGTGTATAAGAAAAAAAAAACTTTAAGTAATGGCAACTCTAATATTATTATGAGTTTGCTTTCACTTTTTCATTTTTTGAAAAAATCACAGTAAGAAAAAAACATTCCAAAACGCGTAGCCTCTTATTTAGTAAAACATATATTATTATAATAATAATATTGATATTTAGCCCAAAGCACATATATATTTAAGGAGGTCTATCACACCCTAATTTTGTCCTCCTTAACTGTGTATGTAAATAAATCACATGTATAGCATTTTATGTAGGAATAAATACAATTAAAAAAACATAAATTATTATTATGATTAAATTATTGTTATTAAAAGTATTATAATTATTTAAATATTTTGAAGCCCCTAAATGTTGATAAATCATTTGCTACTGCTCAAATAGCACTTTATACAATTTTTAAAGCTTTTATTTTGAAATAAATAAATGTATTGTGGACCATGCAAAAGCACAAAACATTTTCAAAAGTTATATATTGGCCCATCTCTGAGTTATGTTGGGATTAAAATAATAATATGGTTTTAATGGTGACAGATAACACCTGGTTACATAGTATTACTACTATGACTACTGCTACTAGTACTACTACTTCTCTGTGCTTCTGTCTTTACCCAGGTTGATTTTATAAAGCCTTTTGCACACTGAAGATCCTAAAGCCATAGAGGCTGTACCTTCACAAACCTGGTGCTTTCAGGTGTTTTCTGACTGATAATCTATAATTTACGTTCACAAATATTTTAGTGAGACACATTCCCTTAATACACTTTAGACAGTCAGTGTTAACAGTGGACCTTTTGAGATTCTTTTGAGCAGAGTTTGAGAAACGTGAAGCATAATAGTCACAAATTTCAAGCTACTTAAAGTGTCCAGAAAAGCACTATATACGACTAATGCCTTATTATTTACCCATAGCTTTAGCCTATATAGCTAGTAATGCTAACTGCTCAGACAAAGTGCAAAGACCACAATACATTTTAATTAGAGCAATTAGCATTAGCCACCAAATATTTACAACCAACTGACAACCTATCAACTACATGTGTGTAAAATCAGAGCCTGGTTGGAAAACATTAGCGAGTGTACCAGTTTATTCGCATTTAGCAATTAGCATGTACAATTAACATATAAGCTAAAGGCTAAATAATACAAGTTTCTAAAGTTTTATGTTACACTGGACAAGAAGCCAAGTTTCAGAAATGCGGCGGACCATAATATTTTGTCAGTATAAGCTCCCTGGTAAAAAATATATATAGTATTACGCTACTCAAGCACCGCTTTTTGATGATGTCTCTAAAGCTAGTGATGCTAACAGTACAGTAGAACAATGGAGGAAAGGTGAAATAAAGGCAGTTTAGCACAAGAAAGGTAATTAGTTAGTATGTCATGAAAGTCCAAATTAATCAAATGGTGTTTAATGACAAAATAGCGATTATAACGTTTAGTAAATGGGACTTGTCACTGACTGATCCCTTGGTCCACTTTTACCACTGTCTGTAGTTTATTATATTATTCTCCAATGCAATGGCCATTTCCTGCCTTCAAAACCAAATGACCACTGAACTGCCCTTTAGGATTAATAGAGAAGACTATGTTTACAGCTGTCTGTGCTGTGTTTAACGACAAATCCCTGTGTCACTATAATTAGACTACAGTCAACCACAGGAACATACTGTATCCATTTCACATTTTCACTAATGCGTCATTCCTTTGTAATGCTATTTATTCCACTGTGGAGGTGTGAGCGGAGGATGATTCTGTTTTAGTTAATGTGTAGCCACGTATGTGTGTTACTGCATGCTATATTCAGTCGTAACTTAATGTTATTCTGTTTTTTGAATTAGGATCACCTTTATCTCACTCATTCATCCCTGCATAACATAGCAGTTTATGAAGATTTATGATGATTTTCAAAAATACAAAAACCCTTATCGAACAAGGCCAAGGACTTTCACTTATCTCATATTTAACAATATATTGTGAAAATTATTGTTTTTCACATTTGTCCTTTTACTTTACGTACACAATGGGATCAGGTCTTTATCCTAAATTATATTACAGATATAGTTATTATTGGCATAGGCACATTTGTGTTTGTGCTCAAAGTGATCACAATTATGTATGTACATATATGATACTGACAATAATAGCCTTCAATTGGTACATATTATATTATCTTTGTAAATAAAAAATGACCTTTCTACAGAAAAGACTAACAGAAAACTTTCAATAATAATATTTATACTGTAAGCGAATGCAAACTGATATGAAACCATGTAAATAGCCTCTTTTAGCGCATCACTCACACACTCAGTGATATTGCCATAGTTCTGTTCTTTCTGCTCTATTTGTCCAAGCATTTTTCTTCTTTGCCAAAATGTAACAGGTATAATCATGAATGTAGTTGCTCTTATTATTTTCGCAGCGTGTGATTGCTGTGTAACATTTCCTCTCACCAGTGATCATCTGAAATAAACAGAACAAGACACACAATGCACACAATGAGACAGAGGCTGTTCAGTCTCAGCCCAAACATAAGTCATCTCAGGTTAGCACAATTTACAACGGAGACAAAGGACGATACATAGAGTTGGATTTAAAGCTGGGGTAGGCATTTTTAAATCCTGATGCTGACTTCACAACGAATGCAAACAGTGTGGATATGAATTGTGTCATTCGCGTTTGGATGGATGCTTGAACGCTTTGAAATTTGCTTCATTCACGTGTTTTGATGCAAATTCGCGTCAGAGGAGAACCTGGCAACTGTTTGGAACGGCCACAAAACGTTCCTGTCGATTCTCCCGTGGGGGAAACAAACCATTCACAATAATGTAAAAGACAATGCTCTGCCTTTGGTTCCTCAAATACACAAACAAATGCTGGATTTAAGTTTTGTATTTTACGAAATAAAGACACAGAAACATAAGATAGTGGCCCAACAGGCAAATGTGTGCATCAAAGATTTTGATTTAATCAATGTTAGGTTGCATTATAACAAAAATGGCTCTAGTATAAAAACATAATGAGTTTAATTCATCATATTTATTGTAAACGTAAATTTGCCAATGTAAATTTGTTAAGGCTTCACTGACAGTAACAGCTCATTCAGTGGTGTTAGCTGGCAAACAAGCTCAGACGAGCCAGTGTTTTAACATACAGACAACAATCCATTTCATTTTCTAGCGCTTTTTTTTTGTCCTAACACTGATAAAGACTCTGTTAGATGTAACTTGTTTTTAGATGTGCAGATAATACACCTTAAAACCTCTGAAAAGAATAAAAAGGTAGTGTTTCCTAGCAGGTTAAACAGTTTGTTTTCCCCCACGCCAGACCACGCCCCCCACAATAGCGCGATGACGACTGTATCTATGCGTTGCAAACTCTCTCTAATGGTTTTAGCAAGCTATAGGCTAGCATACTTCTGTACATAGGCTACGTATTTCCCTGTTGTTTTGAAGTGTGCCATAATTGCTAATCTAACGAGCACACCTCAGCATACGATAAAGTTAAAGTCTTTACTTGTGGCTCTTTCTTGTTTTCATATGATTATCTGAGCGAGCCTCTGAAAAGAAATCCTTGTTTCATGGCTCATTTCTCTTTACTCGCAACAAATAACCATTTATTGTCATACTTTTTTTCTTTATTGGGTTTCTTGGTCATAGATAATTTTCATTGCTGTCTTTATAGAAGTACAATGATGTGTCGTTTATGGACCTCAGCTACAACGATCTCTGCAAACTACATTGTAACCACATCACTACTTGAGCAAGAAACTGATTCGTTATCGCTGCGTGAATATTCGTGAAAGCTCCGATTTTTGTACTTGCACGTCAAAAACACAGGATTTGTCTACCCCACCTTTAAAAGTCAGCTGCTGGGTATTTAACAGATTCAACAGCTCCTAATTTAATATACAGATACCACCTCAGCTGCAGACAAATCTAACTTCACACACAGTAAAAATCCATGTAGAAATAGTTCATAATGAAGTATTTATGGTATGATATGTTTGAGTGAAAGTGTGTTGTGGATGTATGTCGGCTGGACAGTAAAGCACATGACAAGAAAGGTCTATAGATCATAACTTTACAATTTGTGTTTTTAATTCACAGTGCTTTTGGTTGGATATATTTTTATACTCCTGTCTATATATAAAAAAAATTGTGCAAACACTGTCGTCTGGCGAAAACCTTTGACATTTTTGACATTTATACTATACAGAATGATACGAGTAGGATTTTAAACTCTGCTTTTGAAGTCCTTTCATAACCCCTTGTATAACTCTACAGATACTTGCTTGTAAATGTTTTTTTTTTTTTTTTCCTGAATTGTTTGGGTGTTTTAGGGAGCATTCGAGTCTTTCTCCGGAGAGTAAAAAGGACAGAGTGACATTGGTAATGACAGTGTATGTTTGCACACACTCACAGAAGAAGCCTTAGCCTGATACTGCTGCCCTGGCCTCCTCTCCGCGCAGCGTCAGTCCTTCTTCCCTTCTCTCCGCACCTCTCACCTCAGAAAACCCTGTCTGTGCCACTCACCAGGAAACCCTTTTGAAAACAAGCCCTGTATAATCAGTGTCCATCTTTACTACATGAAAAACCTATGGAGATGAATACATTGTCAATAAATATTGTATACAGTTCTATTTCTGCGTGTATAGTCTTTCTTTTAAAGCAGATTATTGACACTATAGTAGTTGTGGCATCTTTTAAAGGAGCTACATTATGACTCATTTAACTCCTCCTACAACCTTAAGACATTTTTGATGTTTTGCACCTGTTTTTTGTGGATAACTTTTACTGTGTTGATTCAAATGGCATAGATTTTGCCTCAGGTGTGTATTTTTGGATGAATTTTCAGATTTCAGGATTTTTTTGGGGAAAAATCCTCTTAAAAAGGTGTCACACCTTTACCCCCAAGACATTTTTTGTACCATTGACTCCCATTAAAACAACATTTTATTATACACTGTCACTGCAATATAATTTCACATTTTTTATGAAGTATTTCATGGATTTATGATAGTGAGGGATTGGAATTTTAGTTTTTATTGTTTTTTACTAGGTGGCGCCATTTCCCATTATATATTAGATAGAGATATAAATTGTGAAATGGCCACATTAGTGTTTGTATAAATTATCAAGCCTACAAAGCAAATTAAAAAAAATATAACTAAAATGATTTGGGTGTGTTTAAGGGTTGGCATGAATTGGTGCGAAAGTGTTTGTTGAGAAATGACTTTGTGTTTGTGTGAGCACAAATCCAAAATGTAGTTCTTACAGAAATGTGCACATCAGGACAAAGTAGAAAAAGTGCCCAGACTGAGCAGAGCCTTGTTTGTGATGAATGTGTGTATGCACCACAAAAACTGGAATTTAAGGGGTTAAATTTCATAAACAGAATGAAATTTTGCTATGTATGATGAAGACTGAAGTTAATCGTTGTAACCATGAAAAAAAAAAATGGAATTATTGACCAATGGCAGTCTTTATTGGTGGATTTTTTTGTGCTTAGGATGAAAGGTGTGACAAAAAAGTTCGGGCTGTAGGACGGTTAACATACTTTGACTGTTACCTATCATCAGGCAGCAAAGATAGAGACATTGGAGCAACATTATCTAACTTGTTACCTTAAAAAATTAAGCGCACGTGCCTTTCTTTGACATTAAACAAATGAATTGCCCCCAGCTGCTAAGAAACTGCACAAAGTTAACCCAAAGACACATCTTTCCTTGATAAATTGTCTTTCCTCTCTTTGTGTTACAAAAATGTGAAGCATGTATTAACTGCCCTCTCCAATGTAAAGTAAAATGTTTTAGGCCTTGACTGATCTGGCTTTGGGACCCACAACCGCCATAAAATGAGAAGCCATGACTCAAAAAAAGGGATATTTCAACTAATCAACTGTATTGAACCTGAGACAGAATAATATTAGAATTTAACAAGCAAGTGGCGATGCTAGAGAGGGAATTATTTCCTTTAGATGCAGTTTAATTTAAAAACAAAATACATGAAATAAAAAAGTGCAATTCGAAAAGATTTAAGTCTGCAAAATTTAAGGTTAGTGAAAAAGAAAGTTACCTGTGATTTGTCAACATCAGTGTGATTAAACTGAAAACTATGACGCATTCTGGATTCAAAGTTTGATTTTTTTTTTTTATTCTCTGATTTTATATCACCCATAACCCCACGCTTTCAGCCTCCACCAAGCACGGTTAAAGAAAGAGAACCTCGGATTCGTCAGACAGTCTGTGTGATATTGAACTTGTGCGTCACATTTAAAATTGTCACCCAGTGTTGCCCTCAGTGAATCATGCTCTGGCCTTATTTTAACTTGGTCCAAGTCCTAGAAAGAAAGTCTCCCCACACTCCTCGTCACGGCTCAGAGTTAGCCGTCTACCTCTTTTATAGAACATGATCCAATCCAGCCACTGTCAAACTTTTTCCTCTGCTACAGATACAAGGTCTCTTTTTACCCCAGTGCTGACAGTGAGTGGACAGATTTTTTTTTTCAGACCACAATGTGCAGGTTCTCATGTATTTGTATCAGAGGAGATGAACTAAAGTTTATTTTTTTGGCTACATTCAGATGTTCCATGCAGATGTTTTTTATCCACAACACGCACACACAAAAGACCAAAAAACAAGGCCAGCAGCTATTTTAAATGTCTGTTATGAATCATAATGCACTGTAATCACAACACAAAAGACTAACCTTTTTTTTTTTTTTTTTTGTATTTATTTGACAACAACCATTTGAATAAAATGCCATATTGCTTATAACACATCGCCCACAATCTTTGAGCTCAACTGTGAATGTGAAAAAAACATTATTGGAAAGAAAAAAGTTTATTTAAAATCATGCAAAAAAGTTTTTTCATTTTATTCACAATATTTGACTTCTAGATATGTTTATTGATCCATGAGTGAGATTTTTAATAACAGTCGCATACAAAACAATTCAGACACGTGGGGTGGGGGGATACTCTTTGTGCCTGTCTCAAGCCTGCATAAATATAGAGGGTTGCATCAGGCAGGGCATTCGGTGTAAAAATGTCAAATCAATATCCCCATTACGAGATGCCAGAAGGGAAAAGTCAAAAGGAAACACAAATAAACAAACTTCTAGCTAAAATGTAATTAAATATGCAATGCCCTTACATGTGATGGATATTTATATTTTCCAGAAACATTGCAATGCATCAAAATAAAGATTTTTTTATCGTCCAAAACTTTTCCCTACAACTCTTGTTTGAAGCCCATTAAAGAGATCTGTGGCCTCATTAAACCTCTGTTGTAAGAACATGAGAAAGCCGCCCCTGTAGTGATGTGGACGTGATCCTGGGCGCTCCCGTCCCGACAGCTGGAGGCGCAGTGACTGTAGTGCCCTCCCCCCCGGATGGGATACATGTGATCTGCTGCCTCTGGACCCGAGACAAATGTCCACAACGTCCCCGGGATCAAGTCCTGCCACAGACAACAGAGGAATCCACTAATGAGGAGATGTGTTTGTGTGGAAGACAGTGTTTGCTGCTGCTGAGATAAATGGCTGCTAACCTCCTTTAAACATGCAACTGATCTGTCTTTTGTAGTTCAGAGGAAAAGACAAAACGACTCGAAGGTGGAGACAGTGTGAAGTTTTGGTTTGTGCCGTTTTCCTCTATGCTGCTTTCAAAATGCATCGTTGGGTTTGCAAAAACCTTTTCATCAGTTTAAACTTCAGTATTAACGATGTTAGCTTAACATCTGCCCCCTGGTGTACACTCATGCCCTTCCTGACACAACCACTCTCTATTTAACCAGGCTTGGGACTGGCACAAGGTGTAAACTGGCTTGGCCAGGATTTTTTTATGCCAGGATTACTATTTCTGGACAATTTGAAGCCTAAACATAGAAACAACACAGAACATGTAAAGGTATTGCAGACAGACAATGGGAAAAAAGCTGAATTAGCAGAATTCTACTTCCTGTGATAGGTGAGGGACAATATTATCCCAGTTGTTTCAGTTTGCTTCAGTGTCAAGTCCCTAATTATGTTATAACTATTCTTTAATTAGTCAATTTGAGTGGGTTATTTTCAGTCTGGGCGATACACTACACGGCAGGTAGAAGAAGAAGAGGATTTCTATCAAAAAAAAAACAAAAAAACAAAAAACATTAAAAACATCTACACTATATTTCCAAAAGTATTCACTCATCCACCCAAATAACTGAATTCAGATTATGGTGTGGGTGGTTTAAAGACATGGATGAGTGAGTTTGGTGTGGAAGAACTTGGCTAAGTCCTGACCTCAACCTGACAGAACACCTTTGGGATGAATAAGAAAGGATGGGCCTACATCATATTAAACCCTATGGATTAAGAATGGGAGGTGAGCTAATACTTTTGGAAATATAGTGTATTTTTTTGTTAAAAACGGTCTAAACTATGCTTTTTATGACAAAATGTAAATGTGCTTCATGACTCAAGGTCCCATTGCAAAAAAATCTGCACTGGGGCCCCTCATTACCACCTTCTACCACCTTATCTTTGGTCTTCCTCTGTTCCTCCGGCCTGGCTGCTTTGTTTTCACTATGCCTCCTCTGTACATTGTCTCCCAAACTATCGACCATGAGCTCCCTCTGATGGCCTCATTTCTAATCCTATCCATCCTCATCATGAACAAAATAAAACCTCAACATCTTCAGCTCGGCCTCAACGTCACTAAGCATTTTACCCTAAATTACAAAAGTGCATCTGTGGAAACTATGTGAATAAATTGTATTAAATATTGAGCCATATAAATTTGCTTAGCTCATTATTTCTATGGAGAGCACACACAGTAACCCAACAGATTCCTAATAGGGTTTTTGTATGAACATGAGCCATGACACACAGTTGTGGGCAGACCTGGCATTTTCCACAGAGACCTAAAAAAAACAATGCAAATGCCTCTTTTCATCTCTCTCCCACTGCAGCCCTCTTTAGTGCTTGCTCGCCCACATTCGCTTTTTGCATAATTGTGCGTCGGCGTATGACCCATGTTGTACAAATGAGCCACCGCTTCAGTTCAGTCCAACAACAAGCAACCTGTTTGTTCGGCCAATTTTTTTTAGACTCGTGTTATTGTGAATTTGACATTTAAAAGAACACCTCATATGTAAAACTAATTATAAAAAGCTCCTACAAGAAGACGTCACAAAAGCAAAAACATGCCATCTTTCTCAAAATCGACAACACATGTAAAGACAGATGGTGAAAAGGAACCTCATGCTGTTATGGAAAAGCCAAAATATTGCCAAAATATGAGCAACTTTGAACTAAAATGCAACAATTTCCTATGAAGCAGTATATGGCACAATTTGGTAATACTTATACACCTCAATGTGCTTAGGAAGTATTTGAATCCAGGAAATATATGTAAGTATATATCACTTTTTTCACCCATTATGTTAAAAAAACTGCAAAACTTCTCTCCTCATGTTTTTTTATGACACCAGTAAAGTATTGATTAAAAATGTTCCCTTTTAGCCACGTTTTTAAAGGTAGTAAAATGTGCAATACTGTTCTAGACGTGACCAAGATCGGTTTAAAAATGTGAATAAAAGCATAATATATCCCCTTTAAGGACCATTAAACCAACTTCTACTGTTTATAACGCCAACATCTTCCATAACTGCTTAGAAAGATTTGCTTCTTTACATTATCTACAAAAAATATATCCTAGATGAGTCCAACTTGTGGAAAATATCAGATGAAAAGTTCCCCAACCGGATCGGACTGCACCATCCTTGCCCACACCAAAGACAAATGAAACATAAAATGCAATAAAAATCTGAAATCTTAAATGATGACTGCATGCAAAACCTAAAATTTGACTCGCGCTCATAAACTCTAATGGCTTGTTTTCCAGTTTAGTACGTGACCGGTGTGAATCATGTTTTACACCAGTGGCTCCGGAAACACACAGCAGGAACATGACAGATCAATTAGTGCAGCCCCCTCCTCCGCTCGGGCCCCGCTGCAGCAGTTCTCAAGGTTTTCTACTTTTACAGTGTTCCATAAATCAGTAAGAGGTGGTTTGTTCACTGCACTGAAGTCAAGGAACTGTTTATAGAAGGTTAGAGGGTATGTTTTTGTTTACGTTGTTGTTGTTGTTGGTTTATTTTAATGTAGATACTGTATTTATAGTAAACTTGTCTGAATTGTTAACCACTGAATGTGCGGTGCTGATTCATCTCTCTCCCTGCCTCCAACATCCTGTATTCAGCATCCAGCATCCTGCGTTTAGCTTCCTGTGTTTAGCATCTTATGAAAAGCATCCTGTATTTCACATCCTGTGTTCAGCATCTTGCCTTCAGCATCCCACATTCAGCTTCCTGCGCTCAGCATCCTGTGTTCAGCATCCCATTATCAGCATTCTGTGTTCTGCATTATGTGTTCAGCATCCTGCGTTCAGGATCCCGTGTTCAGGATCCCGTGTTCAGCATCCTGTGTTCAGCATCCTGTATTCAGCATCCTGCATTTAGCATCCTGCGTTCAGCATCCTGTGTTCAGCATCCCATTATCAGCATTATGTGTTCAGCATCCTGTGTTCAGCATCCTGTGTTCAGCATCCTGTGTTCAGCATCCTGTGTTCAGCATCCTGTATTCAGCATCCTGCATTCAGCATCCTGTGTTCAGCATCCTGCATTCAGATTCCTGTGTTCAGCATCCTGTGTTCAGCATCCTGCGCTCAGCATCCTGTATTCAGCATCCTGCGTTCAGCATCCTGTATTCAGCATCCTGTGTTCAGCATCCTGTGTTCAGCATCCTGTATTTAGCATCCTGTATTCAGCATCCTGTGTTCAGCATCCTGTATTCAGCATCCTGTATTCAGCATCCTGTATTCTGCATTATGTGTTCAGCATCCTGCGTTCAGGATCCCGTGTTCAGCATCCTGTGTTCAGCATCCTGTATTCAGCATCCTGCATTTAGCATCCTGCGTTCAGCATCCTGTGTTCAGCATCCCATTATCAGCATTCTGTGTTCTGCATTATGTGTTCAGCATCCTGTGTTCAGCATCCTGCGTTCAGGATCCCATGTTCAGCATCCTGTGTTCAGCATCCTGTGTTTAGCATCCTGTATTCAGCATCCTGCATTCAGATTCCTGTGTTCAGCATCCTGCATTCAAATTCCTGTGTTCAGCATCCTGTGTTCAGCATCCTGCATCCTGCGCTCAGCATCCTGTATTCAGCATCCTGCCTTCAGCATCCTGTATTCAGCATCCTGTATTCAGCATCCTGTGTTCAGCATCATGTGTTCAGCATCCTGTATTCAGCATCCTGTATTCAGCATCCTGTGTTCAGCATCCTGTATTCAGCATCCTGTGTTCAGCATCCTGCATTCAGCATCCTGCGTTCAGATTCATGTGTTCAGCATCCTGTGTTCAGCATCCTGCGTTCAGCATCCTGCGTTCAGCATCCTGTGTTCAGCATCCTGCGTTCAGCATCCTGTACTGAACATCCTGCGTCCCTCATCATCTTATCTTGTTCCATCCTGTAATAATAAATATTTCAAATCTACCTTTTGTTGTGGTCCTTGTTTATGAAACTTAGCAACAGTTTTTTGTGTGTTTCCAGTTCGGGGCCCCGTGTCTCTGCCAAACACATTACAGTTAAAGTGAATGCTAAAGCTGTTATGTCCAGGTGAGCTGTTCCTCGGTCCACCCCAACAGCGTGGGCAGATTGCAGCTTTTGCTTTTTGTTCATTTATTTTCTCATCTTACCAAATGTCAGGACGATACGTTTAATTTGTTCCTGTGCCTCTCTCCTCTTTGCTGCTGTGTGTCCTCAGTTAATTAGGAGCAATGTATGTTAATGGGAAGCTGCTCGCAGACTAATTAAGATTGTGATTAAAGAGAAGATACTGTCGGCTCCGTCCGGGTGTGCACTACTTCTTATTGTGCACAAACGACAAGAGGTTTTTTTTTTTTTTTGCTGCTGGCTCAAGGAAATTAGCTTGAGTATGAGCAGCATAAATAGGTTACACACGACTGTACTGGTTTGTTCTGTGATTGTGAAATGGAAAATGGTTTGTCTGCAGCTTTCTGAGCTGAAGAAAGGATCACCCAACATGACCTCAGAGGAAATTAGATTATGCAAATTGTTGGATCTGTTGAATTTTTTCTTTTTTTTTCTCACAATTAAATACATCCTATAATGGTATTTGGCAAAGTATCTAATTAAATACACAGTAGGCTTCACTTTACAGGAGGAGCCCTGTATGATGTTATTCACAATATCAGCCATATTCTTATTCCTGGAGAGAGGAGTGTGTAAGTTTATAAGCACAACATAAAACATAAGAAAAAGAGAAAGTTGCTGAATAATTAATCCAATTTAGTGGCAACTTAGATTATTTTTCCTAACATCCTCATAAGGGCCCCTGTAACATTTTACCTATTGTTTTTAACAATTTTGTCCACTAGAATATAAAAGGTAGATTTTTTTATTTTTTATATATTTTTTTAGTCTAACTCTTCTTATATTTATTTCAGGGCCGGGAATCAAAAAAAAAAAAAAAACTAATTAATTGCAAATCTGAAAAAAACAAACAAAAAACTACCAGTTATTAATCGCAATTATTGTGATTAATCACATCATGAGTTCTCGTACAAACACAAAAATGTAAATTTAGAAAGTTTATTTTGAATTAACCTTCACATATTTTACTGTAAACTTGTGCAATGCAAACAAAACTTGCAAAGAAAATAAATTTATAGTCTTTTGAGACCTGTAACTTGTCTTCATTGACAATGTTTGCCTAAATAAGGTACAACCAACAAATACACAAAACTTACCTAAAATAGCATGTGTAATCTCTTTTAGAACTTTAACAAAAATAAGTTTAATTCTTCAATTAATAACAATTGTTGTGGTTCATAACAGTATAAATACTATGAACTGTGTAACCTTAAACTTAGTGCTTTACAGAACTGACAGAATTGAACTTTACTTTGTAATTGAACTCATCCTTGCATAGACTGCACATAACTTTTGTTTTGTCTTTATTGCCGTCTGGTGATGATTTGAAGCAGAATTGTCCATTTAGCAATGTGTCTTTTTGGTCACTCATGTTGCTTTATCTTGCTTGTTCACTTGTTGCACTGTTGTACCCACAGGAAACAGAAATGTGTCTTCTTCTATGCTTGTGCGGTGCATTTCTGCCCCGCTGGAAGACCTGTGGCGTGTTGCTGCCTCTGTCAAATTGACGCACTGCGTTAACGCGATAATTTTCACAGCCCTAATTTATTTATTTTTCTGTGTGTGCGGAAGCTTATTTTTAATACAGAAATTTAATTCTTTTTTTTTTTTTTTTTTTTTGAGGGATGGGTTTCTTTTTTCTTTTCTTTTTTTTTAAATCTACTTCTGCTTTTATATTTTTATGTACAAAAACAATTTTAATGTTGTGCCTTTGTCTTTATTCATATTTTGTTACAATGCTAAAAATGTCCAAGTTTTATTAATAAAACTTTATTAACTTTAATATGCACACAATGGCAAATGAAAGCACAGATGGAACGTCAGTAAGTACAGGATTTTTGCAGCGTCCCACACTTTGTTGCCCCACTCTCATCGTTTTGGGACTGGTTTGTTGTAATTAGGAAATAGCTGAGAGTACAGTGAAAAGTTTATCTTAATGTTGGGTGAAAAACGCCTGCACTGATTGTCTCGCAGTGCCTCTTGAAACTTTATTAAGATGCTATGTTAAAACTTAAAAAAGAACGCAACTTGTACTTCTACCATGGAAACAGACGAAGGCCAAAAATTACTTCAAACATCTCCGGAGTCTCTGCATTGTGCTCCTCTGACTCACCCTTATCTCAGTTCTATATAACCTATTTCTACTCCTTTGATCCCAGCTCCAGGTTCCTTGTGTTGTTCATGTTTTCGGTGCATGAATAGATGTTTTTCACCTTTCCCATGCACATATTTTGTTTTGTGCAATGTTAAACCATGTGTTGTGAGATCCCTTGACATTCATACAGTCCCAGGAGAGCTTACAAACCTAAATAAAGACCTGTATTTGCACTATTGTGTTGAAAAAAAACAAAAAAAAACATGTGTACAACGACCTGGGAACATTGGCCTTGGAAAAAGAAGCGAAAACATGCTTCTTCTATGCAACACGTTACATACACTACATAAGATCTATAGTATAGCAAACATTGGTGGAAAAAAAAGACCTAGGTTTTATTTTTAATGATTTTAATGCTCACACAGAGAGGTAGGTAGCAGTTTATTGTCGCTGTAAGGTAATTGGTTTGCAGTGAGTAAATACATTTAACTTCTAAAACCAAATATTCCACATTAAACACATTACGTACAGTGTGTTCAACATTCAACATAACATCAAGTAGAAAAACAGGCTTTGACCAGGCCGCACCGTTACTAAAGGTCCATTTCAAAGACTACCTTCCATACATTTTAAACTATAAAATAATAAAAATAAAACTTCAGCTTGATAGAGAATGCATTTTTAATTATCAGAAAACTCTAAAGTTGTGAATGTGAATAGATTTTGCCCTGCACAGACCAGCTAAATAAATATAAAATAAATATAAAATAAATATAAATAGTTTATTATGGCTCAAGTCAGGAGAGCCCGTATTGGCCGTTGGTCTACACAGCTTGTCAACAGTAAAACAAAACAAAAATAGGGCTGTTAACAATAAACAGCGGGGTAAAGTATTTAGATATTTTTGCTGAAGTAATGAAGTATTTTCAAAAATGTACTAATACTACTATTACCAGTACTACAGCTGCTACCTTTACTACTAATGTTGGCGTTATTGGGCTGCCATCAATTTTAAAATCAGCTGTAATTCTGACTGTAAAAAAAAATAAAAAAATAAAAATAAAAATAATAAAAATAATAATAAAAAAAAGTTGTGAAAACGCAAAAACTCAAGGCAACGGGATCCCTCAACATTTTGGAGTTTTGTGGCAAACTCAAAATCTCAAATATTTTTTTGTTCATCTAGTTTGACGTTCATATGTCTAAAAACAAATTGTAAATTTTATTCATCTTACAGCCAACTTACTATCTAGTGTTCAGAAAATGCATTATTATTATTGATAATAATAAAAGCTAAATACAATAAATGTAATTAAATAATAATAATTTTCTGAACAATGGAAACTAAGCTGGCTGTGGAATGAATAAAAAAAATGGTAGTGTGTAAAACTTAAAATTGAAAGTTTTTAATCAAATTAAGTGAACAAACAATATTCATTCTTTTGAGTTGGCCCCAAAACTCAAAATTCTTGCAGGATCCTGTTGCCTTGAGTTTTTTCATTGTTATTATTATTATTATTATTATTATTATTATTATTATTATTATTATTATTATTATTATTATTATTATTATTATTATTTCTTTTCTTTTTTTTTCAGTGTAAAAAGATATTTCAGTTTCAAAACCTCATATATTCTTTTGGTTATTGTGAATAAAATATAGCTTTATGAGACATTTTTTTTTATTTTACAGGGCGCCACCATGTTTTTGAGCTGAAGTTGTAAATTCAAACCATCAGAAAAAGACAGATTATTGAAATTCATATTAATATTAAAGTCTACAATAGGCTCTTATATCTATAGCTCAGGCATTTTTCTGCTAATCTACGACGAGAAGGAGATTTTCCATGAGCAAAAGGGGAGATGAGTGGCATGGCTAAGAGCAGAGGATTGTGGGTAAGTGTGACAGCCACCTGCAGATAGACAGACAGCAGAGCGTTCTGCCTAAAGCTCTGGCCTGGCGGGGGTCTGCTGAGTATATGCCAAGAAACGAGGAGGAGACTTTTTTCACCATTTTTGTCACTAATTTTTTTCCATATAATTGTTACTTAAGAGGAAGCGGAAAAACGTGTGGAGCAAATACAAAATAAATCATGATACAGACACAGCTTAATGTTTTTGCAGCGCTGCGTTATTGGCAATTTGTGAGCAATTTCTTCTTCTAAGTATGATTTAGATAAAACTGTGCAAATCTGAAATTACATTTAGTGATAGTTAACTTAAAAAAAAAAAGTTTCTGTCATACTTGAAATGGATGGATGGCTTGTGCATTATATCCACTGTTAGCTCTTGCTGTAATTTTCCCAGTAAGTTACCACAAAATGCCCTGTTAATGTATCACAATCTATCTTTGCAGTTACTGTAATTTGCATTGCATTATGGGTATTTTGTCTTTATGTGCAATAACTTACCACATTTTTTAAAATTTGGGGTAAGTTACCACAGAAAGACTTTTCAGTATCTTAAAATAATAATAATAATAAATAAATAAATAAAACTGACAAACTCCGGCCCCAGTGTAAAGAGATGATAGAGACGATAGATGATAAAAGGGGAATGTTGTTATGTTGCTAAAGTACACGCTCAGAAGATTCAGGTAAGTGAATGAATAAAAAAAATACTCAAAAGCTGTTAGCTAGTCTATGTAATATGTTAGCTTTTGCATCTTGTTAGCTTAGCATATTGAGTTTGGTGTTAGAAGCATCTGATAAAATTAGAATCAGTTCAGTTGTTAAATTTGCATTTATTGTGAAACAAAATTAAGTTTTAAGATCATTTCAGGTGGGAACTTTATTATTCTACTGACAAATATTGGCACCAGTTACTAAGATAGACCCTACTTAAGAATTTCGTTCCAAAAATGTCTCCGTTCAACATCTCCGGAGCCACTGGTACTGTCCCCTAACTTTACGCCGCCCAGAGCAGCTGTACCTCGGGCTGCCATTTGGGTGTTTGCAGCTGGCTCTGGTAGTTTTTGAAAGTTAGCTGCAGAAATTATATGTTTGTTTGGGGGGATATATAACAGGTTACCCTTGTGTTATTGTGTTAGCCAAAGTTATTTTTGGCTGTACAACACAAAAACCACAAGAGCCAGCGGCAAACACAGCAGGCCGAGGTACAGCTGCTCTCGGCAGGGGAAAGTTAGGGGACAGTACCGGTGCCTTCTGAGCTGCAGCATGGACACACTTTCGGAACAAAATTCTTTAGTAATAATTAGTCTATCTTGGTAATGGGAGGACATATTTGACAGTAGAGTAATACAGTTCTCTCCTGAAATTATCCTAAAACTTCAATTAGTTTCACAAAAACTGTAAATTAGCCTTGTGAACGTAACCTAAAGCAACCAGATAACCATACAGGGCAGACAGCCACCTCACAGGCCCCTTGTTCACATCTCAGTGACCGAAATCCAACAATAAATAAAAGAGGGAAAAAAATAAAAAATAAAATAAAGAAAAATAAATTAAATTATTTTATATATATCATCTAAAAGAAAGTGAACTTGAGATAGCGGTGGAAATTCATCAAGAGGTCAGAAATAATCAATGAACTCAAAGATACAACAATTTTGGTGTTTATTTAAGCTTGTATTTGTAACATTTTGCATTCCGACATTTATTTTGAAACGCCGACTGTCTGTTCATTTTTATATTATTTGCATTGTATTTCAATTATTTGTATTGTATTTCAATAAAAACACACTGTCTCATCGGTTGATTTTCCTAAAATGTATTATGTCTAGTTACCGCAACATAAAATTGCAGTAAGGCCAAGATAAACCTATGGTATACCTACTGCAAGCAGTCTTTGCAGTAACTTACTGGCAATTTACACTACATCATTATCAGCATATAACCAGTTTGGAGATGCAAACAGGAGCAAACCACGCCAATGTAAATGGTTACATATATGACCACAATAATGCCTGCAGTTTTATTTATTATTGACCCTATTAGCAACAAAAAAAGTAACAAAACGTCTTCCCTGGGCTTCCCTAAACTGATGTGTGATGACAATTAATATGGGAAAAAAGTTACCTTTGTGTAAGTAACCTTAAAGTGGACTGTCACTTTAAAGCACATCCTGCTGCATTTTACTTTGTATGGAAGATGAAAACACATTTCTAAAACGTGTAACTGGTGCTACCAATCACCCAAGCAATTCAAATGGTCATTGGCTTATTTTCTACATTACCCTGCTGCAAGTCATTAATTTAAATATATTTTTAGGCTTTTTCCAGTTTTATTGGATAGTTTAGTCGAGAAGTGACAGGCAATCATGGAGGAGGGAGTGGTGAGAGACATTTGGCAAAGTGTTGGAGTCCAGACTCAAACCCATGACTCCGAGGCAGGCTGTAGTTGCCCTGTATATGTGCTGCAACTGTACCATCTGAGCCTACCACAGCGCATGCTACTCATCAATTTCACAACATTAAAAAAATCCAAAAAAGCCCCTTGTGTCAATATAAAAGCAAAATATGTGGACAATAAAGTCTGCCTTATTAAACCTTAAATGCACAATTTGAAATGTACCTTTAAAACTTGTTAACTCCTCAGCTTATTACTACTTCCAGTGAATAAATACCTTCCTGAGAGCTTATGCAGACCATAAATAAATGATGCATGCATGAATTCATCACACAGCCTACCCTCGAATGTGAAGATACTGGGTCCATTTAACGGCACGGCGATTACCCAACGCTTTTCCATACATTACCTTTACTTCAAACACTTTTCGAGGGCCACTGCGTCTGCGTCACGTGTGTTTGATGTGCGAACGCGCCAGGGCTTACACTCACAGAGCACTAAAGCAGATGACGCACAGTGATCACGTTTCAAAGTGAATTAGCCGCCGATTGCATTTCCTGTTTAGCAATTATGGGTTAAAAGGGCGAGGTGTGTTTGTGAAGCTCTCAGCTCAGTGACTCTGAACAGCAACTGATATGTTTACTTTAGCTATCAAGCGAACCGGAAAATAACATGCATTTCTGGCATTTTATGACTGGAACAAACATATTTTTCATTACTGGTGTTTTCCAGTGGTGGAAGGATCGCAGTGTTTCCAAACCGGGGGTATGGGGACCCCTGCAGGTACATGAGCACTTTGCAGGGGCTACTTGGAATTATTAATGTTAGAAAATACTTGCAGTCTTTTCGTGAAACAGGTTTGTCTCATTGACACTTGATTAATTAAAAATGATTGGTAAAAAAGGTGACACTGCTAAAAAATATTATTTGAACAGGCCTATTATATTTTGTGACATGTTTTCTTAGGTTTAAAAGCTTGTTTCATAGAGAAGTTATTCAAATGATGATGACTGTATTTGATTAATTTTTCTTGTGGTAAATTTATAATAAGTTTAAGATTTTTCTTTTCATTTTGAACATGAAATATATAGTGAAGTTTATAGTTTTATTGATTATTTTAATATATATATTGTTATTTTAAAGGCAATTTTCATCGTAAATTTAATTTTCAAAGCCAAAAATGCAAAAGATCTAGCATTTACAATAAAGTATGTATAAGATGTTGTTGTACTAATAAGCACAGATATTTTCTATGAGCATTTTTAGAAATATGAACACATATGAGCGAGGGGGTACTCACAATATGATATAAAGATTAGGGGGTATGTGAGACAAAAAAGGTTGGAACCCACTGCTCTAAATCAAAGGTATAATTACTGTTACTCCAAAATATTTCAATTCAAGTAGAAGTTCAAAAAGGTGACAAAAAGAAGACAGAAAGAAGATTTTTCTTTTTTTTTTTTCTCCTCACTTTTTTAGAAGAGTTCCTGCCATGCAATGAGCTAAGATTTTGCATTAAATAGTACATTCTCACTTTTAACTACTGCTGTCCCAGGTGAGGTAACAACAAAATTTCTCACCTATAGTGTTTCCAACTCCACCGCCCACCACTAACGACAGTGTAGCTAACTGTTTTTCCTCAGATGTAAAACTCAACCAATTTACCATCTCAAAGTACAAAAATACATGGTATACATAAATTCTCTTTACAATTTAAAACAATTATTACAAAAGCAAATGAACAGACAAAAATGGGGAAAATATTACAAAATGAGGAGTAGATATTGAAGTTTTTTTGCCTCATTTAATCCACCTCTATATGAGCACAATTAGAGGCATGAAGCACATTAAGACAGTACTGGATTTCTTGCCATGTTCGATGTAGCAGGGCCTCATCAATGATGATCCCACAGCTCACATTCACCTTTGGACGATCGCGGAGAAGTTCGTGAGTCACATGGGGCTGTTCTTTTCCAGATTCTCACATTATGTGTGTTCAGTTTGCCTCATTTTCCTCTGAGGAGCTCTCACTACACTTCAGAGTAAAACACTATCTTAAATACTCACAAGTCCAGTTGACTCCTGTATGATTCAGAATGGTGCACAGGAGGCGGGAACCGACACAGGAACAGATAAACGAAGAGAAACTAAGAGTCGCCTGAGCCAAGCCGAGCTAACACAGTTCCCATCAGTTCAGAGGGTTGATAGAGCCGAAGAAGATTTGTCTCCAGCGTCCGGTGCATGTCGGCGGGTCCCGTGGTACTCCCAGACAACGGCGCGAAGCAGTAGAAGCCAACGCTGTGCCGACATGAAAACATTCACGGTCTCCTGGAGGTGAAGTTGAGCACCTGCATGCAGCCAAGACCATGCATGGATGTTTTATAAAACTGGGTAATGAATGATGCCATGACCACCGTTGTTTTCAGTAGCCGTGCTCAATGGCAAAACATTTGTTTACTTCTGTGTTACGTCCATGTTGTGTGGCCCATAGAGCAGCCGCACTGCAGCCCTCAAGCAAGAGCTGTGTCATGTGACCGGTTCTGACCAATGGAAGCGATTGGGGGCATTTGGCGATTGGGGGTATTTTTTTTTAGCCAAATTAAAGATTTCAAAGTGGGAAAAAGTCCATGGCGTGAAAACAGATAATAAACACTACAAAATCTGGCCTTTTTCTCAGCTGTAGGTGTCCTGTTAGCAGAACACCAGGGGTTTCTTTTTACATTGTGCTCTATCGGAAAAAAATTCTTTCTGCGCTGCATGGGATTTTTTCTCTGCAGTTTCACAGAGCAGCCACAATCAAACTGGCATCAGTGGAGAGGGGGCAGTGACTAACCAGGTCTCATCATACATTCATAGGACCATGGCTCTGGATTGCCACCATAAGTCCAGGAGGCTAATGTTAGCCGCTAAAACACCGGGAGGAACGTTCCAACGTCGAGGTTAGCATTGTGGATGTTCAAACGAGGGGGTCATCAATGTAGAGACACCCCCACCTCCCCACCCCCCACCCCACTCCCGTCGGGGTCACCAAGGTGGAAGTTAAGTGAAGAGACAGAGAGGATGGCTTCGAGTCTCTGCTTTATTTAAACTACCTCCAAAACAAATTGAAAATAAAACATTTTCATGATGCTCCAATACTACTGCCTCTGGCCCTGGACACTGCCCTCCCTAAAACCTCCAGAACCAAAGTGTAGATCCCATTGTGAGATAGTGTCCACCCGCCGCAGTATTCTGTTTTTGGTTACATTAGAACCAACATTTTTTCAAGTTAGGGCTGTGACTTAAAAGGCAATTTGTCTCACGATCAGATTTTTTGGCTCCTCTGAGTGGATACTACTGGTGACCAAGTCCAAATGGCTGCTTATCAAAACGAAGAGCGAGCCACCGCCATATTGCAGTGACCACACAACAACATGGCCTTTCTGAATGCCATGGTTCCACAGTTTTGCTCTCTGTATCTGCCGTTCTTGGTCATGCATAATAATCACATGGCCTTTGATGTTAAACATTTATAGTCCACACACACAAGTTTAACGCTTTACGGCGTGCTGAGTTTTTTTCATATGTGCCGCCAACCACAGACGAGTCGAGCGTGTGTAAATGGGTCAATCCTGATAAAGACATGTACACTGTAAAAGCCAACAGTGCAGCTTAACAAAATAAAGTGGGTTGTAGTTCCAAATAGCTGTTGTTTTTTTTCTCTTGCCAGTTTTTCTAAAAAAGTTTTCATTTTTGTTATGATAGATACAGTAAAAGCAATAATACACTGTAAAACCCAACATGTTACTTAGACTAAAATAAATTGGATTGCCCCAAATCACTGAAGTTCCTGAACTTAATTTTTTTTAAGTTCATGTAATCAAAATGTTACGATATGGTTATTTGAATGCATTGAATTAACTTTTTTTTTCTTCTATTATTTATGAATTTTAAAAATTTTTGGATCAAAATGACATTTGTTGGCTTTAATAATTCTCACAACAGAAAGTATTATAAGAAGTCATGTGGATCAACTTTAAAAACCAAGTCCAGAACTTTTAAACTTTTTATTTGTGATTCAGTTAGCAGACATCTTCTTCACAGACATTTAGTAATTCTGCAAATGGTATATTTATTTGACAAAAG
Source organism: Bostrychus sinensis (assembly GCA_020698575.1). Lineage (NCBI taxonomy): Eukaryota > Metazoa > Chordata > Actinopteri > Gobiiformes > Eleotridae > Bostrychus > Bostrychus sinensis. The sequence continues at coordinate 12,209,556 of CM036244.1, read as the reverse complement.
GGACATTGTTAATATTGTTGCTTTTACTGTATTTATCTTAACAAAAAATGTAAACAGTGAATAAAACTAAATTAAAAACATCACATTATTATTAATTATTATTGACAATAGCAAATAAAATGAGAAAATTTAACATGTACTTAAAACAAGTACAAGGTTATTATTTGCCTATTTAGTTTTGAGTTTATTGAATACATTTGGAATAAGTAACTCAAATAAAACTCAAATAAAAAAAACATTTAAGTATTGTGTATTTAAAGGGGTATATTGTGCTTTTTGTGTCTTTTCAATTATTTTAGGATACATCTAGCTCAACATCTAAGGTTTTGTTGGTCAAAAACTTATTTGAAGAAACTCATCTTTGAGAAACTGTCCCTGTCACTTTAAGAGCCCTCCCTCCCAAAAAACATGCGTGAATGAAACAAAACACAACTCCAGGTATGTTTTTAATAATAACATTTTAAAATGCTCAGAAAAGTTGATTTTGCATATAATAGCCCCTTTAATAGCTTACAATAAAGAATATTTAAAAATGTAAATTAACAGCACTCAAAGCAACCACAAAATTAGTCAAAATGTTTTTCCAATAAAGTCATTTTTTGCATCGAAACAGTTAAAGTTGATGAATTTAACTTTCTTGGGAGGGGACAGTTTCCACAATTTACTTTAATTAACTTGTTTTTTTTTTTCATGGAAAAAGAGTGAAATGTGCTTCAGTAAATGATCTGATGCATATAGATGAGGTAAAAAACTATCACTGTACATGTCAGAGTTTTAGTTGAACCATAAAAACCCAGGCAGAACACAGATGTTGTTTTTGCCGTTGTCAGTATGGCACCTCTCTCGGATTAATCTCAAAATGCAGCTTTCTCATTATCCCGCCTTTCTATATGGTGCTGACTAATTACTGGAGAAGCTGCACCAACATGGCCAGGGTCAGGAAATCCTATAGGGCTAATTAAAACCAGTCAGGAGGAATGTGGTTACACTGTTAACAAGCTCCAAACTCTGATGTTCTGACAGCGGAAATGTTATTAGTCTGAATTAGACTGAAAAATAACAAATTTGTATGTTACCTTTGGGTAGATGGTACAAAACTTTAATATTTTACCGCTTAAAGTCAAAAACATATATAAGGCCTAATATACGGCATGGGTAGCACAATATAAACACTCAACATTCAATCATTTTGTCCCACTTGGTCCCATAAGACAGTGGTTCCCAACCGTTTTTGTTTCTTGTACCCCTTGGGTTTTTTTGTCATATATTGAGTACCCCACTCACTCAAACGTGTGGATGATTCATGTAAAAACATACAAATCTGTGTTTATCAGTACAAAGACATAATACATTGTAGGAAATACTAATTACATGTTTTTCTTTTAAACTCAAATTCATGATAAAAAAATATATATATATATAGCTGGGACTTTAACACGTTAATCGCAATTAAACTGGATTTCTGCACCGGACAGAACACCAAATGTGAGTGGATTTCAGCAGTGAACAGATAATGTGCCTACAGACTGCACTACAGGGAACTGCGGGGTCGAGGTCGACCGCATCCGCGCAACCAGCGCACGGCATCATTTCTCTTTCACTTTCAAACGCGCTGCTTCATCGTCTCTCCGATCGTTCTCACAGCTGACTGACGACACAGGAGGCAGCAGTGTGTTTGGTTCAGATGTGAAGGACAGAGGACAGAGGACAGGTCCACAGGCCGAGCACAGAGGAGGAGAGAGAGGGGCGCGTGTTACTACGTTCTGAGAGGTCGTGCACAAACCCTGTATACTGCCCTGTTTGAACGAGGTGTTGGTTTAAATACGCCAGAACATACAAATAAGCTCTTATATTTTATTTCTGGCATACAAATATTGCTATTTGATAAAAATGCGATTGTAACATCCGCTAATGTAATGATCCCCACAAACGTAATAAACCACAAATGTAATAAAAAATTGTATGATTTAAATGCAATAAACCCACAAATGTAATAAATTCCCATAAATGTAACAGAGATTTCCCACTGCAAACGTAATAATGAAATTTTCCACAAATGTAATAACTATTACATTTGCAGTTGTTTATTGCATTTGTGGGAAGGTCATGACATGTCTGCAAATGTAATAAATTCCCACAAATGTAATAAGAAAATTATTATTGTTCAATAGTGAACATATTACAGTATAACATATTATTATTATCATCACTATTTTTATTTATTTTTGATGTTTGTTTGTTTGTTTGTTTTTTTTGTTTTTTTGTTTTTTTGTTTTTTTTTACTTGTAAGCATGTAGTGACCAAAAGTGACAAATACATTTACTGAATTGTCAGTAGCCTATGTGTAGGCCTACTTACAAACATATGCGCTCACACAGTGGGTTGTAGGCTAAATTTTACATTTTTTTCCTGTAAACTTGTTAAATTTGTCAGTACTAACAAAAAATCATTCTAACAATTTGTAGGATTTGGTGGCGGCAGTAGCTTAGTTGTTAGAAACGTTCGCTCACTAACCTGAAGGTTGGCAGTTCAAGCCCTGCTGCTGACATTGCATACTGTCATTGTGTCCTTGGGCAAGACACTTCATTCATACGGGCAAGATATGCCTGTATGTGAGAGTGTGTTTGGTGGTTTTAAGAAAATAAATAATCTTAAACTCATAATAAATTTACTTGAAAAAATGTAATAACTCCCTTCAACAAGCCATTAAACAAAAAAACAATAATAATCAAATAATCTTGAGCAATTTACCTCCTTTTCAGACAATGAGACACTTTGAGCTTGTCTTTTGTGAGTTTCAAAAATGATATATAAAAACACTGAACATATTTTGTTCTGTTGTTGTTCTGTGATCTTGTAAATTAAATTTGAAATATTTCCAAGAACCCCCTGCAAAGTGCTCACGTACCACTAGAGGTCCCCGTACCCCTGGCTGGGAAACACTGCCATAAGGGGTCATGGGGCATTGTGGCCTAGCTAAGTTACTAGGGCCTGAGTTGAAAAACAAACTGGACAATTTTTGGTGCAGACTCTTAAAACCCACATCCACTCACATTCATTTACAATGGAAGAAGCCATTTTGGTTCTGTTACTTTCTAATGATCTTACAACAACAACAACAAAGCATGTGCATACTTGTTCCTTTTTGCATAAGTTGTAGCTGTAAGACATCTATTTTTATAGACAACTTATGTTTATGCTGGCCACTCTTCACATGCTCAGAAAAGCTGTTGTATGTGAGGAAATGCAGTAGGCTGCTAAATTAAAAGCTGCTGTTATAGATACAGTCAGCATTAGTGATACCAGCTTTCTCACCTTAGATTCATTACCATTTGATACCAGGCTTGGTATCGACAATACCAACACTGATTCCGATACCACCCCTTACAGTCACAGCCATTGTTTTTTCTTCTATATTAATTGAATTTTGTAAAGTATACAAGCCTATATGCATACACATGTTACAAATAATGGCTTCTTCATGTCACTGGAGCAGCAGAACACAATGGATTGGGTTGTACCTGCCATTGTAGAGCACGCAGGAAGGATCCAGTGAAATTTGTATTATATTAATAAAATTGTCACTACTACTAAAGTATCAATCCTTTCAGATTGGTGTCGATACTGCAATTAAATCACAGGAATCGAAGGTATCAATTCTTTTGATATCAATTCGCACATCCCTAGTCGGCATTGTGTCAAAGCTGGGGTGGCGTGGGGGAAAACAAACTGTTTCATTTACTCAGAAACAATATTTTTTCATTCTCTTCAGACTTTTTCCTGAAGGATTATTTGCAAAATAAGCAATCTTAAAACACGCCCTGTCATACACAAAGCCCTTGATGTTATTATGACATAAATAGGCCAAGCTAATGCTAACGCTAATACTAGCGCCATTGAATGAGCCGCTGTGCATCATTCAGCAGCCTGTTAGGCTCAAGCCTTAACAAATGTACACAGGCAAATTTTAGTTTGCAATAAATATGATAAATTAAACTTGTTTTTTTTATGTTAGAGACAGTTACGTTACAATGCAATTTAACATGGATCAGATTAGCATGTTGTAGGCAGCTAACGTTAGCCAGCGATGTTATTTTATGCACAAATATGGACTGTTGGACCATATGTTCTCCTGAATGTCTCCGTTTTTCGGTAAAACATAAAATTTATATCCAGCATTTGTTCATGTATTTGTTGAACAGAAGGCAACAGAGAAACTCTTCTGGACGGTTTGTTTGCCAACCTGGCCTTCCTTGTTCTCTGGTCTAAAATAGATGATACCAAGAAAACAGAGAGGCAAGGAAAACCGAGGCCATAGTGCGATTGTTTTGAGTCTGTCTGCTTGTTTTAATTGAACAGACACAGCAGACAGAGATGACAGAGATCTGAGCATCTGAACATCTAAACATTTAAACATCTGAACAAAGAGTGAATTTTTTTTTTTACCACGTTATATAATCCTGGGATGATGTATAGACTGCGTTAGCTGATTATGGTTCACATTTCATTCTGCTATAGTTACTCTGCATGCAACAGTCATAGACCAGTCCCTATAAGAGAAAACATCTTCCTCACTAAAAAAGCTACAAACAAACTCCATGTGCCAATCGCATTTGAAGAGGTAAATCTATTTCTGAAAAAGCCAGGTTGGAGAGACGTCACAAACAACAACTGGATATCTAGGATAGGACATAGATGCAATGTGCAAGATTCAGGTTACAACTTCTACACACAGGTCAAACCAACAATTACAACTGATTCCAAGAGCACAATGTCATCCCTGTTTACAATATAGTGCACTATATCGTGGTCATGCAGCGAGTGTCAGAGGAGAACAGCAGGACCTCTAAGTTTTTTGAATGAAACTGGTTAGAGAAGTAATAAGTAATAAGTAATATTGTTAATGTTACTGACCTGAGCTTGTATGGATGACAGCTTCCCCACATAACGCAAAAAGAGCTGCAATAATCCAGTCTGTTTTATCAATTAACATCATAATTCCTGTTAAATGGAAGGTAGATTATATTTTTTTTTATCTAGCCTATGAATACCACTCAGGTCTAATAAGGCTTTATAGAGAAATTCACAATCACAAGAGTTTGGCAAACTTTTTTTTTTAACACATTCAAGCTGATTCGAGTCTTTAAACCTCCCACATGAACCAATTTTTGTGCCGACGACTCCCTGCAACTAGAGCTGACTGCTGCAGACTTGGCACAACTGTGAATTGTTAGAAAATCAGGCAAAAAATGATGGAGTGTGTCCCTAGCTTTAGATATTGTGGAGATAAAGCCAGATTTAGATGGTTTGGGCATCTACAGAAGAGGGTTAGGCAAGAGTTGCCATACAGGAGGCAAGAAAGAGCGAAGAGGACATTTATAGATGTAAAAGAGGACATGCAGCTTTTGTGTTCGAGAAGAGGACGCAGAAGAGAGTGCAAAATGGAAAACTGTGCGCTTCCATCCAGACCTCCTCTTGTGCCTCCTTCTAAAATCGATCCCATGTTGTCACGTTGGGGACAGTGTACAGTAAAACAACCACGCAGCGCTGTTGGGATGAGGTCATCTCTAATGACGAAGCCACTTCCTGTGTGGAGCATCTGTAGAGGAAGAGAGGTGCTGTGAACTCCATCCTGTGGGCGGCGGGTGCCAGGTGGGTGCCACAGGGTGCCCGAGCTGTGCACAAATGTTCGGTAATTATGTGTTAATGTGGCAGTGCGTGGAGGGGAAAAACACAAGAGGAGACAGAGCCGGACCTGACCGATTGGACTGTCTGTCAATCACAAGAGAACGGTACATTAGCCATGTTAGCCGATAATTACATGCTCTGAGACGTCCAGAATTGCTGCTTCCACCTAACTGCGCATGACCGAGCCTCTTTTACTCAACATTAGTGATTTATAAAGACTTTTGTTACTAAATGAGAGAAGAAAGGAGACTGTTCGACCTAGTAATTAAAAGATACTGTATATTTCAAACCATTTTTTTTCCATCGCTTATAAATAAACATTTGAGTAAAAGCCAATGAATTGTTTGTTCTTCATTGTTCTTGTAAGCTCAGCAAAGACCATTGTAATTGGGATCATCCCGAATATAAATATCCCATGCTTGTATTCTTGTTTGCCCCTAATCTTCAGCTTTAGGCAACACATCGAAATAGAAAATCCCTACACTGTAAGTGTGTCTGATTGATTTAATTTGAGAAGGATCAGGATGAGGAACTTTACAAATTTTATTAAATGTGAAGTGACTTTGGGTATTTTGAAACGTTCTATATAAGTGGTATGTACTTTTGTTTTATTTCTTGTGTATAAATATTATACTTGATGTACAGTTTCATCTGCACTGAGCTCTACACTGAGAAATATTTTTCCAGTACTCAAAGCAGGTTGGAGGTGGTGGATTGGGCCAAAAACAGGATTACACCCCAGACCTTTGCTTACATTAAACTAATTGAGGGATTCCCTTTCTGTATCTATGTATATTGGTATAGGACGGGGGTTAGCTACCTAAAATACTAAATGTATGTCTCTAAAGAGCCACAGTCCTGTGATCTATGGATGGTCATTATTTATTGCATACTAATGGAAAACTGTGCTAAATACTCACTTCACTGATTATCTTTTAAGTGGCCACTCAACAGCAGAGTAATATACTGTAGCCACACAGGTTCTGAGAACTGGCGTTACATCCAGTAACTATATGCTACTGTTAATTTGCCCCTTGTGTTTTGCACACAGCCTGTGCACACAACTGTGTGGCCAACCAAGGCTAAAAACTGTATAAAATTAGCAGATGCAGGTAGTTTCAAAGACTTGGGCGAGGCAACTTATTTTGACCTTACACTGGCATATGTCAGATGGCAGGGGGCCGCAAGAGGCTCGAGAGCCACAGGATGCAGATGTCTGGTCTAGGACGATGTCAGTGTCATTCTACATCTCCTACCACCTTCATGCACTCAGAAAACATGACAGCAGCCCCCCAACACCAATACTCTGTTACCTTTACTCTGTTACCTTTACTCTGTTACTTTGTTACCTTTACTCTGTTACCTTTACTCTGTTACCTTTACTCTGTTACTCTGTTACCTTTACTCTGTTACCTTTACTCTGTTACCTTTACTCTGTTCCTCTGTTACCTTTACTCTGTTACCTTTACTCTGTTACTCTGTTACCTTTACTCTGTTACCTTTACTCTGTTACTTTACTCTGTTACTCTGTTACCTTTACTCTGTTACCTTTACTCTGTTACGTGTCTGTGAAGACTCTCACTCGTCCAGGGTAAATGCATCGCAACAAAAGAATTGAGAAAGCCTCTTGGATAAGAGGTGAAACGTCTTCAACTTGAAAAATCTAATCCAGATGACTGCTTTTTTACTCTGTTACCTTTACTCTGTTACTCTGTTACCTTTACTCTGTTACTTTGTTACCTTTACTCTGTTACTTTGTTACCTTTACTCTGTTACCTTTACTCTGTTACTTTGTTACCTTTACTCTGTTACCCTTACTCTGTTACCTTTACTCTGTTACCTTTACTCTGTTACCTTTTATGTTTTAAGAATTTTGAACAAGCTATGCACGCTTTTATGTCGTCTGGACCAATGTAATGTGCATTATTCTGGTATTAGCCACAACGCACTTTACCCCTTACAGTTAGTCCAGAACGCAGCTACGCGTCCTTCTCTGTGGTCGGCCCCAGACTGTGGGACGTTCTGCCTCCTCCCCATCTCTGAACGGCCCCCACAGTGGAAGTCTTGTCTTAAGACCCACTTTTATTCTCTGGCTTTTAACTCAGCCTGAGATGTGTGGTCCTCTGTTGTTTTTTATTGTTTTGTTTTAATTTATTTTATTGTTTTTTTACTTATTTATTGTTATTTTAGTGTATTGTTCTTATTTCAGGACTAGTGTAGCTAAATTGAGTAATATTTATTTGTGTTTTTTTTATAATGTGCAGCACTTTGAAAACTGTCTTTGTTTATATAATGTGCTATATAAATAAAGTGTTGTGGATCATTATTAAACCAGCGTGGTAGCCAAATGTTAGTAAATTTCGCTTTGTTAAGCCATAGATTTGCCACAACGCTATGCTTAATATCTAAATTTTGATGCTCTGTGGACTATTTGTATCTCTGCTGCTTTGTGATATTTTTCTAGTTTCAAATGGACAACAACTATCACTGCATTGGGAAAACCAGACCAACTGTATTATTAAAACCCTCATGAGCAGTGAACATGTCACAGTAAACTGCTTTTTATACGTACGAGGCTCCGCTGCATATTTCATGACAGACAATCGACATTTGATTGAAGTATAATACAAACTAAAACGTTTCATCTGACACTGTGTAGTTGGACATTCGTCGTGTATAAAAAGACAAGATGTAGCGCGGTGAGTGACGGACCCAGGATATACGACTTTTCTCTTAGGTAATAATATTTCTCGTCATTACGCATCAAAGGAATTCTCGTACGGTAGCTATTTGCAGCAGTGACAGCCTTATAATGTATGACAGAAAAGATTATCTCAAGGGAACACTGGACATTAAATTAAAGGTACAAGGCATGAACATGGAATTGGATTTTTGTTTTGATCTGACGTATTGTCTTCTTTGGGCTGTCTGTTTTAGAACTGGTGGTGCCACTTTGGGGAGAGGCTGTTTGATTTATTGCAGTTTTGACAGTAGATGACCTGGTGCTGTTTCATGTTATATCAGTGACGATTCCCGACACTTCACTTTGAAATGAAAGGACAAAAAAACAATTTAATGAAGACCAATGTTTGAACAAATATGTTAAAAATGTGAATAATTATTTCCACATAGATGATTTGAAGACATTGGCCTTTTTAAAGAGAAAATTAACCAAAGTAAATGACATTATAAATTCCACTGTTGACATTTGATGAAAGAGTTTTTAACAGGGGTTGGCAGTTTTTATTTGACTGTATTTGTTTGCACGACATTTTATGCAAACTATGCTAACTACGATACTCTTAGGTTTATTTATTTGAACATTTGCTTTTTAAATGATCGTAAATGAAGAACAAAAAGTCAACTTGACATTATCAGAAAATGTCAACATCCACAAGATAAGATAAGACTGAACTTTATTAATTTCACAAGAAATTCACGTTAGGGCAGCTCTTAATGTTAGTAATGTCAAAAAATATTTACTTGAAAACAATTTACTTTACTTTTTACATCTTTACTAGGAGAAAAAGTTAATATGATAAATATATAACTGTAAGATGATAAATGAGCTTTTTCAAGCGCCAAAGATAACAGTGACTGACAAGTAAAAAAACAACAACAATAAAACAATAATAATAACAGTAGTAGCAGTTGTTGTAATTAGCTACATGCCACTAAAATAAAAAAATAAATAAATAAATTAAAAAATGTATATTGCATATTTTTGGGGTGACAATGTTGCCAGGGGTTAAGCGTTCGCCCAGCAACCAGAGGGTAACCGGTTTTAAAGCATTTTACTACAGAAATTTCCTCTTAGATTACTGTATTTTGATTATCTTAAAAATAAAAAAAAATAAAAATTCATGTTTCTTTAGGGGTCCCCATACCCAGGCCGGGCATATACCATTTTAAATCCCCATGTAAATTGTACACTAATTATTTTATTTGTTACTTGGTAAAAACATGGAAACAGTGCTGCAAAATGCACATCTCCCTCTTTATTTACTTTAAGTTATTACATGGTAATAAAGTGAGTTTGGCATCACTACAGCCCATAATGTCAAAGCTATTGATAATAAATATTCATAAATAATCATAAATATTCCTAAAAACAGCAATAGAGTAGTAGAAAAGTATAGGTTGTAGTATGTTCACCATGTCATAATTGATAAGTGATGTGAGTTTGGTGTCACTACAGCTGATAATGACAAAGCTATTGAAGATTAATATTCATTAATAATCATAAATAATCATAAAAAATCCATCCATCTTCTTCTGCTTTATCTGGGGCCAGGTCGCAGAGGCAGCAGTCTAAGCACAGATGCCCAGATTTCCCTCTCCACAGACACGTCCTCCAGCTCTACCGGGGGGACCCCAAGGCGTTCCCAGGCCAGCCGAGAGACATAGTCCCTCCAGCGTGTCCTAGGTCTTCCCTGGGGCCTCCGCCCGGTGGGACATGCCCGGAACATCTCCCCAGGGAGACGTCCAGGAGGCATCCGGAACAGATGCCCGAGCCACCTCAGCTGGCTCTTCTCAATGTGGAAGAGCAGCGGCTCTACTCCGAGCTCCTCCCAGGTAACCGAGCTCCTCACCCTATCTCTAAGGGAGCGCCCAGCCACCCTGCAGAGGAAACTCATTTCGGCCGCTTGTATCCGGGACCTTGTCCTTTCGGTCATGACCCAAAGCTCATGACCATAGGTGAGAGTAGGAACGTAGATCGACTGTAAATCGAGAGCTTCGCCTTTTGGCTCAGCTCCTTCTTCACCACAACAGACCGATACAACGACCGCATTACTGCAGACGCTGCACCGATCCTCCTGTCAGTCTCACGCTCCTTCCCTCACTCGTGAACAAGACCCCAAGATACTTGAACTCCTCCACTTGAGGCAGGATCTCACCCCCAACCTGAAGAGGGCAAGCCACCCTTTTCCTTTTCTTGGAGGTGCAGATTCTCATCCCAGGCGCTTCACATTTGGCTGCAAACCATCCCAGTGCACATTGAAGGTCCTGGTTTGAGGAAGCCAACAGGACAACATCATCTGCAAGAAGCAGAGATGAAATCCTGTGGTTCCCAAACCTGACACCCTCTGGCCCCTGGCTGCGCCTAGAAATTCTGTCCATAAAGATAATGAACAGAACCAGTGATAAAAGGCAGCCCTGCAGGAGTCCAACATGCACTGGGAACAGGTCTGACTTACAACTGGCAATGCAGACCAAGCTCCTGCTCCGGTTGTACAGGGACTGGACTACACTACACTATAGTGTAGTGTCATTATGAGCTGTAGTGTATACACTACACTACTGCTGTAGTGACACCAAACTCACATCAATTATGAGATGGTGAACTTACTACAACCTATACTTTTCCATTTCTACACTCTATTACAATTTTTGGATTATTTATGAATATTTTTTCTTATGTGTGTGGTATACAGTGTAAGTATCAGAGTAAACCTGGGCCCCACAGTCAGACCAGCACTACCTCTGTGTGACTATTACATGATTAAATATGAATCTAATATTGAAACAATGGCATAAACTCAGCACTGAGTCACTGCACTGTTGTTGTTGTTGTTGTTTGTCTGAATCATTGTCCCAGCAGTCATCACAGTCTGCACTAATGTGGACATAAACCTAGCCTAAAAATGCCATTTTTCAATGTTTTACTGCCCATTATTTGACATATAAATAATGTCCCGTCACTCCTCTGACCATCCCGCATTGATCAGACACATCCACCTGGCTTTGAGATGACCAATGTGAATTTTGATGTGTGCGCTCCTCACGGCCTCATTGCTTCCTGTTTGTGTGCTTTTCTGATTAAAGCACGTGACCAGGCTCGATGACTCACCCCTCGGTCCGTTAGCCAAGCGCTCCTGGCGCGCCCCGAAAGCCCATTTGGTTACTGGACGTTTTTACTGCCCCGGCACAGACGTTTCCCGCTGAGTGCCTCCTCTTAGCTCATCAGTGGCAGCAGGCGCGGTTTCTCTATCCACATTGATTGCTTTATGCCGCCTTGTGATTATCGCTTATTGCCTATTTATATGGAGATACAGGCCCGGGCCAGACGGGAGGCACGCTGCGACACATAACTTACTGCGGACAGTGCACGAGTGATCATCTGGAAGAGAAGCACGGTCAATTTGATAAAACAGGATGCACATTACAAATGGGTTGATTTCAGGCACAATTTTCTTCCTTCCAAGAACAATTACTGGACAGTCGGGAGCACTGTAAATGTTCAGTGGATTATCTTGTAACATTATGAAGTGAGTTGTGCTGAATAATGGAGCTCAGCAGGGCCCACTGCTCTGGTGCTGGAAGTTAATTTCATTTTTTTTAATAGACTTTCCATAGATCCTTATCAAAAATCCTTTCAGTTTAAAAGCTTGGTAAAGGCTAATCAGCTGTGGTAACTCATGACCATAGCACAATTAATTTAGATCAAAAAAGTATCTTAAACTTGAAAAATCTGTAAAATAAATTTGTAGCTTTGCCTTTTTACAAGTTTCAGATGTTTTTTGATCGAAATATATTGTGTTAAGGTGATAGTTTCTTCTGTGGAGCTCCCCTTACGTTTCAGAGTAAAGCACTATCGTAAATACTTACAAGTCCAGTTGACTTCTGTATGTTGCTTGGCTTTTCTTTTGTTTTCCTTTCTGTGTGTCCATTCAAAGTTTTTTTCTGCCATTTGGACTCTCTGCTATGACGAAACTCAAGAAATAAAGCCAGAGACAGCAGGAAGAGATACAGGACGCTTTATTCACCCCACAACAGCTCATTTAACCATCACACTGACTCTGAAACTCTTTATTTTAGGTAAAAAAAGGTTTCGAAACTCTTACAATACAGATTTTTCAAGTCTATGGAAAAATGAATGGGAAATTTACTTCTGGCTCTTTTGAATCCACACCAAACAATGCCAGTCACAAACCTAAAAAAAAAAAAAAACATTGTGAAAATCAAATATATTTTCAATTATATATTTTGCAATAATATATTTTGAGCAGTTGCAAAAATGTAGTGTTAAAAAATACACATGCAACAAAGTTTAACCAATGTTTTAAACCAATATAACAGCAATTACAGTTGTACTCCCTTCAACTTCATATTTTTCCTTACTTTTTTTCAACAACTATATATAATTATTATATTATATTATAACTATAATATTCCCATTATCCTTTTGTACTGTATACTATCTTTAAAGAACCACAATTGCTCACTTCTTTGCTTTTTTGGTTGCATTTTTTTCTACCTCACACCTCACGTCAGCCGAATCTCAACAGTTTTCTGTTCACAATGAAAATTCACGCCCGGGACAACAAATATGTGCACCACACAAACGACTTGCCTCGACGCTAAGCTCAGGATAGGTTGTAATTTTTTTTTTTTTTTTTTTTTTTGGGGGGGGGGGTGTCTATGAGGCTACAGGTATTGTAAAAACTCATAACCCTTGCTCGGCTTGACTCTTGTTTTTTTCCTTCTCGTATTTGTACAAAGGTTTCCTCTGCCTTTTGGCTGCTCTTCCATGATGAAAATCTAAGGTCTCCTGGGAGCTGAACAAAAAGCCATCAGCTTGTTGTTTTGGCTAACCAAGACATGACAATTTTTTGTGAAACCTGAGATCTTGCAAGGCTGTTTTGTCACCAAGATTGGCTGGGGGAGGTGCAGGGCGTTTTATTCAGTCTGCAATTTATTTAGCCATCACACTGACACAGAAAAAAAGTTTCATTGATACATACAAAGCTACATGGCTACATTTTGCAAGATTTTCTCTGTTTCTGGTCAGTCTTCTCTAATAGCATATGATGTGGTGGTTATCACAGGCTGTTTGAATACACCTACCATAAATAAAAGTTAAATTATTATCTCCATATGTGCAATACTGTCTTGGACTATAAGCTTTCATCATAAAATCATCAGTCTAATAATAGAAATAATGGAGTATATATACGCTGCAAGATTTAAAAATATCCCAGAATCCTTTGTGGCTCATTAACAAGTTAGCAGAGTGTGTTTAAGCATACAGAGTGTGTTCAAGGACTCTACTGAATGAGCCCAGAGCATCCATAGTATCATTGTCCTCTTGGTGTTAGATTTTAGTGATTTTCGGCTGCTTATCAAGACTCGGGCCGACCGTATGGATTTTGTGTGTGGAAATCGACACAAGGGCTGATCTGATAGTGCTCTGTGCTGTATGACATTGCTGTGAACAGATTACAGGGTGAAATAATTAGGGCCGTAAAGGACGCAGACGAGAACTGCATGATACGGCTCAGTGTAGACAGATAAATCTTTGTAACAATACGATAAGGATTTTTTTCCGGACTGCGGATTCAGTCCATGGAGAGATAGCGGCATAATATTCCATGAATGTTTAAGTCATGCTAATATTTAAACAGGGTTTCATAAGAAGAAAGGACTGATAAAAAATCGGATTCAAAGGCTTTTGTGAAACTGTACTGTCATGTATGGCTTTAGTGGAATAACCATAGGAAATAGGATTTGGTGGGGAACTTTGAGCTCATTACAAAGATTTGATGGGCTTTAAAATGTAAAATAGTAATGTTTCACCTGTCAAAACATTCACTGGCAGTTTGTCAAAGGCCTTCTGGGTTTCATAATAGTCTGATAACAGATTGATAAGTGTTTGGTAACAAATCAGGAAACTGAAGCACTCAAAAAGGTAGGAATTATTAAAAACCCTTTTTTATAACATGGCTAGTTAGTTAAAATGATGCCAACGTGTTTTGGCTCTTAGGCCTTCATCAGGGCAAAGTCAAGATGAAAAAATAAACAAAAATATAAACAATAAGACACATTTTCTTTACTCTACATCACTAATCTCATATCAACGTTCAATGTATATACTTTATACAAAAATAGACATAGTAGCTAAGTAAGGAGAGCAATAATTTAGGAGAAGAGAGGAAAAATCAAGGTCCCCATTGAGAGCAGGGTATTGAGTAGCTTTGAGAGTGTAGATCTAAAAGGACTCTCTCTGTAGGAGCTTTTTTCAGTATTTGGTAACACTTTGTAATAACTCACCACTATTAAGCAGTAATAAAGCATGAATAAATATGAAATTAACAATATTTTAAAATCCAGATGGGGGCAGGAAGTGTTAAACGTTAGTTCAAAACATTGGGTGATGGATGAGAATGTGAACATCATAACATTAGATGGACCTGCACAGAATAGATATCGGAAAAAAAATCACTAAATACATTGGGTATGACCTGAAAAGTTTACACAAAATGGACCTATCTCACAATTAGGACAATTTACCCACTAATGAGGAAATCAACATCACAAACCTTCTCCTACCGACCTCGTACGGCTCGTCAAATGAAAGCTTCCAACTGTGTGTGCAGATGAGTCAATGAATTTGAATCAAAAGTGACACTACATAGCTTTTGTATTGTTTTTTTGTTTTTTTTGCCCTAGTGAGTACATTTGTTTTTGACTTGTAATTTTATAACAATGAATGCAGCTATTGTACGCTCTCTTTTTTAGTCAGCCATTCTTAAAGATCCACAGAAGCACCATTAAAAACAAGGGTTGTGGCTTGACAAACTGGCACAGCACTGTGCAACAGTAAACTGCAACTACAGTCACTGCAAACACGAGTGTTGTCTGTCTCTCCTCCAGACTTTAAACAGAGATTATTAATCCAAGTCTGATGCCACTTTTCTGTGTGTTTTCTAAAAAAAGTAGTGATGGGCAGTCGTACTCTTTTGAAAGATTCAGCTCTTTTGGCTCTGCTCCCAAATGGCTCTTCATTTAGTGTCACTCTGAACATTTAATTCAGGTTTAATTTAGCCATTATGAATGGTTTGTGTGTTGCTAATCAGTGTTTTTTATTAATGTTAATTAATGCGAGTGTACAGCTACACAATTCTGTACTCCTCTTTGCTGTGTCCTGTACAATCACAATGCAGCTAGATGCTGCAGCTTTTTGATTTTTGGTTATTTCTCCACTTTCCCCAGATAGCTTGTCTTTAAATCTTGCTAACTCACTACCGGTGTCTCTCTGTTGCTCTGTGTACCTGGCCTGTGTCACTACACCTGCTGTCTTTGGAGCCCCCCCTTTATTTCTTTTACATAATAATAATGATCATAGTCTGTCCTCACATGTGATTGGCTACATAGTGTGGCCATCAAAATAAAATTCTGCTCTGCTTCCATGGATTTCTTATATCTCTTTGATTTTTAGCACAGCTGAGCAGGATGAGCTGAAGATCCGGCTCTCATCTACAGAAGTTGGTTCTTCAGATCATTTCCGAACGACCCATCTCTACTAAAAAGCTCAGTAGTAGCTGTTACAGGTTAGGCTTTGTCTGCAATGCATCCATGCAGCATTTGACGAGACAGAGATGGTTGCAACACTGCACTCAGAGCTAGAAGTTTACACTATATAAGGTCTAAACATTTGCTCTGGTGTATTTTCTAAACATTTTATAGTGGTTAAATGTTCAGTTTTACTCAGGAGGCAATGCAAGAACTACACCAAGCTAACACTGTAGCAAATTAGCTACATGTTTACAAGTTTATTTCACAGGAACACGCCAAAATGTTAGAGCGGGGAAGTGAAGGAACATAACATGCATCTGAAGTGAACTGAATCACATTTTGACAACTGCACCAGCTCAGAATAACACAGAACAGTCACATAACATGCAGAGAGAGACAGTGGAGGATTTGCAGAGCTATCTTTTATGTACGTCAAAACACCAGAAGACGAAGAAAAAACAAAAACAAAAATCTCCCTGACTCATCTCCCAGTTTTAGCATCTGGCTCACATTGTATAACTCTTTTGGCAACACTGTGTTTGTTCTTCGGGGTGTCATGGGAGTCTGAAACGAGAAGTCGGCAAGGAAAGCTTTCAGTGCGACGCCTTACAGAGAGAAAATCCCTTGTGCGGATTGTCAGAAAATTGAATCAGAGCCCACATTTATGAGTTTGTGCTATTGAAACATTTCTAAGCAGCACACATTCGGAGCTGCAGTTAGGATGCAAAGGAGCCATGGATGCAGTTCTCGGAGGGCTGAGGTGGAAACTATTTATGCCTAGTATGGTTTTATGTTATGTCAATGCTTGTTTGTTTATTTGAGCAGTAAAAGAGAAGCATATTTATCCCATCAGCCTTGTGTACTTTACTTTGATTAAGATTATTTTATTGGAGCATTATCTATTTGTTGTGGTTTTTGTTTTAGGCCTGTTGTCTCCACAGTAACTGGGCTATGACCACACAATGGTGAGGATAATCAGTATTTAGTAGAGAAAGAGGATATCTTTGACAAATTAGAACAACCTTCTTCAAACAGAGGAGGTGGACTGAGAAACAATTTTACATCTATTTATAACAGAGTACTAAAGTCTACAAATGCTTTCCCTATAGTGTATAAAGAAGATAGTCTGGTCTTTCGTCGCTTGAGTTAAATTTCTATCTGCGAAACATTGTCTCTCGGCTGGCCTGGGAACACCTTGGGGTTCCCTGGTAGGAGCAGGAGCAAGTGTCTGTGGAGAGGGAAGTCTGGGCATCTCTGCTTAGACTGCTGCCCCCGCGACCCCCGGATAAGCAGAAGAAGAAGGATAGAAACAGTCACAGGTGGAGTAACCAATCAGAGAAACAAAGTAAGCAGTGCACCACTGACCTGTATCTGAAACAAACATGGTGTTTATGAAGAATAGTTGCCGGTTTTGCCATAAAACACCAGTATCTGCAGTATTATTAGCAACTCTGTGCTTATTTCTGAACAGGGACAGCAACAGCAGCCATTTGTAAAAAAAAAAAAAGTCAGTTTGTTTGAATGTGGTCATTATGTTGGACATGAATGGGACAGTTACAGTTACAAATGGATGAAGACCCCCCCATCCCCACACCCCAACCCCCTCCCTCAAAAAACACAGAGAACTGAACAACAACGCAGACTTCAGCAGAATCAACAGGTGACGAAGGAAAGCACTAAACACTGTTAATCAGGTCAGAGAAGTTATACATTTTGCTCTGTATTAGGCCAGCGCCATCTTACTTACTTTTGATAGAAGATTATCTTCTGCTTTTGTAAGACAGGCCGCAGATAAACGCCTGTGATAGGTCGATATCCTGGAAGTTGAATGGAAACGGCTCCCTATGGCTGAGGAACCAGAATCTTCTGCTTTTGTAAAGAAAGTTTCTGGTGTATAACTGTGTTGGTCAACCAATTTACTTTCACAAGGAAATGCCCAAATGTGAAGAAAAGTGTAGTAAGTGTGAAGAATCTGTATTGAGCATATTAGACCAGCAGTGCTGTCCATTCCACTGACATTACAGCCATTACACACCAGAAGAAGGTCCACTCTTTAACTTTGACAACAACTTTTAAATCTTGTAGTTTTCTGGAGCAGTGCTAATACACAAAGCACGTCCAGCTGACTTCTTATTAACCTTATTTTTATTTTGACAACCTGGATGAGTGAAAACATCAAATATTGAGTAGCAGCATTGAGGCATATTTTTCTCTATTTGTTTCTGTGCCAGGTTCATTTAATACTCGACTACTGTATTGTAGAGATCGCTCATTCATCTCTGTTCTGACAAGTGTTGTCTCAAAAACAGACAGCCGTGTTATGCTGATGGATGAAATAAAAGTATATTTTCTTGTTTTGATGCCTCCAAAAACTTGAGACTGACAGCAACTTCTGATGTGTCTTTTTTATATGACATTTCCAAAACAAAAGCTCTATTGTTCTGCATCAACAGGACAACTTACTGGAGCCATTGTAATGAATGATGGATTGTTTGAACAAAGCATTGAGTTTATTTGAATTTCCTTGTGAATGGAGTGGCACTTTTTTTTTTTTTTTTTTTTTTTTGCCTCATAGAAAATAGCAGTGGGAAACTCTTCAGGTCACCTTCACATTCACACACTTATCGTTCTTTGTGCTGCTAATTTCTTCTCTCCAGATTATTATTCAGACAGACAGACGCCGAGCCGCTCTTTTGGGTCACGCAGGAGTCAGCGCATACATCTACCTACTTTTTGTACCGCCACAGAGGTCGTGAGCGCAATTTTCTCAGCTTGAAACAAATTAAAAAGTCAGTTCTGGTGCGCCTCGTACATTTCAAATGAATGTCAGTGTAAAATGTTACAGACGTAATTAAGACTTCCTGTGTAGAGCAATTTCTTTGACTTTGGCTCCTGCATTTTCTAGTCTTTTATGCGAAAGTTCAAACTATTTTATTATTAGATTTATTTTTCATTGCTGTAAACTATCTCTAAAGAGCAGGAAGGTTATCTTGCTGTCTACCTGTATCTACCTACTCTTACACAGGATAGATAGATAACATTTGCAGAGGACAGGTACCTTTAGATGAATATTTGGTAAATACTGGGGTACCATCTGCAAATAACAAACTATCAAATATCAATGCTGAGTTGTTTACAAAGTACTGGCAATATTTTTTTCTTTCTACGCCAAACCTAAAACGTGCCAAAAAATCAACAAGTACTGCCAAAACAATACTGGAGCAGCTAATCTCCAAATCAGATTACATGAACTGAACAAAAACATGTATTTTAGTTTGTGAGCTCATAAAACTCATAACTACTGTGCAAGCTTAGCAGCCATAATGAAGAACTCACAACAGAAAATAGAAAGATGGGTTTTTATATGTGCTATACAGTAATCACTATCTTCATTTTTTATACAAACATGATTGTGTCATAATCATGTTTGCTGAGTTTAAATTCATTTATAACATTAATATAGTATGGCCATGCCATCCTTGCATAATAAATACAGTGAACATCAATAATAAACACATAGCAAGTAAGAGTTAGAAATCCTCTGACCCTCTCTACAACTCTGACCCTGGGCCTCAGGGTCTCAGGGGCCCAGAAATGGCCCCTCTTCTTATATTTTCTATTATAAGGGGGCCCATGTGGAGCTTTCTTGCCCTGGGCCCCAGTAAACCTGGTAACAGGCCTGTGTGTAGTTACTGGCTGACCGTTTGAGATAACAGTGTCTGCTGAACTGTGCTCTGCATTAAAATTAGACTACTGCATGAGACAGTACACCTCTCCTCTGCTCCTCTCAGCGCCCCGGGGCGGGGCCACCGTCCCCTGTCCACAGTGAGGCTGCCGCTGTCTCTGAGTCAAGAACTGGCTTGGAATTATCATTATTCAGAATAATCAGAAACATATTACACTTTAGACAAATACTTTATCTAAAATAGACAATCTCCAAGAGAACTAAAGTGTGTACTAACACCTAAGCTTTAAACATCCACTAATAATAATTGTGATTATTATATATAAATACAGCATTGTAAATACAGTGAAGCCCGAAATTATTAATACCCCTGTCAAATTCACATCACTTTTTGTTCAAATGTAAAAAAAGCTGAGAAAAATGTTTTTCCACAATGACACCTCTTGTATATCGTCTTATTATCTTTGAGGAGAAGCCTGTGTCATTTCCGATAAAAAAAAAAAAAAAAAAAAAAAAAACTTGCTGGTTGAATGAAAGTAACTTTAAGTCAGAATTTTCCAGGGGTATGAATAATTTTGGGCTTCACTGTATATTGTAATATTATATAAAATATGATTTTGCTATGCTATGATACACATCATTTGTCAGAAATATTGTCAGAATTGGAACAACGTGATTTGATTCAACACCTTCATATCACAAAACCATACACAATACATACATCAATGTGGTTATTGTATCGTTACCTCTAGTTTCCATTGTACATCAACTGATATTACGAAATAGAAAAATCCAGAAACTGTGGTTTGTCACAGAGAGTTCCCTTTTTTTTTTTTTTTTTTTTTTTTTTTAGGGGGAAGGGGGGGTGTATATAATGGCACTCTTTTGATGGTTCTGTTGAAAATGGAAAATAAAAATTTGATCACAAAAAAAGAACTGGAAAAAAAAACAAAACCACACATGATTCATTTGTAGTTAGCAGGTTGTGGCTCCATAAGCTCAGGGGTGCTCACGGATGGAGGAGGTGAAAAGAAGCGATTTATAAAATGCACACACAACATTTATTAGCCAAAAGTTTTACACCGGAGACTCGTGAGGGAAGGGAAAGGAGAGGCCTGTAGTGCATCGGCCAAAGCAGTGGGCTTGTCCTGAAGTCGAACCACGGGCAAACTGTGTGGGGCAGCTGCTCCCACATTCGGCCCACAGCGCGCGCTCCTCTCTGCCTCATCAGTCTGAAGGATTATCACTGCTCCTTCACCGTGAAAACAAGTCAGTGTCGCGATATACTCACGTTTCCAAGTCGGTCATGCACCCCCCTGACAAAGCTATGTCCTGCTCAGGGCACTCCACACTTTGAGAAACACTAATGTAAGGCAAAACAGATGTGTGATTAATTTGCGTTAATAATATTAAAGCGTTAACATTTTTTGACAATGCTGACAGCCCTAAAAACATGCAATGCTATTCTCAAGATAAAAAGATAAAAGCTTAATATAGCCCCTTTAATAATTAAGGCTTTGCGAACTTTAGCAGCCATTGCAACAGTAATTTAGGAATGTGTATGTGGAAAAAAAAAAAAAAAGAAAAAGTGATTTTGTCAGGGTTAAATCTATACAATCCTATCAAGGAGTTAATTATAACATGTAACCTAATCCTGGAAGGCAACCGGTAAGAAACATTTCGAGACCAGACACTAGCACCTTGTTTAAAATGAAGGTACCTGAGACATTTTAATTAAGCTAGTGTGATGGGAAATTTATCAGTCTGCGAGAAAAGTACCTTACATTGATTAATTAGGTGGTTCTTAGCTTCCGCTGTAAAAGCATTGTTGTAAGCCAATGGGGAAATGTTGGCAGCGTTATTAAGAGAGAGGTACAGAGCTCACCAAACTGTTGTGGCGCAGCGGGACGTTTGTTGTATGGCGTCATGGATCATCCTCTGGCACTTTGAGTAATCTACACATCAGGAATAATAATGGAGGACAAACAAGAGGAGAAGAGGAATAGTAGTGCAAGCTTTCAGTATCAATATTGTATTTCAGTAAGAAAAATGCATGTTTGGTGTAATACTTTTATAATAACTACACACTCCAAAGAATAAGATAAATAAAGGATTACAGAACCAATTTATTCATGATTTTCAACCCATTACGCTATTGAGTCAGAAACATTGTTATTAATGTGTAATTCTTGAGTAATAAGCGCATGTAAATCAATTCAAAATGGTGTCATACAGTAGCAATAAGCAGTTTATGAACCAGCAGCATGGAGGCTTAGTGGTTAGCACTCTACCCTCACAGCAAGAAGGTCCCAGGTTCAATTCCTGCACTGTGTGGGGCCTTTCTGTGTGGAGTTTACAGTTCTCCCTGA
Source organism: Bostrychus sinensis (assembly GCA_020698575.1). Taxonomy (NCBI): domain Eukaryota; kingdom Metazoa; phylum Chordata; class Actinopteri; order Gobiiformes; family Eleotridae; genus Bostrychus; species Bostrychus sinensis. The sequence continues at coordinate 12,187,518 of CM036244.1, read as the reverse complement.
GTCTGGGTGGGTTCCCTCTGGGTGCTACGCTTTCTTTTCCCCCCATTAACCTCAAAACATGCACAGTAGGTTCATCCTGCAGCTACACATAAAACACCGGTCTGTTTAATCTCAATATTATCTAACCTCATGGTAATAAAATTTGTTTATGCTTACTTTTGCCTGTAATAGCTTTTGGTCAGAAAATTAGTATTTTTGAAGGAAGGGTCTCAATTTAGTTGTCTCTACAAAATTTTGCCCGGTATGAGTTTGACTTTTGAATTAATTTAATGCTAGTTTTACCTGTCCCAGTGTAAGTCATATATGACATCACTGTATCAGGATTTTTAACAAAAGAAGAGAAATAGCTTATTAAAACATACACACAAACTATACATTTTAAATTGTAATGTGCTTTATTTTGCAAATAGCTGTTAAGCATTTTTGTGCTCAATAAAATGCTCATTGCTTTATTATTAAAATAAACTGAGACCCATGTTTGAGGTAGAATTTACTAATGGAGTCCAAATGTAAGCAAAAACTCAACAGCATTAATTAAAACTGGTTATCTTATTTCATTACTCTAATAGAACAAACAGAGTGTGAACTTTTGTGTACAAGACAAATACAAAATCATATTAATAGGTAGCTTGATAGAATTAAAATACCACAGATAACTGATTGGGTCAAAGATTGCACAAATGGGACTTCCAGCTCCAATCCTTTCACTCACCAAGAACAACTAAGACGTGTGTTTATATATTTGTTTATATATTTGTATAAGAGATGCATTAAGGGTAAACACAATGGGTTAAATCTGATTCAAAAGGATTCAAATCTATAATTAAAGCAGAAAAAGCCCAGGAGTAAAAAAAAAAATCGAATCACGATCAGGCTCCCTTATGATTACATCCAAACCTTAAGCCTTTTAACTATTTCACATCGTAATTACCAAATTATGTCAAATGGAAGGCAAAACACAGATAAAGGGCCTCAGATGAGGTCCAGTAATTCACACAGAATAATGAGACAAACATGTCAAGTTCACGGTGTTAAATCCAATTTGGACACTGTTTTAAAAAACTCAACACGCTCGGGCATCTCCTCACTGCTTCATGGACCCTAAATCCCTCAAGCAATTTACAATTATGAACACTGACACTGCCCTGAGCAACACGGGGCTGCAGCACTCAGAGAGAGCAACACCAAACATGTGAGGAGAGCAACATTTAACAGTCTGCCTCAAACAAATAAAGGTAATGCTGCAGTTAGTATTCAGAAAATCCAATCAGCAGTGGCATATCCTTGTGGATTACTGTGGATTTATCATGGTTAGACACCAATACACAATTTACTGTTGATTCTCCACTGTTGGTTTAGACACAGAACTGGGACACAGTTGCTTTTAAGGGGGATATGTTATGCTAAATTGACTTTTCTGAGGTTTCCGCCATGTTACATTGTTCCCTCATCAAAAACATAGCTGGAGTTGTGTTTGTTTTAACCCTCAGGCATCACTTCAATTTACAAAACTGCTATAAAAATGGACCGGATTAATATTTTTTCAACTTTTTTTGCATAAATCTTTTTAACAATTTCAGTCTTGCTCAAAACTATCAAACATTCAATGATTTTTAGGATTTTAACCCTTATCTTGCCAGTTTGAATACATAAAGTCATTGTTGTTGTTTATGAAACACACACACACAAACCCCGCAAAACAGATGTTGGGGGGTCATGGCAATTTTTTTTTTTTAATGTGTCTTAGGAAGACTGAAGATGATCTGAAATATTGGCTTTGGTGAATTGGTTTTCTCAAAAATAAAACCCCATCATCACAAAAAACATGATTATTTTATGTAATTACAAAGAGATTAAAAATAAGAGTCAAATCACATGGCCCCATTATATTCAATGGGAAAAATACAATAAACTTATTTGTCTGCCCACAATAGGAAAAAGGTTCAGTCTAATAAAATGCAGTAAAAATGTCAAATTTCACTCTTTTTTGTCAAAATAAAATGTTAATATTGAAGAATGCACAATTTTATAGTGCAATGACAGTGAGATTAATAAAAAATGTGTTTTTAATGGAAGTCAATGGGACATTTTTGTCCAGTCAGGTCAGTGTGAATTTCAGTCTGATGCTACACAAAAACTAACAATGCAAAGCCAATATTTTGGATAATCTTCACCCTACCCAAGAAGTGAAGTGACTTAAGGTTTTGAAAATGGCTTTTAAAGGGTCAAAATCTAAAAACTTTTGGAAAAATTATAGTTTTGAGCAGGAATGAAGTTGTTTAAGGGATCTATGCAGAAAAAAGCTGAAAAAAATTAATCTGTTTAATTTTGGGGCGAAAAGGATGTTTATGTTCTTAAGGTCACAAGAGGATAGTAAATTAGTTTCACAATGTTCTAATGAGTTATTGGAAAAAATAAAAATTGAGTTCCAAACTATGTTGAGAGAGCCTTTACTACAAACATGTGTTCCATGAGCATTAACACAGACAAAATGATGGCCAATAAAAGAGGGAAAAAATGCCCAAATGGACAAAAATGTCCCTAGTGATGCCAGAGGGTTAAGTAATTCTGTATTCTTTGGCACAGCCTTTCTGAGGCCTCTCCCACAAAGCCCCGCCCACTCCAGGAAGCACCGACCAATCAGCAAGCTACATCCAGTCTGCTCTCATTCATTTATCAAAAAAACAGTGTACAGCTCTGTTTCCACTGATTCCTCACAGCTATTTTTTTCTTTTGTACTAATAAACGGCATCATACAAAAAGTTCAAAGAAGTGAAGAAATGAGGTTTTATTTTAAATCCTTGCTGCGTGGCTTAGGTGCAGATGGAGTTGCAAGAACCAAGTTTTAGACTTGATTTAAAGTCTGTAGCAGTGGTGGAATGTAACAAAGTAAAAGTACTTTACAATTTTCATGTATCTGTACTTTCCTTGAGTAGGTTTTAAAATGGGTACTTTTACTTTACTACATTTTGGAGAAAGTATCTGTACAGATGTAGTAAAGTAGCACTCCTTTAGAAACATCAGAATAATAAAGACGGAAGAGCTCAGCGACAGATTCAGTTTCTTCTACTGCAGCAGTTTATTTGATCTGTAATCAGCTAAATCCCTCACATTTAACACATTACTGAGCTGAGTCTGTGCCAAAAACATTTACTTTTTCACTCACAAGTACATTTAAGAGTGAGTACATTTATACCTTTTCTTAAATAGAAATTATTATGGTGATACTTTTACTTTTACTTGAGTACATTTTTGCTCCCTTACCTGTACTTCTACTTAAGTAAAAACATTGAGTACTTTTTTCACCACTGGCCTGTAAAGAGTTGTTAAAAGCAAACAGCTGGCTCTGAAACACAATTATTCTTTTAATCCAACTTTTAAAGAACAAAGATATTTTACCAATTTTTTTCACTACCACTATTTTAATCTACGCAACCATTTAATACTTTTTGGGTTTCAGATAAGCTGAACAAATGAACCTAGAGTCAACCATCTTGCAATCCACACTTAGGTCTGGAGACACCATTTTGGAACCGATATGTAATATATTGTGCTGTTTATTGTATAGAGAAAACTTTACGTTCTTTGGTGCACAGCTCCGTTTCCAGTGATTCTTCACCGCTACTTCTCATTTTGTAGTTTAATGGCTTCATACAAAAAGTTTAAGGAAGTGAAGTGCTCTTTTTCTTTGGTTATACTCAGGGGCATAATATTAGGCAGTGCAGACAATGCACTGGGGCCCAGAAGGTTTAGGGGCCCATTAGAGTGGGCTCTTGTTCATCTATGGTCAAGTCTGTGTAAATTTGTAAACTCATAATAAAAAAGAACCAAATATACAAAGTGTAATAAAAATAGTTTCACAAAATTGACCCTAAATATTCATGAATAAGCTTTTTTTGTATCAAACTCCAGTAAAACAGAGACATTTTGTAATTATAAAAAGCTTAATGCATGAACCTAAAGTACTGAATGTGCTTCATAACTTTGGGGCCCATTCTGAAATCCTGCACTGGGGCCCGACATTACCAAGTTATGCCACTGGTTATACTGTATGTTCAAAAGACTGCAACACTGCTGCCCTCTGCTGGTCTCCTCAACTGTTTCTTTATGGCACCAGTAGAGTACTTATTAAAAACATTTTATGTTAGTCAGGTAATGTTTTTAAAGATTGTAAAATAAAATGCCATTTTTGATGGGACTGGTTTAAAATATGAAGAAAACATAGCCCCTTTAAGCACGAATGTACTTTTTAGTTATCTGTGAAGGTCAGATTTTTTTTCCAGGTTGGCTCTGGCTATTTCCTTACATGTGTGTGTTGTCTGTATGTGTGTTTTAAGTGTGTTTCTCTGCTCATTGGTATGCTCCAGTGTTCAGGGCACACAGCGTCCACTGCGCCTCTGTGCTGCACCATCTGACAGCTGGCTGCTTCCGTAGCCACCCATCGGCATCTCGACTGGTTTTTGTCCTAATTTGCAGCGGGCCAGGTGTGGCGCCAAGGCCTGAGACTGTCACTGAAGTCCACAGTCCACAGTGGCTCCCCTAAGTGCATAGGAATGGACAGGGCATATGAATTATACTTTTTTCTGACACTTGAGGAGTCTCATATTAAACCAAAAACACTTATAAATGCTTGAACATCCCCCAAGGACCATTACTGGAAGGATTTGTTTAGGCTTAAGTTATTGTCAAATTCAATCCATGTCAATAAGAGGCACAACACAAAGCTGAGTAACACCCAGGCAGAAATTGCTGTACCACTGGATTTTGTACAAATGACTATTTAAAGTACTGTATACTTAAGCTGGGGACACACTACACGATTTTCTCAGTCGTTACAGATTCTGAAAAGACTAGGAGCACACACTAACGACTGGTTTCATCAGATTTAGTTCTGATGACTGAAAGACTGGGGCTCACACGTTTAACGACTGCACCTCGCACACTACAAGATCTGTAACCGCAACTGATGCCAACCAAACGCAGCAAACTCTGGCGGAGAACTCGCGAGAACTAAATGGTAAACAAACATGGACGCTACCTGGGTCACTGTTGCGGTTGTGTGCATTTTCTGTTTGGAAAAAAAGAAAAAGAAAAAATGGCTATGTATCCAGTTTCGCTACTCAAGCAAAACTGGATACATAGCCATTTTTTCTTTTTCTTAGCTTTTCATAGCTGAAAGCTAATTTTCTATGTTTTTTTTACTGTAATCTGCTTCCTTGCTTGAGCCACAAGCATAGAAAAATGCAGAGACTTCTATTTGTGTCCAAATCCACCTCTTATAGACATTCTAAACAACAAAAGGTAATTGTCTCATAGTCATAGACCTGCTTATTACTACAAGTGTGCAATGTGTATAAACTTGATGCTACTGTTGACAACATTGCTCCACTGTGTCCTCTAAAATGCACATAACATTTTTTTTATATTTATCATGAGAAACCAAAACAAAAATGGCATTCTTTTCTTTTGGCTTTTCCCTTCTGCTGTCACCACAGCAAATCATCTGCATAATAATTTGACATGGCTTGGGACTGGCACAAATATTACACTGGGTTGTGACCCCTTGTGACTCCCCTGGATTTCCTGAGAAAAATTCATATCAAGTTAAAAATGGTCTGTATTTTTCTACATTTTTATACTGTTGTTGTCTGGCATTATATAATTCCTTTTTTCTTTTTTTCTTTTTTACTGGTCTACCACTCGCTGGAATTTCCCTGGACTGTTTCCTGACATGTATGAAGGCAAATCCTCCTACACATCCTACAGATTTTGGCTCATGTCAGAGGAGTTCTCCGGCCCATGTCCAGAGACTTTGTGTAAAAAGTGCCATAGACTACTGCACATATGGAAAAGGGGTTCCTGGATGAGAGCCCCTCATTTCACACCTGACATGAGTTTTGATGGAAGTCCAGGAAACCGCCAGACCAGAAACACCTCATGTTTTCTGAACTCTTTGCACCTCTTTGGCCCGAAATGTCATCTACAGTATAAGCACTGGGAAGTGGAGGAGATAAAGGAACGGTGGGAGATAAGAGAAAGGGCAAAGTTCAGAAGGGAACATAAAATTGGTCAAGAAAAAGAGATTTGGTAACATATTGTGGGATTTTTTTTCCCATTTTTTGAAATAAATAAAAACATATGTAGCTCCTGAATGACAACACTGGCACAGGTTTCTTGAAAACCATCCATCTTCTTCTGCTTTATCCGGGGCTGGGTCGCAGGGGCAGCAGTCCAAGCAGGGACACCCGGACATCCCGCTCCTCAGACACTTCCTCCAGTTCATCTGGAAGAACCCCGAGGCGTTCCCAGGCCAGCTGAGAGACATAATCCCTCCAGCGTGTCCTAGGTCTTCCCTGGGGCGTCCTCCCAGTGGGACATGCCCGGAGCACCTCCCCAGGGAGGCGTCCAGGAGGCATCTGGAACAGATGCCCGAGCCTCCTCAGCTGGAGGAGCAGCGGCTCTGCTCCCGGGTAATCAAGCTCCTCACCCTATCTCTAAGGAAGCGCCCAGCCACCCTGCTTCTTTTTCACCACAACAGACTGATACAATGACCACATTACTGCAGACGCTGCACCGATCCGTCTGTCAATCTCATCCTTCCCTCACTCGTGAACAAGACCCCGAGATACTTAAACTCCTCCATTTGAGGCAGGAGCTCTCCTCTGACCTGGAGAGGCCAAGCCACCCTTTTCCGGTCGAGAACCATGGCCTCAGACTTGCAGGTGCTGATTTCTTGAAAATGGGTGTCTTTAATATCTTCGTACAGTGGGCGAGGCTTGTTGTACATCCTTCTGATGCCTTGATATCATGACGCCATAACGTTGTAAGTACGCCTTACGCCGTGAGAACTCGTTGCCATCTGTCACATTGGAGGTCTTTGGGTAAAAAGTCCATTAAAGTTTGTGCTTTTCTTTGTAGTAGTGGCAAGCTAGAAACTTGTCTTGATTAGCTGCCGTTTTACATTGTGGATCTTACAGTGTGTAAGGATTCTCGGGCATCACACAATTACCCAGCAACCTCAGGTAAATCTCGCAATAATAACCATCCAATAGTACCATTCAAAAACAAAATCCTCTCGATCTACCTAACACTCTTCCATCTAATACCATCTAATAAATGAAAATGGCCCTAAATCTTGACTAGCTTGGTTCTCAACAAAGTGTGATTATCTAAAAAGTATTAACTACTGTAAACAAGGACAAAAGAAGGACTATACCATGACTAAGGCCAGGACTACAACTGGGCCTGAACCCAGACTAAACCAGGACTAAAACCAGGATGAAACCAATAATAAATCCAGGAGTAAAACATCTTCACATCAAATTTATGTCCCAGGAAAACCAGGAGGAAAACAGGAAATTAAACTAAATCACATGCAAAAGACTCTTATCAAATGTATGGTTGGTGGTTTGATTCCTGCTCTGACACAGTGCATGCTCTCATTGTGTCCTTGGGCGAGATACTTCACCGGCATTGTGTAATCTAGTCACAATATGTGTAATCTAGTCCCAATATGTGGCTGGTTGTGACGGGAAATCTGGCATAAGAACTTGCCAAATCACATTGTGTTTGCTTCACTGTGGTGACCCTGGGAGTTTCCAAAATAAAACAAAACATATCACTTATTTAGACAACTTTTTTGAAGGGCAGAGGTTATATCTAAGGCTATGCAGTTCTATATCATCTGTCATCCAGTTATCTATTTCATATAATATTTATGCAGTGATAGTGTTTTGCAGAAAAAATCTAGTCCAATAAAATGTTTCTGCTGTTCTAGAGTCAACTCCTTCTACTTTTTTCCCTAATAGATACTGTATGTTAAAAACCGTAGGAAATAATTAACTCTAAACCTAAAGTTTCTGCCCGTTTTCTGCCAGTTTCTCTAACCAGTGTGAGAGTACCACTAATACCACAGCCATGCCAACTCTGAAACATTTCATTTGACATATTGAGGCAATTGATACAAATGTAATCTTGGAGGGCATTTATTAGTGGAGTGTGTGTTTGGGGTGTACCAGCTGGCGGTGGAGGAAGGACTCGCCTCTCTCCAGCAGCACCATCTGTTGCACCTGTTCAGACTCTGTCCCAGCCAGAGCTTGCCCACTCTCTGACACATTTATCCATGTAGTCGCTTGTACGCTGGCACGGAGATGTGGTGCAGGAAAAACAATTGGACTAAACTAAATAAAACAGGGGGAAAAAGTGTTACTGCAAAAATAATTACTCGAGTAGAAGTAAAAAGTAGTAAAACATACTCAAGTGGGAGTAAAGACGTGTTTGGTGAAAAAAAATATGTTATAGTGTAGCCAGATAGAAGAAGCATGTAAAATAATGTGACAATTATGGTATTTCCAAACAATAAATAAAAGGAAAAAAAAAAAAAAATCTTTATAAAACATCAAATTAAGGCACAAGAATAACAAATTTGCAAATCTTTTCACTTTTTCATAACATAAAGCTTTGAAACCAATACAAACAAACATGTTTTTTTTGTTTTTTTCTCACTGGTCACCATGGCTAGTCTTTGTCAAACGTTACTAGCCAGTGAGTGTTTTTGCTAGCCACAGTTTAATTAGTGGAGTTTTTGTTTGTGTTTTATAGAATAAAATAAGAAATGTAAAATTTGGTTTTATGCCTGAACAGGGATTTATCAAATATAAAAAAACAGGTTTACCCACAGACAGAATAGTGTATTTCTGTCACATATTTTAAAAATGACTTATTTTCTTTCTTTAATCATGATGAATTGCTACATCATAAATGGTGTGCATTTGAACAAAGCAACATAAATTTAGGCCTAACTTCTGAAGATCAAATATAGGCCAAGGTGTGCATAAATATCTCAGTAAAAGCTCAGTTAGGTGGTTGGCGGTTCAAGCCCTGCTACCACCACTGGCAGGCTACAGAAGTAGTTTACCACCAGTGAGGAGTGAATGAATGAATGATGGACTGTTAATGTCAAGCCCCGCATACATACATTGTATAGAGCTCAACACTGACCGCCCACCCATGGCTCTGGAAGTAAATTTCCCATTCATTTTCCCCATTGACTTTTCAAAAAATATTCAAATATTGAGAGTTTAAAGCTTGACGAGGGCTAATCAGGCCCTGTCTCAATACTCACACTTGTGCACTTGTGCCCTTCAAATGCTCGTTCATGCTGAGGGGCGCAAGAGCGTAGTGTGTCCCATTTCTCTTCAACATTTGGAGCCACACTTCATCACGCACTTCCAGTCAGTGTGGATCAGAGCGGATTATGCTGAAGTATATTACCCATAATGCATGTCATTGTGATGCTTTCGAAAGACGCTGTGTTTGTTTCTTAGCAACTTAGCAGTGAGCGCTAACTGGCTAAAATAAAAAGTAATGCATTAACAGTTCAACTGATGGATATTTTAAACAAATGTGTTTAATGTCCAGGTAACAACTCTGTTAAATCATTAAACACTTTCTGTGACAAAATGATCCACTTTTCAACTGCTATCAACTTTCAGATAAATCCAGCAGCAGTTTAGCAAACACACCGCTAAAAGACAGCACTGTTTATTCTATTAAATATTTTTTACCTGGTGACTTTCATGGCGCCTGTGTCGAAGAAGTGTGGACTGTCCCAATTCTCCTTTTTAACCCCCCTGCACCCTTGTGCACTCGCGCACTTCATGCACTTCCAGAAAATGCGCACTTCAACAAAGTGTGTAGTGCGCAGTGTGGGCGTTGGGACAGGGCCTCAGTTAAGTGGATAATGCACCAATTATTTCTATCAAAAAGATGAAGAAAAACTAGAAAATTCTGCAAAATAAATGTGTAACTTTGCTTTTTGACAAGTTTTAGATATGTATTTATAGCAAAAGGAATCATTTTATGATCACGAGTTACCACATCACTGATAAGCCTCCCTCGAGCCGTTAAGCTGTTGATATACAGATTCTTTGAAAAGTCAATGAGGAAAATTAATAGGAATTTTACTTCTGAAACTAGGGGCGGCCACTGTTGAGCTCCATAGACGTGGGTAGAGTAACCAGAAAGAGTACTGTTACTTCAAAATAATAGTGCTCAAGTAGAAGTAAAAAGTCTGTTGCAAAAAAAAATACTCTTAGAAATGTCATTTATTTAAAAAGTTACTCAAGTGAAAGTAAGTGAGTAAATGTAACTCATCAAACCTCTGCTCATCACAAACAACAAAAGCAAGACTTTTGTTGTGAATCATGAATCATTAGCCTGGTCCCTCGAGGCAATCACAACAGAATTTTGATTTCCCATTCCCAGACAAAAACAGAAATGAGGAAAAAGTGATGTTAATGATTTGACGGCTATAATTATACGCCGCGCACATCTCCAGTAATAACAGGTTGTCCGCGGCGCTTTGTTGTTGATGTATTGGCTTTCTTTGTGTGTAATGTTGATTATGAAACATCAAGTTATTGTCAATAAAGACGCCAATCAGTGCCTCGGCTGCTTTCCCCTGGCTCGGGCAAGAGTTGTTTTCTGCCTGCGTTAGTTATCCTATGTGGGAGGGTGCTCCGTTGGACTAAGTGCATGTTTATATGTGCATATTTTTTGTTTATGTATTTGATTTGGACGCGTCGGTGTGTGTAGGGGGTTGAGAGAAAGCAGTGCCAGTGTGGGAGCCGCTGCAGTGACTGATTAACATGCACAGCATCTGCAGGAGCCTTCTCCAGGTCCTGACTGTTTCTTGTTTTGCTGTAATGTTCTGCGTACCACTGGGACAACGCGTTTAACAACAGTGGCTCAGGAGGATTAGCAGCCTTCCTATAACTCAAAGGTTTATGCTCCCCACTTTATGCTGTCCTGTCCTTCACCAAGACACTTCATCCACCTTGATGTATGAATGTGTTGGTGCTGTCGTGTGTTTGATAATGGCCAGAGAGGCCATAGGCGCAAAATGGCAGCCACATCTCTCTCAGGCTGTCCCAGGGCAGCTGTGTACAGAAGTAGAACAACACCAGAGTCTCGGGGTGTGTTCACACTTGCTGGTTCGCAGGACTCGGTGTGCTTCAGGGCGAAAGTCTGCACCTGTGTTGATGAAGTCATTGGTCTGGTTCGAGTTCACATTGAGCTCTGTCAAATGAACTGAACTGACTGAGAGTAACAAACCTTGCCTCTAGGGGGCAGTGCGCCAGTATTTACTGAAAGAAACTGGCGAAGAAGAAACCCTGCTCATCTATTGGTCAAAAGTCCGCCTCTTCAGCTGCATATATTTCAAAAATTTCATACAGCACTTTTTAATTAGTATTTAATGAAGTTTTACATTTAAAGCAGCGATTTTGGCTGAACACAGCTGTGGATTCTCTGGTGATTAATGTGAAATCTGTGTTGTTTTAGCAGTGTTTTCACATATATTTGCTAATGTTAGCAACCTTTTGAATACATTTATTTCCAGTATATTTGTATTTTTGTTTTTTCTTATAGTCACGTTAGATGCGCATATGTTTCTATGCCCTTGGTAAACAGTGGTGAAGTCCTCTCCCTGGCATTAGCTCGTAGTTTGGTCCACATTGCGTTCGCACTTCACCAGGACCAGACCTGGACCACACCAGGGCTCAAAGCTCACCGCACCCAGACCTCTGACTTCATGCGGACCACAGTTCACCTGTTTGGTGTGCACCTAAGTCTGGGTGTGCTTTCACAGCTGCTCAAACAAACTGGACTTTACCAGGAAGCACACCAGAGCTCGACTGACACGGCAAATGTGAACACACGCTTGAATCATGAATGAATAATGCAACTAATTATAGAGTTGAAGTGATTTTCAGTGCTAAGACCTAGTTGTAGTAGTAGTAATAGTAGTATTTGTAGTAGTAGATGTAGTAGTAATCGTAGTAGTTGTAGTAGCAATAGTAGTAATAGTAATAGTAGTAGTAAGAGTATTAGTATTAGTAGTAGTAGTAGTAGTAATAGTAATAGTGATAGCAATAGTATTAATAGTAGTAATATTAGTAGGAGCCAGATTTTCCTTGATCATAAGAAGATGTTTAAGAATGAAAAGCCGCTGCAGGGGGACAGATCCAGTCCCATGGGGTCACAGACCAGTGCCTGTCCCAAAGAAAAGACTCAGATATGGATCAGAGGTCAATCAGAGAACTTAGCCTTCAGAACATTCTAGCTTAGAAGACATATTTTCATAGATTTTACTGCTATTTTGATGACTACAACTGTGATTAACATTCATCCATTCATCTTCCTCTGTTGATCCAGTCCCAGGTCGCAGGGGCAGCAGTCTAAGCAGAGATGAACATTAACTGTTCTAATATGACTGATCCTCTACAAAATCTATGCTTAAAGAAGACCAGGACTTTTCTACTAGCCTCAAGCTTTCCTTTTCACATCAGGAAGTGTTTTTTTTTTTTTTTTTTTTTTTTTTCTTGTCTTTTCCTTGATCCTGTACAAAAATCTTTAATCGTCTCGTGCCTGTTCCAGTTAGGTATTGAGGGAGGCTACAGTCTATTCCCACAACTACGGACCATAGGCAGGGTAAGGCCTGGACAATGGCCAGTTAGTCACAGGGCTTACAAACACTGACCAGTAACTATTCACTCACTCACATTCACTCACAATGGGCAATTTAGAGTCACACATTTTCCTAAGCATGTCTGGGAGAGAACCCTCAGTAACATGGGAAAGACATCCACTCAGAGAGATTATGAGTCAACCCATGGCCTATTTTCTCAAAGGCAAAAAGCTAACCACTCTGCCACCGTCTACATTCATCATATATCATTACGCACTTTGCAGCATTCTGTCATCTTTCTTAAGAATATACTGTATGTTTCCTGCACTTTGAAGAACAGCCCCGGCATTTGAATCACAAGGCTCCCGGGGGTAAAACTGCAAATTGCACATTTCAGGTTGGATTATCTGCTCTGCATAACTAACGTTTAATGCCACTGTAGCAACTACCGCATAGCTGTGTTGGCATTTATTTATTTCTCGAGCCGGAGGCATTGCACAAGCCCAAAGCTGGTGACACTAATTCAAATGTATGTAAAATAAAAGTATGATTTCTATTGGTATCTTATGTTTAAAATGCTGGGCAGCAATTCTGCAGCATCTGTCAAAACTCAAAAGAGGTACAGCGACCAAGAAAGTCAAATTAATGTGCATACAGCCGGCTTTTGTTAAGCTTTTTCATTTGCAGGTTGTTTACTGTGGAGGCTGGCACATACTCGCCTCTTTTTTGTCACATTATTTAAAACTGGAGTGGAGCAGGATTATCCCATAGTGCTTTGAAGAACTGTTTATTGACACCAATTCAAGTTTAATTGAATTGAAAGTGTCTCGGTAAGAGGTTTTGTCTACACGGTCACCTCGCCTGTGGCACAACAAACATGAAGTGCTCTCCAATCTAGTTTTTAATTAAAATCTATTATCATTGATACCGCGGCTAAAGTATCTGTACACAGGCACGTACAAATGGCTGAAGATGCTGCATCCATTTGTGTTTTATGTGTACGCTTGTGTTAGTCTATGGTACATTATAATTGATGAACCTCAAATCCAAGCATTTCAAACTTAGATCTGAGTGTCTCGCCTCTCGTCTATCGTTCGTTGAACGATGCATGAGAGGAGTCTTGTCTTCAGTAGATTTTGCTGGAGCACCATCACAAGTCAGGGGGTAAAATGTTGCAAAAACTCAAGGCAACAGGATCCCTCAAGATTTTTGAACTCAAAATCTCAAGTTTTCAATTTTATTATTTTTTTGTGTTCAATTTAATGTTCACATGTCTAAAAACTTTACTCACTATCATTACTTTTCTCATCTTACAGCCAACTTACTATCCATTTTTCAGAAAACAAGTATTAATATTGATAATACAAAAAACTTAATACACTTAATAAATAAATAGATACATAAAAAAACTATTTTAACAACAACTTTTTCTGAACAATGGATAGTAATTTGGCAAAAAGATGAGTTAAAAAATAATGATAATGAACAACAAATATTAGTTGTTGAAAACTTGAGATTTTGAGTTGGCCCTAAAACCCAAAGGGATCCTGTTGCCTTGAGATTTTGAGTTTTTTACAATGGTGTGGAAATTACCTTTGGCAATTTAAAATGTAGATTTTATTTATTTATTTATGTATTTATGTATTTATTTATTTATTTATTTATTTATTTATTTTATTAGCAGTAAAAGTATTACCTGCACAAAATACCCCAAAATAAATGTAAATAAGCTTTAATTTAGTTACTTTGAATGGCCAACAACAGTTAAAATAGAACAAGGTATACCTTAAAAAACTTTATGTACTATTTTTATTTATTTATTTATTTTTACAGTTTTAACAACTATTTTTTCTGAACCATGGATAATATGTTGACTCTAAGATGAGTTTAAAAAAAAAGTAATGAAAAAACCTAGGTGAACAAAAAAATATTAGTTGTTGAAAACTTGAGATTTTGAGTTACCTGCACAAAATACCCCAAAATAAATGTAAACAAGTTTTAATTAAATGGCCAACAACAGCTAAAATAGAACAAGGTACACCTTACCTTAAGAAACATCATCATAACTCCTGCCACCAAACTCTTAATGTACCTTTGCATTTACAGTTGGTCAGATGAGAAATGTAGATCTATAACAACAGAAGCTCCAATCTGAGCTGGACTGAAAGGGACTGGAGCAGGACTCTAGTGGTAGTAAATCTACAGAAATGGACACTTCTGTTAATAACACATACAACATTTATCTTTAGCATACATTTAAATTATTACTAATTACATAATCCCTGCTACTTAGCGATTTTATAGCCTGCATTTCGCTGCCTTTGTATGTTTATAAACCTGACAGGAGTAGAAGTCTATTACTTTTATCAAACCTGACAATCATATGTAATGGTTTCCTCAGACTCCTCCACATTCACAGATAATTTAACCTGACCAAACACTATCAGGCTGTTTTATCCAGAGAGGAGCTACGACAGCAACTTTATCTGCGCTGCTGTGTGGCTGCTGAGAGTTTTTCTTTTTTTTCCTGACAACCGAAATGAGATTAGAGGAACCCTGAACCGAAGGAGACATGTAATGCCATTAAATGAGATGGAGAGAAACTCTGTTAAACTATTCATCAGCTGAGCCTGTGTTGGGAGCAGCCGTGTGAAGCACAAACGCTGACGTCTAAGCGCCTTGTGCCTCCTCTTCATTTTTCAATGCAGAAAGGCAGGTTTCCAAATTAAACTAGTCACAAATGGGTGTTGTACCGCAAGCATGACTGAGACTTTGGAAACAAGAAGTCTGCGCACCTGTCTGAGGAGATACGTCTTTTTGCTCATGAATTTCTTCAAAGTACATTGGGAGCAGATGAGAGATACAGTTTAGTTTTATGTGTCTACAAAAGCCACCGCTGTCAGGATGGTGCATGACTCTTATAAGGTCAAACCATCAGTAGTGTTTGGAAATTGGATATGCTTATTTAAAGGTGAAGGTAAATCAATGCAAAAATTGCAACCAGAAATGAGTTTGGAATGAACTTCACCCTGAGGCAATTGTAGCCTGACTAGCAATCCTTTATTCTATTTCTGTCTGGTCCAAGTCAATTAAAAGTTTCCCTATTATCCAAAATCAGCTTTGAGCTTTTAACTATTATATGATAATGTTGTTTACTTGTAGAAGCTTATTTTGTTTCATTCCCACATGTTTGAGTAATCCTGTATGATGATGGGGTTCAGGAAGTTTCAGTGCTTATACTACAACCACTATGAAGCAATCAGCTCATTTATCTGTTAGCATCATGTTGCTAATAGCCATGCTAATTAGCCATTTTATGTTCGTGGCAGACACCAAACACAATTTGTTCTCTGTACAGTCAAAGTAACAGCTCCCCAAAACACATTTTCCAATGATATTTTCAGAAATGGTCAGTAATGAGCCACAGAACAAATGGCACATTGTTGGTGTGAATCCAGATTACTGTTGCAAAAAAAGGAAATCCCTTTCAGCTGCTCTCTTTCTTTTCATGAGTCACCTAACCATTCACATGGGTACTATAAGAGGTTTTTATACCAAAAGCCCTTCCTGAAGCAACCATTTCCCTTTATCTGGGCTTGGAACTGGCACACATTGTGGCTGGGGTTTTGAGCATCACACTCAACTTCACTAATGGGAGCTTGACTCTGGACCTTTGCGAGACAGGGCCAATATGATCTGTTAGCAACATGCCCCAAGATGTTGGATTTTTGAGGAAAACTCATGAATGACAACTTTTTATTAGCTTTAGTTTTAGAGATTGTAGTTTAAAATGTAACAGGACAGTATACCAGACAACAGGCATTAGTGCCTGTCTTTAGACCAACATACTTTTAATCTTCTTTCCTTTCAGCTTTTCCTTTTTGGGTCGTCACAGCAAATCCTCTGCCTCCTAACATGTAGTCATTCACATATTGATTTGGTTTTACACTGGATGCTCTTATTGCAGTGGCCATTTCTCATTGACAACAAGAGAAGCTGAATTTTCCCTAACATTTTATGAAATAAATGGTCAAATATGCATTGCTGAATTTTATAAGATTAGATTTTAAATTACATTAAAACTGGCTAGAATTCATTCATTAATCATCTGTTTAGTCTGGTTCTCGAACGTGATCCTCTTCTCACTTCAGAGCAGCTCGGACGCTATGTAAATCCCTACTGACGCTGAGATTTAATGGATCTCTATGAGAAAGAAGCGATCTGTTTTTTATTGCAAAAATGCAAGACGGTGATTGCATAAATGTTGCGAAATTGTTCTGCCCCTGGACGCTCAGCGTCTCTGGGAGTCAGTGGAGCAGTGGGCGGGCCGTGACGCTGGCTGATCAATGATGATTGGCAGAACTGACAGAAGATTTTGACAGACAGTCACAGTGCCGTGTCATTCACCCGCTTCCCAGCATGCACTAGAGCAACAGAGGAGACAGTCATGTGCTGAAGGAGCCTTCTGGAGCTTAAAGTGAAGTGATTTACTTAATTTTCACTGTTTGTACAGACTACACACTAAATAAGCAACAGTTATAGCACTGCTCAGTTTGCATCTTGTTTTAGTTTTGTTCATCCTCAATATCAACGTTGTAGTGAAACTATTGTAGTTAGCCTAAAATTAAATGTTTTGAGCATCCGCTGTAGACCAGCAGGAGCCACTACCTTATTGACACAACCCTCCGACCGGCACAAAGAGTACAGTGGCTTGTGACTGTCTGTGGCTGGATTAATTTAAATTCTTTTAAAACACCATTGCATTCTTCCAACAGCGGCTAAAACATATAATATAATTGCTTGTGTTCAGAATATTGCTCTTTAGGTTATATTAATATTCTGAACACAAGCGATTATATATTTTAGCCGCTGCTGGAAGAATGCAACAGTGGCTAAAACATGTAATCGCTTGTGTTTGTGTAAATATTACTCTTTAGGTTATATTAATCTGCGACAAGCTGGCCCCTGTCCAGGGTGTACCCCGCCTATGGCCCAAAGTTACTGGGATAGGCTCCAGTCACCCGCGACCCCTAACGGGAATAAGCGGTAGAAAATGAATGAATGAATGAAGGTTATATTAATGTTGCTCCTGTGATCGCCAACTGTGATTAAAAACCTAACGAGCCACTGGGTCAATGACAATGAGGCAGACGACACAAAATGGCCGATTGAGTGACAGCGGTGAGGGATGAAGGTGATCAAACCGTTACTGAGGGCAACATATGGATGGCCTAAGACCGTGTGTGCACATGTGCACCAATCCTTCAGAGGTGGGGGGTAGGTCATGCCATTAGCGTCTAATTGCCTTTGTGTTAAACTGCAGGTCCATTGGTCTGCCAGTGGCCCCATTAAGTTGACCTTCAGTAGTTAAATAGAAGGGGAGTGAGGGAAACATTGTCCATAAATGGAGAGCATGAAGGCGCCAGAGTGTGTTGGTGTTAGGGTAAAAGAAATGGACGCTTGAACGACCGGGCGAAAAATGTTCATGCTGAAACATACAGAATGAATTTGTATAAAAAAACATTCCAAGCCAGTGTCTATTAAATTCCTTTGCACACCTCACACACAGATGAAATCCTCTGGAACAGTCTCCCTCTGAGCATCAGAACAGCTCACTCTCTTCATAGTTTTAAATCTTTATTAAAAACCTATTTGTTTGCACCGGCTTTTAACACAAGCTGAGCTTGACTTTTTGACTTTGGTTGTTGTTGTTATTATGCCTTCTAATTGTTTTAATTGTTTTTATTTCATCTGTATCGTATTTGACTTTTATTGTTTTATTTGCTTTTATGTCTGATTTGACTTATTTTATTTATTTTGTTATATTTCAAGTACTGCACTTTATTAGGCCTGCAAAGCACTTTGGGCAGCATTAGTTGTTTAAAAATGTGCTGTACAAATAAACTTAACCTTGATCTTGACCTCTCTTGTGAAAAAAACTGGTGGAGAGATTAAAAAAAAAAAAAAAAAAAAAAAAAAGAAAATAAAGAATAATCTTAAATATAATAATAATAATAATAATAATAATAATAATAATAATAATAATAATACACACATTACAATTATCACATATAATCATTAATAATAGTAAATGTATATAAAATAAAAAAATATCTAATAAAATTTGTGAAATAAAATATTCAAATAATATTCTCTAAATGTTTTTATCCGTCAATAAGACACTTGAGCTTGTCTCAGTAGTTCTGTATTAAAATAATGCAAATAATTTTTTATCACCTTGGACATAGTACCCCCTCCAAAATGCTTGCGTACCCCTTTGGGTCCCCGTACCCCTGGTTGGGAAACACTGTTCTAAAGAACAATAATTTTATTTGGAAATTATGAGAAATAATGTCAACAGGTCACAAAAATAAGACAAATATTCAAGTGGTCGTATTGATAAAGACAAAATCAGAGAAATCTAAGATCATTTTGCAGTGGTCTGTTATTTTTTTCTTCAAGTTGTATATGAAGTGTTCGAAATCGAGATTTTAAGCACTTTCTTTATTGTTTTATGACAGCAATGTATTTAGTGAAAACAACATGTTTTTAGGAGCTGTTGCTTTCTCTCTGCCGTTTGCAATGCTGGCTTGGGCTGACAGAGTGAAGTGGGCGGACCTTAAAGGAACAGGCACCTAATCCAAGCGTTTTCAGCCGAGAGACAGCAAAGGCTCCCAAAAAGAAGACATTTTCAATAAATAGTGATTCTTTTAAGTTATAAAATGTGAAATACTAATCTAGAAGTGTCCAAATTCTTTCAAAAAGCATTATAGGTCTTGTCTTTCCCCCTGCTAGCTGCACCAACTTCACTACTAGACAGAGCAGGGAATGAGGCTTAACTAGCAACACAATTTGGGCTGGCAAAATCCAATCACTACCTCCCAGTGGTGCCAGTGGGTATGGTTTCGGACCGTCCCTAAACATCATGCGGAGTGATGTGCCTGGTTTGGAGCTTGATGTGCTCAATGGTAATAGACTATGCCAGGAAGTGCACCCTGTACCTACGCGGGACAAATGCTAGGAAAGAAGAAGAATTAGCAGCACAACTGGAGAAGGTGCGGTTTCCTCTGCCATCTATTTTTTATTTTTTATTTTTATTTTTTTATTTGACCTTTATTTAACCAGGAAAGTCCCACTGAGATTCAGAATCTCATTTACAGGGGAGTCCTGGCCCCATGGGGGACCTATTGTACATGTTTTTAGTGGTAGGGGAAACCGGAGCACCCGGAGGAAACCTACACAGACACGAGGAGAACACGCAAACTCCACACAGAAAGGTCCCACCAGGAAATCGAACCCGGGACCTTCTTGCTGTGAGGTAGGAGTGCTAACCACTATGCCACCGTGCCACGCTACATAGATATAACCCGAGTGTTTTAAAGGTAATACACTATATTATGCTTTTTGAAATAATTTTGGACACCTTTGCATTAGCATTTCACATTTTATAATGTAAAATAATGTATATGTATGGGAAACGTCTTGTTTTGGGGAGCTAGCTTTGACTTCGCAGAGAACATTTGCATTAGGTGTCTGTCTCCCCCGGCTGGCAATAGTGGGGACTGTGGGAATGGATATTTAGCATGGCTATTAGCAACAAGACGCTAACAGAAAGGGAATGGCTTCAGCATATAGGATTACTCAAGCATGCGGGACTAAAACTAAATACAACAACATTTTAACTCAGAAACTAAGCACAGAAAGGTCCAGCCAAAAGGGTTGTCATAAGTCAGTGTACTCATTTTGCTAGTCCCAAGCCCATGTAAATGGAGAAGATTGCATCAGGACAAACAAACAAATAAAGTAAGTATGCTAATAGGCAGACGATTTGTTGTAGTGACCCCCAGAAGGCAAAGGCTGAAAGGAAATAACTAAAATCTACCATCTTCAACAATATAAGAGTAAATCTAACCTAATTTTTCATGTCAATTAGGAACATTCCCCGTATTGGCTGTTTGGGACTGAAAGCACTCTTCACAAAGTGTCCACCTCTCGGCCGTCTCTTTAATGCTCTCAGTGCAGTGCTTTGGTTTTGTGGCTCAATTACTGAGTGCACCACTGCGCTCAACAAATTATACCAAGAGGAAAAAAGAAGGACTAAAGGGTAATGTTGAAAAGTATCTTAAGATCAAATGCTTGGCTTTAATCAGAGAGTACGAAACTCACTTACAACAAGACTTACAACAAATCTATAGTTCTCTAATGTGACAGTATTTTGGATATTTCATTTACTGATTGTATTTAGGATTGTGTACTTTTCTGTGTCCACTAAAGTCACATATACACCAGTGTCCTGCTTTAAAAGGCATTTAAAGTTTGCTGTCTCGGGACGTTTGACACTGCATGTGCTGCTCCCTTCAGCCGTGATGCATGGGACTGTGTGATATAACAACGGGGAGCACCTGAGCAAGAAATCTAGGACAGTGGCAAATAACTGCTGCATAGGCAAAAGGACACAACATCTTCTGAGAAAGAAAGATTGAATATGGTCCGAGTCAAACGGGACGGCGTGTCCTTGCACAGATGTTACAAATTTTTAACAGAAATCAATCTTATTAAGAGACAGAGACTTGACAAAAGCCATGTTTCTCAGGTTTTCCCTTGCGCTTTTGTTCTGTCACCGGCTGCTATCCATGTTTTAGGGGAAGGAAAAAAAAAGAAACACTCCCTGAAAGTCATGCCACAAAGTCAGAGAGCTTCATAGAGAACAGTGTCACCTGCTGGCTTGCCATGAGTATATTTAAAACAGCGTGAGGTGAGCAAACGGACACAGGGCCAAGTTTCCATAACACAAACGATGAGAGGGGTACTCAAGGACAGCTATTTCTGGACGTTTTTTGGACTTGAATCAAATACTAAATCGTGATCACTGATGTGTGATGTTGGGATTCATTGGCAGAAAGAACGGGATCATGTTTTTTAAAGGGATATTTTATGCTTTTATTCATATTTTTCACCTCGAGACAGCTACACTCTACATTCTTACAACCTTTAAAAATATTATCTGGCAAAAAGAAAAGTGTTTTTAGTAAGTAGTCTACTGGTGCCATAAAGAAACAGGTGAGGAGACCAGCAGAGGGCAGAGTGTTGCGGTCTATTAAACATAATTAAAGAAAAAGTGCAGTTCATTTCCTTAAACTTTGGTTATGATGCCATTTTACCTCAAAATGAAAAATAGTTGTGAGGATTTAGTGAAAACAGAGCTGTACAGTTTTTTGGATAAATGAACAAGAACAGACTGGATGTAAAAGGGTTCTTGATTGGTCAGTGCTTCTTTTGAATGGGCGGCAGTTCATGCCATTGAGCGCTTTGAGGACTCAGAACAGCCTTGCCAGAGAATAGAGGATTACTTAAACAGGCATGAATGAAGCAAAACACAACTTCAGGTATGTTTTTGATATTATAACATGGCAGAAAGCTCAGAAAAGTCAATTTTGTAGAATATAGCCCCTTTAAGAGATTATTACTTTACATCAGTGGTTCCCAAAGTGGGGTCCAGGGCCCCCTGGTGTCCCGTGAAGGTACTGCAGGGGGCCGCCAGAGTTTTGAAATGAATTACAATTAGATCCTTGTTTAAAAATATGAATTTGAGGCAATTTTTCAAGGTAGCTCCAGATATTTGTATTGTGAAATGTAAGACCTGTGTAGGACTTTTTAATGCCACTTAGAGTGAAATTTTATGCCAGCACTCTCAATGTTGAATTTTATACTAACACTCCTTTACCACAGGAGGAGTACTACTTTCTGAAACTCATTTTAAAAGTCTAATAATGATGACATTAAGTTAAAAAAAAAGAAAAAAAGAAAAAAGAAAAGAAAAATAAACCATGCATTTCAATACATTTCTACAATAAATATATTTTGTTATTGTGGTGATATTAACATAATGTTTTGTCAATTTTAAGCTCTAGATGTACAAAATATAATACCTGCACTTAATATTTAATACTTTGAAGGTGTTTATTTTGACACAAGCGAATTTAAAACCTTTTTAATCATTTTAAGACCTTGGGAATGCCCTGTTTTTAGCCAACAGCCTGTGTTTTTGTAATGTTTTTAAAGGAATATTGAAGAAAAACAAAACACAGTATTTTAACTAGAGTTAAGTCTTATTGTTTTGGGGTCTGCAGGGGATTTTCTGGTTTGTCACTCTTGACTTTGGGAATGGCTGCTTTACATTATTACAATTATGAGGCCAATCCTTGTCTTAAATAAATCTTACTTGTATGATCAGCACACCTAATATTTGTTTATGTTTATCCCCCTTTATTTTTAACCCGGCCTTCTCTCTTTCCTTATCGCACACCTTTTGAGAAGCACATGCAGTGTGAACTCCCACCGCCGCTGCATGACGAGGAAGATAAGGCCAGATACTGTTCAGAGGTGTAGAGCGTCATATTAAATCGCCCATTTCACAAGTTCACTGTTTTTCCCCAAGAATTCAGTTGATAATATAGGTTTGTCAGTGTGTGAGAAGCTATTGTTTACTTTACACTCACAGTACTGGAACATTTTTATGTTTAATTATGTGTCTATTTGTTTATAAAGCCCTTTGAGGCGACTGCTGTTGTGATATTGGGCTGTGTAAATACATTTGAGGTTGAATTTACTATTTGTAGCTGTAGCAATAGTGGCAAAAGTAGTAGTAGCAGTATAAGTAGCAGTAGTAGTAGTGTGTAAAAAGGGTTAAACAAGAAGGTCATCTGGACAAAGTTTGTTTTTTAGAAGATGTTTCACCCTTTATCCCAAGGGCTTAGACATTTCTAGTGTAGTAGTGATAGTATTAGTGATATTAATGCTAGTAGTACAAGTGGTAGTAGCAGTAAGTACTTTCTACTGAGTAAGTTTTCACACAGCAGTAGTTTTACTTACTGGAGTAAAAGTACATATTTTGAGTGTGTATTGTTTCTCTGATAACAAGATGTCTGATGCCATTTATTAATATTTGATAGTGTTGTTGGGAGGAACAGCTTTTATGCCAACACCTTTACGTTTCTCCAAATCAGCAGACTCTAGCTTTACTTTTTATAGTATACTGTATGTACCATATGCATGTGGGATCATGGTCTATCGAGAATCCAAAGTATTGGATTACAGAGCAACGGGGCATTGCAGCGAGTCCCCTGTGTTGTCCCAGACTGGAAGGACAGGATCCCAAAGGTCAGTGGAGCTTCGCATAAACAGACACAAACCAGCGGCCTGGATCTGGTCTTCAGCGGCACGAGAGGCAGCTCACAGGACGATAAGGAGCAGGCAGAAACACAGTGCCAGACCAGATCTTAAGCCTTAGAGTGCCATCTGCTTTTGGGCCTATCCGAGAGGAACAAATCCCACTGGTTAAAGGACATGGATGGCTCAGGGGAGGAGGCATGATGGAGGGCATGGAAGAGACAGATAAGGAAAGCAAAAATCAGATATTTGATTGTGTGGCTAAGCATTTAGGAACAACAACATTTTATACTAGCTTTAATTCTTTTATGGGTGAACTCTACAATGTCTTGCTGCATGATTGCAAAAACATCATCACAACACATCTTCTTCTGACTGACGGGTGAGAAATCCAAGCTCAAAAATATGTGCTCGGATGCTTTCTGATATTGATTTTCTATGACTAGTTGTTGCTTCACTCCTCAGTTTCAGAACTTAAGTGCAGCTTTAGTTTCATCATTTGTGTCACCAATGTTTTTTACAAAACTGCATTGGATATTTCAGACCCACTTGACAATGCTACGTGAAGTGATTATTCTGATATCTGAGCCTGCTCAGAGTAAAGAAGTGAAGTGTGTGTTTGTGACATTTGTCACCAATAATATAATACATAATGAAATTAATGCTTTATTTGGGAGGGGAAATGTTCCGTGTCATGTCTTTAAACTAGTCAATCTAAATCTTTCAGGCAAAAAAAAAATAAGAGTGAATTGTTATCTGTAAACATTTGTTACCCCTTTGACAACTGACAACTATCTGACCATAAAGGTTAAGCAATAGAATAGAATTAATGAATATTGACAAATATATATTGACAATTATAATAAAATACCACAGCTTCAAAAGTTAAAACCAATTTAGAAGTAAAAGTGCAAGGATTTGGCCCCTGATCAAATGTTTGGTTAATTTTGGTCCTATTGCAGCTTAGCAAACAAAACAAAAAACATGTAGGGTAAACATACTGTAATTTCTGTCAGGTTTGGCTTGTTTTTGTTTGTTTGTTTTTCTTGGTGAAATTACTGTATTTATTTATATATGTTAAAACACAATCCTGTGACTTTGAAACTTAACCCAGCTGACCCAGCCTGAGGCTAAAATACAGCTCGTGATCATAAAGTCTTTACTGATAGAAGCCTCAAGGCGGTGGGGTCACCAGAGTTCACCGGTGCTCTGTATAAACCTAAATATACTCAGCATCAACAAGTAGAACTGAGCCCTCAGTGACTTTCACCTCGATCTGGTTTATTTTAAAAACTCAGCCATGGAAAGAGGGCAACCCACACAACTCCATTCATCACTAAATAAGGCATGTATTTACTTGAATCTTTATGACTGCTATAGAAAATAGACTGCACATGTTTCTCTTTTGCACCTTATTTACACAGAAGAGTAAAGGCTTCAGCAACCTTCAGAACAAAGTAAAGGTAATTACATACAGCAAAGTCAGTGCGTTTCGTTCTGTTGGCTTATTAATTACAAAAAATGTTCCACAAGGGTGATACCTGGGCCCTGCTCTGTTTGCACTCACTAGTGTTTGACTTTTTCGCCAAGTGACAAGTCTTGTTCTAAAACACATTTTTTCCAACCTACTGTACATTGCAAAAGGCCAAGAGATCTAACTTCCTGGTCATATATACATACATATTAATGAACACATGACATGTAAATGTGTAAGATTGTAACTTATGGCTAATTTCCATCTCTAGTCCCCAGTCTGTTTTAGCACCTTTTGGTTATTGTTTTGTATCTGCTGGTATTTGTTTTGCTTATTAACTTACCTACCATTTATTTTCAACTTTACTTCTTCATTTTACCTCAAAGTTATTACAATTTTAGTTGTCATATTTAAAGGGCCTATATTATGCTAGTATTGATATTTTTAAATCAAGCTTGGTCGCCGCTAGAACAGCATTGCACATTTTACAACTTCTAAAAACATTATCTTATGTTTTTAATACTCATGTAAGTACTCACATACATTAAGAAACAGACCAGCAAAGGGTAGCTCTGTGCTCTTATGAACAAAATCAAAGAAAAAAGCTCCCTCACTTCCTTAAAGTTTTTTGTAGGATGCCATTTTAGTAATAGCTGTGATGAATCAGTGGAAACAGAGCTGTAAACTGTTTTTTGTATAAATAAATGAGAGCAGTTGAGGCCTAAAAGAGAGTAGAGGATTATTTAAACATGTGCGAATGAAGCAAAACACAAATCCAGGTATGTTTTTGAGGAGGAAACAACATCACAACATGGTAGAAACCTCAAATATTGCATAATACAGCCACTTTAAGTAATATAAATCAAAGTAGCAGCACTTTTACTCAAGTACAGATTTTGAGTACTTCTTTAATCCCTGGTTAAAAACTGAAAAACGTCATATCCCAGTTGTACAACAAAAGAAATGTTGAGTCACGGTGTCTCAGTTTTCCATGATCTTGTTTGAGCAGTCACCTGTATGTGTGTGCCGCTTTGTTCAGGAGATGCATTACCCCACCAGCCATTTGGCACTAAATGAAGTGCAAAATGAAGACCATTTGCCATATCTCCTGAGACAGTCTGCAGCAGAGGTCACTCACCACACTGAATAAAGCACCTCACCCCGGGATCATTACACCAATAGACCTGGCCTCCAGCACGTCATATCAAATCCTTCAGGAGCTAATGGCAGCTCTGGTGGACTCTCGACTTTCTTTTTTTTTTTTTTTCCATTTTTAGTCCCTAGATCCGGATACACAACTGCAATGCATCTTTTTAAGGTCAAATATGCCCATGGTTGTGTTTATTAAGGACCATAAAATTGGAAGGTACTGTACTTTTGTTGCTCTGAATGGCAATAGGTGTTTACTGATAAATTATGGTCTTGGTATCCACAAGTATTTGGCGTCATCATCACTGCCTGTAGAAATAAAACCACTATACTTGTATCATTGCATGGTGACTTGGTGACTTTGAAGCGACAATACAAGTTCCTATATTTCTCATAATTTCCCATAAGTTAGGTAGACAGGAATGGACAGGACAGGTAAAGAACCATTTTTATGAAACATTATTGGCCTGGGGGTGCATGATGGCAGAGTGGTTAGCATGGTTAGGGTTTGATTCTCAGGCCCTTTGGATTACAATTTCTCTGAATGGAGTCTGCAGGTGGCCTACGACACCTATTGGGAATAAGCAGAAGATGATGAATGCATGAATCAATGAATGAATTGTTGGCCTGCTATCCTACTTCCTTCTGTTATGTTGCATTCAAACAAATATGTTGGCCACAGAAAGAAACTTTGCAGAGAAAGTTTGGATTAGGTGTCTGGTGTTCTCTGCAGTCAACAATAGGGACTAGACAAAGCATAAAATGGCTATTTAGCACAGCTATTAGCAACAAGACTCTAATGCTGCTTTCACACCGGACGCGTTTGAGGCATCTGGAGCATCTGGTTTACATGTTAAATCTATGTAAACGTGCATCTGGACGTCCTGCGCGTCCAGCGCGTCGCAAACCGGGCTTTGACACGCAAATAGCTATATAATAAGCTAATTGAGCGCTGACAGTAACAAGATATAAAAGGGACCTTAACTTTAGCGTGTGTTGAGCTAAGCTCGTTGGATTAGTAGTTACTGCTCTCTCCAAAACAAAAGGAAAAACAGAGTCTGTGTATTGACTGTTAGCCTAGCCTATAACCCGCTAAAACCACTAGAGACCGCTATAAAACAAGAAATAACTCTCTGCTCTGCTGCTGGTGTTGAGTGCTTTAATATAGCAGTAGTGTCCTGAGGACACTCAGTTGGAATTAGCCCTGAAACAGCGGCCATTACCCTGGCACAACAGACTCCTCCCATGACGCAAATTCGCGTCGGAACACATTTGACATGACGCGCAAACAGAGCGAATTGGACGAGTGAATAAAGCGTCTGACTTCAAAATGTACAAGCGTCCAACTAGACGCATTTGACGCCTCAAACGTGTCCTGTGTGAATGCAGCATAACAGAGATTTATGAGCTGACTGCGTTGTATTGATGGCAATGTAAGGACTGATGAGCATTTGAGCTCTTTAAAGGGGGGGCGGCATCAGGACACAGGATTATTCAAACATGCGTGAATGAAACAAAGTACTGCTGCAGGTTTGCTTTTCAGGTCATTATAAAATGGTTAAAAGCTTAAACAGTAAATTTAGCATAAGGATTATAACAGGAAATAAAGAGCCTGGCATAACCTGAGTGATAGATGTATGAGATGCTGCTTAAAGCCCATTTTATTTAAGTAAGTGTGTTGAATTAACCTGACAGAATTCCCACTGAGTGCACAAGGTGTTCCAAACTAGACGCTGACTTGAAAGAGCGACCTGTTTTCAAACAAACACTGAAACCATTTCTTTGTAGCTGGTGGTGCAAGTGAGAGAGCTGTCTGTCACACTGTCGGTGCTTGTCACACAGGAAACAAGCTGATTGTCCTGTTCATTACACAAGCCCAAAGTTTGGAGAAAATAATAATTACTCATGGCTTATTTGAACAAAACTTTTTGCAGTTTGAGTCACACTATTTAAAAGAGTTATTGATGATTGGACAGACAGAGTATTGGTCACAGAGAGCACATTGAATATCTCAGTGACTTATGTGGCCCCTAAGTTTACCTTAAACGGCTTTCATTGCGACTTTGAGTAGCCGCTTTTATTCTGTCCAACGCCCCGCTAACAGTGATCTATGGCGGATGATTGTTTTGTTGACACTGTGAGTCCGGGCCAGTAATTCCAACACGTCTCTAGGGATCTATTATGCTGTTATAATTACCATTGGAAAGACTAAGGGAAGTGTTTGCGGCTGCACTCAGCATTCATCATGCCTCCTCCTGCCTGTGGGCTGCAACCTTGCACACTGTGATAGATTGCAGTCTTCACACAGTGGGGTTTTACCACTGAATAAGATTACAGAATAATCCTTTGTAAAAGTAAGAGAACTCGCATTTCGAACTTTTATTTTATGTGCAGGTTTATATGTTTTCACAGCCTCTAGAAGGAGCTTATACGTTTGGGTCTGGACAATAAAAAGTTCATCACAAGGAGTCACAAGCCTGTATTCTCTTCTGCCGGTCCCAAGCCTGGAAAAATAAAATACACAACAAAAAATAAATCTATAAAAATGCCCAAATCAATATGCATGCTTTTATGTGTAAAAGTTGCACAATTCCTCCCTGTGTTGTGTGGTGAATCAGTGAATATTTTTTTGCCCATTTTGAATGTGAGAGTGAATGGTTGTGTTAGTCCTGCGAGCAAGATACAATACAATAAGATATGATACGATAAGATACAATAGAATAATATACACTACGATAAGTTACGATAAGATACAATATTGATAAGGGAAAATAGGATAAGATGTGATAAGATACGGTAATTTAAAATACAAAAAGATACAATACAATACAATAAGATACGATACGATATAATACAATAGATACAATAATAAACAAAACAATAATACACAATATGATAAGATACGATACAATAATATACAATATGATAAGATACGATAATATGCAATAAGATGAGATACAATACAATGAGATACAATGATATACAATATGATAAGATAAAATAAGATACAATAATAAACAATACAATAATATACAATACGATAAGATACGATAAGATACAATAATATACATAATAATAAGATGTGATAATATACAATTTGATGAGATACAATACAATGAGGTACAATGATTTACAATATGATACTATACATTACGATAAGATACAATAATATACACTATGATAAGGTGTGATAATATACAAATTATATAATTATATATAAATACAATAAGATACAATGTTATACAATACAATAATATAAAATACATTAAGATGTAATAAGATACAATAAGAATGCAGTAATGTGTGAGGTTCATTCAATTTAGAGGCTCACCCTACAATACACATTTCCTTTTCCATTGTAAAGACATTACCAACCGCTCTAACAGTGGCAAAACTTATTCATCCAAAGTCCTGTTTATACTTCTTCACTGGTCATTATTTGAGCTCTGCTACATCCACATACTAACTGCTGTGACCAGGGTTTACCCCACTCATGTCTACAACATACAGACCATTAAATCTGACAAAATATTTGGAAGAACGGACACAGCACTGGGCCCATGCAGTGTCCAAACCAGCATTTAATGAGGTCCATTCCCTGCAGTTTTACTTCCTGTAAGCAACCTCTCAGTCTGTATTTTCTTCCTCAGTTTGTGGATATTTGAATGACCTTAACCTTTTCTTTAGGTCCTTATTTATGTGATTTAAAATTATAAAACAAGTTCAAAGATGGTTGCCTTTGAGTTTGTTAGTGCTTTTTATTTCTTTTATCTCTGTCAGCTGCTCCACTGGGATCCTTTGTTTTGCTGCTATGAAGTCCATGCCACCTGGGTATCTCCTGTTTTCTTTCCTCTCTCTTCCACTTCACTCCGCTCAATGATGATCCAGTGGTCTTGCATTGGTGTTAGGCAAACCCTGAAATCCTCCTTACTTTCCCTAGATTTATTGCCAACATTTATTTTGTCACACATTTTGTCACACCTTTACATTTTCCGAATATAAAATCTTTTAAAAATGCAGTGTGTACAACATAAAAGCCCTGTCCGAGTCTGCTTGAACAATCACATTATATATTAATTTTGTGCTTCATACATATATATTTTGACAACTTACTGTTGATAATATAAATCCTTAACGGTACTTCAGAGTTCATCAGCTCCAGGAAGTACACAAGATGTAAAAGTTGAAGTGAAAATGTTAAGTTATGGTTTCTTCTGCAGTGGTGTATTTGTCAGTAGGGTGAACAGCGCCATGTGCTGGCCTCACAGGGTTACTACAGATAATCACACCTACTGTTAGTTCACACCTCAAGAATCGGAGACTGTTGCATTTTCCTGGCCAGCGTTTTCGTGTAAACGTCCCCCTCATTTTTACAGTTGATCTTCTGCCTGCAAGAGTGCATGTTCATTTGGCATAGGTTTTACCCTGTATGCCCTGCCTGATGCAATTTTCTCTATATCTCTAGCTTGAGACGAGCACAAGAAATGCACTGGCTTGTGGCTCATGTAGCTGAAATGGAGTGCTGTAGTTTATATTTATAAATAAAAACTACAAAACCTGGACAAATAAGAGATTTCTTGCTCTGAAGGCTTATCTTGGCTATAATCATCCAAGCCTATTGACAGCTAATAAAGGGAAATGGGGCTAATTTTTGTCCCGTCCTGTTAGCATTCAGCAGCATGCCCTTGGTTCATGCTCTCAAATATTTGCACTTGCAGCCTGTGTCTACTGTAGGCTCTCGGTGTGTTGATCAGAAGCTGTGTGCTGCTCCACTTGTAGCGCTGTGAACTGGCAGTGAAAAGTGGCCTCCATTTGACTCCTGAGGTCAGACCTGCAGACTGTAGCCATGCAGCAAATGGAAAGTGACGTCAGTAAGTGGTCCTTCCCAGCACTGTGCAGGTGGCATCACAATCATCTGCCCTGCCCTTTGACTGCTGCTGACTGGTCCTGCATTTTATACAAACAGCAGAGCAGAATTTCAATAGATTTTTATATAAAATGTAGTCAGCCTTCCTTGCTTTGAAAGTGAGGCTATAAAAAATATTGGTTCAAAGACTGGGCCACCTAAAACAGATGCTTTTACCTTTTACAACACAATGTGTGCAATCAGAAAATGAAAGTTAAACCAAAAATCATAAATCCTGCATTAGATAATAGGATCAATGGCAATGGTTTTACAACATGTGTGTAATGCTAGTGGGAGGATAGAGAACCTTAGTGTACCTATGCAAGCATTTCGGCTACACCAGATAAAGATTACAAACTATTCAGACAAAGATTGTTTAAAGACTTCATCATCAAGTGTTTAATATTGATCTACCTGGACAAGATTAGCATGTACTAAGCTACAAATCTAACATTAAGGTAATATGGATTTCATCTCTGCTTTTTGCAGATGCTGTTGTTGGCTTTATCAACCGAGGAACTTTATTTTCCCCTTTTGTGGTTTACAGCTGAGTGTGAAGTGGCTGGTATGACAATCAGGAACTCCCAGTCTGTCTGTTGTTGTGAAGACAGATTTATGGGTCATCTTACT
The DNA here is from genome assembly GCA_020698575.1 of Bostrychus sinensis. Classification (NCBI taxonomy): domain Eukaryota; kingdom Metazoa; phylum Chordata; class Actinopteri; order Gobiiformes; family Eleotridae; genus Bostrychus; species Bostrychus sinensis. Next base: position 12,155,721 of record CM036244.1, on the reverse strand, counting down.
CTTAGGGCTAGTTGATTTTTTTAGAGACAGGGCGAGGAACTCAGTCACCCTGGAGGAGCTCAGAATAGAGCCGCTGCTCCTCCACATCGAGAGGAGCAAGCTGAGGTGGCTCAGGACACAAAGGCTATAGTTTCTTGGTACTCTTGCACCATCTGCTAACATTAAATAATATGTCAACCAAAATGTGGTGCTTTTAATGTTAGGAACTAGTGATCACACTGTTAAAATGTTATTGTAGATTTTACAGTAACTTACTGGAAGCTGGTTGCCAGTAAGTTACTGTAAAATTAATTACGGTAGTGATACTGTAGACTGATTTTACAGTATTACTGTAATAGCAATCACAGTAGTTCTACTGTAAAATTATTTTACAGTATTACTGTAATATAAAATACAATATTATTACTGTATTATGTTTTACAGTAATTACTCCAACTATTGTAATATTACTTACAGTAAAAATACAGGTCTGTCATGATTTTTGTCAGTTTATTAAAAACAAAATTTTTTGTCTTACACAGTTGATTGGATAAAAATACATACAATACAAAAGTCTGCCATAAACAGAATCACTAAAGATGTAGAACATCAAAATGAATATAACATTCTCTGTAATAAAAAACTTGTGTGGTCTCATTAAACACCAAATGTTTTCCTTATGAACAGTGTGTGTATTATCTGTAGGATGAAGTAGACTACATAACTTCATATTATGCATTACCCAAATAACAATTTCACAATATACTTCCTCACTGTTACTTGTGTCTTTTACTAAAACACCATAACATATATAGATTTCCAATACACTGTTTTAAAATAATCACCAGACTTTAAGTGAAAAAAATCCACTTTAGTGTCTCCCAGGTCCAGAGCTGTGATGGATCAGGACATATCCAGAGTTACACAGATGACTGTGAGGAGGTCTGGGCTGGCATCATCTGTCACTCACACAATCTGTTGAACCCTGGTGCTCCTCCTGTTAGAAGTGTTAGCAGCTGAAGGAATTACAGTCCAGGAGAAAAGTTCCAGTTCACCTTTGGACTTGGAAAAAATGGACCTAGATTTAGAGAGAACAGAAAAAAAAAACAAAAAAAAACTTAAAAGACAAAAAGAACAAAATGTATTTTTAAATTCAGTACAGTATATTCTTGATGTAACAGAGTGAAACAATATTCAGTTGTATTAACAGAGTTGGTCGTTACCTGAGTGCACCTCCTGCTTCCTGAAAGAACCATGTTTCTTGTTCATTTAGAGAAATCGCCTGAAAGTATAAAATACATATTTTTCATTGATTGGACACAATATGAAGTCAGTGTTGTCAGTTGTCATTAGGTGCTGGGTTATTATTTGATTCTTTTAAGTTTAATTTAGTTTAAAACTTTGTAAAAAATTATATTACATCTGTTAACAGCATAAACAGACAAAAAATACAGTTTATTATTTTAGTTTATGGGGTAGCTAGCACATGTAACTGACATTAGAAATATCAGTTGACTCTGCTGAGTTATCTCATAGGTATAAAAGTGAGTATAAATTTGTACAAGCTAAACAATGTTAAACATGTAATAATAATAATATAAAATATAATATAGGTACTTACTTTTGTTAAAGTGTGAGTTGGAATAAATCTGCAGGTCTCTGTGTGGTTCTCTTCCTCCGACTGAAGAAAATGTCATCTCACACAAATTTACCAAATCTCTCTTCCTATTGGTCAGATTTTCCCGCCTAAATTCACTACTGTAATTTTTACAGTAGGTTACTGTAACATCATCCCCCCCCCACAATTCAATGCACATTACAGTAGTCTACTGTATAAACTTTTTACAGTAATCTACTGTGCATATTACAGTAAAATACTGTTGATATTACTATCTATATAACTATCTGTTACAGTGCATATATAACGACTTTGGTAGCAGTAGTACAAGTCATACTGTTCCAAAGTTCAATTGAAAGCCAATTATTTGTTTCGGGAGGTTGCAGCTGTACTTGGAAACTCTCAACACAGATTTCAGGTTAAGGCTTGCTGTGTATTTCACAGCACAGCGAGGCTCAAATCAGATCAATACTGGCACTGTCAATGTCATCTTCCCCACCGAGACACAGCTGTTTTTATTGTGTGGTCGAAAAATCTGTACTCAAGTAAAAGACCTGTTACTTTCAAAGATTACTGATTATTGAATTATTACTTAAGTTAAAGTATCTAGGCCCCCTTTGCATCGATGGGGAATGGCCAGAGCATTATATGGCTAATTAACATGGCCATTAGCAACATTATAAACATGGTTAAAAGCTCTAAAAAGTTGATATAGCATAATAGGAAACCTAAAGTGAAGTTAAGTGAACTTAAAAGTATTTCTAAAAGCATTTCTTTGTAATTGCACAAAAAAATGACTTTTACTATTAATATTATTTTTACTAGTACTCCTGCAACTACAATTATTACTGCCTCTACTGTTATTACTGCTACTACTACTTGTATTACCGCTACTAATGCAACTATTACTATACTACTACTGCTACTACTATTACTAAAGTGAAAAATCCTTTTACTCATTCATACACTGACCACTCGTGTATGACTTATTGCCTATTTACGCTGCAGCTTGAGGCGGTATGGGACGTGCCAGGTGAGACACGCAGTGCCTCACCTGCTAATAAGAAAACCCACTGAGAGGAGAGAAGCTTGGTCATGTCAGATATGCTAATAAGTGAAGTGATTTGACAGCCGCAGCGTACAACCAATCAAGGATGAAAATAATTTGGGAGACGATAATTAGCCTGGGTTTAAAGTGATTCTGAGATAAAAGAAATGAAAAAGTTTAATCAACACTGTTATTCCTCGTCTGGAAAGGATATGGCATGTTTATTCATTATCTACTGCGTTTAACTACTTTACTTTTTCAGCTGATTTATACTGTAAAGTTACAAGTTGACTCAGACAGTCAAAAAAAAAAAAAAAACTTTCACGGAAGTTACATGACAATTCAAAGAAAAGAAACACACAGTTGGTGAGTATACAGTACAACATTTATTTAAAAAGAGGTTATATTATGCTTTAATTTATGTTTTTAATCCAATCTTGGTCACCTCTAGATCAGCACTGCATGTTTTACATCCTTTTAAAAAAAATTTTGACTCTAAAAAAATGGGTTTTTAATTATTACTTTACTACTGCCATAAGAAACAGGTGAAGCAGGGCTGTTCTCTTCCTCAAACTACTACAAAATGAAAAATAGTTGTGAGGAATCAGTGGAAACAGAGCTGTATGCTGTCGTTTTTGGATAAATGAATGAGAGCAGGCTGGCTGTAGAAAGCTTGTTGATTGGTCAGCGCTTCCTGGAGGGGGCGGGGTTTGTGGGAGAGTCAGAAGCACGTGAAAGTGAAGTGTTTTGAGGCCTCAGAATGGCCATGCCAGAGAATAGAGGATTACTTAAACAGGCATGCATGAAACAAAACACAGCTCCAGGTATGTTTTAGATGAGGGGACAACATTATAAGTGAAGTGGGTCTGGAACCTCTTCCACTCGAACCTGTTTCTACTCAAATTTAATTGACAAAGAGAGTTTTTTAAACTGTGTTGGTGAACAGGCAGTGTTGTAGTTTAATGTTTCTCTACTCATTCTTCTCTCTGAAAGTCCATCTTGAATTTGCAGGTAGAAGAATATTAAATATTTTTGTATATCTGGACACAAACTGGAAGTGATTTGCTCGATTCTATACTAAACCAATTTAAAAACAATTAATTAGTATGATCATAATACCCAGCCTTATTTATAAAACGTATGGCTTGTTTTTGTTGTAGAACAATCTTATCTGCTATGGTTTTATAGGTTAATCCCCACATTTCCTCACTAAAATGAGGTAAAATGTATTTTCTTCATATTTTTAGAGCTGCTAAATTGAATGTAGAAAACTTTTTAACCAAAATTCTGCAGTCATTTGAAATACATTGTCTTTTTTTTAAGTACTCTGAATACTTAAGTGTTTTTGAAAGCACATACTCCAGTACTTTAACTCAATAAAAATAAAATCAAAAATTACTTAGCAACTTTTATTTGTATTGAAGTAATATTTGAACAGGAGGAGCTATACTTTTACTCAAGTAATGAAGCTGAATACTTTGTCCACCACTGCATCCAACGTGAACTGTCCCCCTGATGTCCTCATTCCTAATCTTATCCATCCTCCTCTCTCCCGAAGAGGACCTCAACATCTTCAGCTCTACCTCCAGCTCTGCCTCCTGTCTGTTCCTCAATGCCATTGTCTCTAAACCACTGTCCTCTTAACCTTTCCTTTCATAGCTTTTATAGTTTTTCTTCAGTTTTTTATACAATATTTATATGTGAATGTATGGTGGTGAATAAAAAAAAGCTATATTAAAGTTTCAATGTCACCGAGTCAGATGCAGACCCTGTTTCCGTGGCCTGTTATCGAGGTGTTCTGCAGCTCATTTTCACCGTGCTCTTCCTCACGATACATCATTATCAGCTGTGACAGAGAGGTGACAGGAAGCAGAGGTGTAAGACTTTTAGCACAAGCTCCCTGCAACACACACAGCTCATCAGCTTCTAAAAATACAGAGAAAGATAAAAAAGCATTTGTATAGAGAGAAACGCAGAGCATCTGAAGTGTATGGCAACAGCGCACTACCAGGGGGGCTTTATTCATTTCCATATCCCGTCCGTAAGAATTGCTGATGTGAAGAATAACGCGCCTACAGCCAGTGATGTTGAGAGCAGCTGGTCTCTGCCAAGAAAACCACACAGAGGCCACAGAAACATTCACAGTCACACGTGCAGTAGAAAAATACCATTGAGTTCAGGCGCCATACTTTCCCACATCTCTCTCACATACACAAATCAATCAGGGGTGGGAGAAGTACTCTATATTTCAAGTAAAAGTACTGCAATCTCAAAATAGTATTACTTAAGTAGAAGTAAAATGCTGAAGAGATTTGCTACTGAGTAAAAATTACCACTGTAATGCTACTACTGCAACGGTGATTATTACTACTACTACTACTACTACTACTAAAGTGTACCGCTACAACAACTACTAGCATTACCACTACTGGTGCAACTATACAAATACTACTAGTGCTACTACTGATAGTACTAATACTACTTTAACGTAAAGAGGACTTATTAACTACTAGTATTACCACTACTGCTGATCACCACCACTTTTACTATTACAACTACTAATCCAGCAACTGCTATTATTAATACTAACACTACTACTACTATCACCACCTCTGTCTATACTAGTACTACTAGTGCTACTACTAATATTACTACTACTCCTACTTCTTTGGAGTTTAAAATGTACTTACAGTTAAAAATGCTTACTGCTACAACAGCTGCTAGTATTACAACTGCTGCTGATTACCACCACTACTACTAATACTACTACTGCATCTGCTGTTAATATTAACATTACTACTACCACCACCTCTATTACTAGTACTGGTACAACTATAGTAATGCTACTAGTGCTACTACTACTTCAGAGTGTAAAATGTACTTAATTAAAAGCTACAACCACTACTAGCACCACTACTGCTACTCCTACTGACTACGACCACTATCACTCCCACTGTTTCTACTAATATGTTTTTATACTGGTGCACCTGCAAATACTACTAGTGCTACTAGTACTATAAAAATGCATTCAAGTAAAAATACGCATTAGAAAATATACTCAAAAAGTACATATACATAAAAGTGTCAGTATCTGAATAAAATGACCCTTCCTTTTCATTGCTGATTTGAAATACACATTTGCAACTAAAGGCACCATCTTTACTTTTCAACACTACAAAGTCCAATAATATGATTTATAAATGATGCAGAGTGAACGTCTAATTACTTTAGTGCTATTCACAGTTGTCCAGTTTCTGTGTATTCTGTATACTACTACTACCGAGGTCAGGGATGTTTCAAAGAACCCGAGCTCAAGCGATGCAGCTACACAGCAGGTACTTGTGTATTCTGCTGCAAAAGACAGATAGAAGTTTGTACTAAATATATATAGCCATATAGCCAAACTGATGCATTATTTATTCAAAGAAAATAACACTTGGGCTCAGGTTTGCACCTTACAAGAACATAAATATTTCAGAACACAACATGTTGAAGTATAGTGGCCAGTAATAGCAGATGACCTAAAGAAAAAATAAATATCAATGTGTTTATCTATTAATATTGCAGTAGAAATGCTAAAGTGTAAAATGTTAAAGTTTGACTGTGAGTAATTAACTTATCCTTGACCTAACTTGGAGAGAGTACAGTAGTATTTGTATTTGAAACTGTGGAGAAAATAGGTTTTGTCAAACAAAAGCTGACCCATAATATCCCAGCCTATGCATCATGCCCAAAGACGCAGTGTTAGGAGCTGGATTTGAACCGCCAACCTTCTGGAAAGTGGATGAACGACTCATTATTTGAGCTACTGCTGCCCTAGAATAGAGTCCGGGTGACGGTGCGTAAAGGGCTTAAGGGAGTCTAAAGAATTCAAGGATAGAACCCACAACTTTCTTGCGGAGAGACAGAAGTGCTAACCACTCTGCAACCCTGTGTAATTTAACAAGCAATGCTTAAAGTTACCTTAGAATAAAAGGATGATTTTTGCATTTGAGTAAAATTATTATGAAAAAACAAGACTTGGATACATCAGCTGAGGTTTTTTTTATTATATTTCTAATTCCTTCTAGTATTACATAGAAATTGAGTAATAAAGGACAGGCTACATCTGCATACACAGACAAATAGCTCAAAATAGAGAAAAGAAAAACAAAACAATAATATGGAAACTAGACTGAAACATAGAAAAAAGCATAGACATGTTATCGTGGTGGAAATAATCCACAAGATCAGCACATCAGAGTTATAGATTTAAGGTAAACTTTAAACTTTGATGTAGTAGAGTGTCATAATTGTAAGGAATAATAGCATTCATAAAAAAAAAGAACTGTGCATCATATCCAACATTATGCAAACATGCAGAGCTGTTGCAGCATTTATATCTCAGGAAATAAATATTCAGAGAGCTTGCCGATGTGTCGCATTCACTCAGGAGCATTCACAAAATAACACAAAAGCATCAAATCACTTTGCAACAAGTAATACATTTAAATGACTTCTCACCTGTTTGCTGCCTGTGCATTATTCATCGCAGTGAGCACATTCCCAAGCAGCTTCTGGTTCTCCTGCAGAAATGCAATTGGCTTTGACATCTGTTTGCATGTGTTTGTGTGAATGTGTGTTGTTTGGCCCCTTGTACAAAATCCTCATGTCACAGAAGGAAAAAAAAAAAAAAAAAGAAAAAATAACACTGAGTTCTTGAATAAATGCAGCATTAGCGCATGGCAGTGAGCTGAAATCACCCTGGGAGCACTGTACTGTTGTGTATGGGGGAAGTATCACTGAATACATAATGAAATGCAGATTATATTCTGACTGAGAAGTGCTTCCCAGAGGTCACGGCAGAGTCTATGCCCCGCTCAACAAAAGTCTAAAAATGCAAGCCGTGATTTACCCAAAGTGAAAATTGTGTTCAAGGTTTTTTTAAGGTTCTGCAGGCTTCACATGAACCCAAAAGCCTTTCATAGAGAAATCTCACATCACATTATAATCAGTGAATCCCCTGTGGCCACTCTGGACAAATGTCATCTAATTGAGTGAAATTTCAGGCAGATAAGTCCAAGTCCAGTCTATCTAATCTCTCTATTAACCCATATAATTAACTGATTTAGTGATATCTGTTTTTTTCTTCCTGCACTTTGTTTCTTCATTATTAGGAAACTTTAAGACCTTTGAATTTAATGTTGGGAGTGGTTAGCACGCCTGTCAATCAGCCAGAAGGTTGTGGGTTTGATTCTTGGGCCGATGGACACATAGTCTCGCTGTCTAAGGCCCATAGTGACTGGGACATGAGAAAAAGCAGAATGAATGGATGAATTTAATAGCAACCAGTGTCTTACTCTTACACTTGCTGTTTTGCTCTACAGGTGTTGACGTTTGTGAAGCTTAAGGAAAGATTTTACAGAGAGTACATGAGTAGATTTCTCTACAGCAGTGTTTCCCAACCAGGGGTACAGGGACCCCTTGGGGTACACAAGTATTTTGTAGGGGGTACTTTCATAATTTATTTCTAAGATTGATAAGAAATTATTAGCCTTCTTTTCATATTGAAATAATAAAACCTCTGAAAGTAAAGTTCAAAAGAGATGCAATTGTTACAGAATATTTTGAGAATATTATATTTTGTTAAATACTTTTTAGATTTAGGATATTGCTTATTAATTTTTCTTTGTAAGTTTATTTATTTAAAACTATTATTTTGTTTTATTTTTGCAAGATAAAATATTTAGTAAAATCATTGTAAGAAGTTTTTTTAGGGCAAGTAAATTATTGTTTGTTTATTTTTTATCTTGAATTTGAGTTTTAAAAAATGCAGGAGGGTTGGTAAATAAAAATTGGTTTTCAATAAAGGATAAATTAAAATGAAATAGAATAATATTTTTTAAAAAGTAAGCCCTAAATATAATAGTTTTTTGTACAAATAAACACAGGTGTTTTATGTGACCACTTTTTGAAAAATCATTAACACCTATGAGTAAGGGGGTACTTAAGACTAAAAAGGTTGGGAACCAGTGCTACTCAGAATTTCCAACCTCCGACTTGGAAAAACAACCTTGAACACCATCTCAGGTCGGGATTTTTGTTCAGAAACTCGTGAAGAAGTGTTGGACTCTGAGTCACCAAGTTGACGTCACAATCATGTTTGTGACAGGAGGACAGTGTGGTTACTAATGATGAAATAGATTTTTATTTTATTTTTTTTAAAACAAGAGATCTCGCACTTTGCACTCGTCTGCAAAATTGTACCTTTATAATTAATCAAGTTATCAGCACTAACACTCAAAAAAAAAAAATCATCATTTATCACTAAATGACTGAACTAGAAATAGAAACCACACCACACCAAACAATGTAATGATGTTTTTATTTGTGTCATAAAAATCAAATGCAAATATTGTTATGTTCTTATTGTGTGGACATTTTTCGGGTCTGAACTTCTGAGTTTCCGATCTGTCTTGAACACAACGTCTGTCAGCAAGGCAGACCTGGGCTGGCATCAAACAATCTTCAAGATACTGCACTTGCAAAATGGCCATAGGGTCTAGCTTGGAAAAGATTGGGCAAAACAATGGGAATTATGCTGCATTGCTAGAAATTAGACCAAAGATGCAAAAATTTACATGGTCACCCAAGGCAAGTACATTTGAAGACAACTACACTGGACACAATGGAGGCAAGGAGGGTTAAGTGTCTTGCTTAAGGACACAACAGTATGCAAAGATGGGAGCAGGGATTAAACTGCCAACCTTCTGTTTAGTGAACAAAAGGATCTACCGTCTGAGCCACTGCCACCCCAGTATAGTTAACTGCTGCTAATAATACAGAGAAAAACAAGAGAAACTAAATTAAAACATAGCAAAATATAGACAAAACATGCACACAACATTAACATTCGCATTAACAAAATCCAGTTAGAGTTAGAGGTTTAAGGTGAAACTTTGATGACATGTATTAGGATTTTACTGTGTTGAACTGGTCTTGTTGCTGGGTAGTACAAGTAAGGAATAATAAATAATAATAATAATAAAAATGCATCTTATCCAACAATATGCAAGCCAACCACATGGGACAGAATACAGCACATTTGGAGACATGGCAGCCAACGAGATTAGACACAATACAGCACATTTGGAGATTTCTAAGGAATCCCATGGGGTATGATAGGGATTTCTGCGAAGTGGCTAACAAATGTGCAAACAAACCATTAATATCTTTTGCTTTAGGCTTTTTCCTTCTGGGGATGCCACAGCACATCTACTGCCTCCTAGCATGCAGGGATTTCCATATTAATTTGTCATAGGTTTTACTCTGGATGCCCTTCTACTGGCTTGTGAGTGGCTTGTGACTCCTTGTGGCTGGATTATGCAAACCACTAATATGAATAACCAATATCACTAAACAAGGACTATATACTCTCAAATGCAATGCTCTATATCAGCCAGTGTCCTGTCAAAGTCTGGCTTATAACATTACACATCAGAAAATACTGTTTACTTGGCCAATTCGTCATGAAGTTACGTAAAAGAAGCCAGTAGGCCAGCAGGTGATCACATCATGTCAGCTCATTAGCTCAGTTTGTTTTACTAAGTGCCGTGTAGTGTTTAAGGTGGAAAGCCAGTCAATGAGAAGTAACGGACAGCAGCTTTGACTGGAAGTGGTCAAACTGAAGTGGCAACAGGGGTATAAATGACCACAGGACCCACTGCTTTGTCCCATTTCCAAACACCTCTGGAGCTCTACCATTGCCCCACATCTTCATCATCTGTCCAACACAACTGGTAAGAAGAAAATATTCCACCTTCATCTTCTTCTTCTTGTCACTGTGATGCTAAATATTGCTTGTTTGTCCAGATCTTATCCACAATGGCAGTGTGGTGGCTTCAGTCGGCCTCTCTGCTCGTCCTTTTGGCCGCTCTGTGTCCCGGGACCGAGGGTTTCAACACACAACACCTGTGTGGTCCTCACCTGGTGGAGGCCCTCAACATGGTCTGCGGCGACAGAGGCTTCTACTACAACCCCCGGAGAGACGTGCACCCGTTCATGAGTGAGAAATCTGACTCAGTAATATTCAATGATAACACATGTATTATTATGATGATTATTACCATTGTTGTTGATGATTTAGTTAAAGTCAGTGTTATTAATTTCTATTGAATCAGATGCTGTGACATAGGACATTGTGTAACACTTCAGCAGTAATTAAGCATTAATAGTGATGATTAATAACTTTTTAATAGTATTTCGCATTAATTTACTTTAGCTTTTTACTCAAGAATAAAATGTTCATAACAATAATAATAACATGATGAATCAACCTGGTATTAACCTAGGGTGACCAGGTTCCTAGACCCAAAAATTGGGACACACATTTTTTTCACTTATTTTGATGAGTCTGAATTCACTAAGTAACAAAAAAGCTTCTAAAATCCATACATTTTTTTTGTCATGCAATTCAAAAAACATGATGCTGTGACTTAAGTTTTGAATATAATGGCAATTTATAAATAAAAATAATTACATTGGAAATAAATTTAGCAGCAAAAGTGTCAAGAGAAATGTGTTTCTATAATTTCCTATGCTTTTCTGTTAAAAGAGGGACAACTGGGACACAGTTTGCTGAAAACTGGGACATATGAGTGCTTTTACAGATTGGTCTTGGGACATGGGACAAGGAGCCTAAAACTGGGATCGTCCTGGTTATATAGGGACATCTGGTCACCCTATACTAACCCTTAACTAATACTTAAATAATGCTTTTAAGTGTGAGTTTTTCTAAAGTCTTACATGACATAGGATTATAAAATGAGTTGTGTGAAATCTATACTAAGTTATGTTTCTGTATATTTCCATCCAATCTCCTCCCAGGCCAGGCAGGCGGCGCAGGACAGGACCAGAACAACCTGGAGATGATCGTGAAGCGGGGCATTGTGGAGGAGTGCTGCCACAACCCCTGCAGACTCCTGGACCTGGAGAAGTACTGCAACTGAACATCCAACTCCCACAAGAGCACTTAGCCCGGCTGGCTGTCTGTCTCTGTGTATAGCCTTGCTTAGCGTAGCTTAGCATAGCTTTGCTTCTTGGCTGAATTATTATGCACTCTGTAGAGCCAACTGCTGTAAAAATGGGGTAAATGAATGAGATTCATTTTTGCTAGAAAATAAAGTTGTATGGCTAAAGAAAGTGTGTTTTTTTATGTGAAAAAAGTCAAATATTCAAGTGCCAGAACAAAATTATTTTTTAAGGGCCATGATATCGATTCTCGGGCCGACCGTTACACAGTCTCTCTGGGTTAGTGAAGGGAATTTCGGCTCATTTCAGTGAGCTGGATCATTTGGCTCAGCTTACCAAAAAGAGCTCTTCTGGCTCCCAAATGGCTCGTCATTTTACCTTCTATACCTTTTATATCTCAGCCAAATTTATCTCAGTTTTGACAAATGGTTTGTAGTGTGTACTCATATATAACTCAAATACATGGATTGTGACAAAGTATTCAAAAGTTACAATGCTTTGAAACAATAGTAATGAACTGACTTGCCTACAGAACCACTCCACTACACATAGGATATAATTAAGCAACAAAAAAAGGACTGATGTTGACTTTTTTTTAAACCCTTAACACAAATATACACTCTAATAAAAATTAAATAAAAAATATATTGCAATGTGCATTGTGCAGAACAGCAGCACCAAACAGCTTCAGGTGTCTCTCTCTGACCTAACCATCATCAACTCTCTGACTGTAACTGTAACTTTTTTTTTCCAGGGCAGATTGGCATTGAGGAAGTCCAAATGTCTCAGTGTAGAGCGGCTGATTTGGTTTCTTCTCTCTGTTATTATCTGCCCTGCTCTGAAAAATCCTTTCAGAAAAAACAAAATGGCTCACCAGTCACTACTCTGCGTGGATTAGACAAAGTCCTCCCCGTGTTACTGTAGATTGTCTCTGCACACTCCAGCTCCCTTGGGTGAAAATTGCCTCTAGTGAATGAATGAATGAGTGAATGGTTGTCTGTCAGTGCATGTGTCTGTTTCAGCTCTGTGACTAACTGGCCATTGTCTTGGGTGTATCCCGCCTAAGGCTTATAGTTGCTGAAATAGGCTCCAGTCATTTGCAATGCCTAATTTGAATAAGCAGACTAAGATGACTGAATTAACTAACTTTGTATTCATTTTCTTTACTCTAATGGTGAATATTTAGGGCTATAATCAACTTTAAATAATAATGACAAAAAATAATAATAAAAATAATCAGAAAGTGTCTCTCAGTAAGAAATCCTGACCTATGAATCCATGTTTAATGAAGTATTCTGACTAATAGCGCAGCAACAGCTTCACCCTCATAATAATAATAATAATAATAGTAGTAAGTAGTGTATGTGATATTATGAATAGCCCTTTTCCATTGTGCCACTTCTTTGCCGAGTCTGTGAGACTGCTCCGGTCATTTTTCTCATTGGTAAATGAACTACGGCGGAGGCTGACACTGAACTGTATGGATCGAGTTGTCTCCAAAAATGAGCTAATACATGATGTCCTGCCTGTGCTTGTGGGTCTCTGTGTGTGTTCCCAGTCACTTAGCAGAGACCGGCACTCCCCCCTACTGGCCGCCTTAGAAAATTATAAAAATCATTTGGACAAAAGGGGTTCATTTTACTTATCAGAAAATAAAATGCAGCTTAGTGGATTAGCAAGTTAAATTGTTTTGTGTTATTTTGTAATTTTTAATTTACCTTTTGCAGAACTTTTTCCCTTGAAACCTGAACTCTATAGTAACAGATATTTTTTGAAAGCAATTACATTTTTGTCACACAGTATTACCAAGTTTAGAGCCATGGTAATGATCATAAAATAAATGCATAAGGAATTCCAATGCCCTGCGATAACAAATAGAAACAAAGTGGTAAAGGGAGAGAGGCAGTCTTTTAGTATTCACTTAAGACACTGTGCCTCATGTTGCAATTTCCTGTTCAAGTCTTATCTAGAGCAACCTGAAACTGCACTCCAGGAAAACCTCTCCTTACCTTCTGCTATTTCATCTCCATTTTTGGTGTAAGTGTAGTATGATGCGACCTCCCTTCAGTCCTCTGCAATGTCATCATTAGTATGCGCAGAGGCAGTAAAGCTACACCTGGGAAATATTCAGTCAAACAGTCAGTGAGCTGTCTCAATGCCATTCAGAGCAATGATAAGTGTTTTGGACACCTTTGCATTAGTATGTCATGTTTTATAACCTAAAATAATGTACATGTATAGGAAACATCTTCTTTGGGTGACCTATTACTTTAAATTTGCAGAGAACACTTGGATTAGGTGTCTGGTGCCCCCTGCTGGCAATGGTGGGGACTGTACAAAGCATAAAATGGTTATTTAGCATGGCTATTAGCAACATGATACAATACTTTGATTTGTCAGGGCATTATAATCTGTGTACGTCTGTCTGGTTTGAAAAGTAATGCAGAAATACAGTAGGAACAGACCAGCCAGACCCATTCACTTTTTGTAGAGTGAAGTGAATGCAAAACCTCACTCGGACCTATTTCCACTTGAATCAAACTTACCTGAGTAATCTAAATGAGACAATCTTTATGCTCTGTTTCTCTCTAGTTGTATGTAAGTTATAAATACCCAGAGGATGAAAACTTCACACATCAGTTTCTTGGGATGAGTGCGTATAGAAGCAGAGGGAAAGGCTCAAAAGTGCATTACTTAAAAAGATTCCTGCACACTGTCTGACTTGCAAATGTGAGGAGCAAGCAACGTTTTGGCAAATGGCACTTGCCCGATTATGGCCTAGTGCCAAAGAGTTGCTTGCTGAGTCCTGACAAAGTTAATGAAGTTATAAATACCCAAAAGCAAAAAAAAAAAAAAACTTTCATCACAACATGTAAAGAGACCATAGAGACCAGTTTGTACCATGATTACATTCAGTTCAGGCTGTGTTGCAGAGAGGAACAGGAAGATCAAGCTCCGGCCTCAGAATATGAATTTTACATCTGCAGTGCAGCCAATAGGAGCCTCCATGAGAAGACAGGCCTGCCCCAGGACTGGACACATCACATCTGTCTCTGAGGAACACTGGCTGCCGCTGCAATGCTCCACATACTTTTTCAAAACTTGTTGCTTCAATTCATCTTGTTGCATTTTGTTGCCTGTTTCTCGTTGGCATTGCATTTTGCAGCGACGGCGCCATATTTCAAGGAGTGTCATATTAAGGAATAAACCCTGTGATTAATTGGAGATTGTCGTGGGATGTTGTTGGAGCTGGGATATGCTCCAGGGATATCATAGATTAATATTAACAATTATGCAGACTTTATTCTTCCCTCATGGCATATTGTGGGAGGGGCTTCAGCTCTGGGTGAAAAGGATACTGTATGGGTTGTGCCAGAATGAGCGTCAGATGTAAAATCATCCACATGGAACAATGTAAACATGCACATTTCAATTCCTTACCAGATCTTGGAAAGGTCTAAAATACTAAAGTAAAAAGTATGTTATTGTGTAGAAACAAACAATACAAGAGAGAGAATAGCTACTTTAGAAAACTTTTGATGACGACCATGTTCTCTCAGCTTCTACATCTCAAAAAGTCAAACTCTCTCCTCTTCACTTTCAACAAGTTAACATTGCTCCAACCTGCACTTTCTGACTGATTTACAGAAACGTTGAGCAGATGCATTAGATTTGCAGGACGGGGTTGAGAGCCTTGATTTTATTTTTTTATTTTTTTATTTTTCCTGAACCAGACCACTTGAAGTTAAACGATAAGCCAGGGCAGAAACCTTTAAGTGATTGGCGAGGAGCTTGAGACATGTCGGCCTGTGCAGTACATGGTCAAGTTGGAGCTTGTACTTATGAATTATTCAGGTCTGCTTCAGTCACTGCTCTATAGGCTACACTGAATGAAAGGTCATTAGAGTCCTTCCTGCAGCAGTGTGATGGATGAGAGGATAAATGCTGACAGTGGCTTTCCTTTGCCTAATCATCAGCTTTCACAAAGGCATAATATTACATTCAGATCCATCGCACAATTGATTGGTTTAAGCAAAATGCATTTAGCCTAATGTTTACAAAATTGTGTTGCTTGATAAAGGTCCTGTACTATGCTTTTTTCAGGCTTTTTGAAATAATTTTGGACACCTTTGCAGTAGTATTTCACGTTTTATAACTTAAAGTAATGTATAGGTATGGAAAACATCTCCTTTTGTGAAGCTGTTTCTTTGAGTTTGCAGAGAACGCTTGGATTAGTTGTCTGTTGCTGAATTGGAAAGAGCATAATATGGCTATTTAGCATGGCTATTAGCAACGTGACACTAACAGATAGATAAATGAGCTGGCAGCTTTGTAGTCATGGCAGTATAAAAGCTGAAATTATCAGAAAGAGTCCGGTGACAGTGCGCTTAAGAAACTCACAGGAGCAGTTCCTGGTTTCATGTGTCTTGCCCAAGGATATGACAGTATGATCTGGGAATTTGAACCGCCAACTCTGGTTATTGGACCTCCTGAGATACTGCCACTCCACTCAAGTTAAAATTATTACAATTGTTTTTTTTACATCAATGGCAAAGTGGGAAGCATGCTCACCTTGCAATCAGAGCATTAAGTCATAGGTTTGAAACTGATTTAAGGACAATGAGTAGTAGTAGTAGTAGTAGTAGTAGTAGTAGTAGTAGTAGTAATAGTTGCAGCAGCAGTAGTAGTAGAAGTAGTAGTAGCAGCAGTAGTGGTAGTAGTAGTAGTAGCAGTAGCAGAAGTAGTGGTAGTAGTAGAAGTAGTAGTAGTAGTACTAGTAGTAGAAGAAGTAGTAGCAGCAGTAGTGGTAGTAGTAGTAGTAGCAGTAGCAGAAGTAGTGGTAGTAGTAGAAGTAGTAGTAGTAGTACTAGTAGTAGCAGCAGCAGTAGTAGTAGAAGTAGTAGTAGTAATAGTAGTAGCAGTAGTATTAGCAGCAGTAGTGGTAGTAGTAGTAGTAGTAATAGTAGTAGCAGTAGTAGTAGCAGCAGTAGTGGTAGTAGTAGTAGTAGTAGTGGTAGCAGTAGTAATAGAAGCAGTAGTAGTAGAAGTAGTAGTGGTAGTAGTAGCCATAGTTCTAGTAGTAGTAGTGGTAGTAGTAGCAGCAGTAGTAGAAGTAGTAGTAGTAGTAGTACTAGTAGTAATAGTAGTAGTAGTAGTGGTAGCAGTAGTAATAGTAGCAGCAGTTGTAGTAGTAGAAGTAGTAGTAGTAATAGTAGTAGCAGTAGCAGCAGTAGTGGTGGTAGTAGTAGTGGTAGTAGTAGTAGTAGTAGTAAGTAGTACTAGTAGTAATAATAGTAGTAGTAGTAGTACTAGTAGTAGTAGTAGTAGTAGTAGTTGTAGGAGCAGTAGTAGTGGTAGCAGCAGCAGTAGTAGTAGAAGTAGTAGTGGTAGTAGTAGTAGTAGTATTAGTAGTAGCCGTAGTTCTAGTAGTAGTAGTGGTAGTAGTAGCAGCAGCAGTAGTATTAGTAGTAGTAGAAATAGTAATATTAGTAGTAGTAGTACCAGTAGAAGCAACAGTAGTGGTAGTAGTACTGGTAGTTGTAGTAGTACTAGTAGTAATAGTAGTAGTAGTAGGAGCAGTAGTAATGGTAGCAGTAGTAATAGTAGCAGCAGCAGTAGTAGTATAAGTAGTAGTAGCAGCAGTAGTGGTAGTAGTAGTAGTAGTAGAAATAGTAATAGTAGTAGTAGTAGTCATAGTAAAACTGGAAAAAGAGGCAACAAACATTCAAATGTACTTAACACACAATACTTTCACTCAAATCATAAATGTGTGCAGTACTTTTACTTCTTCTTGAGTAATTTTATTTTGGAGTAACAGTACTTTTACTTGTTTTGAATACTTCCTCCACCTCTGGAAATTACAACCAGTGATGAGAAAAGCTTGGGGGCAAATGAGACGGTAATGTTAGGCGTCGAGTCAACTGAGGGCCATGACAAAACAACAACACACAGTTCATATACAGCCGCAGGCCACGGGACGCCGTTGCCCAAACTGATATTCTGTGTTTCATTTTCCTGTCTTCAGTTTGCTCTAAGAATTACATTTTCACTCCTCATAACGGCGCTTCACAACAGCCCCAAGCCATGTACACATCCCATCTACGGCTGCTTTTTCCTAACTATGTTTGAGTGGTGACTTGTTGAATCGCTTGACTTAGGTGACCCCTGGAGTTTTCTTGGACCCTAAACACCACAGAGAGTGAATGCTGTATGCTCTTTTGAACAGAAACATAAAGCTGTTTCCTTAAATTTTGTGTATGATGCCATTTTAAATCAGCGATATATTTTTTTAAATAAATGAATGAGAGCAGACTGGATGTAGAGGGCTTGTTGTTGATTGGTCAGTGCTTCCTGGAGTGGGCGGAGTTTGTGGAAGCTGTGGTGTTTGTGGCCTAAGAAACGTCGTGCCAGAGATATTAGGATTACTCAAACAGGTGTGAATGACACAAAACACAACTTGAGGTAACATTATAGAATAGTAGAAAGCAAAAAACAAAAAAACAAAAAAAAAAGGTGATTTTGTTGAGCTCACATAGATGTTTGTAAACCTTAAATCATGAGAGATTGCTTTAGAACATTATTGATTTATAAGTATTTCTGGCACTTTGGCATTAACCTTATTTTCAAAAAGCCTATCTTTTGCCACAAAATTAGGCTGAGCCATCATAGACCAGATCAGGCCCATCAAAAGAGAAGGGGTGTTATCATGGGCCCATGTGAAGCCTTCTTGTCAGCGAGCCTGGGCCAGATTCAAACAGATCTCTGCAGGTGCTATTAGTCACAAGATGATAGCATTTATTGTGTCCCGAAGGTTTATTTAATTCATTTATTTGGGCAAATAATATATGTATGGATTTGTTGCGACAAAATAAATAATTCTACAATACTCAAATGAGTAGGATAAAGTGCAGACTTGTGTACTCCTACCCCCTTTTCAAAAAAATAAAAATAAACAATGAAAGCGGTGTACATATTTATATACACACATTCAACTCTTAGAAAACAATACTGGTGTTATACAATAGCATAAGTGAAGAAATTAAGAGGCCACAAGTCCATGGTTAGCATAGCCTGATAGAGATATATTGCAGTAACTGACCAGCAGAGAAAATACAAATAAAAACGATGCAGTTTGTGCCTTGGCAGAGCATGCGGCGCATATACAGAACAATTACAGCTCACCTCAGAGCTGTGCCAAACGTCTCCCTCTGCTCTTCTCCATGGTATCCTGTCACAGTTCTGTCTGAGGAAAGCAATACAATTCCCCAAAATATCTAAAGACTCTGCAAAATGACTTGATCTACTCCTGACAGGTGCCATAATAACTACATAATGTTAATTTGTTTCTCATTTGTCACCATTCTGATCACTGTAGTCCTGAAAGCCATTAAAAAACCCAGATACGGTGACAGCTACTTACTTTTAAATGGCTGAGATCCAAATCCATTAGTTTTCAAAAGCTCCTCTTACTTATTATTTCTTATTGATCAGATCCTGAGTTGAATCTATCTTGTCCCTTCAGATCAGACTAAAGGAGTGTAACAAATAAAAAACATGCCAAAAAAGCTTAGCTCACCTCCACTTGGACAGGCAGCGTGAAGGAGATCAAAGAACACTAAATGTCACAATGTCAATATGACATTTTGCGCTTGAGGCAACATGGCTGCGGCGTCAAGATTAGAGCGTATAGAGGAAAATGAACACGCATACACAATGAGAAAACAGCACATAGGCGGCAAAATGAGATGAGGTGACAACAATGTTAAACATGCATAATGTGTTGGATTGCGTCAGGGAGAACACACAGATTATACGAGAAAACACATCAGACCAAGATGGTGTAAACAGTAGGATTTAGCACTCTGATGTTTTCAGAAATGTAAATGCCAAGGAGATAAGGCTGTGTTATTCTGAATATCTCTAAAACACTTCACACCATCTGAAACCATCTGATAGCCTCAGATGGAAGAAGTACTGCAAATATGCACGCGCTTTGAGCAGTATTTACTTTTTTATATTTAATAAAAAAATACCCACGTCTCCAGATATGAGGTAAACATGTTTAAATCAAATATTATACTTTACTAGTTTTATGTTTTACTGTCATGCCCAAGTTGTTTATGTTTACATTTTTTGTTTTGGTTCTAAACCATGCATTGACGATCATCCAAGCAGAAAAGCAGAAAGACTGGCAACCCACCGACCATTAGACTGCAGTATGAGCACATGCTGCTTACAATACCTTTAAAGAAAGTACTATATGCTTTATTAGTATCATATTATCAGTATATTAAGTGTTAGTATTCAATACTGCACTCAACAAAATTGTTACTTGAGTGAAAGTAAAGTATTGTATAGCAAGTAGAGCAAAGTTTAATCAGGGAGAAAGTAAATACAGTACACAGTAAACATTAGGATTTAGAACATTCATATGTTTTTAGGAAGTTCAAGATGTGTTTATAGTAGAATAGTGCATGCAAATGTCAAGGGAGATAAGTCGTAATTATTTTGGATATCTCAAAAAAAAAAAAAAAAAAAACATGGAACATCTGGTAACCAATGGAGAAAGTCTTACTATAATAATAAATCAGTATTGTAAAGCAGGTATTGTAAAGTTTACTCAAGAAAGTACTTACTGTTACTGCCACTAGCACAACCACTACTACTACTACTACTACTACTACTACTACTACTACTACTACTACTACTCCTACTCCTACTAGATTTATCAAAGGTTTGTGTGCATGCTCAGTGAATAAGACGCCCTAAAAGTGAAGCAAACCCAGGTGCAGCTGAGGTTAGCGTCTCTAGCAAAACAAACGCAGTGCAGTTTTTACTCCGGTGACTCACTGAATTTGTAAAATGAGTCATTTTTCTCCAGAACATACAAAATCCTAGGTGGAGAAAATGCAAATTATATTGTTTAGCTGTTATTGGTGCACAGATACAAATTACAACAATTACAGTAAGAGTTGATTTGAAGGTGGAAAAAACATAGAGACAAACTTTACCTGCAACACTTAGTTTCTCTCGTATTTTACTGAACTGCACTTGAAGTAGCGTTATCCCACTTCAAACATTTGGGCCCATCGCTTCTATAGAAAACATAAATTGCTCTTTTTTCCCTTCCCTCCCTCCCTGACACAGCCTGTCACTGTAAAAACTGTAGCGTGTTTCTCTGTCTCTTCATCTGCTGCAGCAGATTGACAGGTTGCACTGAGTCGAAACACTGCGGGCGTTCTCTGACACGCTAAATTCTCATTTCCATATCAGATTTGTGGCAGCATTTTTTTTTTTTTTGCTCAGTTTACTAAGTCAAACGCAACACGCCCACAAATAACAGGCTCTATTTTTCAATTTGCACTCAGAAATTAGTAAATATGGTCCATACCATCACCGGTGATGGAAGAAGTACTCAATTTTTTAACTTAAATAAAAGTACAGATAAAGGAGCAAACATTTACTTAAGTAAAGTAAAAGTATCACCTTAAAATTTTGCACAGACTTGACAACAAATTAATGTGGTAAATGTGAGGGATTTAGCTGAAAAATTGTGCTGATTCCAGATGAAATGAACAAACTGCTGCAGTAGAAAAGATTGAATCTGTCGCTGAGGTCTTCTGTCTTTATGTGTTGGACAATTTTAAGAAGTACTACTTTACTGCATCTTTTATATTTAAGTAGCTACTGTGTGTCCACAATGAGCGTACGACAAAAACACATGATTTTATACCATCTCATAAATGTAGTGGAGTAAAAAATACAGATAATTGCTCTAAAATGTAGTGCAATAAAAGTATAAGTGCCTCTTGTAAAATTTACTCAAGTAAAGTACAGATACATGAAAACTGTACTTAAGTGAAGTAACTAAGTACTTTTACTTTGTTACATTCCACCACTGCCTATTACCACTGCTACCACTATTACTATACACTGCAATTTTTCATTATCTACATTAGATAAAATTAGTTCAGATCATCAATCTTGATTTGAGCAATTTTCACTAGATTTTCATTAGACACTGCAAAAAATCAATATCTACATGAGATAAAATTACTTAAATTCAGATTATTAATTTTGATTTGAGCAAAAATTCAGATTATTAATGTTGATTTAACCAAAAAAAACAAAAAAACAAACAAAAAAATAAACAAACTAGGTATTCCTGGTTAATTTGCCTTGTTTCAAAGTCTTTTTTCCCTGTTTCAAGCTGTTTTTTACTTATTTCAAGCTAAATTTTCTGTCCATGGGGTAAGATAATTTTGCTTGAAATAAGTAAAAAATATTTTGAAACGGAAAAAATACTTTGAAACAAGGCAAATTATCTAGGAATATCTAGTTTTTTTTTTTTTTTTTTTGGCTTAAATCAAGATTAATAATCTGAATTTTTGCTCAAATCAAAATTAATAATCTAAATTTAAGTAATTTTCTCTCATGTAGATATTGATTTTTTGCAGTGTACCCACTTTTTCACTAAGGTCAAAAAATAATTTTACTATTTTAGAAACGTTAAAATTTATTTGAGCAAAGATTTAACACTTTATACAAGTAAAGTCAAATTTTCTCTCTCTCCTCTCTTTCTGAATATCTTTGAAACACTCAAAAGTCATGTGAGACATCTGATAATGATCCGTATCCAAACCTTTTTCCACATAATCGACCTTGTGCTTCCTATCTGACACATCACCCAGGAATGAGGTACACTCTCGCCCCTCTACTCCAGCCTCGATCTGATCATCTGCATAACAGTGTCATTATAATCCGCCTGATTCGCGCCGCTCTCTTGAGTTACAACCGCACCGGCCCGCACCACATTTCCCTCTCTGATTGTTTTGGCAAAAAAATCGTTGGCTATTTAATCAGGTGAAGTGAATGACGACCGCGCTGGAGCACCCCCTCACCCGCAGTCCCCGCCTTAAGACATTAATCACAAGGTAATTGGATTCAAAATTAGGCGGACGTTGTCTTTGTATTCCATTAGCTTCGAGTGGATTTCTCATCACTCTCTGGCACTGAGCAGCACTCTTCCTTATTTTGAGAATACTGCGTGTTGTGTCCCCCCGGGGTTTTTTATAAGAATATGGGAAAAGTAGACAGATAAAGAGAGGGAGGAAATAGATGGTGGCAGAGTGAGAGGAGGTGTGTCTGGGAAATTTGAGTCACTTCATATTTGTAACACTGAAGAATTGATTCAGTCACTGTGATGAATAGCTTCATTTAATAAACTGACTGTGCAACAGAGCTGGATACATGCGGTAAGACATTATCATACCTGTTGTACATTAAAAGTGACACCAGATGGTAACGATATTAAGTTTTTTGACATGAAAGTTGGTGCAATTGTGATTTTTGGTAAATAGCAGGATGTCTGTCCTAGCAGCTATGGGCCTTAGGAGAGGTTCACACTACAGGGGTCTGTCCAGAAGAACACAAAGACACACACTGACACACAACCATTCGCTCTCACATTCAGTCATTTGTCTTCTGCTCATGTTAGGTCATGGTTAGCTCCTGTCTCTGCAACTATGGGCCTTAGGTGGGGTACAAGGTGGGGTACAGCTTGGACAATGGCCACTTAGTTGCAAGGGCTGACACAGAAACAGACAACACTTATTTTATTTATCTGTTTTAAATGTATTTTACACTGAGAGCGACCTGGCCAAGAGGCAACAGCACAGGTGTGGCAGCAAAAGCTCAGTCGGTAGAAATGTTCACCCACCAACCCTAAGTTTGGTGATTCAATTACAGCTAACGGAATTGCATACTGTCATTGTGTCCTTGGGCAAGACACTTCACCCGCCTTGCCTCTGTAAATGTGTAAATGTGTTAGTGTGATTCTGTGTTTGGTGGTGGTTGCAGGAGATATATGGGCAGATTGGCAGTCAAACTTCCATCAGTTTGCCCCAGGGCAGCTGTGGCCAGAGGTGTAGCACAAAATTCTGGGCCCTTTGTATAAACCGTCTTGGTGGGCCCCCAGGTTCAGGTTCTCCCTGCAGTGGGCCCTGGGTTAATGGGACCCTTTACCCCCCAGTCCGACACCCCTGGCTGTGGCTACAAAAGCAGCTCACCGCCACCGAGCGTGACTGAGGATTGAATTAAAAATGCACCAAATTGTAAAGTGATTTTTGAGTTTCTGATGCATCATCATAATTATTAATAATTCACTCTCAAATCTCAAATTCATTTCACAGATTCTCTGAACACATGCAGGTCTTTGGACCATGGCAGGGAGCTGGAAAGAAGACTCCAAGGAGACTGTAGTAGGCCAACCAAAAGATCAAACTCAAGTCCGTCTTCCTGAGAGGCAGAAATGCTAACCACTCTGCCACAATTTACCTATGTTACATTATTAACACAACTTAACCAAACCTAAAGAAGACCACCTGTTTCAGTCCCAGTCCTGTCTTTCATGTACAAACAAAATCAATGTTTATCACTGCTTCTCTGAACGACAGAGAAGCCTCAGATCAATACACTCGCACTTCACTCCACAGCCAATACTTTGCAGAGTGGATATTTAACATCAGAGTAGAGCTGCTTACATTTTACAACAATACACAATATTTTATTGCAGACAAGGACGGAAGAAGTACTTTAAAAAGTACTGTTGCTTTCAATTTGTTCTTACTCATGTATAAGTAAAATAACTCAATAAATATGTTAATTGGTATTAAAGAATGTGAAGTTTACTTAAGTACAAAGTACCTACTGCTATTACCACTACTAGTACAACAACTAGTTCTACTGCTAATACTATTACAACTACAAAGACTACTACTATTGTTACTGCCACTGCTACTACAATTACTGCTGCTACTACTGCTGCCGGGCTTCTAATCTCAATCTTTACTGAAGTGAAAAATACTTCACTCATTTAGAACTTCAAAAAAATTACTATAGTAAAGGTAAAAAGTATTTGGTAAAAAAGTTTTCTTAAGTACTAACTGCCACTACTAGGGGTGTAACGATACAGTAACTATATATATATATATATATATATATATATATATATATATATATATATATATATATATATATATATATATATATATATAGTTTTTCCTATGATACAGCTATATTGATACACTGTACCTTGTATCAAATCATATCATTTTCTAGGAAGTCTATATCAAAACAAATGGGAAAAAATATATATTATCAGAAATATCAATATTAGAAATTTGCATGCTAAAAAAAACAGATACAGCTTTAATTTTTGTCTTTTTAATGAAATAAAATTATAATGTTATCTTCAACTTCTCTTTACTCTCTGTTTTCTGGACATAATCAACGCTGGCTGCAATGCTAGATTTGAGAGTAAACTTTTATGATTTTTGGCAAAAAGTTGCTGTATCGATCGATATGAAGGTGCTGAATCATATCGAATCATATCTTTCCAAATCCAAAAGACAATATCGTTGTCCAAAAGACAATATCGTTCTTGAATCACATTAAACGATTCTAATCGATACATAAAATATCGCTGCAAAAATGTATCGTTACACACCTAGGTACTACCACTTCTCCCACTAGTACAACGTTTCGTTCTACTGCTAATACTATCACTATAACTACAAAGACTTCCACCACTGTTACTACTATTACCAACACCCTTGCTACTACTACTGCTACTACTTTGTACTGCTATGTACTTATGTAAAAGTATCTAGTTACTTTCTGTTTGTAGAACCTCATACATTTTCACAATAGCTGCTACACTGTACTTGTCATTGTTAAATCATAAATCCAATACTGACATACTGTATTCTGTACATTTATTGCATAGACAGCCATTATCACGTCATGTCCGAGGTTTTACCCTTCTCTCAAACGTTAACGGAGTCTTTCAGTACTGAGAGTACTTACTAAACTGGAAGAAGAGTCATTTACACTGAACTAATCTGATATTCTGCACCTGTCCTCATTCTCAGAGACACCCCTTTATATCTCTCTTCACCATTTCTCATCGGACTTTGAGAGTATTACTTTTTCAACACTTTAAATTGGATATCCCAGAATAATAGTGGCCCAGTCAATTATTAATATGCTGAATCTATCACAGCGTGAAGATTCGAGGTCTGGTGAGTCGCTCAAAGATCTCTAAAGCTGCAGGAAGTTGGGTTTTCGCTGCACGCGCTCAGTTGGTCTACCTGTTTGATAAGCATTTGAATGAGAGGCATTACAGAGGACTCCCACCAGCAGATCTACTCCACTGACTGCTAATGAGAATAATCTGAAGGATGCATAGTGTGTCTTAAAAAAATAAATCTTCCTTTACAGTCTGGAGTAACTGAGTATCATACTCATTTGGTCACTTATCTTAGAAAATACTTCATAAAAGCAGTACAGTTCAGTATTCACTTGACATTATTGATATTTTCCTTAAGACTTTAGTATGATTCTTGTCTCTTTGATGACAAACTACCCTCAGTAATCTAATCTCCATCTAATCAAATACAGTTCAGAGTTTTGTATTGCTTTTTAAGATTCCAGTGGTTCTTTTAATGGTAAAACTTGTATACTTTTTTACCAGGGTTTGTTGCTACTGTACAATGACCTTGCAGTGAGGAAACAGTGCTAACCACTTTTCCACCATGCGCCCCATTCTGCTCAAGCTTTATGATGTATGTTTGCATGTATTAGCTAGCAACAGCTCATTTTGTAACTTTCAAACTCTGATCTGCAAATTATAGTCATTTATAGCCCCAAAGCCTTCACTTTTTTAATGTTGATAGGTTGCAAGATGTGGCATGTGTTTCATTATGGGTTCATCTCCAATAAAATTACAATAAATTTCCATAATAGAACAATTTAAAAAAGAAATAATCCTACATTTTAGGAAGTGGCCTTCTCCTGACCAATCCCACCAATGTTCAGCTAAACCAAAGCAAACATTAGCAAAGATACACACATATATTGTCTTGACAAATTATTGGTTATCTGGACCAAAATAGTCTTGTTTAGGTATTTTATATTTTTATTTGGAAAACAGAGTGCCTAAAATCAATACAGCTCCCTAGTTCAGCCTTTTGCAATACCTGCCTCTATAAATATGCAGATTTGTCTCAAACTGTAAAGATTTCCAGTTGAGGAGAGTGGAGCTTGACCTTTTAAAGTTTGAGCAGCGTTCGGCCCGTGACCTTTTGTTTCTGTCAGCCAATGCTGCCTCCTGCATTATAGAGTCGAGCCTCATTAACAGATAAGTCATGACTGCCAAGTATCTACCTGACCCAGTCCTATACTCGTCTAAAGAGTCACAAGACGTCTCAAGAGTAAATACAGCCACTATTTAGACACAGCCAGGCTAATCCTCCAGCTGCAGGTCCATGGGTCAGATGCAGAGAACACATTTTTCTACAGGGACGATAAAGTCTAGCTTACCTCTAGGTGAATTTTATTTGTCTCTATTAAAAACCGCCTTGTGACTTTCTCTATGCGCTCTTCAAAGTTAGTGTCTCGTTAACCAAACTGGCAAAAAGCAAAGCATGACACAAAACATGGGATTAATATGTCTCTGTGTGGCTGGGCTGAAGGGGAAGCATACAGTAGTACAGTTGACATCCTTACCTATTAGGACAACAAATAGGCTGACTCAAAGACCTGAGGGATTATGGGTAGGCATGGTGCAGAAAGCAAGGATTTGAGCCTTCATTGTAATTCAGTGAAAGGGTGAATAAAATAGAAATCCCCCTTTTTTTTCCAAAGATTTCAAGATCTTTGCTAGTACATTTATCGTGGTTGTCTTTTTATATGTAAACTTTTACTTAAAGCCCCACTACCCATGTTTTTTCAGAATGTAAGTGAAAGTTTAAAAAAGCTCTCCTTCTATATATTCATGTTTTATTTTTGTTTAATGTCAGATTTTTTCTCTTTTTTCAGTTTTTCTGTTTTTTTTTTTTTTGTTTGTTTGTTTGTTTTTTTTTTTTGTTTTTTGTTTTTTACTGTTTTGCGGTGTAAGCACTTGGAGCCAGTGCTGGATTCTGCATCTTTCCTGTTGGACTTGCCGCCGCCATTACTACAGCTTGGACTCAACAAATTAAAGTGTCTCTCATTTCAACGGGACCATCCCCCTTTGTTCTGAGGATCTGATTGGCCAAAAACACCAGTCCCTACTCCAATTTCCTCCTCTTCTCCAAGTCCAAATGAGGTCCCATAGTCCTCATTTTTTTCACATATGACTTCTATTGTGCTGTGCTAGTTTTCCTCAAATACAAGAGAACAAATCTGATATTTTAAGATCCTTTAAAATCAACTGATTGGCCATTTTATAATTCAAGCATTGTGACCTAGCAGAGTGTAATAGCTATCAATATTACAATAATTTATTTCAAAAGAAGATAAAATTACATTGCAGTTGTTACCACTGAATAAAAATCCTTGAAGGTCTAAGCTAATCCTATCTTAGCATGATTGTATGTACCCCGCTGAGCTAACAAAACATACACAAAAGGATAGGACTCATAAGTCTAATGAAGTGGCCTAACCCAATTTGCTCAAACCAGATTCCTCTCCTTCAACATAAAGCTTGTTATCAGAGCTTACAGCCCCAATCAAAGCATGATTAAATTAAGTTAGCACCGTACCATTGTCTTTTTGTCTTGTTTCATTTGGACGCTAATACCAACCAATGAGAACAGCACTGTTTATTGTAACTTATTGAATTTAGTTGGAATACAAAGGAAGATGGAAACCAACATGTAAAGTGGTAAACTGGTTGCGTTCCCTGTCCGTAAAGAGAAGTATGGGTGCCTGGAAGGTCCACAGATGATATACAGCCTGAATTCTGGAAATGTTGGGACGTTTTTTTTAAATTTTAATAAAATGAAAACTAAAAGACTTCCAAATCACTTGAGCCAATATTTCATTCATAATAGAACATAGATAGCATAACAAATGTTTACAGTGAGAAACTTTACACCTTTATGCACACAATGAGCTCATTTAAAATTTGATGCCTGCTACAGGTCTCACAATAGTTGG
Source organism: Bostrychus sinensis (assembly GCA_020698575.1). NCBI lineage: Eukaryota > Metazoa > Chordata > Actinopteri > Gobiiformes > Eleotridae > Bostrychus > Bostrychus sinensis. The sequence continues at coordinate 12,127,087 of CM036244.1, read as the reverse complement.
GACCTGGGCATGTTTACCATGGTGGAGCATCGCCTCTTCTTTTCAAAACAGTTTTTGAGGACATCTAGGCATCGAGGTTATGAGTTTCTGGAGTCTTGGTGTTAGAATTTATTCCCATTCTTGCCTGACGTAGGTTTCCAGCTGCTGAAGAGCAGGGTTTGATTCCTGGACTGTGTGGGACCTGTGTGGAGTTTGCATGTTCTCCTTGTGTCTGGGTGGGTTTCCTCCGGGTGCTCCGGTTTCCCTCATCAACCTCAAAACATGCACAATAGGCTAATCCTCCAGCTAGATACTCCTGACCAGGATCCTGGCTCAAGATGAAGGGTCCTCCTGACAGGTTGCCCCAGCGGCATTGAAGGATGGGTCGAATACAGAGAACAAATTTCTCTACAGGGACAATAAAGTCTACCTTAACTTTAACTTTATCCTTAAGCATTTCAACAATATCATGAGCCTCCCCACAGCATCACAATAAATATTGTACCAGGTTTATTTATCCATCGTCAGTCATCTGATGGCGAAGATATGTATGTGTTTGGTGAACTGGTGACTCTAAATTGCCCCTAGTGAATGAATGTGAGAGTGAATGGTTGTCTGTCTGTGTGTCTCTGTGTCAGCTCTGCCGCTAGCTGGCCCCTGTCCAATGTGTACCCTGCCTAAGGCCCAATATTGCTGGGATATGCTCCAGTACCTGTGACCCCTAACTGGAATCAGTGGAAGAAGATGAATGAAATAAATGAATATCATACCATGAGGTTAAGATTGTGATAATATTGTACAGTGAGATTTAGATATCATGACATAATGTAATGCCTTTGTAACTTTTAATGCTATGAGGATATCATTTTTGCCATGTGTTTCTAATCTCTTCTGTCCTGTCCATGCAATGCCATCACATATTTATTTGTTTAGTTACAAAAATACTCAGTAGGCTTTTTTTTTTTTTATGGATAAAAATAAACATTACAATTGAATAATAACCCATGTTCTTAAGGTGGTTTCCCTCTTCTGACATTATCCGGTAATAATGTGTTCATAGATGACCATTTTGTGAGCTGCCATCCAAGAACATGTTTTCTACTTAATTAAGTTATTTTTATACGCTTAGGCAAATTATAGCAGTGCGCTGTATCGACAAAGGCTTGACATGTCGCCCACATAGTTTTTATTTCTCATGCAGATCTGCAGCCAAGACCAAGAATAAATTGTACAAGTGATATTTTTGTGTTGGTTCATACCAGGAAAAAAGTTACTGTATGTTCTATATTTGTTCAAACCACAGTAAACCTTTGTAATAATACCTTAACTAATTAAATTTAAACTTGAAACTTCTTGCATGACATTAACTTACTGTGCATGGGCATTTTGTAACTCCTTTGTTAATTTGAAAAAAAAAAAAAAGTAATCGGCACAAAAACATGCAAAATCCAAGCAACTAAAACAGAGAACAGAGCAAGCATCTGCAAGGCATTGGCCCTATCTTGCAATAATAATGCTAAAATATCTGCTAAAACATATTTGTTTCATCTCTGACACCTTATGTCTCTGAGGCCCTATCTTGTAATGGTGCAGGGTCCTTTACAAGACTCCTTAATCTGTACTATGATCTGGATCCACACTGATAATTATTTATTTCTTCCTTGACTCATTACTGACCTTTTCTGAAAAATAATCTTGCTAACACACAAACAAACAACAACTAACAAAGACACCAGCCAACCAGTGCAAACATGGACCTCTTAGACCAGGTACAAGCTATAAAATTGCCAATTCTAAGTAATGAAAGAGTATTTTAAGGTTTAGTACTAGCTAGTGCTGATTTCAGAGTAACCTTAATGAGCGACATGAATGGCATCAGATAAAAAGCTTTTCTCTTTCACAGTCTTCTCTGACGTCATCACTTGCTGTCACTGAGTGTAAATGAAGATGAATACTAAGGCTAATTAGATTTATTCTAATTAAGGCATACTCCCACTGCAGTACATTACCTGCATGTTTCTCAGGCTGATGACATTAGGCAAAATCAGCGGGAGGCTTTCCTTTACATCTATGGCTAACGCATCTCTGTTTGGAAGAGCATAGCTGCTGACTTTACTTTCTTGTTCTAGTTCAGAGTTAGACCTCTAAAATCCCACAACTATCTTTGTCTTGTTAAACATTATAAATGCTTTGCCAGCACAGCTTATGTTTGGAGCAACAGTGGCTCAGGAGGTAGCATGGTCATCCTATGCCAGGAAGGTTGGCAGTTCGAAGCTCGCTCTCTCCAGTTCATATTGGCATTGTGTCCTTAGGCAAGACACTTCACCCACCTTGCCTCTGTATGGATGTGTTAAGCTCATTTATACTCTGCGTTAGGTACATATTTGGATAAAAAGATGGACAGAGCACTCTGCGTTCAATCTAGCTGTACGTTGGTTTGTTTTCCCAGAGTTTGTGGATACAGATGGACAGAGCAGTACCAGCGTTGACCATTGGGGGACGCTAGTGAGCACAGCTCAACAGTCACAGCAGAAGAAACGGCTGAACTTTTTAGGAGTGATGAGAGCAGTTTATTCAAAGACCTAACAGACCTAGCGCTATTCTCGCCTCATTTTCTTGGCTCTTTTTTATTTAATGTGGTGTGATAACCTCCGTCCGTGTCACCATGTTTGTTTACTGTTGCTCTTTTTCTTCTGTCTTGGTAAAACCTTTAACTGTCAGTGATCGCCCTCTTCTGGTTATTCAACATAACACACGCGTTGCCAGAGAAAAGGATTGGAAATATAAATGCTGTAATGCCAACAATGCTTGGAACGGACAAATCTATTTGCTTATGAAATGGGAGAATAAATGAGGCTTTAGTGTGACTGTGGTTGGTGGCAGTGTAGGTGCAGAATGGTGGCCACATCTCTGTCAGTCTGCCCCAGGGCAGCTTTGGCTACAGAGATCGCTCACCACCGAGTGTGACTGAGAGGTGAATAAATAATGCAACCGTTAACCTTTGAGTATCTAGAAAAGTGCTAATCCAATGCATTATTATTATTATTACTTTGCTTGCCTTCCCATTAGCAGGTGTATCCAGAGCATAAATAGATGCTTTCAATGTTTTATCGGCAGCCAATATGTTTTTGTTTGTTTGTTTGCTTGTTTGTTTGTTTGCTTGTTTGTTTGTTTGTTTGTTTGTTTGTTTTAAGTCAGCAAAGACTAACCAGCCAAGGGGAGTCTCTATCTCAAAATCTTTTTTCTCTGTGAGCATGTGATGTATGGGCTGGACATTCTCATCTATTACATGACTTCATGACTTGATAAATGTGAGTGGATGGTTGTCTGTCTGTGTTTGTCTCTGGGACTAATTGGCCATTGTCCAGAGTGTCCAAACCCATAGCTGGCCCAGGCCACCCATGCCTCGTAAAGGGAAGTATATGGAAAAAGATGAAAGAATGAATAATTTTGCTAACTACTTTGATCTTGCAGTGACAGTACTTTTACTTGAGTACAGATTTTGAGTGTCTCTCACCTTTGCCCATTCTTTTCAGAGCACTTAGAAAAATTTACAAAGCTTGCAAAATGTTTAACTTTGTTCTTTGTCTTTGACTGCGTCCTCACATCTGCTGCTATATCTAATTTAAGAAGCACCTGACACAGCGTCCCAAGGCCAGAGACAGCTACAGTGATGCAATAAAACTAAAACAGGACGTCAGGAAATGTGTTTGACAGGCCCGCCTTCCTTTGTAGACGTCTGTGTGGAGTCAGACGCCCGCCGCTCTCTTTAGTTCAAAAGTTGAAAAAGTCTCGTCACAGTTTCTCCTCATCGCACTTGAGGTTTGGGACAACCTGACTTTGTTCAGTGTTGGATTTAAACAATAATATTTTATATTTTATACACCAGAGCTAACTGGGATGAGATGATGCAGCATAATATTTGCCCATAAAACTCTTTCTGCAATGGCTGTATGTTCTATCATTTATTCATTTATCTTCTGTTTTTGTTTGTTTGTTTGTTTGTTTTTTTGGTTAGGGTCCACGAGTGAATGGAGTCTATTCCTGCAACTATGACCTTAAAACAATGGCCAGTTAGTAACAATTAAAAATGTATTAAAAATAATTAATAATAATAAAAATGTTAATTACAGTGAAAGTTAGAGAAATTAATGTAAATACTCTAATTAATTAAGTTGTACTATTATTAGTATTCATTCTACTTCTAATAGTACTAGTAGGTATAGAACATCGTCCACAAACCGGAAGGTTGCCGGTTCAATCCCCGCTACCAGCATACTGCCATTGTGTCTTGCGGAAGAGACTTTCCCACCTTGCCTCTATGAGCCAAAATAATCTTTGTTTTGTTAAACATCACAAATGCTTTACCAAAATATGTCTTGTGTTTGGGACGACAGTGGCTCAGGAGGTAGAGCGGTCGTCCGAAAGGTTGACCGTTTAAATCCTGTTCTCCCCAGTTCTTACTGGCATTGTGTCCCTGGGCAAGACACTTCACCCTCCTTGCCTGTATAAATGTGTCAGTGTGATTGTGTGGTCGGAGGGGCCAGAGATGCAGTCGGCTTGAAAAGCACAAAGGTCACGGTGGCAGAGTGGTTAGTGCTCTTGTGCCTGTGTGGGCACATAAGGCATTTAGGACACTTCAGAGTGGTGGCCACTAGGGGGCACCAGCTCACAGTTACAGGGGCACTGGCCACCCCTGACCACCCTCTAGAACCGCCCCTGCCTGATTTTTATGAATAAAAATAGTTTAAAGAGATTTACAAACCATTGCTTTCTGTTCTGTTATTAACACATAGTCCACACTTTTTGTAATTGGGTTTGTACAGGAATATGCCACATTTTGTACAAACTCATCAAATAAAATTTCCATAATTATTCTGCAGAATGGCTTCGATTAAATCTCAAATCAAAAGCCTACACTCATAAATAAACATCTGTGTTGCATGTAAACAGCATAGCCCCCTTGTTATGACTAAGCCTGATTGTGTGGCACAAATGAATAAAACATGAGCTTTTTCATGTACATCATCATCATCATCATCACCATCCTGTGAGTCACTGTAATCTGCGTTAACCTCGACCAAAGCCAAAAGAGCAGACTTCACAGCCTTCAGGCGAGCCCTAAAAACATGTCTGTGTTGTGTCTATATATGGCAGATGAACTAAGGCCTGTGGTAAAATGTGCCATGTGTGATGACAGGCCTGCAAACAGCTCTCTCCTGCAGTGACAGCCTTTGTACCAGTCTACCAAACACACAACCTCATCTGTTCTTTTTCCACAGATATTAACATACCACTGGATACTTTTACTCAAGTAATTTGGGACTTTCTGAGTACATTTTCTGAGGGACTGTTTAGACGACAGCGCAAGGTTTGAAAAAATGCTGGAGGAGGCATTTTGGTCTCACAGCAGGGAGCCACTTGGAGTCACTGTGAAAACAGCGTACTCACTGAAAACGATGACGTAACAGCACAAATCTGAACAGTGATTGGCTGACTGCCCGGCGTATGTCAGCTGGACTGTGAGCGCAAATTATGAGGCTTTTTTGTCTCATACGTTCATATTTAGTCCAGTAACTGTCAGTAATATTTGTGTAAGTACTTTGATGAGAGACTTTATGAGAATGGCTCCAGAAAACCACAAGATCCTAAAGTTGTTGGAAAGTTACAGTCACTTTCTCTGCTGTTTACTCACTGTGTGGTGTAAAGCAGTTGCAGGGGCCACAGCGCTGTTTGCTGGACAAACATGGGTACTACAGTTTACAATAATTTTCCTTAAACCTCAGCGTTGTCGTGTAAATGAGAATCGGAGGCGGCATGACGCATGGTGTTTTCCTGGGTAGCGTTGTCGTGTAAACAGGCTCTTAAAGGGCCCATATTATGCTTTTCAAATTAATTTAGGACACCCCTAGATCAGCATCTTAAGTTTTGTTGGTCAGAAAATGCAGTAATTAATGAAAAAAACCCTATTTGAAGAAACTCATCATTTGACTCTGTAAGAAATGCTCAGATTAGGTCCCTGTCCCTTTAAGAGCCCTCCCTCCCTGCTGCCCAGCTGCTGTCACGCCCCTTCAGCCTCACAACATGTGCTGCTGCAAGCACAGTGTTTGGTTGCTGCGGGGGAGGTGTGAGCTGAACGGGACAGGGCCGTGAGGGGAGAGGGGCGTGGTCAGGTGGAAATGGCAGACATCAGGTGGAACAAGACGTTTCTGTCCTTTCAGGAAGTCAGACTAAATAAATAGAGGATTACTCAAACATGCAGTGTGAATGAAACAAAAACACAACTCCAGATATGTATTTGATGCAGGAACAACATTAAAACATGGTAGAAAGCTCAGAAAAGTCAATTTTGCATAAAAGGGCCCCTTTAATCATACTTTTGAGTAGTAGTTTGTTTTTGTTTTGTTTTGGTTTTTTTTACCTTGGTGGCAGAGTTAGGGGTTATGGGTTAGCAGTTAGTAGAAGTAAGAGTTGGAGTTGTTCTAAAAGTAGTAGTAGTAATAGCAGTAGTATTTTTAATAGTAGTAGTGATTGTAGTAATAGCAGTAGCAGTAGAAAAGGAGGAGTAGTAGTAGCAATAATAGTAGTTCTATCAGCAGTTTTAATAGTATTGGTGGAAGTATTAGTAGTAGTAGTAGTAGTAGCATTAAAAGTAGTGGTAAGTGTGGTCTTAGTGGTAGTAATGGTAGTAATAGAACCTGTAAGGGCAGTTGTAGTAGTAGTACTGATGGAAGCAGCAGCAGCAATAGTAGTACTATTAGTAGTAGTAAAGGCAAAAGTAGTATTAGTGCTAATAGTAGTTATTGTAGAAATAGTAGTGGTAGCACCAGTCTTAGCATTAATAGTAGTATTAATAGTAGTATTACCAGCAGATTTAATGGTGGTAGTAGTAGTGGTAGTATTACTAATGGTATTGGCAGTAAACCTAGTATTAAGTGTGGTCTTAGTAGTAGTAATGGTAGAATTAGTGCCTGTAAGGGGAGTAGTGGTCATAGTTGTAGAACTGGTGAAAGCAGTAGTAATAGTAGAAGTAAGCAGTAGTATAGTAGTATTAGTACTAATGGTAGTTACGGTAGAAATAGTAATGGTAGTAGAGGTGGTGGAAGTATATATTATATAGTGTGTTATTAGCAGTAGGTACTATATTTTCTTAACATTCAGTATTTTTTTTACTTTAACTACAGAAACTATTTTGTTGAGTACTTTTAGTTTTACTAGAGTATTTTTTTTTTAAGTACTAGTATTGTTAGAGATTTCTTCCACCTCTGATAACACGTTACTTGTCTGTGTACTTCTGTATTAGGCCACATCTGTTGCTAAAATGAGCCTCGGTGGTTTATTTGGACAAAGCCGATGTGAGACTGACATGTTCTGCACATATCCCATGATTCATTGCTGTTGCATAGGTCTTAATTGCCATTGTGCCGTACTGTGTCTGGAAATATGCTTAACCTGTCAGAGGACGGCAGCTCGGGGCGGACTCACAAAAAGACAAGTGTGTATTTTTATTTTTTTTATTTTTTTACGATATATGGGATTCAAGCCATAATTCAATCACATTCACACATTTATTGTAAATCTATGGCATGTTTAGCTCATGAGTGATGCAATATTTCAGCTTTTTTTCTTCTGAGATTGCCGTAGCCTATCATCAGCCCAGGTTGTATGCCAGATGCCCTTCCTGACAACCTTCTCCATTTGTCCAGGCTTGAGTGCGCTGGCTTGCCATGCAACCTTAACTTTTGACCTCTAAAGCAGTGTTTCCAAACCAGGGGTAAGGGGACCCCTAGGGGTACACAGAGAATTATTTGATAATTTATTTAATATATTTATTAAGGTGATAAGAAAATATGAAAGAAAATTTTGCTCATTGACTGATTAAAAGGAAATAATTATCAGACTTTAATTTTTGTTCCATATTTTTAGGCCTAAATGCTTGTTTAAGCTGTTCAAATAATATTTTTTTATTATTTTATGAAATTATTATTATTATTTAGTTTTTATTTTGGATTTGAAAGTAAAAAGTAGTCATTGAAATGATTTCTGACCACTTTCGGAAGAATTATCAACATGTACTGTATGAGTCAGGGGTACTCATAATATGACAAAAAAAAAAAAAAAAAAAAACGGGGTACACAGAACAGGTAAAGGTTGGGAACCACTACTTTAAAGTACAGTATATATACCTTAGTAGAAGAATGTACAGCAAAAATATAAGCATTTATATTCTGTAATATTTGTACATAAAGCCACATATGCCATTAGCTTTGCATGCTGATTTTTGTTCAACTCTAAGATGAAAAATAAAGATGCCAACAAACCCCAAAACAGACCTGAAGACAATTATATTCAGATTATGCAGTAGAGGTAACTTGTCTCCATAGAAGTCGGCAAAGTCACTAATAATTTGTATTTGATGATGTTCCTCATGTCCTTTCTATCATCAGACTCGCTGATGTGGATCTTACAATTTCAGCCCAAGGCGAAGGCACTGAGGAATCCCAGTTTGGATTTATTTATATTTGATTTATTGTAAGATCATTTCTTATGGTTCAGAATGCAACACAAATATTTTCAAAAGGCAATTACAGACTTAGCAAAAAAGATCATCAGCTTATTCACAGCTCAGCAGGGCGCAACAACACGGAGTAATTCTAGTTCAAAACACAGAGGGACTGAGTGTGCTGACTGTAATTGTAAAATCTAAGATATAGAGTGATTCAAGTTAAAAAAAAAAAAAAGACATTTGTTTTCTTTGGGTTAGGCTTTTATAATAGATTGTATTAAACAGAAAAAAAAAAAAAAAAAAACACACACACCATTTGCCATCACTCATGTTGTTCTGAATTGGTACAACGAGACTGTTTCTTTGAAATGTCATTTAACTCATGTATATTTTGATCCTAATGGATTTTGATGTTGACCTTTATCTCACACAGCCCCATAAACGTATCTAAGCTACAGCTAACATGCTTTCACTTTTAAACTTTTACAACGCAATGATCTAAAATGTGTATTTCTGTGATCTATAAGCATTGTTCTGACAGTAGTTCTACTGAGTGCTGTCTAAACGTTACTCCGATCTTTTTTAAGTGCGCTGTTCACGCTGCAGCAGTTCAACGATTCACCAAGTCACTATAGCTGTTGTTTATGTGGAACTTTGACCACAAGGGGGAGACATATGTTTGAAATAATTTATCCTAAAATCCTAAACTTGAGTCTGTTGTGTCTCTGTAAAGTAATACCAGTATGTTTTAGCTACATTTCCATACTTTAAGCATAATTTCATAATTATCGGGATAATATTGTTAATCGCAATTATTGTGGTAAGATAATCGTGACGTTAATATCTAATATCGTCCCATGCCTATTTGAAACTAGGTCTTTCTGCATGAAAATGATCTAAATATAAACCTATATTGATCACTAAGTAACATTTTGAGTTACAGTATGTTGCAACAGACAAAAGTTGCCCTCGCAATGGTAACAATACAAGTTTTTTTATTTATTTATTTTTTTATTTTTTTTTGGGGCCCATTACTGATGTTTATGGGCAATGTCATCAACACCTATTCATTACTTTTTGGGGCATCTTGCAAACAGATCAACAAACTAAAAGACAACTCAAGAAACCCATAAAAAGTAAAAAGGGAAGCAAAGCAAAACCCATAATCCATTTCTAAGGTGATGAAAATAATTGTGAGATTTTATCTGTCTAACCCTGAACTTAATGCTAGAAGTTAAGTTAGATTATTATTATTATTATTATTATTATTATTATTATTATTATTATTATTATTATTATTATTATTATTATTTTGCAACAGGAAATTGTCAACTTGTACATAACAGCTGGTAGAGATGGGATTTATGGCTCTATAATGGGAGCTGAATCTTTGAGATCCAATCATTTCAAAGAACTGCACAAAAGACTGGCTCATTCTTGGATTTATGTAATTTTAAGAAGCCAGCCAGTCCATGAAATAAACACTGGGATGAGTGAAACGTTATAATTTTAATCAGAATAAAATGTCTTCTATTGGTAGGACATTATTGTCTTATTTGATGATAATCAAACGAGCATGTGTGGACTAAATTCACTGATGGTGACGTCATAAACCTGTGCATAGAGTGAGACCATCATTTAGGATTCATTATGTCAAAAATGTGCAAAATATAGCTACCTTAACAAATGTTCATGCAAAAAATGTAAAATGCAAGACTCTGTTTAGAACTAGAGACTTTTTCTAAGAGGTTTTTTTTTTCCACGGTTGACAAACAAAAAAAGAGTTTTTTCATTTCTATATGAGAGTAAAAAAAAAAAAATGGCTCACGCACCTCTGACTCGGTTCCCATCATTCAGAGCCGTTTCAAAAATTTGGATCATTCATGAACGTCACATCTCTAGGCAGAGCTTGATTTGAAAAGATAAAATGGAGTAATTTTGCTGTAACTTTTCAAACAGACTTCATCTAACACTGTGGATGTAATCACAGTCCTTATTACAACTGGATCATTTGCCTCGTCTGAGCAGATACAAAAACAGCATTTAAGGACTGGATGTGTGATTGGGATAATCAGTGACCACTCACAGCTTACATCATTTATGGTGCATAGAAAATAAAACAGATTCGGGGACAGCTGCTCGAGAGATGATTGCCTCTTCATTGCCGCTTGTAGGAGGTCAAAGGTCGCAGCCATCAGTATGGACGCCATGTCACTATCTCTGCAGCAGTGGCCACTAATGTTATGTAAATATGGAGAGAAAGTATTATGTTCACAGATGGAAAGAAGTGGGCCTGTCTAATGAGAGAGTGTGGATACGAGCTGCATGTTAAACACTGGGAGCTTTGTCACTGAGTCATTTTAATCTTCAAATTCAGATTCAGACAACTTCATTGATCCCCAAAATGCAAATGTATTCCGAGCATACCAAGCCGATATTACTTACAGAAAGGTTAAGCAAAGGTTAAAAGTTTGTAAATGAATTGATTGAATTAATTATAATCAAATGGAGGCAGATATACTAGACGTGTATTAACATGATGTTAATCTTGGTCCAAAATACTGCACCCCTTGAGTCTGCCCACCTCCTCCTTAGCTCCTGGGAAATGTCGGTCATCCAGGTGAACATCATTTAATAAGATTTAATAAGAAAGGCATCTGGACTAAGTTTGAAAAAGTAGAGAAATGTAAATGGTAAATATGATAAATATGGTAAATAATAATTGCTGTTTTTAACTGAAACTGCTAACAACAATAATGCATAAAGAGAAAAATGCTTTGTTTTTAAAATTAGACTTAAAAAAAACATTCTTCAACAGTATTTTATCTTGCTTTTAGTTCTTTGTAGTATCTTTAAATCTTACTTAAACTTGTGTTTTATGCTTTTTTTTAAATGCATTGCTGCTGCGTCTTAAATACGCTGAGTCTGTGTGTGTCATATCTGAAATGTGCTATATAAATAAACGTTTTATCATTCTTCTTATTATTATTCAGTTTTCTTCAATAATTATTATTATTCAGGGGTGGCAGTAGCTCAGTTGTTAGAGACGTTCGCTCACTAGCTCAAAGGTTGGTGGTTCTGCCCCGCTGCCAGCATTGTATACTGTCTTTGTGTCCTTGGGCAAGACACTTCACCCACCTTGCCTGTATGAATGACTGTGTGAGAGTGTGTTTGGTGGTGGTCAGAGAGGCCATTGGCACAAATTGGCAGCCACATTACTGTCAGTCTAATGAATGAATAAGGCAATTGTAAAGGGGGGGTATACACCAAGGCGACGATCGCCCATCTGAAGCCGTCTTAACGGTTCTTCCACGTCGCTCATTTCCGTCCTTTGATATGTATGCGTCGTCGCCCCCCACCGCTCCAGGACAGGAGGCCGTCTGACTAGTTTTCTGCCGATTGGCCTTGTTGAATCGGCGTCTTTGGTCTTTGGCACAAAGCGCTCTGATAGGCCTAGCACTACAGCTGCTGCGCCAATCAGCTCACGGGAATTTTAGCGGAAGTGACGGAGTGACGAGAGGTGAAAACCATTGTGGCAGCGTACCGTCACCATTTTTGCATTCTTCGCAATTCCGTGCGGAAAGTTATCTTCTTCAAGTAACAGAGCAGCGGCACCTAATCCACACAAAACAATGTCCAAATCGGCCATTATCATGCTTCTCAAATGTTCAAACAAGCTGAGAACAGTGGCAGACCAAGGCACGCTACATGCATATGTCTTCCGCAAACATTGTGTCACTTCTGTTGATCTTTGTTCACTGGCTAGCGCCATCTGCCGCTTTGGGGGGGTAATTACACGGTCTTTAGGACGGTTGTCGCTTCGGTGTATGAAGAGGGAAAAAGGTCATGCGACGTGAGGAAACGGGAGGGAACGAGAGGAGACGAGCTGTCGCTCCGTCTTATCGGTGGCAGTCTGGGAGTCGCCTTGGTGTATCTAGGCCTTAAAATGTCTTTGAGTGTCCAATAAATCTCTACATAGGACCGGTGCATTATTATTATAACTCCTTATATATGTTTTAATTTGCATAAGTTTAATAAATGATCAGTGTATGTGTTGTGACCTTAAAAGTGCAAGTACCTCACAAAAAATGTTTCTGTCACCTTTAAATAAAAACCCGTAGTGTCTCAAGGTTTATCTGTTCCTCAAAAGTTCATATGAATGCAGAAAATCCACAATTTAATTTGGCAACTATGATAGAAATATAATAAAAACATAATAATTCCTTTTTTTGATGAAAATTTGCCCATCAAAAGTGAAATTACATACTTAAAAGTAACCAAAAACGGAACTATTATTATGCAATATAAGGCTAATATTGCACACAGCTATACAAATACTGATGTTAAAATCTGTTTCTACACAATTTGGCACCAGGATTTTGGTTTAAAGGCATCCAGATGGTTTGATGGAAAGTCATAAATATTCCCAACAAAGACTGACAAGTGCTTCTGTTCAGCTTCAGTAGAGTTTGAGATGGTGAAAGATTAATTTTATGTCTATAATTTACAAATGGCTGAGCTGGAGTTGGAAGGTGACCCCAGAGAGGAGAGCCAAGGAAGACGTGACAGAGCTTATACTGGAAGAATGGAGGCGCACAGACAGCAACACTGGGGAAAAGATTTGGACTGAACATTGACCAAGACATTTGAATACAATGTAGGAGCTGGAGGGATGCAGAAAGAAAACAATGTACCCGACGGAAATGAGTTGGACAGACAGCGGTTTAGCCCAAAGGAGAGGAAAATGTTCCAGAAAAATTTCCATTTTTCCAAGAGTGATTAAAGTGTTTTAAGTCGTGCACCTGAAGTAGTTTTGGAAAATGATGAAGTAGCAGATGTAGTACTTCAGTGAATAGTGTTGTCCTTGGCCGAGTTAAAATGGTCAGGATTTATAATTGAGATCAGCAGTCGAATTATTTAGTACTAGTGTGATTACAGCTGAGATAGAAGAAGTACTCTAAATATGTACTCAGGTACTTCAAAATAATATCACCCAAACTGTGCTCAACAAGTTGTTACTTACAAATATATTGAGTGTAGAGTTAAGAAAGTACACATTATTACTCAGAAAGTTTAATCTTAGTACTAAAATTCACATCACAGCAAAAACTCACTGCTACTACTACTATTACTACTACTTAAATATTGCTAAACGTCATTAACTTAAAATCTATAAATAGCATAATTTAAGTTAAATCCATAAAATCTATTAAAATGCTGAAAAAAAATTACTTTTGAATTTGTAATATTTACACTGGTGCTTGTTTTTAAAGGTTTTTCACCTTGGCTACTAGTACTACCTGCTACTACTACTACTCTTGCTACCACTACTACTACCACTACTAGTATCACAACTAGTTCTGCTACTACTAGAGCTCTTACTACTCCTATTACTACAACTACTGCTACTACTACTACTACTACTACTATCACAACTAGTACTGCTACTACTACTACAGTTTCTACTACTCCTATTACTACTACTGCTGCTACTAGTACTACTACTACTGTTATTATCACTACTACTATTACAACAATAAGTACTGCTACTACTAGAGCTCTTACTACTCCTATTACTACTACTACTGCTACTACTACTACTACTACTACTACTATCACAACTAGTATTGCTACTACTACAGTTCCTACTACTCCTATTACTACTACTGCTGCTACTAGTACTGCTACTACTACTACTGTTATTATCACTACAACTATTACAACAATAAGTACTGCTACTACTACAGCTCCTACTGCTCCTACCACTACTACTACTGCTACTACTACTATTTCTACCAGTACTATTTGTACCCACTTCGGCATCAGCATCATAAACAAAAAATACTTTTACCCATTTAGAGCATTTTTACGCAAGTGAAAGTAAGATGTATTTAAGAATTATACACACAGAGAGTACATTTTCTTAATGTATTTAGTTACTTTATACCACTGGATCACAGATTTCATAGTAAACTAAAATTAAATCAAAATCCAATGTGGTGCATGAGTTTTCTATTGGTCTTATCATTAAGTAAAACAAATCTTGGCCTTGTCTTGGCCTCAGTACTCTTCATAATCCAGTATCTGCATGTCGGGTACAGAGAGGCCCCATTTCACAAAGTTGAGCGACTTCTTATCTGTCATCTGGGACAGGCCCATAATTGGATCTGTGGAGAGTAAATAAACTGAGAAAGAGTGTAGAAAAACTCTGAAGGGATGAGCGAGGCGGGCACTCCATGAAGCTACTTTATATTTCAGGTTCATTTCCTATTAAAGAAGATGGATCATTACTGGGCCAGGCCGCCATTTGTTAGATGGAAATAGCGAGACCCAATCAGTCCAATGAAATGTTGTGAGCGGTCTCATTTGAGGAACAATGGATTTGGGGGAGAGGGCGTGTGAGGCTTGTAGATTAATGTAAAGTGGCCTAATGGACTGGCTGTCTAAATGCTCGCTGTGGACACTGTGTGGAATCTGAGAATAGATGCAGCTCAGGTTCAGAGCTGTAGGCTACAGTGAGGCGGTGCTCTGAATATATTACTGTGTGTATCTTGGCAAATTTCCCCAAACCTATTTGTGTGATCTGCATGTTAAACGTGAACAACACAATTTATTTCTTCTCTTCTATTAGAGGAAAGCTGTGTGGACTGCTCCAGCAAAAGAAATATTTGAACTTTGTATGTTTTGTCCTCTTTGAACTACCATAGTTTTCATACTGCTTCAGATCCATGTTCAGTTCAGCTACTATTTTTTTTATTATTTTAAATAAACATTAAACATTTCAACAACAATGACACACACTTACAAAAAACAAACTAACAGACAACAAAACAAAATTCCAAGTGACACTACACACAAACAAATTACATGACACAACATCAAACAAAACAAAACAACACACATAAGCCAAACATAGTCCATCTCGTCAGCAGTCAGAGTTCTGGTAGGATCTGTCCAGACTTTGCCACAAACATTTCCTAAAATTATCCCATCCCATTATGCTCTGTTTCGCCCACATTACTCCCAGGTGTTAAATGGCATTTTACAAAGTAATATGCAATGAAAATCTATTTGTTGCTTTAAAAATAAATTGTTTTCTCCATAGAATAATCAAATTAAGATCACTGTTACTATATCTAAATTCCCCTAACATAATGGAAATAAAATCTAAATTAGAAACAGACCATCTCCTCAGTTCAGCTACTTACCAGTGTGTTTCAGCTCCTGTCACTTGTTGCTTTGCCCCTATGGAGAACATCTGTCTGTAAGTAATGTTATGTGGCAAGTTGTTAAAGATGCACTATCCAATCTGTTCTCAGGAAAGTGCGACTGTGTGCATTAAATCCAACCTACGACCAAGAGAGCTGCAGCTGAAACACCTTTACTTCTGACGTCAGGTGTCAGCAGCATGCACATACAAACTGACCATCCAACAAAAGCATTGTCTCCTTCTTATATCAACTGAGAGTCTCTAAGTTTAAAGGAATTTGCTTCTAACTTTTAGGTTTGCACTAATAATATGCAACACCTAGCATCCCTTATTCAGTCAATAGAGCAGCATTATAGAAGTCATCACTGAAAAAATGAGACTCTGAGACCTCATCTGGGATTATTATGAAGCATTTGTGACAAATCAGCAGAAAAAAAGCAAAAGCAGAGACAGATAAATGGAAAGAAAATCTCCAACCTGACTTTAAACTAAATAAAATGCAAGTATATAAGTGGGAGGAGGGCAGCTTTTTTAAAAACTCAGGTAGTTGGCCTTTAACTTACACTGGTTACTCACATGAAGCATTCTGAGTTGTTTTATACCTAAAATCTGTGTAAAAATACAAAACACTGGCACTAACATGTAGGCCTATATGGGATTTTACATAGTGCACATGTGTATTTGTGTTTGGAGCTAACGTCTGGTTAATGTCATGCATGTTTTACATATATATAACAGAAATATGTGCTAAAAAGAAGAATAAAACATATATTGGAAAAAAGGAAGCAAAGTAAAATGCAGATATACTGTAAATTGACAATGCAAGATGTAATGTTTAACAAGGCAGGAATAATTGCTTGTTCGCATCTGGATAACACTAAACTCAGCGATTTAATGCACACTTCCAACTTATAGCTGGGCATAAAAGTTTGGTAAAGCTCCACATTTCAGTTTGATGAGATAGAAGATTGGTTGAGTTTTATATTTGTTAATGAATAAAAGCAGAGATTTTGTTGTTACAGCTCCCAGGACAGCAGTAGTAAAATTGGGTAGTTCAGCTGTAATTGTGTGTGTTTATGCCCAATTCGCAACAGTGAAGCTACAAGATTGCAGCATTATGACCTTTACACTAACCTTTAATTATCTTTCCACATTTCAAACACTGCATCTCATCTTCATCAGCCACACTTAATCATATTTGTTTATGTATTTAATCTACACTCTCTGATTCGCAGCCATCTAACTTCTTCTGATTCACTAAAGCCAAACTTTACCTCTGTCTAAAAGATATGTATGCTCCACGTATTGTTAAACAGTGTTATTGTAATGTGTAAAGGTCAAACACAGTGCATATGTAATAGACTTGAGTGTGAGTAATACAAAACTAATCAACATTGGCTTCTGCAATTACTCTTTAAAAATAAGATCCAGTTATTTTGGGTGTAACCTTTAGAGTTTGATGTGATTACAAGAGGTCGAATTAACTCCAGTTCACCCTGTGTTGTGGTAACTGAGATCTTGTTCTGTGTAATTGGGTCCAGTGTTCAAATCATGTAATGTGTGAGATGTTTGCAAATCCAAACATAACCTTTTTAAATTGCCAGCGCTTACAGCCATCATATTTCAAACATGTTTTTTTCTTTTTCATATTTAGATACTGTTAAAGCTCCAGCAGACTTTATGTTGTGTAATCATAGATACCTATGCTATTGACAACAGTTTCCTCCCAGACTGTGGAGCAGGCTGTGATCGGTTGTAGTGTTGTCTGTGTAAAGAGGAAGCTTCACTGGCGTAACTTTGTAATGAGGGGCCCCCATGCAGAAAGGGCCCTGAAGTTATGAAGCACATTTAGTACTAGCAGGTTCATGTATTAGGCTCCAGATTTATGAAATGTAGCTTTTAGCTGATTAACTGGCTGTATAGTTTCATTCAAATAACGTTTTAAATCCCCAAACACATTCAAACTTATTCACAGGTATCATTGAATTAAAACCTTTGTCTAACTGAGTCATGTGCTGCTCTTGTTTATTATAAAAATTCAGACGTGACCACACACAGACAAACCTCCTGGGCCCCAGTGCCATTGTGCTGGCTGCACCGTCTGATACTATGCAATTTCCTGTTCAATTTTGATTTTGTTGGATTTGAGTTCCACTTTTGAAACAGCAGACCACAGGATTTTACAGCACCGGCTGGAAAGCTGGGTTGGTGTAAGAGGCACTGCACTTTCTTGGTTTAACTCCTACCTGTCAGAAAGGCCTTTTTCAGTCATACATGTACAGTGTTTTTCTTCCTCTGCCCTGTTATCTTGTGGAGTTCCTCAGGGGTCTACTCTCAGTCCGATCTTATTTACAACATGCGCACATGGTCTCACTCACACATCATCAGAAGCCATAACATTCAGTGTCATTGTTACGTCGATAATACACAGTTGTACATCCCTCTTGCTGCCACTCTGACGTGGAGAGCTGTCAGAAAACTTTTTAAAGTTATATGAGTCTGAAATGTTATTATTCGGGCCAATATGAGAGGAGACCTGAGAGACAGCCTCAGAGGCCTCAGGGCTTCTGCTCACAATTTGGGCGTCATCTTAGATTCAGATTTTAACTTTGAAACACTTTGGTAACTAAGGTTGTGCAATCCTGTTTCTTCCAAATACACAACATTGCCAAAATAAAGCAATTTGTTTTTCATGCCAATATTGAAAACATCATCCATGCTCTTGTTCACTACAGATTACTGTAACCCACTATATACAGGACTGAGTCATTGAACCGTCTTCAACTTATTCAAAACAGTGCTGCAAAATTTTTAACAAATTCCAAGACACATGAGCTCATAACACCAATTTTAGCATCGCTTTACTGGATACTGGTTAGTTAGAGAATTGATTTTACAATTTTATAAATTACTTTTAACGCTCTTTGTCGTCTTGCCGCCTCTTATATATCTGACCTACTCTCCCCTTATGTCCTGGTTGCTTGTCCTGACGGTGCCCCCATCCCGACTCCTCACCAGAGGAGACCGAGCTTTTCCAGTCAGAGCTCCTAAACTGTGGAACTCCCTTGTAGGAAAGGGTCCAGTCGAATGGGACTTGCTATTATGGTGAGGAAAAATGTGTCACCTTTAGTGAGTGGCTCTCCGCTGGATATAGTTTTTTTACTATGTGGCACTTACTGAAAAAAGTTTGGACATCCCTGCTCTGTACTGTATATCTGTCACTCAGTGTATTTTTGTTTAATCTATCTATGAATTATGAATTATGATTATGATAAATTGCTATAATAATGAATGAATATCAATAAGTACTAACACTTTTTACTGTAAAACTAAGGACCTTAAGCCCTGGGTGCAAATAGTACAGGACATTGCTTTACAATAATTTAAATTTTTCTGTGTATATTTTAAGCTTTCATTTCATATATGTATATACATTTTGGTTCAATCAACAGCACGTATAACTGTGCTAATATGTTTTACAGACTCCAGACACCCTGCTGATAAAATAATAAATAATAAGAATAATATTTACACTACAAAGAGATAAAAGGCAGTGGCGTAGTAAATATAATTCATAAATGTCCCTGATGGGGAATGAGTCATGTCAGCTTCAGAGAAGGACAAGAAAGCTAACTTCTTTTCAAGCTCCAAAAAAGACAAAATGGAGTGAGTCTATTAAAATTCAAAGTACATCCACTCGGGCCGGCAGTCGGAGATTGATGCAGACAATTTGAGAAGACTTTTCTAGAGGGAAACGAGATATTACGGAGCCAGAGGAGCGTTCTCGTGTCACATAATCTCACATCATTGTCCGATCGGGCCCCTAATCTACCACTGTGTCACGTTGCCATGGCGATCACAGGCAGGCACTGGGGGTCTGCTGTCAGGTAATGGAAACGTCAGGGGCACAAACACGACGCGAGTGTGTTGTGAATGCCAAAAGAGCCATCTCGGTGTCCAACCGTCAAACTGAGGAACATCCGCCGCGGCTGACAGAACAGATGAGCCCGGGCCTCCTGACGTCCCGCGATGGCAGCAAAGTGACATTTAGACGTATCGCCCGAGTCAAACTGCGCTGAGTGTGAGCACATTGTCTCACGGGACGGACTGTGGATGTGAGACCTTCAGAGGGACCACCATAGAGGAGATGTTTGTCAGAGTAAGCACAGAAAATAGATCCAGTGAAGTATGTAAACATTCATATCTGCAACTAATGTTATGACTTTAAATGTTAAATATTGTTAAGACTTTGGTTTCCCTAACTGAGCCACTATCTTTCGTAAAACACATTTTTCTACTTCAGCAATTCAGCAATTCTTCACTGGTGGGTCAGGAGCCTAAACTGGGTCACAGAGCCGTTTTCATTAGATCACAGGCCTTTGCAAGGGAAAAAAAATGTTTTTTTTTGCAATATAAATGGAGTGTAATCATCGATGCATGCTCCTTAATAGTAATGGGCATTAAGTGTACAGAAGAAACACAACAACAGCAAAAACTCTAGTTATATTATAATGTCACTGTTGAAGGTTGAAGTGCTGCTTAATTTTCCTCAAACCACAATGACTTTCCGTATTAAGATTAAACTTTATTAATCTCACAAGTAGATAAATTCACCACCGCAAGAATTAAAGTCAATTTTGTAAGCTTGAATCCTTTAGAACTGAACTTTTTATTGGCGTTGCTTTTCATTTTTCATTGGCACCTTTTTATTTCATGTATTTTGCATAAAAACGCCACCTGTTACTCTGATGTTTAAATCTATACTTTTTTGTGGTGGCATACTACAATATTCTGATATTATTCTTCATCAGCGACAAACTGCACAATGTGTAAATTCAATAAACCTGATAAGTTGAAATATCTCTTTTATTTTGGTTGTGGTTTGCCATTGTAGGGTGATGGTGAGTCCTGGAGCAAGACAATTTGAGAACCACTGAGCCCTCTGAGCAGAGAAATGTGTTTGGTGAATTGGTGCCTGTAAAATTGTCCCAAGTGAATGAATGCAAAAGTGAATTGATGTCTGTCAGTGTGAGACATTTAATTGTCCAGGATGTACCCTGCCCTTAGTTGTTAACATAGGCTCCAAGCTACCCTCAACCCTTAATAAGAATAAGCAGACGAAGATGAATAAATGAAAATGCTCACTGCACAAAAAGATTTCTGAAGTTCCAAAGAGGGAAATGCCCTAAATCTTACTTTGTTCTTTACCCAACATCAAACAAAATAAGTCTCAATATCACTAAAAGGTTAAAAAAGCTGCGGGGAAGCCAAAAATGTCATTTTAATTTTGAGTATGCAAGTACTCGCAGCTTTCCCACTACTTTAGTTCTTCTTTATTCTAATTAATTACAAAGCAAACATCATGGCACTTGTATGACTGATGCCACTTTCCCTGCACACACAAAACACTGAAAATGCAACTTTTTTTTTACTTTTACCAAACTGCATTCTTGGCTCGACCATGTCATATCACTGAGTCAAAACACGACTTAACAGACCATCCCTGCTCAGGACGCCTGAAATGTCAGTCTTCAATCATGATCTGTGACAGAGGCTGTGGCACATTGTCAATAACATAACAAATGGTAATTATGGAGATGACAGGAAGAAAAAATGTCTGACACATTTGTCAATAGTTCTTAATTTGACACATTGATCAAGATCTTAATGGTGGCAACACTAATCCTGTGAATAAAAACGTCCTGTAAATCCCAGGGTTTCTATAGACTTTACCTCAAAGTAGCAATCAAAGAAGCACATAAAAATTTCAGAGACCTATATTGTTTAGCCTTTAGCCTAAATGCTAATTAACCATGCTAATTTCTGCAAGCCGAATTCCTTAAATGTTGGGACTTTTTTGAAATTTTAATAAAATGAAACCTAAAAAACTTTCAAATCACATGAGCTAATATTTTATTTATAATAGAACATAGATAACATAACAAATGTTTACACTGAAACATTTTACACTTTTATGCACAAAACAAGCTCACTTTAAATTTGATGCCTGCTACAGGTCTCACAGTAGTTGGGACAGGGGCAACAAATGGCTGAAAAAGCAACAAATTCAGCTGGGAGAAGATCTAGCAACTAACTAAGTTAAATGATGTCAGGTCTGTTACATGATTAGCTATAAAGGGGCATCTTAGAGAGGCAGAGTCTCACAGAAGTAATGACGTTTATTGGAGCCCGTGGTCTTGGGGCCCTCAGACGATACTGCATCACTCATAGGCATTGTGATTGTGTCAATGACTTTAGGAACTGGGCCCAGGAACACTGTCAGTAAACACAACCCGCCGAGCCATCTGCAGAGGCCAACTAAAGCTCTATCATGCAAAAAGGAAGCCATATGTGAACACGGTCCAGAAGCACCGTCATGTTCTGGGCCAAGGCTCATTTAAAATGAACTGATTCAAAGTGGGTTCTATGGTCAGATGAATCCAAGTTTGACATTCTTTTTGGAAATCACGGACGCCGTGTCCTCCAGGCTAAAGAGGAGACCTTCCGGCGCCTTATCAACATTCAGTTCAAAAGCAGCATCTCTGATGGGATGGGGTGCAGAAGTGCATACGGTATGGGCAGCTGTGTGTTTTGGAAGGAACTCTGAATGCTGAAAGGTATTTAAAGGTTTTAGCACAACATATGCTCTAAAACCCAGCAGCTCTTCAGCTGGAAACCTATATAAGGCAAGAATGGGAACCAATTCCAACACCAAAACTCCAGAAACTCATAACCTCGATGCCCAGATGTCCTCAAACTGTTTTGACAAGAAGAAGAGATGCTACCCCATGGTAAACCTACCCCTGTCCCAACTATTGTGAGACCTGTAGCGGGCATCAAATTTGAAACAAGCTCATTTTGTCCATTAAAGGGTCAAATTTCTCAGTGTAAACATTTGTTATGTTATCTAATTTAAAAAATGAATTTAAAAAATGTCCCAACTTTTCCAGAATTCTGGATTAAACATTCAACAGCTATAATATACTTGCTAATGTTTTTTAACCAGGCTCTGACAGTGCATGCATGTAACCAATAAGCTATAACTTGCCAAAACCATCTTGATTATTCATATTTCTTGCAACATTTGGTGGTTAATGCTAATTCTTCCATAGAAAATGTAATGTGGTTGGCTTAGCATTTGCCACCATTCATTCGAAACATTATTTGCAAACACTTAAAGGGTGTATTGCCAAAATAAATGAGCCACAGTCTTCCTCAAGCAATGACTTATAGGAAGAAATTAAAAAATCAATCCAATGAGTGGTGTGCAATCAACATAACTGACAATAGACTAGCACACTTCCAGAGTATTGTATGGACTTGGCTCCCAGCAGTGTGGCGCCTGCTTTTAATCACTGTCCCGTGGGGTTGCGGACAGTGGTAAGTCACACTGACCTTATCTGGGATGCAAACCTCCCCCTGACCTTTTAGCATCTAATCTAGGATGTGTCTGTCACATGGCGGCCATTTTCTAGGAAGTGTGAAGAGGAGCAGGTCACACTGAAAGGACAGCACTGTAACACATAAAGTGACATCGAAAAACAGTGCAACTAGTATGGGATATACTTTAGGAGGGACAGGGTGCTCTGACTTTGTGGACTTTCACCTTGTTGCGAGAGTGAAGTCATGTTTTTATGTCATCAATCCATATTTAATGAACTGAGGACATCTAGTGGTTGAAAATAGTATCAAAATACTGAATGCACTGTGAACTGAATGATCACACTGTTCTTTAAAACTATAAATAATAAATAAGTTAAACAATCTGTGTTTTGTTTGTCCCTTTCGTGATTGTGTAGAGGTGCAAACAAGAGGAGAAGTGCAAATCCAGCCACCTCGGTGTTGAAGTTGAAGTGAAATTACTTTATGCAAATGAGTAGTGACAAACCTGAGGTGACAGCCAATCGCAGAACAATTTTTGACTGACAATTGACAAAAACTGTATTAAACAAAAACACTGTGGCTTGAAGTACGACTTGGGCAAAGGTACTGCATATGGATTCACAAATTACGTTATACATAGTTGCTTTACAAACTAACTAATGCACTAAAAAATGCACAAGAGCAGTGCACAGCAACCCATTACATAGATCATGTAGGTCTAAGGTCAAAACCTATTTAGACCAATTTGATGTTTTTTTTTTAATTAAGAAGATAAAAAAAAAGGCTTATTTAATACAATTTATCTGGATTTTGAGCTTATTGTAATATAAAAGGGAGGGATTTAATTAAAGATTTTATTATACATTTTTATACAATAACTGTAATAATTAAACAACAAGAGAAGATAGACAAGGTGATGGTAATATGTTGTTAAAAAAATGTTGCTATATTTATCTTATCACACAAAAAATCTGCAAATATTGGACACTTTGCCTGCTCAACACTACAGGCCTATAGAGAATTTGGATGTCTGTCTCATCTCCATGCTCCTCACACATCCACGTTCTGTCATCATGCTGCTGGATTGGCTCATAGAGTTATCCAAACAGAGTAAAAAGTGCACCTAGCTTATCATCAAGATTGGTCATATGCTTTAAAAAAAAAAAAAAAACTAAATTAATTTGGTTCAAAAATACAAATGATAAAAGCCTTCAAAAGAGAAAGCATGCAACCATTTGTCTGTTATGGTGAGATGCTAGAAGAAAACAACATAACTGATAATCAAAAACTAAAATTACTGAAAGCGACCTAGACCCTAGACCAGCCATTCCCAAAGTCAAAAGTATTGCAGCCTCCTTAAAAAACAGAAAATCCCAATCCCATTCCAAAATGTCATTCTATTCAAAAGATCATGTCATGTTTTTGTCCCACAGATTTCTATTAAAAATGTTTAAAAAAGTAACACTTTAGAATAACTCACACTTTTAAGCATTATTTAAGTATTAGTTTAGAGTTAGTAACCTGTTTACTGAATATTTACAAAACATTACTTCAACATTTATAAGTTGATTTATAAACATTGTTATTAATGTTTAATTCTTTAGGAATCAGCTCAGGTAAATCATTGCACAATTAAAAACATCAGTGGTAATTCAGGATCTAAAAACTATTCTAAAACAACTTAATTTATTGTCAGTATTAATTGCATGTTTATTAATGCTTCATAGTTTCGAGTTATTCTAAAGTGTTACCAAAAAAAAACACAGACTGTTGCCTAAAATAGCTTCAGAGTAGTATTTTAAACAACTATATAACCGTACCTAAGTTTAATTTGTTTACAAACTATTTTTTTTTTTTTTACATGTACTTAATGTAGACAACCTCTGGGGGCCCCCTGCAGTACCTTCACTCCCCACCAAGGGGCCCTGGACCCCATTTTGGGAACCACTTCCCCAGACATCTGTTCTCTGGATAGTAACAGCAGTTAGAGGTATCAATCCAAATAAGCAGAGATTGTATTTGAGGTTGTTAACTTCTAGCCCAGTGACTTGACACAAACTGCACTGCAACAGGACTGGCCCAAATTAATTAAAATCTGTCTCCTCACTCCCTCTGCCCTGACTGGCACGGTGCACTACTCAATACAGATTAGACAAACCTTGACTACCTGGAGCGTTACAGATTTTCATTGATTTTAATTTCCACACATATGAGACTTGGGCATAGACAGAGTGTAGAGCTGGAGACTTAGAGGCGTCAGAGCTTATTACCTTGAACATGGCATGCCTAAAAGAAAAAGAGTCTTGCTACAGCATCGTAATACAGAACTGAACGGAGCCGTGCAGAGAGTGAAAATAGTACGATCTGACAGTAACAAGCGTTGGGTAAAAGGCGGAGGGAAACTTTGGAGAAATGATGCCCACAAATCTCCCTGTCCCTGTGACAAAAACTGTCACATGTGACCAATGACAGTGGTTAAATTTCCTCCACTGAGAAGAACAAGCGTGCATTTTAGGCACAGTGGCGATGATGGATTTTGACAACGAGCTGCTCTGATGGAGGGGAAAAAACACGGAGAAACATAGAGAGAGAGATCAGTCACAACTTTGGAAGATTAGAAAGAACAGTTTGCAGATGCAGTGGTCATTCAGCTTAAAGGTCCTATACAATACTTTTTTCAGGCTTTTTGAAATAGTTTTGGACACTTGCATCACACTATACACATTTGTATAACTGAAAATAATGTATATGTGTGGAAAACGTCTTCTTATGGAGAGCTGTTACTTTGTCTTTGCAGAGAACGCTTTCATTAGGTGTCTGTCGCCCTCTGCTGGCAACTGTCAGGAAGGGAGCAACATGATGCTAACAGATAAATGAGCTGACTGCTTTGTAGTGACGGCAATTTCAGAGCTGAAATCATCAGAACAAGTCCGGTGACGTCGTATGGACAGAAGCACTTCCTGGCTTCATGTGTCTATGTTGAGCGAGTGTTTTCCAGCTCTTCAGAAGGAACGGGCTCACTAAACAGGATTACTCTAACATGCATGACTGAAACAAAATACTACTCCAGGTATGTTTTTGAGGTGCAAACAACATTATAACATGGTTAAAAGCTCAAAAAAAGTACTTTTGGCATAATAGGGGACCTTTAAAATGAGCTTTTGAGACCTACTATTTTCAAAATTGCATATTAGGTAGGATAATGTGAGACCAGGCCTTTCCTAACTGATCTAATTCACCTTATTTACTATATTAACTTTACATGACTTTGCTGTACCTATACTACAGAATTAAAAGTGGAGTTACCCAGTTTCGATTCCCACCTCATATCATCTTTCCCATCTAATCTAGACAAAATGCCCACAGATATATCTTAAAAAGGTGACTGAATTAGACAGCTCCTATTGCTATGTTTGTTGTTTCTTGCTTTGAATAGTGTAGAGATGATTTAATTCAGTGTTGACAATAAAGGTTCCACAACAAACAAATCTGGTTTTAGTGTATTTTTTATAATTACTGATGACTACTGTGACAACCCCAGAGAAGGCAGAATTTGGTCTGCCTCTGTTAGGGCTTAACTTTGCCTCCTGCTCTTTTTCTGCCTCTTGTTTTCCGCCTCTTCCTCTCAGGTGGCTGGTCAGCTGTTCCCGTTTACCCACGCTGGCTGGCTGGGGTATGGCCTGCTGAGGTTAAATCCCATGGCCTTCAGTGCCCCGCAAGTCCTGCAGTCACTTCAGATTCCATAAACAACACTCACACACACTACAGATGCTACTTTCCACTTAAATAAATCATAATTTATATTGGCATCCTTTCTATCCATGTCCTATTCTTCATTCTATTTCTTGTTTAATTTTCTATGACCCCCACATTTTAAAAAACAATGAAAAAGTGTCACTGTTTTTTGTTTAAAAATCCCATTACATTTACACAGTAGTAAACTATCCTTTAAATATCATCAATAATCACATGTTTTATTGTTTTTATTTTGGTGACTTCATTCAAAAGCATCAGACCTCACCTACACTGTATGAAAAATGATACCAATATACACATTTTATCTGAACACTACCAAGAAAAAAACAGCATCTTCCTTTTACAGCTGCACAGAGACTGACAGACAAATAAAAAGCTTGTATCAGAGTGACATAAAAATCCTGGACATCTGCACTCACAGGCTGCAGGAGGAAAATACAGCATCTGCCAGACACTGCCATGTCTCTGACTTTTCTATCAGACAGACTTTGAAAAGTATAATTCATGAGAGTGTTTATGCCCTGCAAAATGGATCTAAATGAAAGTGCCACAGGGGACAGTAATGGGTCCAACAGTATTTTTTAACAGAAGCTGAAGTTGTAGCTACATATTCTTGGTATTCTTTTCAGCTTTTCAGCACTGAAGATATGCCTTGACTTGCATATAAATCTGGTATAAGTTTTACATCGGATGCCCTACCTGATGCAACCTTTTCTATTTGTCCAGGCTTGGGACTGGCACAAAGAGTACAATGGTTTGTGTCTGTGTCTGGTCTAGCAGTGAGATTCTACATAAATGCCAATAAAATGACATCTTCTTATTGATTAAGTCTTTATCTGCCTCTTGGTGTGCAGTAATTGGGCATATGTTTTACGCCAGATGCCCTTCCTGATGCAACTATTCCATTTATCCTGGCTTCAGACTGACACAAAGTGTGACCCTTTTAGTGTACATAGAGAGATCCTACATAAACAGCAAAAAAATGAAATCCTTTTATTGATTTTAGGAAGTGGTTTGTTGAAAGAGCTGCTGGGAGTCAAAAAAGGGGGCCACTGGTGGACATATGTGAAATAGCTAGCTAGTCAAAAAGGCCCAATGTTTACAAAAAATCTTGTCAGAAAATATAATTAAATTAGATGTTGCAGAACCCAAGGCAGAGTAGTGGCAGGTGGTGATTTTAAACCAGTCGAGTCTCTCAAGTGTCCCAGGAGAAATGGCAGCCAGTGTTATTAGTTTGCCTGGATTTATCTCTAAATGCTACAAAAAGCAAACAGACGCCCTGATCCCTGCTTGTTTTTTTGTACTTCTGAGTTTAATCCTAGACATCTTAGTGGCTTTTCAATTAAACTTCATTTAAATGGTGACATTTGACTCAATCTGTCAAAATCCTTTGCTTAAAATGTAAATCCCTACTGCTTAAAGCAGGACTGAAGGGGAAAGTGTGGCATTTGTTTCTGCATTCATTCAGACGATACACAAGCAGTGAGTTGGAGTGTGTGAAAAGTATTAGTTTGTGTCACTGAATCTTTGTGAATCCTTTGAGTTGAGTTGAAAAGACCATGTTACCTTGAGTCTTGCTTTCTAAGAAGTTTTGCTGGTTGCCAACACAAACAGTTGCCAACAGAAAGAAGATTATATTTTTTTGTTTCCCTCTAATAATTACATATTTTCGTCTTTCTTTCCAGCTTTTCCCTTCCAGAAAAAAAACAAAAACAAACCTCTGCCTATAGCATGCAGGTATTCGCATATTGATTCCGTACAGGCTTTTAAGAAAGGTGCCCTTCCTGATCCGACCCATTTATAAGGGCTTGAGACTGGCACATAGAGTACAGTGGCTTGTGATTCCTTGGATTCCTACTGTTGGTTGCATATACTACATAATATTAGACCCATACATTGGATAGATACACATGCTATCAGCAGTCTTCTATACTTAGACTCATCCTAAATAAATGTTTTGGCCATGATGTGGTACAAAGTCAACCACACAGCTTAAGCCTGGTTATTTGGGCCGATTTAGATATATGTTTGTCTTTGGACGATAGGAGGAAGCCAGAAATAACCCATGGTAACAATAAACCATGACCTCTAACATGGTAAAGCTAAAGAAAAGGAATTATAAATTGCAGCACAGTGGTTAGCACCGTCACCTCACAGCAAGAAGGTCCTGGGGTCAATTCCCAGACTGTGTGGGGCCTTTCTGTGTGGAGTTTGCATGTTCTCCCCATGTCGGGTGGGTTTCCTCTGGTACTCCTAGATACTCCTGAACTGGCGAAGGGACCCTGGGTGCTGCACTGCGTGTTACCCCCTTTGGCATTAAAGGGCCCCTATTATGCTAAATCAACTTTTTCAAGCTTTTAACCACCTCAAAAACATTCCTGGAGTAGTATTTGGTTTCGTTCACACTTGTTTGAGTAATCCTATATGCTGAGGCCTTTCCTCCTCAAGATCTGAAAATGCTCAGTCTCTAATAATTCTAATAATTCCAGCACTACAAAGCAGCCAGGTCATTTATCTGTGTTAGTGTCATTTTGCTGTCCATGCTTGTCATTTTATGCTCTGTCCATTCCCCAAACTTATTTCAAAAAGCCTGAAAAAAGCACACTATTGGACCTGTAAAGGATGCAAATGCAGAGAACAAATTTTCCAATGGACACAACAGAGTATACCTTATCTTTTCTATCTGTAGATGTGGCTTAAGTCATTTCATTGTAGAGTTTTTATCTTTAACAAATCAAAGAAACAGCAGGAGCAACATAATCACAATACATGTTACCTTAGACGATCTTGTTCATTATTCCCAGAGACACCGTTCAGGTCCTCACCTCATCATATCTGCAGTAAATGTTACGAGCATAACTTACGATCCGTGAGAAATCGCCTATAAAATAAAAATATTTGTGGGTCTATTGTGCTCTGGTAAAAGTGTCCCTGACGTGATAAAGCAATAAAATAAAATCTATTTCTGTCTAAACACACCCCGCTCCAAAATGGCAGCCGAGTTCAGGAAAGGCCAATCTCTGTATTTCCCACACAAACAAACACACGCACACACAGGCAAGCAGCTCATTCAGAGGGGACTATTTTCTTCAGCTCCAAAGCTTCGATTACTGTCAGGGCGGCCATCTTGATTATTCAGTCTATTACAGAGTCACAGTGTGGCACCTCTCCCCAAAGCTCTTAATGGTTGCCTTATTATCTTGCAGTACTCTCCACCAGTGATGTGTTGCCCTTGAATGACATTAGAGTCTCCTTTATTTTATTTTTTTTTCCATTTGGTGAAAAGGCAGAGACAAAGCTGACACAGCGCAAGGTTCACAATTCATGTTTGTACTCGTCACTTTGCTGTCACACTCCCTGCTGTCACTCTTCCTTTTTCCTTTCAAAATATCCTGTAAAATGTTGCTACTTTCATAATAGGATACAAGATGACTCATAGGAAATTACTATAATCACACAGCATGCATTTGTGTAATTCTTTGTGAGGACAATGGTGTTTATCCAAAGGCAGAAAAGGAAGGAGATGATTTAAATAGAAATGTTTGGCACCATCCATTTTGCTTTGGAGCTCAAAAAATAGCATTAAAATTTCAGTAACTTTGAATAAGGCCACATTATTAAAACAATTGAGATAAAAGAGATATACCAAATGTTATGTAAGTGCACAATCAGAGAAAGGTTTCAAAAGACAAGTCAATATATCACTGCAACTTTTAGCCTTTACCAGTAGATGATATTAGGGTTAGGGCCCACTTGTAGAAACCCACTAATTCTTCCTTTCATTTGCCTGTATTGTCAAAGTCCTCTAAAGCAACTTGTTAGAGGTTTTAACCATGTTACAAGGTTGTTACCACCTCAAAAACACAGCTGGAGTAGTATTTTGTTTCATTCATGTCTGAGTAATTCTGTATCCTGAGCCTGTCCCTCTCTCTCACCGCTCTACGTAGACGAGTGAAACCAGGAAGTGCTCCTGCACATTCTGCAAGCCCATACACCATCAGCGTGCAGATCATTTCAGAGCTGATGTTACGTTCACACCGGACACATTTGAGGCATCTGGGGCGACTGGTTTACATGTTAAGTCTATGTAAACGCTCGTCTCGACGTCCTGCAGTGCGAATCAAGCGGCCAGCATGTCGCGAACCGGGTTTTAACCAATCAAGATCTAGCTCCTGCAGTGACATGGGAGGACATAGGAAGCAGAGATTCATCAAAACAATCATGGTGGACTTATCGAGGCTGTCACTGTGAACCTGGAGCTATAAGCTACAGCCTACAACACCTCCTCTACTTTTATAAAGACAGCAGCCTAAAAGACAGTAACAAGATATAAAAGGGACCTTAACTTTAGCGTGAGCTGAGCTAAGCTCATTGGATTAGCAGTTACTGAACTCCCCAAAACAACAGGGAAAACAGAGTCTGTGTACTGAGTGCTAGCCTAGCCTATAACCCGCTAAAGCCACTAGAGAATGCTATTAAACAAGAAAAAACTCCTCCATATCTCCGCTCTGCTGCTGGTCCTGAGTGCTTAAATACAGCAGTAGTGTCCTGGGGACATGTCCTCGCACAAAAACAGGACAACAGGTGAGCAAACCGGCATGGCCTCAGTTGGAATTAGCCCTGAAAGAGCAGCCATTACCCTGGCACAACAGGCTCCTCCCATGACACGAATTCGCGTTGGAACACATTTGTTTTAACGCGCGAACAGAGCGAATTGGACACGAGAATAAAGCGTCTGACTTCAAACTGTTCAAGCGTCCAACTAAATGCGTTGGATGTGAATTTGACGCCTCAAACACATCTGGTGTGAACGCAGCATTAAATTGTTGTCCCTATGACGTACTCAGCTCATTTATCCATCTGTTAGTACAATAATAGCCATGCTAATTAGCCATTTTATGCTCTGTCCATCCATTCTCAGCAAAGTCAAAATAACAGCTACCCAAAATGACTTTTTCTATACATATACATTATTTCAACCAGTAGAGACTTAGAGCAAACAGACAAATGAGTGAAGTGTAACGGATGATTTATTGAAGAGGGATGCGGCTCAGAGCTGAACAGCAGAAAGACTGAGGGGAGAGGGCCTATATATTAGTTTGGCACCTGTCATGCAAGTGCTTTGTTCTTAAAGTTTGAATCCAAAAATAACAAAGAAATAGACAGAAAAAATGATTTCAGTAACTTTCAGTAGGCGCACATTAAAAAGCTTGATAACTTAGTCTTGTGGGCTGTTCCCTGTCTCCACTGAAGCACTAAAAGTTACGTGAGTGTAACCGCAAATTTAGAAGATAAGTAGTGCAACCTTCAGGAATACAATGTCCTAAATTGTTTTGTTGTTTCTTTTTCTGTTTGATACCGCGGCTTATCTTCAGAGGGGAGGCTGAGTCTTTGCTTTGCAGTGATAATAAAGCAATTATTTTGGTAAAGCCAAAATCTGTAGCTAACTCAGTAACTTTTGAATTAGGCTTTATTGTGATATCCTGATAACTGGGCTTTGTGGGCTGTTCCCAGTCTGCAGAGATGCACCACAAGTTATGAAAGTGCAGCCACAAAAAACAAGCCAAGCAAAAGTAAGGAAAAAGTTTGAATAGCTCACTAATTTCAAAAGCTATAAATGACCGAGCTAGTCTTATGATACCATGGCACATGTCCAAAGGTGAAATGAAGACCTTGCTGCGGTCATGGCTGGTTTAGCCGCAAAAAAGAAAACACAATTAATAGTTGGCTGTAATGTCGTGCAATTAAACGAGCATTAGTAACTTTCTGGTTTGGAGCCATACAATTTACAACAGACTGACTTTTACAAGGCTAACCTTTTTATGGAATAAAAATTGAGACACAGAGGGTCACAGGACAGTGTACTTTTTGTAGCCTTGGGAGGCTGTCAGGAAGGGCATCCGGCTTGAAACCAATGCCAAATTAATATGCCAATGACACTACAAGAGGGCGGATGCTGTGGCAAAATATAAGATCAGCTCTTTGTTAAATTGTCCACTTAGAATTATAAGGTTCTATCTGACATTCTTGTATCTACACTATATCAAGGTTTTTTCACTTTCACGTTTATCCATTTTTGTTTAGTTTTTTTACTTGGGAAAATAAAAAGTTATATCTACAATGTCAAACCTTTAATTTGGAGCTGAACAAATAAAGCTAGTTAGTTTGATCGGTCTGGAGAATGAGAGCTTAAAATATAAAAAGTGCAGAGTATAAGTTAACTGTAGTCTATATTTTATTTTTACACAGGAAAAGTATTAACATAGTATAAAAATGTATAAAGTGTTAAACCTTAAAATATAGAGCTATTGTTTACATGCCAACAAATTCTATGTTAAATATTGTCAAAGTGTATTGCATTTTACTTTCAGATGTTTGATGTGGTCTTAAAACTGTTAAATTATAAAAATAAGTCAAGTGCTCAAATAAAACTTGTTGATTTTTGTATGTTTTTTATGATAAAACTTATAATTCTGACTGAATTTCGGGTGCTCAGAATTAGAGATGGGATTTATGGCTCTTTAAAGTGAGTCAAATCTTTGGGATCCGTTGATTTCTTAGAGCCGTTCAAAAGACTGGCTCATTTTAAGGAAATAAACACTGGGATGAGTGATAAAATATATATTTTTTATTTTATTCAAAATAAAATGTATTCTATTGGTGCATTAAAGAAATGTTTTCCTCATATCAGTTTAGCTTTTTTATGGTCAAAACCTTAAACCTATATATCTCACCCAATAATTCTAAGGGGACGAAATGTCTATACCATTTTAAAATAATGTAAATTCCCCTTTCCATGTCATCCAGTCTTAGCAGTGAGAGTCCATCCTATCTGTCACCACACTCGCCATGCACACCCCCATGTGGTGTGGCAATTTGGCCCGAGCGCTGATCCACTCTCCTGGTCTCTGTGGCCCCTCCAGGTTGGACATATGGTGTAGCTGGACTCACTGGACTGAGATGACATACAAGTCTCTGCCTGTGCCCAGCTCACAGCCAGGTAACACCCACCACAGATGCACCATCACGTCTCAATGATAACATGCAGGCTTTTTTTTTTTTTCTGAGCGGCGGCGGCAGGATCGCTCTGCTCCTGTCATCTTTTCACTCATCTCCTCGAGGCGTCAGGCGGCCCACAGCAGGTCGTACATTTGGTGTGAAATAAAGTTCGAGTGGCAGACGCTGGAGAAAGGCGGTTGTCATTTTGTTGTCTTTAGTTGTATTTGTTGTAGAAATGGGGTTCTAAGCTGAGTTGATTGTGGGACTTTTATTCCTGATCATTTTTTTGTGACGTACCTTTTATAGGAGTTACTTTTCTAAATGATATCCTACCACCTTCTGCTTTCTTTTCATCTTGTCAGTGATTCACATATTGATTTGGCATAGCTTTTACACCAAAAGCCTCTCCTGAGACAAACCTCTTCACTTATCCAGGCTTGGGACTAGCACAAAGAGTGTACTGATGCTGCTGATGATGATACCGATACCCAATACCCTATACTCATGATTTCTTATGGGTGAAATGTTTTCATTCAAAAAACTGTTACCCTTAAAGACAAATCCCATGAGTAACAGTGGCTATTAACAAATTGAATGTACACAGTATAAAATAAATAATGTAAGTGTGCACAGTAGTGAAAAATACTAACTTATTGGCAATTACATAGATGGACCTGACCAAAATGCTGCTGTTGGGAGAGTTTCAGCACAAAACACTGGAGCAAGTTACCCCCAAGCGATGCATGTGCTTTTATTTCACATGTATTCATTAGTATCAATACTATGTTCAAGTGCTCAATACCCAAATGAGTATTGAGTGAGTACTGATATATTGATACCGCGCTATCGATACTTTCATCACTACTTCTTACTCAGTATTAATTCTTTGTATTGGTATTTTTTATTTATGTCACAGTAAACTATCACCCCACAGAGGTGATGACATTATGCCTAATGTGATTGTGGCCTCTTAAACCTTTTAAAAAGACTTAGTAAATAGTTTATGCTAATCAGGAGGCAACAGTAGCTAAGGCGGTAGAAAAGTTTGCCCACTGTCGCTTTTATTGTCTTATACTCACCCTTTAATAATCTGTGGACAAAGGTTGTTTTAAATGTGCTATAGAAATAAAGTTTGACTTGACTTGGCACTAACCTGAAGGTGACAGAATAGCACACTGTCCCATCCACCTTGCCTGTGTATGAATGTGTGAATATGTATGTATAATGTGTTAGAGTGATTTTGTGTTTTGTTGCCACATAAGGTATGCAATTACTGCGGCACGGTGGCTTAGTGGTTAGCACTCTCGCCTCACAGCAAGAGGGTCCTGGGTTTGGGTCCCGGACTGTGTCGGGCCTTTCTGTGTGGAGTTTGCATGTTCTCCCTGTGTCTGGGTGGGTTTCCACCATCAACCTCAAAACATGCACAACAGGCTAATCCCACAGCTAGGTACTCGTGACCAGGATCCTGGCTCAAGGTCTGGAGGTGGGTCCCCAGGTGGTGCCCCCAGCGGCATTAAAGAATGGGTCAAATGCAGAGAATGAATTTCCTTACGGAGACAATAAAGTCTACCTTAACCAACTTTGACTACAAAAAAAAAAAAAAAAAAACGCTGTATAAGACCGATGCATTATTATCATTACTATTTATATAGTACTGTAGTAATTTTGATAATGACTATTCTCAAACAAAGCTAGCCCTAAATTTCAGTAATCATATGAAAAAACTCAAATTATGTTTAAATTACCAGCAGGGGTTTCCACCAACTAAGTACTACATATTTAATCATTATGATTTTATAATAATAGTAATAATAATATCCTTATTCCTTTATGCCTATTTTCTCCATTTTTATTATCATTGCAATGGAATAAAAATAACATATTGCTTTAGTAAATTAATTTATCCACATAATTGGTTTAAAAAGTCTGTGAGATTGGTCAAAAAGCACAACCACCAGCTGTCTAATTGTTCTGACCACACATTTCAGGCACATAAAATCAAACTGCTAATGTCTGTAGCGCAATAATTAAACACAGACACATCTGCAAAGTCATAGTTTTATAGCAAACCCTAAATACATTAAAGCTAAAGACAACAGAGCTATCAACATCACCATCACACGCTGCGAAACTGGGCTTCAAGCTGTTTCTCTTGTGTCACTCATCTCCACTAATTAGCGCTTGTTTGGATGATGTCCCGACACACTTCTCCCGAACCACGCTGGGTCTTTTGATTACAAACAGCGAGCCCTGATTGCGATAAGAAGAGATCTGGCCCATCGGTGGCCTTTTCTCTGCAGAGACGACCCCCACATTCGCATTCGTTGGATGTTTGTGACGCTAACGAGAAGGCTACAGGCAAATTAGACCGGCGCCTATTATAACAAGTGCAGCTAAGGTCGCTAACGTGCAGCTAATTAGAGTAAACTTCAATGGGGTAATCCTCGTTAACTCCAGGAGCGGGATCAATAGAGCCAATGAGTTATCAATATGATTAGCTCTTAGTCTTTTTGTTAAAGGGTCAGAGGGGCCCAGAGCGGGCACGGTGTCAATACGATGACTTTGAAGATGTTTGTCAGATGCATGAATTAAAAGTTTGTTAAATGAAATGTGTAGCTTTAATTGGGCATTTGTCTAACGAGCATATGCAGACTTAATGAAGCAGCATTTATGGCTAGAGTCTCCTAAAAATATTGGTATTATAAGTTTTTTTTTTTACATGTTTACATATATATTTGCTTGTCTATCCTGACTAGGACTCTCCAGGTTATAATTCATTTTGGACATGTCAGCCCACTCATTGTTTGTTTTGTTTTAGTCTCTTTTGTGTTCCTTTATTATATTATTAGTAGGAAAACTTAACCAACAACAAAATCCATTAACTCATGACACAGTAAAAAGAGCTGCCTTATAGAAAAAGAAATAGAAATGTAAATTTGGCAAAAATGAGTGAAATCAAAACCAAACAGCATATGTTAAATTTGTATATACAAATGCACTGTCTTATACCAATGCTATTTAATAATAATAAATCTTTATTTGTATAGAACTTTTCAAAAATAATGTTTACGAAGTGCTGACCAGCAAACAGTAAAAATAAGACAGTAAAATCAACAAAGAAAAGTCATGCATAAATACATTTAGACAGACAGACTAACAGAAATAGACCAATAAAGTCATAAATATAAAAAATAAAAAAGTTATTAAAAAAAGCTGATGACACCAGCCTTATGTCCTCAGGCAGGTCGTTCCAAAGTCAAGGGGGTCAGACTGAAAAAGCTCAGTCATCTTTGGTCTTAAGTCTCGACTTTGGAACAAAGTTGAAACAAATTTACTGCGATATACACACCTCATGTGTCGTTCATTTATCATAATCCTGAGATGTCACACTGTTAAAGGTCCCCTATAATGGTAAATTGACTTTTTAAAGCTTTTAACCACGATAAAGTGTTGTTTCCTCTTCAAAAACATATCCAAAGTAGTATTTTGTTTCACACGTATCTGAGTAATCCTGTTTGCTGAGCCCGTCCTTTTCTAACGATCTGGAAACATGGAACCTGAAACCAGGAAGTGCTCCTGTTGCGTTTCTAAAGCCCACCATCACCGGACTCATCCTGATCATTTCAGCTCTTAAATTGCTGTCACTATGAAGCAGTCAGCTCATTTATCTCTCCAATAGCTTCATGTTGCTAACAGCCATGCTAAATAGCCATTTTATGCACTGTCCATTCTTAATATAACACTTAAGCTGTCTTGATCTGTCTCTTTTCATAGGATTAAAATGAGACCACATTAGACCCTTGGTACAGGACATGCCACCATTCTTTAGGATGAGAGCGGACATAAGAACAACATTCAGGGCATCTGAAAAGTGGTGTTTTTATTGGCCCTTGGATGAAGAACAAAATGTCTTCTTCTACTTTAAAGGCATCATGCTGTGCCTTTTGTGATCATTTCTGAATATTTTGGATACGTCTGCACGCACGCAAACAAGTGATAAATGCTAAATATAGCCGTCTTAATTCACAGCTTGTTGAGTTGTTTGAGGCTTCCTGCAGCGTGGACATCTGCGTTGGACATACCAGCAGACATGTCCACACCTGTATGGTCCCTCACAGAGTCTGCTCACGTCCCACTGAGGCTGCAGAGACGTAACTCAGCGTCTCACTTTCCTCTCCACCTGTTTCTTTGCTCTAACAACACAAGCAACACCAAGCTCTGGCTGGCACACGAGTCACCCAGACCAACTCACACAAGCATTACGGGAACATATGTCTGGAAAAATCTATTTCTATCCACGGTCTCACGCTATGTCCAAATGAACTGCGATTTTTTTATTTTATTTTTTTTTCCGAGCCGTCGACAGCTGCGCCAACAGGAGGTTAGGCGAGCAAAATGAATGAGCAACATCTGCAAAGTGTGGATTAATGAGCAAAATCATGTGTAAATTATCCACGGAGCTGATTCATCTGCTCAGCCATCCAGCCAGAGTTAGAGAGTTAGAGCCCCAACAAGTAACAAGGCGTCCCATCCACAAGAATATGTGGAGTCCAAAAAAGTCTGCCATTTTGTTTTAGTTAAAAATTATGAACTAAAGCATTGCTCAAAACAAAGTACTGCAGTTACTGATGATTTACGAACATGAGACGACCAAAACAGCAAAACAAAATATCCTAGTCATGGTTAGAAAACATCTCTGAAAGTAATAAACTAAAACTCGGATTCAAATTGGGAATCTTCTACTTCAGGGGTAAATGCTCCATCAATTGAGCCACAAAGCCGTAATAATCCAACAATGGCAAGAAAGCCAGCGAAATACATAATTTGTGTCTTTTTGTCCTTGCAGTTCCACAACAAGTAGTTAAAATAGCTATAAAAGTATTATTATTATGCGTAACACCAGTAGTAGTAGCATTAAAGGTAATATATTATGCTTTTATTCATGTTTTTAACTTTACTTTATCTGCCTAAAAGAAAAGGTTTTTAATAAGTACTCTACTGGTGCCATAAAGAAAAAGGTGAAGAGACCAGCAGAGGGCAGCAGAGTGTTGCAGTCTTTTGAACGTAATCAAAGAAAAAGAGCACGCCATTTCCTTCAACTTTTTGTATGATGCCTTTTTATGACAAAAATGAAAAACAGCTGCGAGGAATCAGGATTTTTTTTTTTTTTTTTTTTTTTTTTTTTTTGATAAATGAATGAGAGCAGACTGGATGTAGCTTGTTGATTGGTCAGTGCTTCCTGGAGTGGGCGGGGGTTTCGTGGAAGGGGTGGAGGTTTGTGAAACTGAGTGTTTTGAGGCTAGAAAATACAGGATTACTGAAACATATGTGAATGAAAACACAACTCCAGGTATGTTTTTGATGAGGGAACAACATTATAACATAGTAGAAAGCTAAAAAAAAAGTAGATATGGCATAATACAGCACCTTAAAAAATTGGTTCTACAACAAGCAGTTAGAGTAGTAGTGGTAAAAGTAGTAGTACTAATAAAACTAGTTGTAGGTAGTAGAAATGGTAGTAGCAGTAAGAACTATATACCTACAGTTTTGTTGAGTACTTTTATTTGTATTCGAGTAATACTATTTTGAAGTAACAGTACTTTGTCCTCAGTGCAGACTTTGAGTATTTCTTCCACCTCTCGCTCTACCAGAACATTCGGGAGCTATTCATTTCCAATAGGGCATTTTTATGTTTTAGCGTCTCTTAAATCTGCTCCATTACACAACAGAGAGGAATTTTAGTTTTAGTAATAAATAAATCCCAGTCATAATAAATTAAGACTGGGATAAAACTTAACTACTACAGTGACTGGTGCTTGTCACATTTTCTAGAATTAGAATTTATTCCCATTAGGGGCCACTGATGGTTACCTGTCTAAGCTACAATGGGCTTGATGAATACATTTTGCCTATAGTGACTGAATATGAAAGTGAATGGATGTCTTTCGGGGTTTGTCTCA
Source organism: Bostrychus sinensis (assembly GCA_020698575.1). Taxonomy (NCBI): domain Eukaryota; kingdom Metazoa; phylum Chordata; class Actinopteri; order Gobiiformes; family Eleotridae; genus Bostrychus; species Bostrychus sinensis. The sequence goes on along the minus strand of CM036244.1, from coordinate 12,087,294 downwards.
AGTGTTCATTAGATTAATTTTCCAAAGGTCACATTTAAAGCCTGTAAACCCATGCCATAATCAATGCCAAAGTTTGCCGTGCTGAAAGCGGACCTCTTGTTTGTCTGTTTTGATAATGAGCCAGGTTTTTGGCCTGAGCCTCTGTCCCCTCTTTCACCTCTCCGTCTGTCTGCGGAGGCTGCAGTCAGGCAGGAAATTGAAGCGTTTGTCCACGGAGGGAGCGCTTTGAAGCTGCAGGAACATGTTCTCCAAGCCTCATTAAATGTAGGTCAGGTCGGAAAATAAGACACACGGTGCAGCCGCTCTGTAGAATTAATATGCAGCAGATGAATCGTTCACAATGTACAGGTCAGGTCCAGAGCTTGGAAGGTGAGAGGGAGAACAAGGGAATAATTTTTTGTGTTTTGTGCTGGTTTAGAGAAGTGGACACAGAATCCAAGGACATTGAAGCAAATGTGTAAATAGTGTGAAGGGGCTATATTATGCCAAATCAACTTTCCTGAGCGTTCTACCATGTTATAATGTTTTTCCCTCATTAAAAACATACCCAAGCTGTGTTCTGTTTCATTCATGCCTGTGTAGTCTCTGACGCTGAGTTTCTGAGGCCTCAAAACGCTCAACAACAAGCCTTCTACATCCAGTCTGCTCTCATTCATTTCACCAAAACCTGTATAGCTCTGTTTCCACTGATTCCTGACACATATTTTGCATTTTGTAGTGATTAAAGTGATTTTTTGTTCACAGATTATGTTCAAAAGAGCACAACAGAGCTGCACTCTGCTGGTCTCCTCACTTGTTTTTTTTTATGGCACCAGTAGAGTACTTATTAAAAATGTTTGCTTTCTTTTAGTCACCCATGATGTTTTTAAATGTTGTAAAACGTGCAATGCTAGGCTTAAAAATATGAATAAAACCAAAATATGGCCCCTTCAGTTTTTATCAACATATGACATCAAACTGAGTGTCTGTGCACACTCGCAGGAAAGTGGGCGTGTGCCACATAAGCTTTAGGCACATAATGGACCGCTAAACCCAAAATAACCAAAGATACCAAAGAGTTGCAAAAAATAAATACAACAACAAAAGCAAAAGTCTTACAAAAGCCCAGTAATGTCACATGCAACAGGAAATGACTGTTTGTTTGAACTAACATGCTTCGTTTCTAAAATGTGCTCATTTTGAAACTAACAGGAGCACAGTATTATCAATATGCCAAACACAAAATATCTGAATATAACCAACATCTACTCAGGTTGCATGACAGAAATACTCCAAAGCAAATGCATTATCTTTCAACGGTCCAATAAATGTCCATAACCTCATTGTTAGAAAGTGAAAATACATTGAGCTGAGCTGAGATGATATTCTATAAAATGTAATAACTGTCTTTAAGTAGTGGGTCAAAATATGAGACCTAGTAATGAAAGAGGACAGAAAAACATTGTCTTCACTTCATGTCTCACTTGTATTTTTGCTTTTATAAAGAATATCTTATTACAGAGTGACAGGCTGCTGGGCTGCACGCCCCTGTCATCTGCCTCTGCTCTTAATTGTTCCTCCCTGAGCTGGATGGCTGCATACGTCTGTTTTAAACAAAGGAAGTGTTAGAAAATATAACAAGTTCACTGCCAGCCTGAGTCCCCTCGGACAGGTGCTGAGACACGGAGGTGGCACTAATGAACATTAATTAAAAACTTCTTAGTGGACACAGGGGGATTTCATTTGGCAGTGAAAAAGAACTTAGATAAAAGGCTGAAAATGTATTGGTCAGTATTTCATTCACAGCAGAAAATTAACACCCAAAAGATTTAATTATTTTGAATTAATTTGCAGGTACTTCTCATAGAGGTGGATCTCTGAAACTAATTGTGTAAAACTGTTATACTATTTTTTATAAATTACATGAACAATATCTGCCTAAGGCATCTCTTAAAATGGTTAAATTATTATTATTATTATTATTTTTGTATCTTTTTAAACAAGTCTTGGTCACCTCTAGAACAGCACTCCACATTTTACAACCTTTAAAAACATTTTCTCACTGAAAGGAAATGTTTCCAATAATTACTTTACTTGTGCCATAAAGAAATGGGCGAAGAAACCAGCAGAGGGCAGCAGAGTGTAGTTGTTGTTGTTGTTGTGCTGTTCTGAACAGAAACAGAGGGGAAAAGCAGCTTACTTCCTTAAACTTTTTTTGTGATACCATTTAACAAAAAAAAAAAAAAAGAAAGAAAGAAAAAGAAAAAGAAGGAAAATAGCTGTGAGGAATCAGTGGAAACTAAAGCTGCACTAAAGCTGGAGGTCTTTGACCAAACCCATCGGTACCCAGCGGGTTCAGGCGAGTTTAGGCATAATTTTTATCATTTTATTCGGGCCCGGGCTGGGCTTAGGCTTGCGCTATGCCTTTTGCGGTAAATGAGCAGTCATGTGATGTGTTTCGATCAGCATGAGAAAGATGCCATGATGGATGCTCAGGAGGTGAAGTGGAGGCTACTCTGTGGTGACTACGTTTTGGTTGAGCCAGCAACGAAAGCAAGGTCTGAGGCGTGGAAGAATTTTGACCATGTGCACAATGAAAATAATGAGCCAGTGGGTTATGTTAAATGCAAAAAATGTTCAGCCCAAACGACTCATTCTTGACAAAAGGAGGAAGACTTGTGTGTCTGTGCGCACATTTGAATTGGTCGGGCAGCAAACGGGTTCGGGCTTTAACAAAGCTGTCAATCAAAATGTACTTGTCGTGCTTGGGTCGAATTCTGTCGGGCTCGGGCCATGTCGGGCCAGACTTTTAAGGCCCATTTCCAGCTCTCAAGCTGCACACAGTTTTTTGTATAAATGAACGAGAGCAGAGTGGCTGTAGAGGGTTTGCTGATTGGTCAGAGCTTCCTGGAGTGGGCAGGGGTTCGTAGGAGAGGCGGGAGTTTGTGCAACCGGGAGTTTTAGAGGCTTCAGAAACTCAGAATATGCAAACAAGTGTTATGTAAGCAGGCATGAATGAAACAAAACACACCTCCAGATATGTTTTTAATGAAGGAACAACATTATAAGTTGCTAATGCAAAACATAGCTCCTTTCATGACAAAAGTCAAATCATTTTTTTAAAGGACTTGTTGTGGAGCTAAAGCTTTATACTGTTTTTGTATTCACTGGCCACTGGTAGTTAATTTCTGTTTACAAAATGCCAGAAAAAATCTTTCTGTAGTGATGTTTTGGTCTTTAACTGTGTTGGTGTTTGTGTGTTTTACTAAATTCTTCACTCAATGAGTCATGCTTTGAAATACAACACTGAAATGACAGCATCTACTTAAAACTGATGTATAAGGCAGTGTGACTAAGACAAGTCAATAAAATATTGGTTGAAATAAGAAATATGCATCTGGTTGGTTTCTCCTTGGACTGCCTGGAGGAGGAGTGCATAATAATGTTTCTTTGTTTTATTTTTTATTGATTCAGCCTTGCCAAAATAACTTCTTATTAGTTGCCACTTGCCAGATACTTTTCTTTTTGACTTCAGCTCTGAAAATGATCTCCAAATTCACTCAGCAACAGCCCATGGCCAATGATACGGAGTGGGCGTGTGCTGTATGCAGCCAAGGCGCTACCATAGTTTAAATTACATTCACAATACAGTCAAAGTCGATAAATAGTTAAAGATTAGGGCTCAAGGAAATATCTTGTACAATAATTTATGCTTGTAGCCATAAAATATTATTCACCCTAACCCCATCATGGCTTCTTGGTCATGCAGAGCCAATTACTCGACTAGGTTCATCCGTGACACAAGGTCATGCTAAAAGGTCAGTATCATCAGTGTAGGCCATAATATCCCAGCAGGAGCTCAGATTGTATGTGATGTTTTGCTGCTATCATCATTAAATAGAGATTTTAACGGCATATTAGCTGACATCCATTTTGATGGTGTCCTGGAGCGGGCCATCAGTGCCAATAATTACTGCTTAAAGTTCTATGATGAAAGAAACATTAGGGCCAAGCTAATTATATGGAGCCTGGGTGTATTGATCCACTGGGATAACCTTTGATTTCATTCTGATAATGTTTAGACCGCTGCCAATATTGTCCCAGGCCATACACTGATGAGTCTACAACCCCAATTCTGAAAAAGATGTGTAAATTGTAAATAAAAATAACATGTAATGATCTGCAAGTCTCATAAACCAAATTTCATTCACAACAGAATAATTCGATGGCAGCAACACATCTCAAAAGGTTAGGACAATAGGCTGGAAAAAATGTTAAACTAAATTAGTTTAAAATAAGTTTAAACTAATTAGGTTAATTTGCAATCTTGGTCACCTCTAGAACAGCAATGCATGTTTTACAAACCTCAGAGAGCAGAGTGTTATTATAATTTAACGCTCCTACCCCTAACTTTTTAGTCACACCTTTCACCTTAAGGTACATAAATGCACCAATAAAGACTGACATAGAAAAATGATCTAATAGTATTAATACTAACTAACTATAATTTTTTTTCTTTTTTTTTTATGGTTACAATGATTAACTTAAGTCCTCACCATACATAGCTTAAATTCCAGTTTTTGTAATTAAAAGTTGATTTCAAATTATGTCAAAAATCACAAAAAAAAAAAAAAAAAAAGATTTTCTTTTCTTTTTCCTTTGCACTTACAGTATGCAAATTAGATTATTTATTTATTTATTTATTTATTTATTTATTTTTGTGGCAGATTATCAAAGCTTGTGAGAGTAAAAAATTGGAATCATGATTGATTTTATTAGATTTAAAATTTTTGGGCAGTGGCAGATAAAACATCTTTAGTAACGCCCTTCCTCCTACGGCGCAAAAAAATGCACTGCCATAGAAAAATAATCTAATAATGGTTATTCAATTTATTTATTTATTTTATGGTTACCATGATTAAATTCAGTTCTCACCATACATAGCAAAAATTAATTCAGTTTATTAAATGTAACCCCTTAAATTACAGTTTTTGAGGTGCATACACACAAAAATTCATCCCAAAACACACACCTGAGGGAAATCGATGCCATTTGAATCAACACAGCAAAAGTTATCCACCAAAAAACTGTTGCAAAAAGTCAAAAATGTCTTAGGGCTGCAGGAGAGTTAACGTATAAAAGAACACCTCACTTTTTGTACGATGCCATGAAAAACAGCTGTGAGGAAACGATGGAAACAGAGCTGTACACAGTTTTTGTTATTTGTTGTTTTTTTTTTGTTTGTTTGTTTTTTTGCGGGGGGGGGGGGGGGGGGGGGGGGCATGAATGAAGAAAAACACAACCCTAGGTATGTTTTTGATGAGGGAACAACGTTATATTAAGGACAAAAGCTCAGAAAAGTAAAATTTTGCATAATATAGAGCTTTTTAAAGATGACTACCTGATTTTTTTTTCCCCTTGTATTTGAGGAAAACAAATTATTCAGTCACTAGCACAGTATATTAGAAGTCATCTCTGATAAAATGAGACTGAGATCAAGTTTGGGCTTTTTAAGTAAACCAATTTTTTTTTAAGAATCAAACGCTCAGAATGAAGAGAGATGGTCTCATTCAGATCAGGGACATTTTTTCACTACAAAACAGCAGAAAAAAAGAAAAACAGAAACAGAAAAAAGAAAATCTGACAATAAACAAACAAAAAAAATTATATATGAGAGGGGAAGAAAGATTTTTTTTTACTTTAACTTTTTTTTTTACATTTTCACAAACTTTTTTTTTTTTTTTAGGAAGGCATATTAAATTATTTATTAGTAATGGATGTGGATGCTCATGATTTTCAAGCAGCACTGCATTAAAAACAGACATTATTCTGTAATGGAAATGATTGCATGGATCAGAAAAACTTTCAGAAGTCATTATCTTTTAACAGTTTGCACAAATCCGGTTGTATCATGCAAAGAAGCAGCAAGAATATTGTTTTGGTTTTTTAACACTGTACGCGACGTCACATTTTTTTTTTTTAATTGGAGTCGCACTTGCCCTGATGAGTCTAGTTTGTTTTGCCATGTCAAATGTCATCTGGGGGAATGTTTTTAAACTTTGCACAAATTTTAAAAAATCGTGTTCGTTTACATCTGAAAGAGGAACGCCTCTGCCGCCTCTTCTTGACGCAGCTGCTAATGAGAATACACGAGTCGCCCTGGTACAAAATGTTTGTCCTCTAAAGCAGGAAGAGATTTAAATAAATTCACATAAAAATGCTTGCGGACCACTCTCCCTCTGCTCTCCGTCTTTATGACCTTTACCATATCTTTCTCTCAAAGTCAAACAGCTGCTCATTTACAGCTTTTGAATCAAGTTTCAAATGACTTTTCTGTATGAAATTGGCTTTTACAGGAACAGGACTAATTGACTGATAGCTTTCAGTTTCTGCACAAAGAGTTGCTGGACCAAGAAATGATTTGTTTTGTCTCTGAACTACATGTCCATGCAATATGGTTTAATGAATCTAAAACTATTGCTCTTGATTCACTGTTAACAAGCTACAAATATAGTTGTCTCTTAATTCTTGTTAAATTATAATTATTTATTCATATTTTTAAACCAATCTTGGTCAAATTTAGAACAGCATTGGACGTTTTACAGCCTGTAAAAACATTACCTGACTCTACAGGTGCCCTAAAGAAACAGGTGACGAGAGCAGCAGAGGAGAGTAGACTGCTGAACATAATATGTATAAAAAAGGAACTTTACTTCCTTAAACATTTTGTTTGATGCCATTTTACTACAAAATGAACAATGGCTGTGAGGAATCAGAGGAAACAGAGCTGCAGACCATTTTTAGATAAATAAATGAGCGCAGACTGGATGCAGAGGGCTTGTTGATTGGTCAGTGCTTCCTGGAGTGGGAGGGGAGTTATTTATGGCAGTATATGTATAAATGTGAACTAACCTAATCAATTGCTTGCATTTATGTACTGCATGTGATAAAAAAAAATGGAAATAGTACTTGAAAACTAGTGGCCATTTGCAGTACTGCACTGAAATTATGTTTCCTATTCTTTGGATCACTTTGTCCACCAATGGTCAACCACTGTCTCATGTATGGCATGTCCAACAAAATATCAAACTAAAATTTGTAAAGTATTACAAGTTTTAATGGTGCAAAGGTTTCAGCATATGGGCAACAAAACTTCAATTATGAGCAACTTTCAGAAATGCTTTAGCATGAGATACAAGAAGCATTCTCATGTATTTGTTATTTATTAGAGGCCAACATGTTTTGACTTGACAATCTTTTCAAAAGGATCTATCTCGCCCCACTCACCTGTCTGGATGAGGCCCTATATATATATATATATATATATATATATATATATTAGGAGTTTTTTCTTACCGAGAAAGAGGGTCTAAGGACAGGAGTGTCCTGGGTCTGTTTAGTTTAGTGTAGTTATTGTTTGTGTTGATTGTGTGTTTATGTTTGATCAACTGTTGTGAAGCTCTTTGAGGCGACTTTTGTTGGGATACTGGGCTATACAAATAAAACTGAATTGAATTGAATTGAAAAGGGCACAATCATTAATATGAATGCATTATTAGATAGTATGTACTGTATCTGATGAGTTCCTCAAACATTGTTCTTATTTTTTTGCAGGTTAACCATTAGACCAACTACCTGCAGCTCTCTGACCACCTGCTACTGTTCAAGTGTAAATGTTTCTGGGTTCATGGTTTGACTTTGTAGATTTTGTTACATCCTCAGCCCAAGCTGGACTGTGGCTGGTGGTAGAAGTTCCCATTTAAAACACTCTCTCGACCCTTAACCCAGCTACACAAAATAAGATTTGAAATGTCGACCAACAAAGAGACAGCTTTAGGGGGAAAGATTACTCCAACGCCTTTATGCGTGCATTTATATACAACTGTACCTCTGTATGCATTTACCCTCCAGCTCTTTGGCAAAGCTGTCTTTGGGTTTCCACATCTATTATTATTCCTATATTTTCTTACCCAAGGGCACGGAGATAAAACAAATACATCATCTTTTATCTGCACTGAGCCATGCATTTCCTGTTACTCTTTTGCAAAGTGAAAGTGAACATATTCCTTAAAGTTTCAAAACCAACAAGACTTTTTTTTTTTTTTTTTCAAGTCGTTTATCTGAGTTGAGTTTCTTCAAAGTAAAAAGTATGTCAAAGTGATCTCGGACAATGCCCTTTTAAGAGGTGTAGAAAGAGAAACGTGCAGGAAAACAAAAGGATTTTAAAGTTTTATATCAAGGCCAAGTTCAAAGATGAAAAAGGAAATATATTTGTATTTTTGGCAGTGTTGTATGTTTGCTTTCATACTAAAAAATATTTAGCTTTGAGGGCAATTGAGATTAAGGCAAGACACTGCAGACAAAATATCATTTTTATTTTTAATTTTGAGATTGTTCTGTTCTGACAACATGTTCCTTATCAAAGGCTAGTCTATCTGTTTGATTATTTCTACTAATGAGAAGTTTGATCTCTGGCATTCAGTCCAAATTCTTTTGTAAAGATGCACTATTCTAGAAATCCCAGATTTGGAAGAAACAACTTTTCTTGCACCCAACCTCTCTATGGCTGAAAGAAGCATCCCTTAGGCCTTAGTCTGGACATCATCATCATTTCAAAAATAGAAAATTAGGCTGCCACTTAAACAGGGTTTATAGATAAATATGGAAATTAGCAGCTTGTGTCAGATTAACACCAATAACTGCGAAGTATCAGAAACTGTTCTCTAATTTTCATCACTATTATTTTTCAAACATCTCATTAAAGGATTTTATATTGTACTTTGGACATATGTAACTCATAAAATATCCAAGCAGGAGTAAAGAGCAATGTTTAAGCTTAAACATTGTTCTTTACTCCTGCTAGGATATGTTTTTTAGTAGGATTAAGCAGTGACCCAGAAATTTTGAGAATTTTAGGTTGTTCTCTAATTTTGATCCCCAGTGAGTCTTTTACAGAGGTATTTATTGATAAATTATTCCTTGCCTGATTTATTGGGCTGTTTACTATAAATAAAAAGGTGAAATTTGATTTATTTTAAGGCTACTGGGAGTATTCTGTTACTGAAACACAAAATAAGATATCCATAATTCCCTCTGTAAAAAATAAATAAAAAATAAACTGTCATCTAATATGTCAACAAAATTAACCAGGTATATTAGACCTGGCTCCATCCAATAGTCAGATTTTGTATTTTAAAATGTATGCAAATTGGTAAATTTTTAAGTCGGTAATGCTTAGCTTAAAACAAAGTGACAGAGAAGTTTTACAATAATATCAGTCGTTAAAAAGTTTAGCCTATTCACCTGCAAAGTCTTACCTTAAAGGTCAGTGCATTTGCAGGCTTGTATTGTATACTCAAATCTCCTAAAGTTATAATTCAATTATCTGCCTCAAACTTCTCTCAAAGGACCTCATAACTGAGTGCAACCTTCTTCTTACATGCTCAATTTACTTTGGAAATTGTTTATTCCTCCACTGCGACACTAGGCTTTTTTCAGTACAATGACGACTGCGAGACGATTGGTCTATTTCCATACAAATTAAAATTTGACAAAGACAGAATAGTGCCACAGAGTGAAAAATAAATAACAGTGAGTGTTTCAGGGGATGGTCTCTATGGATGAAGGGAAAGGAGACGGAGAAAAAAGCCAGTAATTGATCAGCGGAGAGGACTCTGTGATCCGTATAGGCAGCCTTATGTCAATGCTCTCCTGCCCACTGCATCTGCCACTCTTCCTCCTAAAGCCACGGCGCCAGGGCTCCACTTTAATCTCATGCAACAGATGTTTAGAGAAAAAAAAAACAGCAAAATATAACTCTCCACTCAAGAATAAGTGCACTCTGACTGTTTTATTCAGCGTCTATGGAGAGGAAGAAAAACTGCTGCCAACACGTATCATACTTTGCTTCTATTTAAAAGACGAATTGGAAGTGACAGGATTGTAATGTTTTTAGGAAATTGTACTTTGAAAGAAACAAAATTTAAATGAAAACTTTACAAATTAGATTTGTTTTATTGAAGATACATTTATTTTCACAAGGCACTGCTGTCATTTTCACAGAAGTTGCCCAAAAATGCTCACATAAATCTTGGTTGTAATCTCTCTAAGTGCCACCAAAGTCATGTTAAATTTCCACTTATTCCGGACGTTTGGTCTGAGTGGAAAGATTTCCTTCACTGAAAATTTTGTTCAGCTTTTATTAACAAGTAGCTGTCAATTTGAAAGAAGGCTCCCCTACAATTGCGAGCACCATATGTTCCTGCTGGTAATCGCTCCAAGTGCCATTGAAGTCATGTTAAATTTCCACTTATCCCAGAAATATGACCCAAGTGGAAAAATTCAAATTTTACTTTTGCAAGAAAGTACTTTAACAGAAAATGCCTGAAAGTTACAGTATGTCCTGACTGTTAGTAATCTAAGTGCCACTGAAGTCCCACTTATCCCAAACATTATGTCCAAGTGGAAAAGTAAAACAATTTCTCAAACTTTACAAATTCGATTTCCTTCACTGAGGATTTTGTCCAATAGTTTCTGATAATTTTAAAGACGCTGCTGTAAAATTGCATGCATTGGGTTACGGTGTGTTCTGAACATCCTGATTGTAATCGCTCTAAGTGCCATAGAAGTATTGTTAAATTTCTACTTCTCCCTGACATTTGAGCGGTAAAGTGAAAAACTCCACAGACATTTGTGCAAGAAATGTCCCTTTAACAAAAGGCACCCATAATTGCATGCCTAAGATACTTACAATATGTTCTGAACATCCAGACTGAAATTGCTCTAAAAGTACAATTAAAGCCATTACTTTATTAAATTATCACTTTATTTATTATTTATTAAATGATTATTAAATTAATATCCTGAATATTCTGGGTACCTTAGAAAAGTGAGAAATTACTGCCACTTTTACAGAAGGTGCCCAAAATACTCAGAATAGTAGATGTTACTTATATGCTTCATGCATCCTAGTCGTTTGCTCCAAGGGGAAAACTAATAAGTAAATGTACAGTGGCAAGAAAAAGTACGTACAGTATGTACCCCCTTAGTATTTTTCATTTATTGTTGCCTTAAAACCTGGAATTTAAATGGACCATTGAGAGGTTCATGTCAGTCACTTTACATGACAACAACTAGGAAAATTAAAAATAAATAAATAAATGATTGTGAAGCAAATTAGAAATATGACAGAAAAAGAGAGAACTTGAGCGTACAAAAGTATGTACCCACTCATGTTAGCTCTCTGTAGAACCACCTTCTGAAGGACTTTCAGCTCTAACCTTTTCTAGGATAAGTGTTTATGAGCTTGTTTCATAAAATCACTGGGATTTGTGCTCATTCTTCATCTAAAAACAGCTCAAGTTCCTTCAGGTTGGATACATTGCACAGCACAGTTTGAGTCATTTTCTTCAAATATTGTCCTGTGTTTAGCTCCATCCTTCATTCCTTCAGTTCTGAGCAGTTTCCCAGTTTCCCTACCAATGACAAATATCCCCACAGCAGGACACTGCCACCACCAGGCTTCACTTTAGAGAGGGGCCACAGTCAGGTGCTAGGTTTGTGCTACACATAGTATCTTTCATTAATGGCTCATTTTAACTGTATCTGGACAGAGGTCTCCCGCGTGCCTTTTGGCAAACACAAAACATGTTTTGTTATTATTTCCTTTAAGCAATGGCCACTCCTCCCCACAGCCCAGCTCTGTGGAGTGTATGGTTCAGAGTGGTCCTGTGGACAGAGACAACAGTCTCTGCTGTGGAGCTCTACAGCTCTTTCAGGGTCACCTTTGGTCTTACTGTTGCTTCTCTGATGAATGCACTCCTGGCCCAGTTTGTGAGTTTTAGATGGTCCTCTTTAGGCAGGTTTGGTGTGGTTCCTTATCTTTTACATGTTGTAATGATGAATAAAATTGTGTTTTGTGACATAATGAGAGTTGAATTGCAGTCAGGACAACTTTAACTCTTTCTGTGACTTCTGAGGCTGAGTAACACCAGGTCTCACTTAGGGGCCTCTTTAAAAAGGGGGTAACTTCTTTTGCACATTCAAGTTTTCTGTTTTTCTGTCATATTTCTAATTTGCTTCACAATATTTTTTTTCTTGCATTTGCATAGTTGTTGTAATGTGATATAAAGAGACTGTAAAGCAACAATTAAGGAAAAAGGCTAAGGGGTACATACTTTTGCTTGCCGCTCTATATGTGACTATATAATTTTAGATTCAATCCACTGAAGATTTTGCTCTTAGTTTATTTTTTGCAACACTTCAACGTCAGTTTCACAGAAGCAGCCAAAATCACATACTGTATGTGACAGCTGTATGTTCTGCACATCCTAATCATAATCAGGCTAAGTATAACTGAAGCCAAGTTAAATTTCAACTTTGGTTCATAATAAAAACTTAAAAACTTCACAAGTTGTATTGCTTTCATTGAAAGTTTTGTTCTGTGTGTTTTTTCTGTCACTTTCAAGCTGCCAAAATCGCAGTTATATGATGGCTACAATTTATTCTGAACAGTCTGAGTGTAATTGTTAGTGTCATTGAAGTAACTTGAAATTTAAGCATCACCAAGTCATTTGGTCTAACTTGAAAACCATTTAAATATGGGAAACTTTACCATTTAAAAAAGCTTCAGAAAGTGAGAATATGTTCTGAAATTATGATTGTAATCACTTCAAGAGCCTCTAAAGTAATGTTTCTACTCTCAGAAATTTGATCCAAGTGGAAACAGAACAAATTGTTGTCATTTAAACAGAAAGAGCCCAAAATGCATCCAGGACCTTAACAATTTCTTCTGATCATTGTGCTTTTGATAATGCTTGATATTTTCCACTTACAGTACCTCAGCCATTTGGTCTAAGTGGAACAAACTATAAAACCTATGAAACTTTGGATAGATGCGAGGCTTTGTGATTGTAATTGGAGCTCTTGAAGTCAGCTTAAATGTGCGCTCATCACAGTTATTTTCGGGGAAGTGGAAAAACTAAAATTAAGAGAACTGTATAAAGCTTGGTTCACTTGAAATTTCTGTTTAAGCATTTGTTAAAATCTGCGAATGTCCAACAGTGTAAGATGATAAAAACAAATGATTCATTATAAGTATTAAGAATGCCAAGGCTGTCATCCAACAATTATTTCTTTTGTCCAATGTTTTGAGTGTGGATTGTTGCCTCTCTGGCGTTGTGGCAAGTCGGCGCTCTGCGGACAGCTCTGCGTGTGAACAGACCAGTCGATAACGCTTCTTTTGTCTGTATTGTTGTTGTTTCTCAGAAGCGGCCCAAGGATGAAGGTTACACAGGACAGAGTCAACAATGATGAGTGTGGAGAAAATAAATCTATTTTGTTTGTTCCTATTGGCTTTTCACCTCATGAAAAAAGGACATCTTGCTTCCCAGTTTGTGCTCCATAAATGTAAAGAAATACTACTGTTGTCCTCAAGATTTAAGTCTCTAAAATGTCTTTTGTTGCTTGTTGATACAGTAAGACCATATCTGCCATAAATGTTGTAATTGTGTGCCATCTGTGCCTTTTGTGTTGTACAAAGCTCTTAGTTTATTGATTGAGTCACTTGTTTAAATTGCCCCGCTTATTGCCTTCACTTCAACATCGTGTAAGAGGGGGAAAGCCAGTTTTATAGTGCATTTATCGAGCATTTATTAATGACCTGTGCATTTACATAAATTGTTTCTACTGCTGGTAGTCGAAGCTGGTAAAACAACAACTATTTCTTACCTCTTAAAGCCCCCATATTATACTAAAAGGACTTTTGTGTGAGTGTATTTTGTTTCATTCACGCTTGTTTGAGTAATCCTGTGCTGAGCCTGTTCCTTCTCAAGAGCTGAAAACTCTCGGGTCACACTTGACCCATGAAACCAGGTGCTCCTGTGTGTGTGTTTCTCAAGCCCATACGCTGTCATTACATTACACTCAGTTGGTGACCGTTAAAGTCAACTTATCTTGGATAAATAAGTAATAAACAATAAATAAAGAGTTTATTTGGTCACAAGTTAAGGGAGGGGGCTATTGTGATAAATGCGACAAATATTTTACTGCCACATACTTGTCCTAATAACATAAAATGAACTAACCCTAAACCTTAACCAGTTTGGCAAATTTTATTTTTATTTGTTTGACCTTTATTTAACCAGGAAAGTCCCACAGAAATTCCAAATCTCTTTCACAGGCGAGTCCTGGCTCCATGGGAGACCTATTATTCATGTTTTTAGTGGTAGGGGAAACCTATGCACACACAGGGGGAACATGCAAACTCCACACAGAAAGGCCCCACCCAGTCTGGGAATTAAACCCGGGACCTTCTTGCTGGGAGGCAGGAGTGCTAACCACTATGCCACTATGCCAATAAGCTCATATTTATTATCAAATTTAGCATAAATGGTACATGAGTTGCTGAGGTGCACCAGGGTTTTCTTGGAAACTTCCCCGCTCAGCCACGCCCACCCGGGCAAAATGCCTGTTTTTTTGTTTGTTTGTTTTGTATATTTGTTTGTTTTGTTTGTTTTTGTTTTTTTGTTTTTGTTTTTTTGTGTCCCCATAATTTACAGTCACCAAGAATCAGTCAGCTCATTTACCATTCTGTTAGCATCATTTACTTATAGCCATTTTATGCTCTGTTTATTCTCCACTATTGCCAGCAATCTAATCCACTTTATTTGTATAGCACATTTTATAAACAGACACAGTTTCCACAGTGTTGCACAGCATGGGGGCGACAGACACTTAATCCAATCGTCATTTGCAAACTCAGCTCCCTAAAAGAAGCCTTTTTTCACACATAAACTTTTTTTTTTAAGTTTTAAAATGTGACATACTCATGCAAAGGTGTTTAAAATGATTTCAAAAAGCCTGAAAAAAGCATATTATGGGACCTTTAGGAAATAGTGGTTAAGGATAACATCACAAGATCACATTTCTTATGACTTGCCTTTTAGTCATTGGTAACGGTACATGGCATTTGCTTCAAAATTTGCGTCAAAACATCACTGACATTTGTTAGATTTGTGCTGGATAGAAATGTTTAAGATACTACATTTTGGCCTTGCATGTTTTTTTTTGACAGGGCAGTGGAGAAAGGACAGGAATTCATAGAAAAACAGGAGAGACATTCTGCAAATAGAGTCCGAACGTGAACCCATGATGCTAAGGCGAGTTGTATCCACTCTATGTACTCACCGCACGCTCTACCAACTGAGCTATACCACTTTGCATAAAACACACTCTCATATGCAACAAGCATGATGTCTTCCAGGGCTTCATTAACATCTACAGGCAGCAGTCTTGTTTTGTTTTTTTCCCCTCTGGAGCTAAAGGACGTCTCCTTGGTCTGAGGTCAGTGGCCCGTTAGTCCGTCAGCTTTAATCACATTATTAGCATGTTAGCATGACTGAAATCGATCCACTGCCCATATTCTCTGTCGCTGTTCAATCAGACCGGTCTCCACTGGAATCAGCTCTGATTTATTTGTTTTACAAGTGGACAGCTTAATCAGTGTTGGAGCAGAGGAAACTGGGAATGGATCGATCTTTCATTTTACCACCGCCTGCTGGTTTAGCCGCGCAGGGAGTAAAGCAGCCAGAGGACAAGCTGTAATTATCCAACGCAACACATAAGTAAATTATGGCATTAAGAGTAGACTCGTTCCTACTGCGCAGTGATTCTCATACTAGTTTGGCTTCTTGATTCAATCCTTTCCTTTTATATGGGCTTGGGACCACCACAAAAACTACACTGGCTTGTGCTGGATTGCATTTGGAAGGCCTGTGATAAATGAACCGTGTAAACAACAAGCTGACGGTGCAGTTGCATATTTAGCAGCTTTTACTAAACCGTCAAGGCAATAAACTCCACCTTATAAACTTTTTTTTAATACTGGGTGGATAAAAAGTGCTTTATTTCCGCCCAGATTCTGTGGCTTTCTTTTTGACAAAGTGTCGTAGTGTTCTTTTTTAAAATCCTCTTATAAATGGATCCCCATCTGCTGAGTCTGAGCTGTATACATCCACCTGTCAGAGGAAGAGCAGAGGAAACTTTCTTCTCACTAAGTTCTGTCTGAGTTGTTTCAAGTCCCATAAACTGTATCCTTTATGTAAATAAAGATTGTATGGATTTGTCATAGGCAATGCATCAAAACTTTTAACAACATGCATAATTCTTCTGAACAACTCATTCCAACTCCTTATCCAAAAATATATTTTAAACGCTGATGGAGGGAGCAATTAGACCCATGCCACCATAATAATGTACTGCACTAATGACCACTAAATAAGTAATAAAAAAAGCAAATACATGCATTCTTGCTGTTGTTGAACTTCTGTTGGTTTGTTACAGTAATAAGTCAAAGAAAGATCAGTAATGGGCCATGGAAGCAATGATAAGTTTTGGTGTGGACCCCTCTGGATCCAGAATGTTTTTTTAAAGGGGATTATTATACAAAATCGACTTTTTGGGTTTTTCTAAAATGTTGTTCCCTCAACACACCTGGTTGTCTTTTGTTTAATTTATGCATGTTTAAGTAATCCTGTAATCTCTGGCACTGAGTTTCAGAAGTTTCAAAACACTTTGTTCCACAAACTCCGCCCTGCAGGAAGCACTGACCAATCAACAAGTCCTCTACATCCAGTCTGCTCTCAGTCATTTATCCAAAAAAAAAAAAAAAAAAAAAAAAAAACATCTGTTACCCTAGTTTCCTCATAGCTATTTATCATTTTGTAGTAAAATTTCATCATAAAATGTTTAAGGAAATAAAAAACATTTTTCTTTGTTTTTGTTCTGTTTTTGTTTCAGCACTCTACTGCCCCCTGCTGGTTTCTTTACCTGTTTCTTTATGGCAGTAGTAAAGTAATTATTGGAAACTCTTTAGTTAAATCAGTAAGGCATAAAACATTCAATATCATTCTAGAGGTAACCAAGGGTGGTTTAAAAAATAAATAAAGCATAATACTATCCCCTTTAAAAAAAATATATATATATATATATATATATATAAAAATTGTCCTCTCGCCCTCCGCGGGCGGTTTCATCCATCCAAGCTCGGGTCCTCTACCAGAGGCCTGGGAGCTTGAGGGTTCTGCGCAGTATCTTTGCTGTTCCTAGGACTGCGCTCTTCTGGACTGAGATGTCTGATGTTTTTCCTGGGATCTGCTGTAGCCACTCTTCCAGTTTGGGGGTTACTGCCCCGAGTGCTCCGATGACCACGGGCACCACTGTTGCCTTCACTTTCCAGGCCTTCTCAAGTTCTTCTTTGAGGCCTTGGTACTTCTCCAGTTTCTCGTGTTCCTTTTTCCTGATGTTACAATCGCTTGGTATTGCGATGTCAACCACAACGGCTTTCCTCTGCTGTTTGTCCATCACCACAATGTCCGGTTGGTTTGCCACTACCATTTTGTCTGTCTGGATCTGGAAGTCCCACAGGATCTTAGCTCGGTCATTCTCTATCACCTTTGGAGGTGTTTCCCATCTTGACCTCGGGACTTCCAGACTGTACTCTGCACAGATGTTCCTGTACACTATACCAGCCACTTGGTTATGACGCTCCATGTGTGCTTTCCCTGCCAGCATCTTACAGCCTGCAGTTATGTGTTGGATTGTCTATATATATATATATATATATATATATATATATATATATATATATATATATATATATATATATATATATATATATATATATATATACACACTAGGGGGCCAAAGTTGGAAGAAGTGTCTGGTTTTGGTGGAATCTTTGCTATTGTGAAATATAAACTTTGTTGCAATGAGTAGAGCATTTACCCCTGAACTAGAAGCTCCCTGCATGTCTGTGTGCTTTTGTTAGTATTTTCAGACAGGTTGTATATTTTTGTTGTATTGTTAATCATATAAATGTACAGTATGTTAATGTACTTACATTTTTTTAATATAAAAGATATTTTTCCAACTCTAAGAACAGCCTACTACTTTTTGCTTAAAGTGGAACTCAGTAACTGCTCGTTTCTTCGCTCTTTTTGCCTTTCTTTCCTTTATAGAGCGCCCCCATAGTTTGGAGTAAATCACTATCATAAATACTCACAAGCCCAGTTGACTCCTGTGTGACCCCTCGCTCATTTTTACTTCCGTTTTCCCCTCTGCGTATCTGTACAAAGTTTTTTCTTCCATTTGGCCGCTCTGGCTTTATAAAAATCAAAAAATAAAGCGGTTGCTAGATTGTTGTTTTGCTAACCGAGATGTGCCGCTTTCTCCCGAGACCTAAGACTTCTGTGACTCCGGGTTGGCAACACTCACTGTTGCAAGTTTCACTTTCAGCTCAGAGACACCAGGGGGAGCTGCCGCACACTTCATTTACCCCACAACAACTCATTTAACCATCACACGGGCTTCGAAACGGTAAAAGAGTTACTGAGTTCTGCTTTGAAGTCATGTAATTTCCTTGGATGTCCATAAAAACAAGATGTGTGACCCATATGTGCATGTACATTCCCTGTGGATCATCAAATACACCGACTGCTATGAACCTTATATCAGCTCAGCAGCATGAGTCTGGCCAAAAACAGCACTGAGCGCTTTAGTTTCTATGCAAAACAAATATAGCTCTGAACACCACCCACAATCCCTGGCAGTTCACAGGGTCTTTCTTAACTCGCCAGCAATTTCCAAATGACTTCTCTGCACGCTTTATATTCAGTATATATATATATGCACTCATAAAGAACACATTTTGTTGACTAATGTTGGTGTAATTGCATGTGTGACGTTTTATATAAAGGCGGCCCACTCTCTCCTCGGTCTTCCAGTTGATGTGCGGCGGGCTGGTAATTAGTAAAACAGGTGGGAAGTCATTAAGAAGCAGACGCTGTGTTCTTTGCAGCAGAAGTTAAAAAATAAAACAAGCTACAGAAGGTGTACGGATTCGGTGTAGGCTCAGTGTGTGGTATTACATTTCAACACTGTGAATTTGTCGGAAAGTTATCAGAGCAGAAAGCAGAAAGCGCTCTGGCAAAAAAAATGTGATCTGTAATCCAGAAATAAACACAAATGTTCAGTGCAATCCATGTAGAAAAGAAAGTCGACTTGGGCGGAAGTTTAGTTATTACAAGAGCTCCAATGCATTTAACAATCTGCTCTGAAAACTTTGCTGTATGTGAAGCTTCCTACTTTTACTAATAGCAGTGATTTGGCGACATTGTGGAAAGAAGCAGCAGAGGACTTTAAACCCACACTTTACTAAAGAAACGGGGCACTGCTGGAGGGAAGTAGCACAGCATGTGGTGTGAGTTTTCTGTGAGATGAATCCCACAAAGCTTTGTAATGAATCAACAACTAACTGTGTGCCATGTGGCCTACACTGACAGTGTAAAAACATATATTTATTGCTCAGTGTAATATTAAAGGTTTTCCAGCATTGCACTTCTCCCACTTTTTGCACAGAATAAAAATGTCTGATTGCCAAACACACAATTACACTTGTGTTACTGTTGTTGTTTTCTGGAGTACATGTATATGGATGTTACCAGGTATTTGTTCAATGTATTTGTCCGTTCCCTTTTTGATGGTACCAAGGGCTCCCACAATCACCAGAATGGTTGATGTTTTTAGTCCCCACCTTCGCTCAATCTCTATCTGAAGATCTTTATACTTGCTGAGCTTCTCTGGAGTTTTGACAGAGGTGTTGATGTCCAGAGGCACAGCCATTTCTATGAGGAGGCAAGTTTTGTCTTTTTTTCATTTTTAACCACTATGCCAGGCCTGTTTGCTGGGATGGTCCTATCTGTGTGGATTGGCATGTCACATAGTATAGTGCTGTCATCATTTTCAGTGACAGTCTTTGGCTCGTGCTCATAACATTTTTCTTTGACTTCAATGCCATGTTCTTTGCAGATGTTCTAGCAGATGTAAGCTGCAGCCCTGTTATGGCGGTATATATATATTCAGTTTTAGCTAATTCAGGTCAGCCAGCAACCAGATGGTCTATGGTCTCATTGTACTTTCCACACAATCTGCATAGCGATGATGATTTCATGTAGGTACCGCCGTGTTGGCAGACTCTGGTCTTGAGCAGCAACGATGAAGCCCTCAGTCTCTGTCCTCAGCCCAGCTGCTCGCAGCCAACGCTGTATTTTTTCCTGGTCAACATCAGCTTGCTTGACTCTTTGAGGAAATTTCCCGTGGATCTTTTCTGCTTCCCATTTTGACCTCAGTTGCTGCAGGGCTTGTTGTTTTGCTTTGGCCTTTATTTGGCAAGCACTGTATGTCATATTATTATTATTATTATTATTATTATTATTATTATTATTATTATTATTGCTGCTACTACCAGACTTTGAATGGTGGATAACATGTATTAGAAAAAGTATAAAAAGAATGTAAATGTAAATTATATAAAGTATTTTAGCAGATTTACACAATTACAAATACAAGAATTTATTTCAGCTGCTTCCTTTAAAAGTCTTTTTTTTTTTTTTTTTTTTTTTTACCAAATGTTCTTCTTGACATAACCCTCTCCACTTATCCAGGCTTGGGGTCAGCAAGTTTTATTAAGGGCTCACAAATTTATTTTAAAAAATTGTATGTTTGTTTTTATTTGATGTACAATTGGTTCAAGTGCAGGATTTTCATGTTAAATCAAATTAATTCTTACCAAACTTGCCAACTTCCCATATTTTACCATTTTACTTTGTTTCCTATGTAAAGGAGTATTTTAGCGTGGGGCTCCATGCCAGTCACAACTCACAAAACAACAGAAAAATACTAAAACAAACTTGTAATAAATGTATTGTATTATTTTCATGAGGTTGATCTTACTGTGTGCAAAGTAGAAGGATAATTCTTAAAATAAAAGTTTAGCCAAAGACAAATAATTAGGATTTCCAAATGTCTACAGAGAAAGATCCAGAGCCTGCAACATCTGGTTACTCTGGCTGCTGTGGGACTCAGGATAATCCCAGATGCCCGGCCTCGGGGCAGAGCCGGACTGGGAGTAGACCCAAGCTCAGGAGGGAGCGCACTGGGGCGATGGGATCGGACACAAAGAGCCAAAAATCACTGCTGTGGGGGAAAACATCTGGACTTAGCTAAACTCGGGCCCTGAACACATCATCAGACATTAGCAAACTCCTCCAGAGGCATCATTATTTACTATATATATTAACTAACAGTGTAGAGGGGCAAGAAGGTTGTGGGTTCAATCCCCAGGCTCCAGCAGATCATGTGCCTTCATCTCACTTTATCCTCTGCATCCTCTTCTCTCACACCAAAGCTTTGTATTTGTGTGAGATGCACCATGACCTAAAGGGTTGCCAAAAAAATAAATAAATAAATAAAAAAATCTACAATACTGCCTGTCCCAAGCCCAAATAAATGTGTGATTATGGAAGGATATCCGGAGTAAAACCTATACCCTGATAATGGGACTTTTTATGGTGAGGCAAAATATTTCACCTCCTTTTTTTCTTATAATAAAATAAAGCTTGGACACCCTTGCTGTAGGTGTCCTGTCTGTCAGCTCCAACCTCACCATCCTTTTAGCCATATTTTCACTATCCCACCTCTGTACTTGTCCAAACCATCTTAGTGTGGCCTCTCTGACTTTATCTCCAAAACATCTAACACGAGCTCTCCCTCTGAAGTTTTCCATCCTCATCATGAACAAAGAGAACCTCAACATCTTCACCTCTGCTACCCCCAGCTCTGTTTCCTGTCGATTTTTTAGTGCCACTGGTGACACTTGCATTATCATTTGACTTTTAAAACACATGCTGCAAGCCACCCATGCTCCCAATGCCATCAAATATTCTACCCTGATGTCCCACCTCTGAATTAACTTTATTTTAATGACATTTCTTTACGGTGCGACCTGCTCCAGGCTCTATTGAAGATAACACGCATTGATTGTGCGTTTCAGCTCTTTTGTCGCTCTTTTTGTGTCCACAGGCTGTTAATGTTGCAGGAGCCCAATGTCAGGTCTACCTCAAGGCAAGGCAAGCACAATATATATAAAAAACAGTGGTAAAATATTCCTAAGTGCAGCTTATCCTTGATGGTGCCATTGGATTTAAAGAGCGCCCGCAGCTAAGTGTCTCAGAGGTGAAGTAATGATCTTTTACACTAAATAGTGCTTGAACGTTGCCAGATGTCATTGTCTTTTGTCTCCATGAAATGTACATGCAGCTGTGAAAATGATCTTACAATGGGACAGGGGCAATAAAAAGGAATTGGGGCTTGGAAAATGTACACAGACAGCTGATATCTAAATGTACATGCATCAAGGAGAAAAGGTAATGTCTTGTCAGGCATTTTTTCAAGTCAGGTATTTGTTGGAGCCGTAAAAGAAAGATATCTATCCTTTTCTTAACTGTAGAAATACCTGCAGGCAAAACAATAAGCATTTTTAAAGTTAATGGTCCCTTAAACAGCCAATGAACACACCATTATTCAGAATAAGACAGAGAGTAATGCTAATGCAGCTGCTTTAGATGAAATTATCCAAGTTTAAATATCTTCCTCTAAAGCTGGGGCCAAGATATCTACAACAAAGTAACATTTCTACATCTAATAACATGGCTTCTTCCCCAGTGCATTATTCCACAGTATCCTGGTTGTAGTTTGTTAAAGGTCATTTATCTTGAATGTATAGCCTTTAGAAGAATATAATGAGGAGATACTTCCAAGGTGATTACAAGGCCATTCCCACTTTTGTGCTGCACAGATTAAGCAATGAATTCATCCTCATGGAATCAGGAACAATTTCCATTATTTTATAAATTGTGTGTTGTGTGTTGAAAGTATGTATGCTGACCTGATACCTGTGACTGCTCATTCACTTCTACACTCACACTCTCAATAAATTGTGTAAATATATACACATATAATATAAAACATGAAGAAAAAATATATATTTTGTTTTTTTTATCATTAACCCTTGTCCTCATCAAACATAGCAAAAGTGAATAATTTTTTAACCCTCTAAATGCCAGTTGTTCAAATAGTTTCAACAAATTTGTAGGTCCATGATTAGTCCTAAAACTGATTTTGATACATTTTTACTTTTGTGCCATCACAAAAAAGGGCTATAACTCATGTTATTCCTCAGTCACTGTTACCTAATGGGAATTATGAGGGAATTATTTCCCACAGTGCAATAAGAAAAAGCTGGATTTGGTGGTGATTTTTTTTTTTTTTTTTTTTTTTTTGTATATTTTTTATTATTTTTTTATTATTATTAGAATTTTTTCCTCTGTCTGAAAGGGTCAAAGAGGAATAAACATGATTTAACATTTCTGTAAACAATAATAATAAATGATTTTAATGTAAGTCAATGGGATCAAAAAGGGCTTTAAGAGGAAGAATGTGAGTTTTTGCCCAGACAGTTGAAATTGTATTTATTTTATTTTATTTTCCAGTTAAAACTCTAAAATCAATTTATTACTGAACATGTTTGTCAAATATCATCACAATAGCTTAAAAAAATGCCAAAATGAGAGCAAAAAAATACATTTGAAAAGCCCTAAAAGGGAGCCAGGAGGGCTGAGGGTAAAATTAACATATTTTAAAGAATTAGTTGTGAAATGCATTGTACATTTGCCCCAGTTGAAGCAGCACATGGATTAGTCTCTATGCCATTGCTCCTGTCTGCTTCTCCAAACTGGAATCTGACTGACATCACTTTAGCTCAAATAACCACATTCACAGAAATAAGCCATGTAAATCCTTTCTTTAAAACTTTCCTTGCAGTACTTCTGTTTGACTAAAAATGATGTAAAATGCACTCTTTAATATAAAGCACTAAGACCTATAATGTCACTATATTGAGGTTTTACCGTACTTAAGACCAAACTCCTCCTACAGCAGGAGCAGAGAGGAGCGGCGCCGACTATTTGAGGAGGTGATTATGTCTGTGCCTCACAAATCAAATAGGATACAGGGAGATTTGGCTCGGGGCAAATTTAATCTTACAGAGAACGCTCTCAAAGTATTGCTTAACTCGCTTCAGGGGGTCAGACCAGGAGAAACCTGTGAATTCAATTTTGGGCATCACTTTTTTTTTTATGGCACATAGGACGAGTGAATGTCATGCTGCTCCGAACACGATTTTCAATTGGGCTTAAGAGCTTTCAGAATATTTCAACACTCAGCAAGGCACGGCTCGTTTTACTGAATACAACTCACAAAAGGCACTTCTGTAATAAATTTCTGTTCTTATTATTCAGATTAAAAATTGAATGGTTGTAAATGTTATGTAAGAAATACTTTGGGAAATCTGTTCTCTGCATTTCACTCATACTTAAAAGCTGCTGGGATGGCCTGTCAGGAGCAGTGGGCACCCGGATCTTGGTCAGCAACAACAGCAAAAATCCCATACTAATTGTTTTTTTTTTTTTTTTGGGTGTTTGTTTGGTTGGCTAATTTTTGATTTCACGCCACAATATTATAACCACAGTATCAGACTTTCCCTGAAGCTGTAATTGTTCCTGTCATGATAATGGGGGCGTGCAAATTTAACACAGAGTTTAGTGAAATGTGCAACAAAAAAAACAAAAACAATGTAATAATCAGACTGGTATAGATTCTCAAACCAAACTGAGATGTTTTCCGTCTTACATTTTTACTGCTCTGTGCATTTAAACAAGTGTCACATCCTGGAAAGTCCGACCAACTGCAAAATTGGTCTGAACCATGGTCCTGGGGCTCTAACCTGAGGATTTGGTTTCAAGTCGGAAAGTCTGAAGTTCCATTTAGCCGTATCCTCTTCATATTTGTCTTTCACAGCAGCTAACTTGCTATGCCTAATTGGTTTTCTCCTTGGTCTTCTGTCTAGCAGCTCTAAGTTGTTGTTCTGTTTTTGCAAAAGTTGTATACCACTGACAAATGATTGGTGAACATAAGACACAGATAATGGATGGATAAAGAGCTTGAAAATGTAATCAGTATACAAGTTTTGCTTTGCTTTCTGTTCTTTTCTAATATTGGTAGTTTTAGAACAGAATGGCTTTATTGTCATTGTAAATAAAACATAAAATGAAATTAGAGAATAGAACAGGCTAATGTCTGCTGGATAAAATATCTTTGAGCATTATCAACATGTTTTCACAGACAAAAGAATCCCAGGCACTGTTTCTTGTATAATTAAAAAGCCTTTATTATAGCATGGCTCTTTAGGATAAAAATATACGCACCAACGCATTTCGGCTCAACATGGCCTTCCTCAGGGTGCAAGGACAAAAAAAGAAAAGAAAAAAAAACTTGTGTCTCAACTTTATATTTATACTATACTTTATATTCCAAATATACCACTACTGATGGTAAAAATCTGCTCTTTTCTCAATAAATATATAAGAAATGAAGAAAACCTACTTTCCATTATTAAACTAGCTCTCTTTTTGGTAGTATGTGTTAATTAATAGGCCATTTTGTATTGTTTTTAAGCATCTTTACCCAATAATGATTACAAAAACTTACACGAAGCTACTATAATCCCTCTGAAAAGTGGTAGCCAGCCATTTGTATTACAAGTGCCATTCACAGTTGCTCCGGTGACTTTCCCCAGGCCTTTGTTGCAGCCACTTACCGTGTCACAAGCACTGCTCAGCGCAATCTGTCTCTGAAGATGTATCATGACAGCCGCTCCTCTCTGCTACTCCGAACATCGCTCCCGTCCGAGGGCTGCAGCTGCTCTGGAGTACAGAGACAGAGAGATGGATAAATGATGAGGGCCACTAGAGACACAATGACAAAGACAGAGCTTGTGTGTAAGTCCTGAGTCTAAAAGAGTATCGCTGAATATTTTTAACTCCACAACAGCGAGATATTGGAACAAACGTGGGTCCAGGGAACATTTTTCTTAAACTGCTTTATGGGTTTTCTGTTGGACTGTGGTTTCATTCGAGGAAATTGGTCAGATATTGGACTTTCCATCATCTTATCAATCTCACTTTGCTGCTAAAGTGTTAAACCTCTCACTTCGAGATGTGACGAAAATGCTCAAAAGAAAATAGAGCTTAGACCCTTGGAACGAACAGAAGAAAAAGCTGAAACATTATATGGATTTAAAGTCATTTTTAGGTCTATTTTCTATTGTGTGCAAAGGATTTATTTGGTACTGCTTGGTTTGAGTTTGATTTCCAGGGGCAGAACTAACAGTAGCAAAGTAACTAATCACCAAAACAGAGGGCGCGGACTAGTATCAACAAAAAAACCTTGGTGGTGTGGTAGAGACATTTATGAAAAGCAAAAGCCAGCTGTACAAAGACTTAAGTGAGTTTGTTTGAATGTGGTCGTTACATCGGACGTCAACAGGACTTTACTGTTGTCAAAATGGAAAAATGGGTAAAAAATCACAGAGGAATGAATAAAAACAATGTAGAATCAACAGGTGATGAAGAAAAATGCTAAATGCCATCAAACAACAGTGGATGAAATTATAAAACTTACTCTGTATTAGCTGGCGCCATGTTTGTCATTTTTGATCGCTGTCTTTCTATTGACCTCCTAATGACTAGCCAGTTATCTTTCTAAAATTATTTTTATGCTATGCTATGACACCAAGAACCAGCATACAGGGTTTTGTTATTACAGTGACAAGGTGAGACAATGAAGCGGAGAGGAGTTGCCAATGTTTTCTTTTACACAATGAAACAAGAGATAAGAACTGCATTTGAGAACTGAAAATGTACAATTTAATTTACAGTAATGAAGTGAATAATTGGGTTATTTTTTTTCCTTTTGTCTGTTTCCTTCTGGATATTGATTTGGCATAGGTTTTTTCAACAGATGTGCTTCATTTATCTGGGCTTGGGACTGGCCGGCACAAAGAGTACACAGCTGGCCCTTCATATAGGCAAACTAAGCAGCTGCATAGGGCCCCACAGACATTAGAGGGCCCTCCCAAGGCCATTATTTGATTAATTTGCCAACTCTATTTGATAAATATTCTGGTTATAATATTCTGCTTGCTATTGACAGTCATTTTTGCTGAGGGTAAATGGGGCCCAATGCAGTCTGTATATTAATGTGTTTTACTTCCTGTTTACCTGGGGCCCCCTTGCTGAATTTGCATGTCACAAATGTCTTAAAGCATTCATTCCCTTAGAGAATTAGTCAGTCAGTGTTTTATTAAAATGACATTAAAAGTAATTAAAATTACTGAGAGGCTCAGCCCCCAAACCTGTCCTGCCTAGGGCCCTAAAATGTACAGGACCGGCACTGCCTGGATTTACTTGTTTTCTTAGCTGACCTTGATTAAAAAGTGTTATATTTTTTTATATCAGACCCAGAACTTAAAAAATATGGTAGATGGCCTTTATAAACTCTGGTGGCAAAAGTGTTTTAATTTATTTATTTATTTATAGTTTATTTGATAGGGACAGATACAATAAACATAGATTATCTTCTCAAAGTAATCCAATGCCAGTATCACAGTGTTCATAGCCAAGGCATAGAAGGGCTTTTGACAGATACAGAAATATTACACGTAATGAATAATAAAGATTAAAAGTGAAACCAATGAAATGTCAGAAAACAAGTAAACAGATAAAGTATCTATGTATACATACATTCACATCCATCCACCTACACCCACCCACAGACCCTCTCACAACCCACACACACACTCACACACAGACATCCACACACACACTCACACACAGATATCCACACACACACTCACACACAGACATCCACACCACCCAGTTTATACATGATCACACTGTTGTTGCTGTATAAGCCGGGAGAGAGTTCCATAGATTTGCTCCTTTTACAGAGAAAACAGTCTGAGCAAAAGAAGTTTTACAGAATGAAACTTTACAGTCTCCACATGTCACTGCTCTCGTAGGTCTGATGTTTTGTAGTCTGTTCACAAATTTGCAAAGTGGCTCCGGAGCAAGTCTATTTAAACATTTAAATACAAGTTTCATATAACTGAAATTACAAAAATTTACAAAATTTAAGATTTTATGTTGAATTAAAATAGAACAGTGATGAAACCTGATGGTGGTGCAGTGGTGCAGTACGACAGTTGAGACAGAATCATTGTATTCAAGAAGACATTAGCACACTCAAATGTTAAGCAGTTCCTGATAGTCCTGAAACAATTTATAGTGGCCTTCATTTTTATAGACAGGCTTTTGATGTGACTTTTAAAATTTAATTGAGAGTCTAATATCACTCCTAAATGTAATGTCCCCAGTGTCCTTTTTAGAGCCAGAGAACAATTATGGTAGCCCTTTAGGGACAAACTGTTGTCTGTGAATGAACCCAGCATATTAATGGGGATTGATTTTGTTACCAAATCACATTTAATTTAGTCAATTTAAAATCCAGATTCATGCAAGAATAACAAGGGGTTCTTAGTTTGTCCACTCTGGGCAGCTGTACAAACAGAAAGCAGTGGAAAGAAAATTGCATCTTCATTTTTTGGTGTATATTTGGAAAAATTTAGTCTGCGCACTACAACAATGCATCTGGCTATGTTACAAACTTATATACAGATTTTCTTTTTTTTTTTTTTCTTCTTTTTTTTTTATTCAGCTATTTAAACAGATAATATAAGAATTTGCTTACACAATAAATCCTTTTTTTAACAGTGCTCAAAATGTATTATTTCTGTTATTGATGAATAATAACTTAATTTGTCTTGACTCTTACTATTTTAATAATCTATGAACATCAAATTTAGATGCATCACCCGACCTCTGAGTTGAGCCAAAACTTCAGTGACTTCTTCCACACAGAAAAGCTGAGAACTGCACTAGACTTAAGCCTTGGGGATGAGCAGCAGATGTGGAGTGAAAAAAAAAAAAAAACAAACTTAAGGAAAGGTCAAACATTAGGGATGATAAATACAAGATTATATAGGACACATATGATTAAATAGACACCGCAGGGTACATTTACAGTGACAGTGGGAACTGCTGAGTAAAGATGATGAGAGAAAAGGCACAAGGGACACCTGGGAGAAGAAACAGAGGAAGGGCATCAGGGTCAGGGCCAAAAGAGAAACAAGGGCTAAATTCAAACTCGATAAAAGTACAGCAAAGGTAAAGCAAGACTTTTTTTGCTCTTTAATGGTGAAGACAATCCAGTAAGGTCCACTGTGATAAGCGATAAGTGAATGAAACAGATTAGCAGTGACCACTTTGATTCAGTGAGTGAAGCCGAAAAACTTTAAAGATAGTCTTCAAACAGAACACCAAGAAGAGTTATAAATATGCAAACTACAATTAATGAAAATCTTTGAAAGCTCTGTCTCTGTCCCTTGGTCTTTTTGCTGCAAAGTACTTCATAGTATAAGCCTGTTTAATTTAGTCTCAGACATTTTGTAAGGGTTGTATCAAATTCTCACAGATGTTTTCAATTGGAAAAAAACACGAACAAAATGTCATGCTCATATCATTCAGCAGAGGAAACACATCTCTGGTTAAACTGACCAAGGTATAGCCCATAATGCTTAGTTTTTACCCCCACAAAAATGAACAAAAAAATAAATTAATCATAGCAAATGTGCACATAATGGGCATTTAATGTTCAAGGGGTTCAAAATGATGAAACATAAAAATGGCAAATTAAAATACAACAGATGTCTCAGTGTGTCCTGTTTTAGTACACTTCAGCAAGTAATTGTATTTATGTGCATATGTTATAATTATTGATAGATTGCTCTCTGAAGAGGAGCTATGGAGTTATGAGGAGGATCTACGTCACCAATGAACAAACTCTACAAGCCTGATGGCGATTTCTTTAAAAATCAAATCACAATTAAGTGTCCTTTTTGTCTACACCAGACAACTGTAGGCACATGAAGAAATAAAGTAAATAAACTAAAATAAAAACCTGCCATTTCTTCACAGTTAACTTGGATTATGTGATGAGACAATCACGTCTAATGGTGATAATAATAAATCACAAATCACTAATGCCTCAACACCAGGGGTGAAAGTAGATTTTTGCTTATGCCGGTACTATAACAAATTATGCCTACATATATATTTTTAATGGCAGAAAAAGCAGATACGCGGTTGAGAATGAATCTTGACTATAAATAAAAAATATAGACATGGCTTATACGGGGTTTGACAACAAATCAAACATACCCTATAAAGGTCAAGGCCCCAAACAAGCTGTATGCGTAACTGCAGCGTGGTGACAGCGTCAGGGAACTGTTTTCACTTCAGCCCCAGCTCAGCTCAGAGCCACACTGCCTGCGTGAGACGCGAGGCTCGACAGACGTCAAACGGGGCTGTGACACAACTCTCCTAGAAAATCAAACCCACGCCGAATTTTGATGGTGGCTGGCACTGGGTTGCGTTTTTCACCCAAAATAAACACAAAATTAGGATAAATTGTTATATTTTGGCAACTACAATGAGCATTACCCATACCTGATGAATTTTGTGAATGGGGGATTTCTGGCTCTGATGGACCATGAATGCAAACTTTCACTTGTACTGTAAAATACAAGTGGAATGTCCAGTCTACAGAGAGTAAACATACGTCTCTTTATTCAAATATAGTCACCATAGGTCTGTTATATGTGGCTGTGCTCTCATATTGACTTCTGAATGGCTTTTCTGTAGAGAAGGAGCTGCCAGCAGTGAGTTGCTCACGCAACCGTGTGTACAACCTCACGTTGCCGCGACGCACTTGTGATGCCAGTACACTCGCTGCTGCGCCCAACACAGCCCGTGTGTTTGGGGCCCAATACACACCGGACGCGCAGATGCGCCTCAAAAAATATGCCCCTATTGTTTTCTATGCGAGCCCTCACACCGGTGCGTGGCGGTGGCTGAAAACACATGGCCCCCGTACTTCTGCAGTAACAAAGATGGTTCTCTGCTCTGTGTGGCACAGACACACAGCTGTAAACACTGAGGGACAGGGACTGCTAACTCGCTAATAACTCATTAATAGAACAGCTCAGTCTGTCCTCACACTGCCTGGGCGACTTCTGTCACTTTGTCCGGTTATTGACAGATAAAATACATATTTTAAACTCCGTGTTGTTATGTTAAAGCCTTTGCAAGTGCCGCAGCACTCCCGGTGTGCGTTGGGCTTAAGACGCGCATGCTCAATGCGTTTGTTTAAGGAAGCAAGACAATCAGTGAATGATGAGAGTGGAGAGGGACATTCTGTGCATTAAATCACATCACGGAGCGATCATAAACCACTAAAAACCACACAGACACATATATGATGAGATAAAGCACTGCCTGGTTCACATGCTTTAGTGTCAGATTTTTTTTCTCTCATATGAGCGACCGCGGTCCGCGGCTGCTTTCTAATGTGTGTTAAAGCAGCAAAGACCGACAGCTGATCTCCTTCCACCCGGTACTGCGTACCCCCTCTAAATCTTATGCCGGTACATAGTACCGGGCCGTACCGGCTTACTTTCACCCCTGCTCAACACACAGTATGTAGGTCTGTGACCAAACCTGCCCTGGATCTCTGTGTAAATGTGCTAGTTTTTGCTCAGTTCCTCTGTTTTTCCCACTCAGGACGTGTGAATGGACTTGTCATGTTCCCCACAGCCCCCAGAGTAAAAACCAGAAACTGGATCCTCCTCCTCGTCCCTCAGCTGTTTCCCTTCGAATGTGTCTCTGCTGAAAGGCGTGACATGAACTACTTCCTCACTTACACACGCCTACAGGACGGCCAGGACCACCAAGTCACAAAAACACACACCTACGGGACGGCCAGGACCACCAAGTCACAACAACACACTTTGACACAAACCAACACCAGAGGACACAGTGACAGGTGTGAAGGTGTGAGCAGAAGTGCATCCGTCAACTCACACACCTCCAGATTACAGAAGACACACTTTGAAGTCAGCACATGCGGGGGGTTGTCATCAGATTATACGTATAACAGGGGTGTAACGATACATTTTTGCAATGATACGATATGTATCGATTAGAAGTGTTTTGATATTCAAGAACGATATTGGCTAATTTGGAACGATACGATTCAATATGATTCAACACCTTCGTAACGATAATCGATACAGCAACTTTTTGCCAAAAATCATAAAAGTTTACTCTCAAATGTAGCTCCGTGGCCGGGGTTGATTATGTCCAGCAGACAGAGAGTGAAGAAAAGTTAAATATAACACTTTATTTAATTAAAAACACAAAATTTATCTCCAAAAAGCCATATCTGGTTTTATTTTAACTTACAAATTTCTAATTTCGATATTTCCGATATTATAAATCGATACTCCATGTGTATCGATCACTTCCTAGAAAACGATACGATTCGATACAAGGTCATGTGTATTGATGTAGTTCTGTATCATTACATTTCTAGTATAGCACAATTAAAAGATCCAATTTGTCTTCTCTATTTGAGTTTCCATATGCAAGAAACAATTGTCCAAAGTGATCATGATAATGCATTCATGTTTCTTGATATTAGTTGTGTTTTATCTTAATTTTAATCACCAATCCATTCTTCTCTTCAGTTTTCTTCTAGACCTACTTCTTCATTCACAAGAACACAGCAAAATCAGAAACGTCATTTGTAAGGACCGTGCGTTTTGATTTCAAATGAATGCAACATAAGCTATGGTAGACTAGATTTTATTAGAAGTTACGGAAAACAAGTTATTGAGTCTTCATGTCATATTTCCCATTTGTTTACATCTGTAACACTGTCTACGGAGCATGCTTTTGCCAATCTCAGTCCAGGTAAACTACAGCCCACAATAGTTCAGAAACAAATACTACTACTCCAATAACTGCATACTTGTCTGTTTATGTACATTTTTAAAACTTCAGTTATAATCAGTCAATGGCAATAAATCTAATTCTGTATCTCTGTGTTACTTGTGTTGAGTTTCAGTGCCATTGCTGACTGAAAGACTTGCTGTTTTGTCATCTGGCACAGTTCAAAGCCTGACTTTGGACAATGTGGATCTATTTGGAAGGGTGACTATTGGCCTCATTCACTCTCTGCAGCTGAGATGTGTTTTCCTTTGTAGTTTTAGTTGCAGCTCTTACTTTTGAACAAGAGACTGAACTTTATGAACAAAAAAATCATACTTTAACCTAAACCCAGAGCAGTAACCTTTTATTGAAAGTCTTCTGTTTAGTTCTCGATCTCTGAAGCAGAAAGAGTTTTTATTTTTGCTCTGCAGACTGACCTTAAACGATGATAATGAAAAGATCTTTTTGTGTTTAACGTCTCAGTTATAAGGAGTAAGATTTTCAGCGGGCACTGATGCTTTCCAGAGGTTATGGGGGAAAGTTGTATCAGAGGATTGGAAGAAATGTGTTTACAGGTCTTTAGGTTCAAGTGCAGCCAGATTGTTGCTTTTGTTGTCACATCTTTATAAAAACAGGCATTTGTCTAGTGATAGGGAATCTCCTTGGCCAAATTATATTTATGTGCTGATATTTCCTCAAAAAGTTTTCATAAAATAACTTGGTTTCTTAGTACAAAGGCATTGCTTACTTAATTACTTTTTTTCTTTTAAACTCAAATTGAAGGCAAAAAACAAAACAAAACAAAAACTAATAATCTCCTTGCCTTTAAAATAAAATTAAATGATAGTTATTTATTATATTATATATTGATTTTAGTGGTGGGACTTGATTAAAACAATTAATCTAATTAATTATAGGCTTTGTAATTAATTAATCGCGATTAATCACATTTTTATCAAATAGCAATATTTATATGTCAGAAATAAAATATAGGAGCTTATTTGTATGTTCTGGCGTATTTTAACTTGATTTCAACCTAACACCGCAGTCAAACTGAGCAGTAATCAGCATTTGTGCATCGACCTCCACTTCCAGTGCACGTAGTAACTCGCGGCGCGCCTCTCTCTCTCCTCCTCTGTGCTCGGCCTGTGACCTCCGCGTGGACCTGTCCTCTGTCCTTCACATCTGAACCAAACAGACTGCTGCTGTGTGCGTCAGTCTGCTGTGAGAACGATCGGAGAGACGATGAAGCGGCGCGTTGGAAAGTGAAAGAGAAATGATGCCGTGCGCTGGTTGCGCGGATGTGGCCGACTTCGACCCCGCAGTTCCCTGTAGTGCAGTCTGTAGGCACATTATCTGTTCACTGCTGAAATCCACTCACATTTGGTGTTCTGTCCGGTGCAGAAATCCAGCCCTGGTTACTGTTCGCCAGAAACTAGGTCACTGAGAAAAGTTCCGTGTTGTCATAAACAAGTGCGCTTAATTGCGTTAATTTTTTTAACGCGTTAATTCTCTGTAATTAATTAATCATGATTAACATGTTAAAGTCCCAGCCCTAATTGATTTATTTTGCTATATACTTCATATTCAAAATAAACTTAAACAAATCATCTTAAACTCATAAAGAACCATGCACAAGTCTTATAAACAAACTGCAATATTTTCCTATTTGTGGATTACAAATGAAGTGGGCCTCAGTTGGATCACTTGGCACGCAATTTACAAAATATACAAAAGATAATTGTTGATGGACAGCAGGAAACAAGGAACTACAGAAATTTGATAAATATGTATGTTTGATTACTGACATTACAGTTACACATCCAAGATCCAGCAATTTTATAGCAACCTACACTGTTAGTAACTTCCATCTTCATCAGATCCTCTCGACTCTGAGGGCTTATTAACAACAATATTCATATTTTTGCATCTTTAGATTCTTACACTCAAACCTCTAGATCTTACTAAAGTGATCCAACCTTCTATGTGCATAATAATAACTAAACAATTAATAAATAAAAGTAAAAAACAGTACAAAAAAAGTAATGTGTCCTCATATTACACCAAGACTTCCTGTATAATGCCACAGTAACTTTTGATAAAGCTCTGTTTGTGTGGAAGGAACTTGTTCACATGTGTTCCTAGGCCCATGGGAGAACTACACGCAGCAGGGCTCCAGCCGCATGAAGAATAAAAGTCGACATAGATGTAGATGTAGATGTAGAAGTGCATGTGTTTAGACCTCTTGGGATAAAACTTAAAAGTTACGGGCTTTCCTCTCGATGACTCATGCAGTAAGCTCTGTAGACTTTGAAGTTTCTTAAGGAACAGAGAACAAAACAGAAATCTATATGTGACTGGTTTAATCCATCTGCTGTATAATCCCTTTACCTACTCGCTATGAATACAAGCAAACCTGTTACCAATGCTGCCAAAAGTACACTTTCTGTAATAGCAATGCATAAGTCAAAGGAAAAGGAGATTACATAACGCTTTATTATAATGTATTCAGTAGTGTTGTAGCGCTCGAGAATGATCTTGGGCCTTGGTCTCGTCTCAGTCTCAGCTGCGGTTTTACTCGGTCCGGGTCTCGAATCCAATTTTGTTTCTGAGATTTTATTTACCGAGAAAATACTATTCTTCATATTTTTGGAGTAATTACTTTTGCACAGTAGAAGAACCAGGAAAATTATCTGTTTATGAAGTATGTTGCATTACATTGTTAAACATTTTTTAATGTATTTATACCACTTTTTTTTTTTTTCCCTTTATTTAGTGTTAGTTAACAGGGTTTGGTCTCTGTTTGCCTTGGTCTTGACTCTGCCTCTATCCTTAAAAGTCTTGGTCTCAACACGGTCTCGAACCCTGAAAGTCTTGATATTTAAACCTGCTTCCTAACCAGCTTCACAATAAGAGGCATGCTTAAGATAATACTAATACCAGCATCATGTTTCTGCTGCTTGTATTTGCACACTTTGTAACATAATCATTGCAAACTGGCTGTGAGAAGGAAGGCTCAAGATTTATTGAATTGAAGCAACCTTTATGTACTGTATAGAGGATGGATTGGATTATAACGTTGTACAGCTACATAGATTTCTACACTGTAATAGGATACTGCTTGCCTTGAGCGAGGAAAAACAAAATCCATTTTAACATCTTTAAAGGGGTTATATTATGTGTTTATTCATCTTTTTAAACCAATTTTGGAACAGTATTGCACATTTTACCACCTTTAAAAACATTATGTGACTAAAAGAGGACGTTTCCAATAACTAATAACTCTACCGGTGTCATATAGCGACAGGGGAAAGAAACCAGCAGATGGCAGCAGAGTGTAGTTCTGCTGCAGTCTTTTAAACATAATCAGAGAGGGAAAAAAAGCTTTCTACTTCCTTAAACTTTTTGTATACCAACATTTGACAACAAAATGAAAAATAGCTGTGAGGAATGAGTGGAAACAGAGCTGTACACTGTTTTGGGATAAATGAATGAGAGCAGACTGGATGTAGAGGGATGGTCGATTGGTCAGTGCTTCTTGGAGTGGGCGGGGGTTTGTAGGAGAGGCGGAGCTTTGTATTTTGAGGGCTTGGAAACTCAGTACCAGAGAATACAGGATTAGGTATGTTTTTGATGAGGGAACAACATTACAACATAGAAGAAATCTCAGAAAGTCAATTTTTCCCAATATTAAAATAACTGTAGTTTAGTCATGGTAAGGGGCTCGATACACGGGAGGCGACAAACGACAGCGACCGACGAAACTCATCGCCACCGCGTGATGATCCAACACACGGGAGGCGATGAGTGGCAGCAGCTGGCGACAGGCCGAGCCTCAGTTCCAAAGAAAATCGCGGATCTCCCACAGAATTAATTGGCTGTCAATTTGAATGGAATTTCAGGTTTTAATGTGGGGAAAGAAAATGACAAATATAAACTAGGCTCTTACATCAAGATTTTGTTCAAACTGAATGAAGTAGAGTTTTAGTATGAATCTGTTCTATGACAAGAAAAAAGTGTGCATGGGTCTATGGCCTGGGTAGACCTACTAAACCCCATATTGCAGTCAAGAAAAAAAGGTGAATAAGCTACTGTTTATTGTTTGTTTATTTTGGTTTCATCTCTGTAATCACATCTGTAAATGTCGTAAAGCCTGACACGGGCTATTGTTTTCTCCTCCACGTTGATCTCAGTGACGGAGCGTCCTGTCCGCTCATTGGTCCATTGATTAAACTCCCGCTGATTGGTTCTCATCAGGCTATGGCGACGAAAAGTTGAACATTTTTCAACTTTCTTGGATCGCATCGCAAGCCAGTGTGTGCACGAAGACATGCACGAGCGCGACATTTCACGAGCCCGAGTGTCGCTTCGCAGGAAGGAGACTCGCGAGCATCGCCTCATCGCTCAGCTTCCATAGGGAACACACTAGAGGAGAAGCGACGTCGCCTCCCGTGTGTGGTGTCCATCATACTTGCTTCATGCTAACCATCTCTGTTCACTTTAAGAGAAGGATTTGGAATAGATCTCCCTGTCAACTTGTTTTTTCTCAGTAGAAATTCTTCTTTCTATGGTTCATTGCAAGTTTTTCAAATTGCATTGGTCAAGAGGTAATGCGCGTCAGTGTAATCCACTTCATTTATTCCTTATCAACATTACCCTATGCATCATTAGGCATAACATTTGTTTAATATTTAAGTGCTAACCCATAAAGTGTGAAAAAAAGAATATATCAGTGATCAAAAATCAGCTACTTACTAGTTCAGGGTTTGGGTAGCCTACATAAAGCAGATCTGGAGTTGAATTTTGAGTACTTGTGAAAAACTCTTTTCAAAGTTCCTAAAACTTTAATCCCTAGTCTTTCTGCAGTCACAGAGGAGACATCCAACTCAGCAGAGGACACAGACGAAGAGTAAACTTTGGCAAACCCCCAACAACAAGCAAACAGAGCGAAACACTTGTAGAAACAGTTGATTAAGACGGAAAGAAAGCCCAGAAAACAGGAAGAGGAGCCGGTATAGTGTTGTATTTCCATCTTGAAGTAGGTCACGCACACACTGCTGCATTTGTCATAAGTGACAGGCCTATTAATCATAGTAGGGCCGGTGTCAATGCCCAGTGGCTTCGCTCTGCAGGTGGGTTGTCCCTCTGGATGGCCAGGCTTCACCCCGATGTTCCACCTCTGTTCCTCTTATACCCTCGTCCCGCGGCGCGCTAAAGCTCTCTGAAGGTTTCCAGCACTCGCCCTGTGTGTGTGTGGTGTGTGTACTCGACTCAGGCCTATTTCTCTTTATGCTTTAACATCCCAAGTTGTTTCATTTCATTCCAATTGCCTTGTCTCTTGCCCTTGAAACTTTCCACTTAGACCAACATGAACTTGAAATAAAATGACCATTTAAGTTCATCGTATAACCTCTATAACAGCTCCCTCCTTCGCCTCTGTTTTTATCCTTGACTGCATTGCCCTTTTTCATTTCTTTCCAACTTTTTCCAGACTTTAGGACACTTAGCCGGAGCAACAAATAACTTAATACAGCCTTAGAAATTGTTCCACTGAATGAAAAAAAATATCCTGCTTTGATGCAACCCAGATAGGAGCTCAGCTAAAACCATGCTAAAACAGAAGACAGTAAAAACAAAATATCTGTTACCCAAAAATCGCAGACTTTTTTATGTAACCAGACCATGCAGCAGGTAAATTGATTTTTGTATCTACATATGAAAGTGCTTTTAGGCCCTTTCATGTTTTTCATCATGCAAAAACTCCATCCATCAAGCTTAGCCAGCCAGACCCATTCACAATGTATCAGAAGGTGTGTAAACCCTTCAATTTATTCCACTACACTCAGTCCTACTTAACCAACCACATTCATTTAACCAAGTCCAACTCTTACTATCTTATATTATTCTTGTTATTCCTAATCGTTTGCATTATTTTAACATTGTCCTGGCCCTGAAGCCCTGTGTTTTATTTGTATTTATTAGTTGTTCCCCTTGAAACTCAACTAAAATTGACTGGGACCAGACAGATTCTTAGTGCCACCTACTGCCTTTTATTGTAATACTGTTGTAATGAGTTGACATAAGCTTGACATTAATGTAGCCTGTGAAACATTACACAGTAAATGCTTCTGCTCCTTAAGGTTTATGGTAATCTGTGCTGCAGGATACACACATTAGCCTTTTAATAACCCTTGCTGTTTGTTCTGAATCCATTATTTTCAATATTTAACCTCTGAAAGATCCTATATTATGCTTTTTTCGGTTTTATTTAAATAGTTTTGGACATCTTTGCATTAGTATTTCACATTTTACAGCTTAAAATTATGCATATGTAGGGAAAATGTCTTCTTTGGGGAGCTGTTAAACTTTGTCTTTGCAGAGATGGATTAGGTGTCTGCAGCCCCCTGCTCCCTGCTAGCAACAGTGGGGAATGGACAGAGCATAGAATGGCTGATTAGCACGATTATTAGCAACATGATGCTAACAGATAGATAAATGAGCTGACTGCTTCGTGGGGACAGCAATTTGAATGAATCCGGTGATGGTGTATGGGCTTTAGAAACTCGCAGGAGCACTTCTAGTTTCACGTATCTACGTAGAGCAGTGAGATCAAGTGTTTCCAGTGTGTTTAGAGGATAACTCAAACATGCATGAATGAAACAAAATATTACTGCAGGAACATTTTTGAGGTGGAAAGAACATTATAACATTGTTAAAAGCTCTAAGTTGATTGAGTTACTAATGATGATTTCGAGGTCGATTGTACATCAAACAAAGACTGATTTAGTTTAGTTTATTTATTTTTAGTTTATTTTGGTCACAAGTATGAAAAAAATAATACAGATACATTTGTAACTAATTACTTGTCACACATTCATACAAATAAATAATCCTTCTGCACTTAAACAAACCGAAAAGGTGTAGGCCGAAGCTAAATCTTATTTTGTCTATCCATAATACTGTACTTAACAGAACGACAGCTCTTAATAAAACCAAACATTAGGATGAAACCAGATAATTACACTCAGACTTTATATATCTACTTAACGTCACTCGTCAGGTACATAATTTAATTTCCTCTGTGCAGCTGTTTCATAGATCTACGCCTTTGACTGATATACAAGATTTCTTTGTTCTAAATGTTTTCTTTACAAACATTTCCTCTGAGATCATAGTGACTATCTCTAACTGTGAACATATTCTGCAGTGCTTTTTGGCAAGAGGTTATTTTTTATTTTAAACATCATTTTTAAGATGTAGAGATCCACTAAACTGTAGAATTTTAATGTTTGTCGATGAATGAATAAAGTATTAGTTGGCTCATTATAAGGAAAATAAGTAATGATTCTTATGGCCTTATTTTGCAAAATGAAGATTGGTTTTGTGTTAGTTTTATAGGTATAGGCATTACTAGGGAAGAATAGATAATGAGCAGACTGTTTTTATTTAATGTATACTAGAGATGTAACAATTCACTAAAGTCACGATTCAATTCAATTCACGATTTTCTGTTCATGATTAAGATTTTTTTATTTTCTTTTATTAGCAGACTTAGTTGCCGTATAGTTATAATAATTTTTTTTTTTTTACATAGCCTATTTGTGTCTCCTTATCAAACTTAAATTGTTGTACATTTCACAATTACTGAGATTAAATTAAAAAAGTAGATATTAAAACAATAAGATGTAAAATTACAAAAATATATAACATAATTTGTTAGTGACTTTTATTAACATCTTTCTACTCTCCTCCAAAAACAGATACACTTTAGTAGCAAGCAATACATAAAGAAGCAGCACACCTGAAGAAATATAAAAAGGGCC
The DNA here is from genome assembly GCA_020698575.1 of Bostrychus sinensis. Classification (NCBI taxonomy): domain Eukaryota; kingdom Metazoa; phylum Chordata; class Actinopteri; order Gobiiformes; family Eleotridae; genus Bostrychus; species Bostrychus sinensis. The sequence goes on along the minus strand of CM036244.1, from coordinate 12,046,811 downwards.
TAATATAAGTCAAGTCTTGTAAAAATATCAGTGAGGAAGTTAAAAATCTGATCTCCATGGAAACGCTGTATTAAAGGGGCATTGTGATACATTTTTTCCCACACCAATTCAAAATGTTTTTCTTTTGCATAGATTTTTAGCCAATTTACGAATTATTGTTACAGTCCTAATGTATACCTATATTTATATAATATTGCTATTGCTTTAGATATTTTCTTTCTTTTCTTTTTTTTTTTTTCCGATTTGAAGCTTGATTAGAGTAGAACATGTATATACCATTGATTTAGTTGAATTAAATCTTAAATGTATTTACTGTGATAAACCAGATCTGTCACGCTGGCAGTAGCTTACAGTTCGCTGACCCCACACAGCAGCATTGCACATGGGGCGACTGCTGGCGCCAAAAGCCGGCTCTGACTGCATTCATGTTAAAATTACTGTCTTTCTTAGTCAGAACTGAACATCTACATTCACTCAGTGTGCAGCTGTTAGGAACCAAGAATAAATTACATGAAAATCTTAAATTTGCTTAATGTTATCTTCAGGGCATTTTTAAATATTTAATGTTGTTATACCTCTGCTGTCTTGGTCTAATATCTCAATTGCTTTATTCTGTGTTTGAATAGTTTTCCCTCCTCCTGTGTGTGCATGTGTGTGTCATGATATAGTTACATATTTTAGTCCAATCCCACAGTCATATTATTGCTGTATTTGAGAGGTGAGATAAGGATGGATTTATGGAGGCAGCTCTCTGTAAAGTCAAGGTGAACAGCAGAGATATGAGGCCCGTATGTGTCCATTCATGTGTGGATACAAATGTTTGTGCAGTGGAAAGTAAATGCTTCACAGCCTATAAGAGTCATGTGTAAAAACTTACACACCTGTACTTGGATTTATCTCCTGTGTTGAATTTATTGAATTATCAGTAATAAAATGGAAAGCAGTGAGACATATCTTGAATAAATTGTATATATTTCTTTATTGCTTCATGTTTTATCCTCAACACATAAATATTTCTTCGTTAACTTTGTCCTCCACTGATGCTGGTGGAACTTTTTAGCATCCCAACACACCAGATTGTCTAAACAGCCCATTAATAACCCATCTGCTTCATAATTCTACAATAAATAAATGATAAAAACATAATTATTGAAAGTAGAATAACATCTTTGGGGCAGTAGATAAGCTATTTTATCAAAATCATCATTAATTCCCAGTGTAGCCAGGTCTCAGTTATAAATTTACACAACGGTTATGTAGAGTTACTTCAGCCATACTAAGTGCCAGTCCCAAACCTGTATAAAAGTGTGGTTAGGGAAGGGCATCCAGAGTAAAACCTCTGTCAAAGTGTCCATGCTGAAGCAAAATCTGTCATCTCCAGTTTGTGGCCCTCCTCTGTACATATTTTTCAGTTTGTGGCCCTTGATGAAAAGTGCTTGGACACATCTGCGCTAAATAATGTGCATGCCTAACTTCTGTACATCAAGTATCGAACACATAATAATTATTGGTTTAAATTTGAAGTCAATGAAATCAACATCAACATATTAAAAAACACTGCATAACTTTCTAGGGTTTTGTAGTTTTCTTTGGTCTAAACTGTGTCCCACAACTCTTTACATTTCTTTATATTTGACTTCTCTTTTAGTGTTCCAGTCATTGAAAATAGCAACAATAGCAAGAGAGTTTGCCAAATTCCGGTGCTTTACTCGACAAAGCAGCTCCTAAAGGCACTCAGAGACTTATATGAGATTCTAACCTTGTATTGGCTACATGCTCGCTGTTGTTTTTTGTTTTAAAATAAACCAATACTGCCGCAAAGCACGGAAAACGGACTATTTTTATTTTGCCCAAGAACCACACTGCACGTTACATTCGTGTGGTGATTGACAGGAGAGAGTCCCGCCCCTGCTTCTATCCACAGCACTTTTGGCCAATCACAGAGCACGAAGACTTACATCTTTACTTTTAAATGATGGCAGCAATAATAATGAGCTATAGTGACCAAAGTTGTTTATTAATGATAATCTACAGCAGTGCAGAGTTTGAAGGGTTTTTTTTTTGTAAACACTGAAAGAGCAATGTGAGAAAGAGCAACAGAGCGATGTTTTCAAACAATGAAGAGGATTAAATAATTTCTACGGCGTTTTTGGGACAAACTTGCATGAACTCATTGGCTTTGTTTTCAATTGGACACTACACAGAAACCACCGGACTATGTTTGCCTCGCTAAAAAGGAAGAATAAAGATGTGAGCTTCATTTATAATAAGGTAACTCACACATTTCTCCACCTCCCTTACAAAACATGACCTGTAACTTTAGACTAACGGGACTCCTGGTGTTGATGCTGAGGAGTGTGTGCTATTATCAATGCATTAGCCCTCCACCCAGAGTCACCAGCAGCTGTCACAGTGAGTGCAGTCAAACAGGAGGGGCATGGTTTTATGTCAAGAATGCATCCAAATCAGGGACGTGCGGTGTTATCAGAAAAAAAAGAAAAAAAACATCAAATGCTTACGCTAACGTTAAATTTAAGTTTGCTAAAGTATCATATATAATTTGCCCTAGTTTAGGTCCTGTGTGTGTATCAGTAAAGTTCTCAGATTATGACTTCTCACATATTCATTTTGAGATATTGCTTTTAATCAGTGTTCTTATGATTCAGATAATATGTACTGATGTATTTTGCTTGACATAGTTACTGTGTGTTCACTTTCTTTAGTCATCTTTAAGATATAATGATAGTTCATGCTAAAGTTTAACGTCATTGTACTCCTTGCTTTAAGATATATATTGTTTTAGATGACTAGCTGGCACCTTGCCAGTTGTTAGTGCCTGTTTGAGGTCCATTTTATCCAGTTTGTTTGGGGCAGCTTCAAAAGGGTCAGCTTGACCAAAACCAGATTTATGTTATCAGGCCAGTGTCCGGTATCCACTCTGTTGATAGCGAGAACAGACTAACTGTCCAGAAAACAAGATATGTATAGGATGGACCTTAGTTATACATTTGTCATTCTTGTACTTTTACTATAAAACCTGTGTGAAAACCTTGAACGGGAGTGATACTTAGACCGGTGGCAGAGCTACGTCTTGATCTTCAATAAATTTGGGCAGCATTTTGAAAGACATCTTCTGGTTTTCAGAGTCACTTTTTGACAAAAGAACACGCAGCAGGTACCAGGTCTAATTAGCTAAAGTTAACTGTAGAAAATCCTGCACTTCAGCGGTCAGGGGAGGATCATGAAGAGTAAAAAATAAACAAATAATGATTAAATAAAATTCTTTTCGGTTTTAGTTCTCTGGTCTGTGCTTTATAATGATTTTCTTTTTGAATCCAATAATGTCCATCATTTCACAGTCAAAAACGCTGAATTTGTGTATTTCCTGTTTGAATACATAGTGAGACGCGTAGTGAGGCAGCGAGCAGCCTCATCTCAGATTGCGGAGTCCCTCACTAATTGGGGTGAGGTTTGTCATTGGCCAGTGCCTGTTTCTGTCTCCTTTCATGTCTCCAATATTTTGTTTTCAGACACTTTTAATGTGCACTCTAATTTTCCATAGCCAGGCCATTGTGTTTAATATTTGTGTGTTACATATTTAGTTTTACTAATTGCATAAAACCGCAGATAAACAAGTGCAAGGTGAAGGGAGAGTGCACAGGTTTACGTTGCTGCCCCAAATGAAAGCCAAACATGAAAGATACATGGATCTTAAAACTTCCTCAAAACTGGACTACCAATCGAAACAGGATCTAATTAATAAAGAAAGACCAACGCCAGAGCTTAAAGATCTGCTTCAACTATCAGGTCAGAAAATAACTCGCTCTTTTCAACGAGGTGTGAATGAGGCGCGAACAGATTAATTAGCTGCTAATTTGTACATTTAGCCTGTAGAGCTGCACTCTCCTAAATTATTCAGTATGAATAAAATAGTGTTATCCAAATTCTGCTGCCTGGAGGAGAGTGGAAAATTGTCTATAAATCCATCTCCAATATGATCAGAGTCTGACCCAGGTTCAAATATCAGCTGCTGTCAAAATAGAAATGATAGCTACATGTTTTTTTCTAAAATAAATCATACACATTGTAATTGTGTACACTGTACTCCAGAATAAATACATAAAAACACTGTAATATAGCCTATTTATCATTTTTTATGCATTTGTTCGGACCCCAGCAGAGGTAGAAGGTTAATTATGTGGATCCCGAGCAGTTTTAGTTGGAGACCCCTGCTCTATGTCAGTGCCTCCCCAGCCATGAACCTCACCGCACGTCACTGATCCAAATGAAAATGAAGCTTAGGATTTTTAGGTCAAAAGCTACACAGCACCAGAGAAAAATTCCTTACACAATAATGCAATTTCTTTAAAAGTTCACACAAAACACAGTCCTTATCCGTATCTGCAGGTTTTATTGTTATTATTGTTCATTCTGGGGGCACTTTATGTCACAAACCGCGTTGACCATAAACATTTACAAAGGACATAATGATCTACTTTGTTGAAACCGGGAAATACTTTACTACAACTAAAAGTGTTAAAAAGTTAAAGATTGTTTTAATTATAACTTTTTCTTTTAGCAGGAAGTGTGCGGGTCTGTGCCAATACGCTGCAGGTTTGATTAGTGGCTGTGATGACAAGATTTAATTTCAACTTTGCAACTACAAAGTAATAGATAAAAGAATACAAGAGTAGTCTGTGCAGCAAACTTCTGAATGGCTTTAAATTTTTTTCTATTACGCTTTCATGTTTATTAATTAAATTTGGCTTATAATTGGCCCCTGGGTACTCAGCAGAACTATTGTCCCTGTATGAACCAGTGCTGAGCCTGAGGGATGGAGGGCAGGAACCTCCTGACCCAGCTCCAGACTGAAGACCCGGGAAAACTGAGCGCTCTCTTCTGTACGGGCTCCTCGGCTCTGGGCCGGCCTGCCCTGGCAAACTCAGTAACATCTTTTAAATCCCTCTTAAAGACATATTTTTTATAATCCTGTTTTTATTGTATTATTAAGTTTTATCTGGCCCTTGATTACGCTGTCTTATTTTGAGTTTTTTATTTCATCATGTGTGATTTGATTTTAACCTGCATATATCATTGTGTATTGAGGATGTTTTGTATATCCTCATATCTACGTAAAGGGACACTTTGTCACTCTATTTTGGAAAGATCAGTGATTTCCAATCTGTGAGTTCAGGACCCTAAAGGCCTAGATACACCAAGGTGACTCCCAGACTGCCACCGATAAAACGAAGCGACAGCTCGTCTCTTCTCGTCTCCTCTCGTTCCCTCCCGTTTCCTCACGTCGCATGACCTTTTTCCCTCTTCATACACCGAAGCGACAACCGACCTAAAGACCGTGTCTTGCGCATGCGCGTGATTTAATTACCCCCCCAAAGCGGCAGATGGCGCTAGCCAGTGAACAAAGATCAACAGAAGTGACACAATGTTTGCGGAAGACATATGCATGTAGCGCGCCTTGGTCTGCCACTGTTCTCAGCTTGTTTGAACATTACAGAAGTGTGATAATGGCCGGTTTGGACATTGTTTTGTGTGGATTAGGTGCCGCTGCTCTGTTACTTGAAGAAGATAACTTTCTGCACGGAATTGCGAAGAATGCAAAAATGGTGACAGTACGCTGCCACATCGGTTTTCGCCTCTCGTCACTCCGTCACTTCCGCTAAAATTCCCGTGAGCTGATTGGCGCGGCAGCTGTAGTGCTAGGCCTATCAGAGCGCTTTGTGCCAAAGACCTAAGACGCCGATTCAACAAGGCCAATCGGCAGAAGACTAGTCAGACAGCCTCCGTCCTGGAGCGATGGGGGCAGACGGCGCATACATATCAAGGACGGAAATGAGCAACGTGGAAGAACCGTAAAGACGGCTTCAGATGGGCGATCGTCGCCTTGGTGTATGGAGGCCTTAACTAGGGGTCATCAGAGCTTTCAGTGGGTTGTGAGGGCCTCTTGAAAAAGAGGTACAAGCTAGGGCTGAATAATAATATAAGGAAGTCTGGCTAATGCGTTTCAATAGTCACCGAAAATAGTTTAAAATAGTTTAATAATACTTCTGTGATGTTTTTTTTTTATGCAGTAAAATTTACCAAATAAATTACGTAATTTTTCCTAATTATTCAGGTCAGGGAGGCGAAGGTTGGGGGCCATCAACATATCAACAGATAGGATGGGGGTCACTTGGGAAAAAAATTGTAGGCTTTTATTATTTTGTTGTTAATATTGTACATAATACTCTTAATAATAATACTGATTTTGTGTTATTTTAATCCAGCCAGAAGCCACAGTTGTCACAAGCCACTGTACTCTTTGTGCCAGCCCCAAGCCTGGATAAATGGAGAGTGTTGCCAAGAACCTCTGCCAAATCCTGCCAATCACAGCGCACTGGGGAACAGTTTCTGTGACGACCCTTGAAGGGAAAAGCAAAGTAAAGAAGATTGCCTTTGTGTTATCTTGTAAAAAGCTGCTGCTCTAGGACAGGGGCCCATGCTGACAGCCATCAGAGACCGAGTAGTAACAACATACAACCCAAATGTTACAGCATGACATTTCCAGCACCACTCAGAACATCTGTTTAACTGCACTCATACATTATACTGTACATAACATCAATACTGACTCATGAGCTCCTGCTGTGACACTGGGGCTGCTCTGTGTTTCCTGGGACTTCATCAGCCCGACCCGTCCTGGAGCACGTTCAAGCCGCCTGTGATTTGAGAGACACAAAGCAATTTCTCCAAACGCGAATGAGGAAGGAACATGGTCGCCGTGGGAGACGCGGGGTATAATTGGGATCCACTCTGCGGCTCGCAATCTGAGTTTCTGCTCCAACTTGGCCAATGCTTTCTGAGCTAAGTGGGCAGAAAGGTACCCCTGTGCATTCTTTATACTGTTTATGTCCGACTCCACTGACACTAATGACTCTGTTAACAACGTCCATGGATCAAGTCAGTGCTTATAGACTCTGGGCCCATTAGCACACACTGGCTATTCTTATTTTCTGCCAACTTCTTTCTTTGCAGACAAAAGGTATATCCATATACATTAAACTCTGTTATTTCCAAAGGGCTGGAAAAATTACTTCTACCATAGTAATTATGTTATACTGACCAGAGCTGGAAAGAGTACCAAAAATAAGTACTTAAGTATAATAATCATCATTATAATTATACACAATTTTGTAGACACTCAAAGTCAGTTAGGTGCATTATTCATTTTCTCATCATTCTGCCTTGGAAAAGACTAGTGGAGACCCAAAAATCTACTGAATTACAGTTGTAATTGTGATTTTTTTTTTTTTCTTCACCTCTGATACCAGTGTTGGTTTGTTAATTTGTTGGTTTGTTGGTCTGTTAGTTAGTCTGTGAGCAAGATAACTCAAAAAATAAAGGTTGCATTTTGATGATTTCTTTAAGGAAAAGGTCAGTCATAATGAGCCAAGGACGAAACACTTTTGATGTGCATATGGAACACATCTGGATGCAATCTTTTTAATGATTGTGTGCCATTGTGAGATAGGGCAATAGATACTAACAGCACAGTAGGTCCAGAAAAGAACAAATGTTTAGTTTAGTTTGGCTTTTCTCTTCCGTCGTCACAGTCATCTGCCTCTTTGCGTGCAGTGATTTGCAAATAAATTTTTTGCACAGCTTTTCACTGCATGCCCTTCCTGATGCGACCACCCTCCTTTTATCCAAGTTTGGAACTGGCACAAAGCAAACAAAAGGTTGGTTTGTTAGTCTGTAACCAAGATAAGCTCCAAATCCAACCATTACAAGACATTATAGAAGAAATTATAAGTTTTTAGTTTGAATTTGAGAGGTCAGGAAATTAACAAATGCTTAGCCTTACAGGATTCTTTACCACTGTGTCATCTGAAAGCTTTGTGGCTCAATGGATAGAGCATTTACCCCTGAACTGGAAGATACCCTTGACGCCTCAGTGGAGATCAAAGCTCTTCTTGCTTCTAGTTTTTAATCCACAGTTCCCATGTCTTTTTATAATTAGGACTAAACCGCAGTCTTTATCTTGCTCGACTTAAATCAATGGCTTGTAATGGGGAGAAAGATTGTGTTTGTTGAGCATTTGGGAATTAAAGTCCAAGTTTTACATACACAAAGATAAATGATGTTTTTCAACGATGATAGCCCGCGCTGGGTAAGAGCACAAGATCACTTTTTTACCTTGATTTGTATTGAGCTTTTAAGGTTTTAAGGTTTTCAAAGAGGAGGAGGTGTACTAGAGTGAGAGATTTATCGAGCAATCAGGACATTTTACCCAAGCGTCTGAGAGGAGTCTTATTACGATTTTATTCACCAATCGAGTTTTCTGGCACAGCAAAAGGGTTAGTGTTTATGCGGCCACATTCATGAATGAAAAGATGTAAAGTGAAAAGGCAGAGAAAAAGTTACTTGCAATGGTTTCAGGCTGAAATGGATCATAAAAGCCTTGTCACTTACTTGTCTGTACAGATACCAAACATTTGTTATTAAATACAATTTTGAGATACAGTCTATTCAAAACAGTCATCTTTAGGGGGGCACAATGGCAGAGTTGTTAGCTCCAGGCTTGTGGGTTTGATCCTTGCTCTGACTGACTACGATCACTACACACTACATGACTGTGTTGTGGCTTTAAAGGTCCTCTATTCTGCTAAATCATGTGTTTTGGGCTTTGAGCCATGTTATAATTTGTGTGCACCTCAGAAACATACCTGGAGCTGTGTTTTGTTTCATTCTCACCTGTCTGAGCGATACTGTGCTGAGTCGCTCTTCACAAGAGCAAAAAAAACGCTCAGTCTCACGGCTCTGCATAGATCCATGAAACCAGAAAGTGCCCCTCCGCGTTTCTAAAGCTCATACAACGTCGCTGGACTCATTTTGATAATTTCAGCGCTTCAGTTGCCATCACTACGAAGTAGGGTGACCATATGTCCCCCTTTTGTTTGTCTAGCACAGCCATTTAGGCATCTGTACCTCCATCCCACTTATTAAGATAATGTCCCTCTTTTTTATTAGTGCTCAGTGGTCTTATAAAAAGAGAGATTCATGTTAAGAACAACAAGATAAGTTCCTTATTTTGTTTATAAAATGTAGAATAAATATATTTGTGGGCGTCCCATCTTGATAAGTTGAATGTTTGTTGTTTTGCTGCCTCTGTGTTTCAGGAAAGGGAGCTGTGAGCTGCTGTTGGTGCTGGTGCTGGATTGTTTTGAGAAAATGCAGACTGACAGCTTGATTTTTATTTTATTTTTTTCAGTCCATCTTTTTTATTCCAATAAATAAAGTTTCAGTAAAGACATTACTTTGCAAAATGTGTGTTTTGGAACTAAAAACAGAACATCAACTGTTTTACAGGCCCTAAACTGAAGCAACTTCTATTTCAGAAAGTCAGTAAGTTAGATTTGTATATTAAAACATTTATTAATTGAGTCCGTTCTACCAAATTGCACAACTTGCCCCACTTTTCCTACTTTTTGAGGTGGTAGCTTCATGTTGCTAATAGCTGTGCTAATAGCCATCTTATGCTTTGTCTGTTGCCCACTGTTGCCAGCAGGGGACGAAATCAAAAAATCATTGTAACAGCTCTCCAAAAGAAGACATTTGCCATACATATACATTATTTTAAGTTATAGAACATGAAATACTAATGCAGAGGTGTCCAAAACTATTTCAAAAAGCCTGAAAAAAGCATAAAAGTTTGAGTATTTTGTCCATCCATCACTTTTACAGCAGCAACATTGTGCAAGATAAGCATGATTTTAATACAATTTAAATGAAAAGCAAAATCTATAGTCAAACAAAACAATTTCTAAATCTTTTTATTATATTCTCTGTGTGCTGAATAATACGTATATCTTCATTTTATGGCCATATTGTCTTTCCATGCACATAGCCTTGCAGTCATCACAAAGAGACATAATCCAAAAGGTCAAGCTGAGACAGAAGAATATAAAGAGGAGTGAACCTAAGAATACTAAACCAAACCTATAGTGGCTAGAAACATTTAAAAAATGTATTTCCCTTTTACTTGTCACTGGAGAAAAATCAAATCAATCACAAACAAACCAGTGCCCTTGACAGAGTGTAATGGTTTATATTTTAAGACCTCCACTAAGGCAACGACCCTATCTCGCAATGGTAAGCATACAGTGTAAACTCAAACTGGAAACCTTTCTGATCCACCAAGTCCTTTGATCTCACAATGGTAAAGAACCCGGTAAAACTACTTATGTCATCATTTACTGACCCCTTGTGGCTGGAGTTGACCTGATCTTGCAATGGTACAGAGCTGTTAAAACTACTGGTTGCAGACATTTTTCAGGTTTACACCAAAAAGTATAATTTTTTTGAAGGCCCATTACTGATCTTTCATTAAAAAAAAAAAAAAAAAAAAAATCAATTATCTACAAAATCGACTTTCCTGAGCTTTCTACCTCATTATAAAGTTGTTCCCTCATCAAAAAACACATCTGGAGTTGCGTTTTGCTCCATTCTTGATGTTTGAGTAATCCTGTAGTCTCTGGCACAGCCTTTCTGAAGCCTCAAAATGCTCTGTTCCACAAACCTCCGCCCACTCCAAGAAGCACCGACCAATCAACAAGTCCTCTACATCCAGTTTGCTCTCATTCATTTATCAAAAAAAAACAGTGTACAGCTCTGTTTCCATTGATTCTTCACAGCTACAAATTAAATCCTTTTTTTCTTTAAATTATGTTCAAAAGACGGCACTTCTCTGCACTCTCCTGCTTTCTGCTGTCTCTTCACCTGTTTCCTGAGGGCACCAGTAAAAACTTGGTCAAATAATGTTGTTAAAGGCTGTAAAATGTGCAGTGGTGACCAAGATTGGTTTAAAAATATGAATAAAAGCATAACATAGCCCCTTTAAACAAGATATTTTAGACTAAAGTGAAATGTGTCTGCTTACATGTTTTGGAAAGAAAAAAAAAATAAAATAAAAAGTAGCTTTGACCACACAGGGGCACAGTGTGATGTCAAGAGGAATTTGTTATGGCACATCCAAAACGGGAGCTAGTGTGGGCTGTGCACCATCTGCAATCATTACCAACATTGGTGCAAGAGGTTTAATCAGAAACAGGAATGGGGCTGGTTACAAAAATATGTTTGTCTTAGGGAGGCCATACATAAATAAATATCTCCAGTGGTCATAATGTTATTGCTAATGTTGGATTGTTACATCTATGGACACATACGTTTACTAGAAATACTTTGGATTAGACCATAAATCCAGCCAAAAGAGGTGTATGGAAAGGAGAAGATTATTCCGTATCCATGGTGTTACCACTTCTGCTATGCCCTTGAGCAAGGCAGTGAAATCCCATTGTGCTCTTGAGTGTCGAGTGCTGAAGCGACGTGTGACATACTTGTACATGGATTGCGTGTGTGTGTGTGTGTGTGGAGCGGGGATAAAAGGCTCGATCAGATTTTTTGAGCCTCTGTTTAAATTAGCCCAGCAGCTTTTGGCACCCGCTTGTTTGTCATTATGCGAACAATGATAGAAAGAGATGCTGCAGAATTTTAATGCCAAACTGGCGTGATATGTGCAGCGCCAGCAAACACTGTGACACACTTATTAGCAAGCAAAACAAAACCCCCGCCTCTCCTTCATCTCAGAGTCGCTACCTTCTTCTTCTTTGCCTGTCCCTTTTATCTGGAGCTCTCCATCTCGCCGCGCGCTCGTCTCCAGCTCGGTGCTGTTTGAATGATCACGTTCCCGGGCATGAGAGTGCTATGTAATTAACCTATGAGAATCCTGCTGTTGCAACGTGCCTGCTGCTCTGCTCCGGAGGTCTCTCTGGTGGATTATTACTGCCATCTGCTGGACACAAGGAAATCAAGAAGTGGATGACACAACTTAATGAGTACTTTTTCTAAGCATTACACCAAAGGATTGACTGATATGTGTCTAAAACATGGTTAAACTTCTGAGTGCTTGGTGTGGTTGCTGTCTTTATACATCTCAGTGCTTAAAGGGGAAGTATCTGAGGGCAAGACCTTGTAAAGATGTTTATTAAATCAGAATTTTAAGCCCCAAAGTGTTACATGGACAAAACATGACAGATTCATTCTTTCATCTTCCACTTATTCCTGTTAGAGTCACAGGTGACTGAAAGCTGGAGCCTATCACAGCAACTATGGGCCTTAGGCAAGGTACACTCTGGTCGATGGTAGTTAGTCACAGGGCTGACACAGACACACTGACAACCATTCACTCACATTCATTCACTAGGGGACAATTTAGATTCTCCAGTTCTCCGAAGACATGCATAATGGAAGAAATCAGGACAAAACAAAAACAAACATGACCATAAGGATTTTACTATTATGGAATTTATGAGAAGTGCCCCGCTGATGGGAGTATTTATACTGCGGTGTCTGTGCTCACACAATACTTATTTGGGTATCGTGTACTTGAATAAAGTATTGATACAAATTAAAACATGTGAAATAAAAGCACATGCAGCACTTGGGGGTAACTTACTCCAGTGTTTTGTGCCAAAACACCCCCACCAAGCTGCATTTTGGTCTGGTCCATCCATGTCATGTGACAAGAAGTTAGCAGTTTTCACTATAGGCACACTTACATTATTATTTACTCTATGTACATTCAAATTGTTAAATGGCCAATATTAGTCATGGGATTTATCTTTATGTAGTATCGACCATCACTACCACTGGCAAATATTGGCAATTAATGTTTAATGAGGCAAAGATAATTGCAAGTTTACAGCGATCTGACGCTGAACTAGGAAGCTGTTTAGGATAATGTTGGGGCATTTTGCCATAAAAACTTAGTTTGGCTTTTATTTTTGTTATATGTTTGGGCAAGGTAGACAGACAGAAAATAAGATAAGAGACAAAGAAAGACGGAGGAATTTGAAGAGATTTGAACCTGTGACCCACTGTGTCAAACCACCAAGGCACCACCAGTTTTGATTTTCAAGCAAGAATAAGTTATTGCATTGCTAAAAGTAATGAAAAATCTGACTGAGCTATTTTACATAAATGCAGTATAATGGCCACTTTGCTAGGATGGCTCAGTGAGTTTATCAAGCTACAGCCTCACATCCTTCAATGCCCATTATGTTTAGAGTGACCAGACGTCCCTGTTTAACCGGGACAGTCACAGTTTTAGGCTCCTTCTCCCATGACCTAAGACATACTCTCTGTAAAAACACTCATATGTCTCAGTTTTCAACAGAGCATGTCCCATTCGTCCCCATTTCAACCCAAAGAAACACACAGGGAACTTAAAACACATTTATTTAAAGAGTTTTGTCTCTAAAATTATTCACAATGCCCTAGCGTCATGTACTTTGCATTACATAAAAGAAAATGTAATGATTTCTGAAGCAGTTTTGTCACTTGGTAAGTTCAAATACACCAGTTTTGAGGTTTAAAAATCTGGTTGCCCTAATTATCTACTTATCTACCTCACGATGTAACAGGAAACCAGGTTGAACACTATGTAAGATTTGTTTATGATGCAATATTAACACATTTTTTTCTATTTTTTACTGTGGTTTGCACCTTGTAACCTTTTAAATATCAGAAACAAATACCTGAAAGTGAAATGTAAGTGCTCTTCAGGTGGCCCATTACATCAACAATAGAGTTATCTTGAACAACAGTCACTGAAGGCTTAAGCTTAATATGTGCCTTGCCCTTAAACAGGTGTATTAATTTCAATTTGCGAAGTAGGTAGGAAGTGGGGTAACTATAACTAATTATGCACTGGAGCCACTCTGAAGGGCTTTTTTTATCTGGAAAGCCTGCTGTAAAACACTGTAATTATAGATAATGTGAGTGTAATTAGGTACTTCTTAATGAACACACTTAAATGAGATGTTGCTTAAATTGGAGCGTGCGGCGCCTCGATGGGGCACACAAGACTTTCTTAACTTACTTCCAGTGCACTGCTGTTACTGCAAGTCTCTTCAATGTAAACTTTGATGCCGCAGAAGCTGATATATCAGCGATGATACACAAAATATACTGAGTTCTGCATCAGTTTATTATTTTGGAGGAGATTTATAGATCAATTGGGCTTGTGCTGCGTTGCTATTGGAATACATTTGTAGCCTTAAGATTTTCATAAACTCCATGTAACATTAATATAACTTTCTCTGCAGTCATAGTTTTTGAGTTCATGTCACTCTTAAGACTGCAATGTTCAAGTCTGAGTCTTAGTCCATGCAGTACTTCATTTGTAAAACCAGAGGATGGGAAAGGATTTTTTTTTTCAGGCTTGTTTCCTTAACACTGAGCAAAAAGAATAAGTCATCTATTGCTATGAAGCCTTCACATTGGCTGTAATTTGTTTCTGCTTTTATGAATAAAGAATATATGTATTTTTTATGCTCTGGTAAAAAGTACATCAATAAACAAGACATAAAAAGGCAAAGGATCCTGTCAAAAAGGTCCTGGTCCCAAATTGGTCCCAATTAAAGCCTGAGTCCAAGTCATGAGAACTTGAAGTGTGAGTCTAAGTCTGAGTCACCCAAAAGTCTAGTCTGAGTCCATCTCAATTAAACAAATGTCCATGTCAAGTCTGAGTCCAAAACTATTCACGTTTAGTCCAAATGAACTGATGGCAAGTCTAGGTCTGAGTAGATTCACCAAAATTAGTACCTCTTGAGCAGGGCTTAATTTGTAAATCAAACGATGCCAGAACAAAAATTGCGCTTTGACACTGGAGTCCACAAGGCCAACACTGTTCCCGGAACGTACACACAACACAATGCTCAGGCGCACACACATCCCAAAATACCAAGAAATTGCAAATTTAAATTATATTTTAACATCTTTGTTAACATTATTATACATTATAGTGTTTCACTTCAGTGTAATGTGTCAGTGTACGTTTGTGTGATTGCTCAGCTGATCAAGAAATCAGCTGCTACGCATAATTACTGCGCTTTTGTAGACTCCCTCTGTCATAGACCGACTGTGTGTGGCCACCAGTCTGAAACAAGAACACAGACTCATGCAGCTGTGGTCTCTATAAACAAAGTCTAGACTAGGAAAGTGAGCCCACAGCAGCAGTAAGCTTTCAGCCTATGTTTCTCCTTTTGTTTTCGCTTCTTTTTAGTGACTGCCGTGGAGCGCGCAGTCTTCTCTGCGTAATGGCGTTTCACAGCTCCAGGCTCTGTGAGCCTCAGCGCGTTAGCTCGAGCTTACAGATGCTTTTGACCAAACAAAAAAGAACAAACTGCTGTGGATCTATGTCCCGTGTGCACAGGGGATATAAAGGAGGAATAAAAAGCGCACATCGAGAGCACGTGGTGTAAGGTTTCTCTTCTAACTATGGCTCTGTAACAGTGACACTGGTGTTGGCCCCGGGTCTCATCCTGTGACCCACGATCAGTGTCAGCTCCAGCTTTCATGTGCATTTGAGTAAAAGAACAAACTGACGTGGCACTGCCATGTCCCGTTCTCCTGGAACAAAGATTATGACGCAAATTTATAAAAATGTCAAGGTTAAATGATCAAATGAGAGTAATTAATAAACTTTTCCACTTTTATGCTAGAATACATGCTAAAATCCACACAACAGATGCAAATGTCCTTTAGAAAACCTTTACATCTATGTTGCTGCTAAATGCTAACCACAAGTATGATATGTTATTTACTGCTCTATTAAAAATACAAAATAAAGCCATGGACTCTGATGACAACCCAGTCCTGTTAAGGGATTTCAGATTCCCATCACATTTTATCCTTGGCTGTAATTCTCTAAGCGCTTGTTGCACAAACGTTTAGCTTTTAACTTGTACCAGAGCTTTATGGGACTTCACAAGTGATGACTGACGGACGCGGAGTGACATTTGTATATCTCAAAGAAAAATGTCTGGATAAATGCTGTTGTGCTCCCTGCAGACCTACACAGCAAGTCCTTCCACCGACACCCCACTTTCATCAAACACAGAAATGCTTTTAAGTGGAGAGAGGCTTAGGTTGGGCTTTAGTGCCCCCTGTCTGCAAGAGGCGGCATTTCTTTGTTGGATCCTGGCTTCCACAAACCATAGCCATCGTGGGTGGTGAGCAATCCCATTCAATTTAGCTAGAAAACATTTACACAACCAGATTTTTGGAGTGGATACAAAATGTCGAAATTAAGGTGGAAAAGTCAATAAAAATATATATTTAAATCAAATAATGCTGTAATGAAGACCCTTCATTACTACATTTAGTGTGATTGGGGAAATGTTCCAGATGTTTCCTACTGGGAGGAGCCCCCTGTAGGAGCTGGAGGAAGTGTCTGGGGTGAGGGAAATCTGGGCATTTTTGCTTAGACTGCTTAGAAGCGGAAGAAGATAGATGAATGAATGGATGTGTGTGTTGGTAGTTTTAACTTCATTATAGTAACTTTTAAAACACAGTCACACTTTAACATTATTGTTTATTAATTTGTAAAGAGTGGCCTTTCATATTTATATGTGTTATACTGGCTGAGGCCCTTTTGAATGGGTGGAAGAAACCATTTACTGATTTGCTTAGTGCTTATGTTTAGTTATGTTTTGTGTAAATACTTGAGTTATGGTTTAAATGGCTTGCTTTGTAAATATGTTTAGGTTTTGTTTGTGATGTTTCTCCTATTGTTGGAATGGTTTTGTAAATTTTAGTCTGCCTTCATTTATTACTTTATTGCCTCAGTGGGCCGTGCTGTCAGATGCCTTTAAAGGTCCCAGGAGTATCATGGAGTGTCAATCTTCTCTCATTTCGGCTTTTCCCATCCAGGGTCGCCACAGCAAGTCATCTATCTCCAAAGTTCAGTAATTTGCATATTGATTTGTCATATGTTTTACGCCTGAAGCAAACCTCCCGATTTATCCAGGCTGGGGACTGGCAAATTAGAAAAATGCAAAATAATATACACTTGAAAAAAAATGTAAGCAAAAAACGTTGTGATTTGGCAGATTTTTTTTACAAAAGATGCCCTTCCTGTTGCAATCAGACACATACGGTGACTGGAGTAGCCAATGTGGGTGAAGTGCCTTGCCCAAGGACACAATGACAGTGTGCTATATACAAAATAAGATAAAATACCAGAAAATATGATTGTATTATATGCATACTCATTTTTGTCTGCATGTTTTTTGTGTCTGCAGAGTAGCCTCAGAATGTGGTCCTTCAACTAAATGCCATTCGTTTTTTCCGAGTTGCATCAACAAGTCAGTGAAGTTATAATGAAATGAAATATTTGAGGTTTAAAAGAAGTGGTGCATTGCTACAGCTCCAGTCTCGGGGAGAGGAGGGGGTGCGATGTGCGAGCGGAGGATTTGGGGAGCTTTTTCTTCAGTAAACTGTTGCTAGGAAACACTTGTGGCATCTCTTCTGCCTCCTTCTTAAAATGCCAGAAGACACTGAGAGAGAGGAGCCAGAGTGAAATGTCAGTGGTATCCTCCCAGGAGCGTGACGTGTGTGTGTGCTGTGGTTTAGGTCTGACTTTATCTTATCTCTGGCGTTAGTCTGCGGTTAGAAGTAAACAGTGGAATGCACAATTATCTAGTGCAGAATTGTGTTCGTATAGCGCAAATCAAGGGCTGTCCTGTGAGTAATCCCAGTTTGTGTCTGAGAAGAAACTGACCTTTTAGTGTTGATATTATTGTGGTTAAAAGGAAGCACCCTTTCATTTACTTCCACTTATTTGCGTTAGGGGTTGCAGATGGCTGGAGCCAAGCAATTAAGGCAGAGACACCTTGGACAATGGCTAGTTAGCTGTAAGGCTGACATACTTTCATTCAGACATTCATTGGGGTACTTTATACTCACCAATTCACATGCATGTCTTTGTACAGTTGGAGGATGTCAGTGAGAACATCCCAGTAACATGGGGAGGACTATTTAGAAAATGCATCTATTGTGTTATGTTTAAAAGGCCATATCTAAAGCCCTGGTTATTCTTAAACTATGCCAACTCAATCATAAATCTGTTGCATCCAGAGGCAAGGCATCTTAAATATAAACCCTATGGCAGCCATTCCCAAAGTCAAGACTGTTGTGGCCCCTTAAATTTCCGAAAATCCCTCGCGGACCCCCAATGATAAAACTTCCCTCTATTAAAAAGATTCTGACATGTTTTTCTCCCTATGTTTTTTTATAAAAAACATTACAAAAACACTGATTATTGACTAAAAGTTGTTTTAAAGTAATATTTTAAAACAAGTATACAACTGTAATTAATTTCAAATGTTTTTTTATGTACTTATGTTTTAGGTACTTAATATTTCCTTTGACTTTTTATATCTTTGTATGTTTTATTTGTTTTTATGAACCAAAACCATGTGTTTGAAATAATAATAATAATAATAATAATAATAATAATAATAATAAAATAATAATACATTCAAATTGAAATTGAAATATAGACAGCCTCTGGGGGCCCCCCTGTAGTACCTTCGTGGACCCCCAGGGGGCCCAGACCCCACTTTGGGAACCACTGCCCTGTGGAAATCCACTTGGCTGTCTCTAGATGGATGGATGCTTACTTTATTCATCCCCATTAGGAGAAATTCTGATGTCCGGTAGCAGACACAAACACACATAAGCAAAGCAAGCTACAATACTACAATAATAAAAAAACATAATGAATAAATAGGTTAAGAATTACTAGCAATAGTAATGAAGTGCACATTTCAACAAGATCTGTTATAGTGTCTTGTGGCAGCCGGAATAAATGATCTCCTGAGCCTCTCCGTCCTGCAGGAACCTCTCACTGTGACTGCTTCTCTGAACGGCCAAGGTCTCATGCAGAGTGTCTCTTGTTGTTGAGGGTGGCCTGCAACATGCTCCTCATTCTTCTCTCCACCAAAGTCCCCACAGAGTGCACCCTCCGCCCCAACACAGACACACACTTCCTGGCCAGTTTGTCCCTCACCGTAATGCTTCTCCTCCAACAGACAACACCAAAAAATACAGCAATGGCCACATCTGACATCTCTTTTGTTTTTGACACATTTAAAATGAGTCCATTACATTTGCTCCAGTCTGTAAAATCAGAGATGAGCTTCCCATTATTCTTAAACTATGCCAACTCATAGTTTAAGAACGATTTTAGAAAGATTACTGCATACATACAATAAATCTGATCACATGTAAGATGTAGAGTTTGATTTTTTATTACTAAGTCAACATTTTCCTGATCCACTCACCTAATACAGAAGCTATTCCTGTGTGCACCCCTGTCCTGGTCAGACCCCCCATCCCCTCAGTTCTAAGCCGTATGCTCCATCACAGTAATCCTCCGCCTAGATATTTGATTATCAAGGCCGTCTGCAGCAAAAGGCTCAACTCACCACTGACCACCATTGAGCTCTCTCCTTAATCTCACTGCATTGTAATTCAGAGAGAGTTTCCAGCTCTGAACCTTTACATAAAAGCATCTGAATTCTAATATTGCTTTCTTCAGCCCCAGAACATAAGATATGGCCTGTGGAGGAACTTTTTTTTTTTTTAATCCAGAAAGAAAAGTAACTAACACATGAACTTAACTTATATTTAGGGACATTTTACACTTTTTTAGTCCATTTTCTAAACTACTTTAACAAAATGAAGAAAGAAATGTGACTTTTACTCATTTTTTTGGGAAGTAATAGTAAAAGTACTAGTAGAAGCTTTAGTAGTGTTAATATTTGAAGTGAAGTAAGAGTTATTTCAGGCACAGTAGTGATAGCTGAAGCAATGGTATAGTATTAGTAGTAATGATAGTAGTACTATTAGTGGTAGTAGCAGCAATATATTTTACAAGTAATATGTATTAATTTTTTTTTATTTTTTTTTTACTTTACTCCAGTAACTACATTTTAATTTAAGTAATTCAGCTTCATTACTTGAGTAAAAGTATTGATCCTCCAGGTCAAATAATTACTCCAATACAAGTAAAAGTTGCTAAGTCAATCTTTTACTTGAGTTGAAGTCCTGGAGTAATCAAAGTACTTAAAAAAAAAATAATAATAAAATAAAATCCACAGTGTACTTCAAAAATACGACTCAAGTAAAGTAAGATTCTCAAAAACTATACTTAAATACACTTCTCAAGTAAATTTACTTCATTACTGTCCACCTCTGAATACAGATTAGGCATATTTTCTGTCAACTCTGCCCAGTAATTTTCACTAAGCAGTAAGATCAAGCTGCTGTTTTGTTTAATTAAGCTTTAATATGGCATGACAACATGAGGAAAATGTACTGCCTCTGGGCACAACCCAAAACCCTGAACTCAATACAAACTTATAAATAATGCAGAGTCACGTCCCATAAAGCGTTTATTTTCCTCTTGTTTGCAGTCTCCCGCAGAGACCACAGGAATTCATGGCATCGATTGGTTCATGTTGCAGAGTGTGGTCTCTCAGCCAATTATCTCTCTCTATCACGTGTGTGTTTCATGTAGAAAGAACAGTTTGAAGGATAAATGTAGCTGCTCCTCCACATGGAAATATATGTTCAGCTAAAACCTGTTGCTCAAGTGCACATGTCTTTATAAAAAAAGAAAAAATCACAATATAATATTTACCATTAAAAATACATTTATTGTTTATAAAAAAAAATTAAAAAAATCTTATACCTAACAGTGATTCTTAACCAGTGGGTTACACCCCAAAAGAGGGTTGAATGCACAGCAAATGTATAACCTATTCATCCTAATAATAAAAATAAAATAAATAAAAACTGTTGTAAAATAATTTAGCAAAATATCTTCGGTTCTTTAAAAATGACTGCATCTCTCTAAAATGGGCTAAATTAGGATTTTATACATATTTTTAAACCAATCTTGGAAGAACAGCATTACACATGTTATAACCTTTAAAAAAGCTTTTTCAATAATTACTTTACTACTGCCATATAGAAATAGGTGAAGAGACCAGCAGAGGGCAGCAGAGTGCAGCTCTGGTATGGTTTTTGAACAGAACCCTGCAAAAGAGCTTTTTATTTCCTTAAACTTTTTGTATGATCCCATTTCACTATAAAATGTAAAATAGCTGTGAGGAATCAGTGGACACAGAGGAAGCTGTACATTGTTTTTTGGATAAATGACTGAGAGCAGACTGGACGTAGAGGACTTGGTAATTAGTCAGTGCATTCCTGGAGTGGGTGGAGGCTTGTGGGAGAGGTGTTGTATGTTTTTGATGAGGAAACAGCATTAAGACATGATAGAAAGTTTAAAAAGTTGATTTAATATAGCCCCTTTAAGAACATGTCACTGGCTATGTTTGTGTATATTTCCGTGAATCACCAATCGTCATAATATGGGTCTGTTCCTGCAGCAGTGAATAGGTGTGTTCTTCAAAAGCCAAGATCAATATTGACAGTGGTGGAATGTCCCGTGCGCCCCCTCTGGTGCTTCCAGAGGGGTGGGCCTGCTCTCCCAACAGTGCACACGTTGTGTGTCTACCTGCTGAGTCTGCTGCTGAACTCAGTGTGAGGTAAGTAAAGAGCATTTCTGTTTCTCTAGAAGATTTGTCTAGCATCCAATCAAATAAAGATAAGGTCTTTTTTATCTTAGCTCCTGAGATTAGGACAGAAGTTCATGGAGTAAACAATAAGACATCTGACAATTGTGTTTCCTATGTATTTAATCAAGAAAATAATCATTAAGTATATCTGAGTGTTATGTTTATGTGAGAGCCACACCAAAACTCCTGTAAGTTATGATTGTGATGCATGTTTGTACACTGTAGATGTTTGCTCGCCTCTGAAACAGTGACAATGGGAATTCAGCTAAAGATCTGCTTCACTACAGCTCTGCTTTTTTCCTGTAAGTATAGAAAGTGTTGTATGGTTAATTTGACATTTCCAATATAAGTTGTTGAATAATGCAACTGGTTATTTGATTGAGTTAAAATGTTGTGCTGGACAGTTGAAATGCATTGTATGCATTGATGAGCAGCATTTGTGCAAACCAAACAAAAAGATAACAGGTCTGAGTAAACCTCTGAAATATTTAGTTTTGTTTTTTGTGACCTTAAATTCTTCCTTGGCCTTTTTTTGTAAAGATAGATATGTAATGTAAAAATAATTATAAGCTCTGTAAATAGTGTGTAAATGTTTCAATAAATGAACAATAATAATGGACCAAGTGACAAACCTCACCTGGCCAGCCAGACAAACACTTTTCCTATTCTATACAAAGAAGTTAGTCTGGTATCTCTTTGTTAAGTTTCATTTCTATGGGCCTAACAATCACAGGTGGATTAACTAATCAGAGAAACAAAGGTAGATGTAAGCAGTGCACCACTGAACTGTTCCCAAACAAACACTGTGGATTCTTCCTGGTTTTGTCATAAAACACCAATATATGTCGTATTATGTGCAGCTCTAAACTTATTTCTGAACGGGGACAGCAGCAGAAGGCAGTTGTACAAAGATTTGTAGAAACAGTTGCTTTATTTTAATGTGTTTGTTGCGTTGGACTCAGCTGGACTTTACTGTTGTTAAAATGGCAACAAGATGAAGAAAAAAAATCCCAGAGAGGACTGAACAACAACACAGCATTCAGCAGAACCAACAGGTGACGAAGGAAAGTACTAAACACGACCGGCCGTGCTGATTTCAAAAAGTAAGTAGGCCCGCCAGGCTAGACAAAACCAGCATCAGCATCCAGTTTTGAATGGGTCTCAAACTTCTGTCATTCTAATTCTTGACTCAAATGTAGTAATTACTTTTTTATTGGGAAAAACATTTCTAATTAAAAAAAACATTGTCACCAAAGTGAAGGATGGCTTGAAAGAGCAACATTGATAGGCCAGACTTTGGACGCACATGCACCCTTAGTATTGTGCGAGAAGGAGTAAAACCATGAGACAATAAGCTCAGTCACATAATACTTAGTCATGCAGGCTTAAGGACACTACGGCACACTTCCACAACAATTACCATTCAGCTGCCTTACGCTAATAACTTCCCCATTACTGGAACAATAAAGGCATATAAACGCTTGCCCGGGGATTAGCACAAACTGAACCCTATTAGGAGACAGTAAAGTCCTGTAAACACAAACCTGGGGGTCCTCAGTGACTGTGTGTTCGTGGAAGAGACATTAAAAGCGTGATTGAATGCCTAATGCCACATTACTTTATTGCATGAAGAGGGAAGAAGCTCAGGGCGACTTGGCTCAGAGGGACCACTGAGCAACATGAAAATGAGAGGCTGCCATCTTGTTAATGAGATCAGATGATTCATGCTAGAGCGAGACAGTAGGCTCTTAGTCATATGAGAGGAGCACTGTGTGTCAAGTGCACTCAATGGACGTGACAGTATCCATTTTTCTTGTATTTTGGAAATGTTTTTATGCCACAATAACATTTTAAAATAGGAATTATCATCTAGGGTAATTCAAGCTCTCTATTCTTAAAGTTAATGGTCAATACTGAATTATTTTAGAGCTGGCTACATTTAGTTACATAGAAAAATGTCCAAGAAAGCATTTATGTGGCTCACCTGGTAGAGCGCACACCACACTGAGGTGTCCCAGGTTCAAATCCCACCTTGGGTCAGTCTGCTCCATGGAATTTCCCCATTGTTCCCCCTAATTTCCTGTCTCTATCCTACACAAAGGGTATTTTTTCATTGCATGGTTTATAATGTAGCAGCACAGGAGCTTAAGCACGCCACCCGCTAACCAGAGGGCTGGCGGTTCAATTCCCGAGTGTATAGTGACATGTCATTGCGTTCTTGGGCATAGATTGCCTTCTCCAGTCACAGCATGTGGCTAGTTCTGAGAGGAAGGGCATCCAGTGTAAAAACCTGCCAAGAAATGATTGTAAGGTCTAATCCTGAACCAGATACCAGAAACCTATGTTTGATATCATGTGCGTGTGCTTTGTGATGTCAAACTGATACAGTTTTACCTTTTAATAAAATAAAAACAGAAAACGGTAGTGCGGGGGTGTCCAAACTATGGCCCAGGAGACAAAATGAGGCCTGCAGACTATTTTTTATCGGCCCTCTGTCTTCCTTCTTAATTATTAAGGGAATTCAACCTTACTACTACTTCATTTTGTGGACCTCAATAAAAAAAAGTATTGTGTAAATCTATCGGTGGACCAAAGTGATTAATGCAGTGTATTTGTTTATATATTTATTTGGCAATCTCAGTCATACATCTGATTTAAACAATGCAAAAACATTAGCATTATAACCATGTGCTACTGGATGCCTCACACACCATTTAATATGCTAATGTTAATTAAAGTTGATTACTCATGGAAGAAGCCCACACTTCTTCTCCAGATTTATCACTCATAATTTCACTTCACATGTAGCAGTAAATTGCATTCCGTGCCGCATCCAGACATCCGGCGTGACTCTGCGGCAGCCATTAAAGCTCGCTGGCGATAAGCAGCTCGCTCCTTCAATCAGCACGCCCAGTGTGTGTTCCCGGCCATTGTGACGGAGACATTTCGAAAGCCTCTGAGGTTAATAAGAGTTAATGAAGATCAAGGATAATTAGTGCGCTGGCAGAATGGAGATGCACCATGAACCGAGTATGGCTGTCAATGTGGACAGTTAGCAACCTTTATCTGCTGTGGTCAGGATTCACTAAATATAGACTAAAGAGTTTTAAAGGTCTGTGTGTTTGAGAAGTAAAAAAAGTACAAGTCTATAAACTGTTAGCTTTATTGATTAATTATAACAATACCACATTCAATTCAGCCACAAGGGCACACAGAGCAGTGTACATTTTGTAGTGGTTCTAAGCCCACTAAGCGTTTCGCCTAGAAGGATATCGAGCATAACAACTATGCTAAATGCAATGCAAACCATCAATATAATGATGGAGATGGATGGTGCCAGGAAGTTTGTTATGGCAACCCCTGAAAGTAGGGAAAAGCCAAAAGGAAAGACGACATATAATACCATTAAAGGAGAGGACTGCAAGACTACATGTAAAAGTATTTGTGTTTTAAAGGCTGTTTACACAACAACAGTTTTGTAGTTTGGCCTTTTGTTTACACGAGGACAGGGTTTCCATTTTGTGAATCTGCAAACTTTTGAAAACGCTCAAGGAAGTGTTTTGTCCTCACAGCAGCGAGTCACTCTGCACATGTGTAAACTGTGCCCAATGAAAACAATCATGTAACAGCCCCAATCTGAGCAGCTGTCTGAGATCACAAACTATGAAGCTTTTGTGCCTCATGCATTCATATTTAGTCCAGTAACTGTCAGTAATATCTGTGTAAGTGCTTACTTTTACTGAAGACTTTATGAGAATGGCTCCAGAAAACCACAGTAATGTAGCTGTGAAGTTGTAGACTGGAACTATATTTCCTCTACTCTTTACTTACTGTGTGGTGCAGAGCATGTTTGTTTGCTGAGTACTATTCTAAATGCGAATCGGCAAAGACATGATTGAGTTTTCCTGGCCAGCGTGGTCATGTAAACGGCCCCTTTGCAACTTCTCTCATCACACTTCTAGTTAGAATATGTTTGATTAACAACTATGGTAGCCCTAAAGGGACATGTTGTCTATAAAACCCAGCAGACATAGGTCTCCAAACCTTGCAAGAATGTGAGCTCAAAAAAATCACGCCTGCTCTTCTTCACCAGTAGTGCTCAGTTTGTCCACTCTGGGTACTTTTAGAAACAAGATCGGCTTCAAGCTTTAACCTTACAATTTGTAACTATAGACTATGCCTTCTGTTAGTGCCTTTAAGCTGAATAACTTAAAATTGCAATGAATTTTATTTTATTTTATGTTGTAAAACACTGTCAAACTTTTATTCTCTACCTAGATATCCTGTTAACTTTGTCTCTGGAAGCTGAAAAGGGAAAAGGCAACGATTTTCAAAGTCCAGCCAAGAAGAATATCAGTACTGTGGCAGGCAGGAGGAATTACACAGCAGCAGACAACAAGAGACACAGGAACGTAACTCAGAGGAAAAAAGTGAATAAGACAAAAGTTAAGGTTGTCTCCAGTGGGACAGGAAGTGATGTCAGCTGCACCTCACTGGGGGGCATCTGCCAACCCAGCCGATACATCTGTCAAGGACGTTACATAAACAACAAGTGTCCTGGTGCCAAAACAGAGTGCTGTTTGCCAGGTATGTGAAAGGCTCCATTTAAATGAGTGTTAATATATGTTTTCCTCTTGTTAGAATATATGCTTTGTTTAGATGGAGCCTGGAGCATCCTGTGTGCTGGTCACCATAACAACAGAGTAAGGGCGTGTGATGTGTTCGGATGTGGGGCTTTCAACTCCAGAAGGTATCCATTTATCCAAAGGTTGTAGATGATCAGACAAACAGTATTAAACCTTTATGTGTGAATGAATATTATTTCCCATTTTGCTTATAATAGAGAAGACAGCTGCAACATTGTGGTCAATTAAAGAAAAAATAGGACAAAACCATGGTCATCTCATTAAAGCAGAAGCATTTTTTACCTTATATAAACTGTTTTGAAGTTTGTGCGATGGTTAAATGAGTTGTTGTGGGGTAAATGATGCGTCCTTCATCTCCCCCTCTCTGAGCTGAAAGTGACACTTGCAACAGTGAGCGCCGTCAACCAAGAGTCACAGAAGTCTCGCAAGAAAGCGACACATCCTGGTTAGCAAAACAACAAGCTATAGCAATGGTTTTACTTC
Source organism: Bostrychus sinensis (assembly GCA_020698575.1). Lineage (NCBI taxonomy): Eukaryota > Metazoa > Chordata > Actinopteri > Gobiiformes > Eleotridae > Bostrychus > Bostrychus sinensis. The sequence continues at coordinate 12,020,197 of CM036244.1, read as the reverse complement.
TCGATTTTTGCCGTGAGCAGCCAAATGGTAGAAAAAAACTTTGTACAAATACGCGGAAGGGAAAACAAAAGTAAAGATGAGCGAGGGGTCACGCAGGAGTCAACTGGGCTTGGGAGTATTTACGATAGTGCTTTACTCCGAACTGTAGGGGGAGCTTTAGAGAGGAAAATAAGGCAAAAAGAGCGAAGAAACAAGCAGAGTTAGAGTTCTGCTTTAAAGTTTCTGCAAATTGATCATACTATAATTTGATTTAAGGCTCCAAACACTCAGAAGGAAGGCTATAACATTATTGTGCTACAGAGTTTCTTACGATACGTGTATTGTGTTTGCTGATATTGCAATAACAATAAAATATTGTATACTGTGCAGTGTAGCTCTAGAATACGCACTTTTTTGTTTTTGTTTTGAGAGTTAAAGTAAATAATTAAACAAAGTGATATTGACTTATTAAAATTATAACTCTATGTTGATGGTGATTACTAATTTTGTCTTTGCAGAGGTATTAAACTGCACAAAGCCGTGGACATAGTGTGTGATGACTATGGGGTAATTAACGCCCCATTTTCAGGCTCTTTGTCTGGACCAGTGAGTCACATGGACCCCTCAGGGACACAGTATGACGGGGTTAAACTGCTCAGTGAAGGTAAGAGTCATGGTTATGTGTGCTTATGCTTTAGGTAATATGGGATACACCATAAAAAACCGCCAGTCAACCGCAGGGCTAACACTCTGAGGCTCTGAGAAACAAGCATTTGTTTGTTTACTATGGGGAGTTTTAGATTTAATAAAGGAGCTCAACAGTGTCCACCCACCCCGTTAATCAGCCAAGGTGTAATTCATGGTCTTATTGCAAAAAAATGATCTGAAACTTGTGGGGAAAAAAAGGCTTAATAGGAAATGTGTTTCCAGCACCAGAGGAGGGCTGGGACTGTTGCACTCCACTCACCTTTACATGCATATTTTGGAGGAAGGAAGCCAAAGTGCCCAAGACGTTTGCTTAAATAAAAAGTACTATCACGATTGTTAAAACAACTTGTATTATTACTACTATTACCACTGCTATGACTACTAATAATACTATGCCTACTACCACTGCTATCAGGTGGGAGTTATGAATTCAAAATAACAAATATATCAACAAGAACCGTTCATTTTTTAGAACTAATAACATCTTATTTCATGTTTTTAGTTTGCTCACTTATAAAAAATGAATGGAGAAAATGCTCAGCTCTGAATTGTAGCTTAGTTAAAACATTCTTATTCTACCATGTTACAGTGATTTGCAAATTCACTCTTTTTATTGGCTTACTCTTGGGTGTCCTTGAACACTTTCCCACATTAAGAAAGTCATGTGGATTATAATAGAAAAAAGAATAATGCATGTTAAACTCCCACATCTTGAACTTTAAAGGCCAAGTACATTTGTGTAATCTACTGCAGAGCTGTGTAAGGGCACGGCCACACTGCCATAGGTGGAAACTGGGGGAAAGGGGGGGTGGTAGTGATTTAAAGGGGATTAGTCTGAGTGTTGGGACTTCATTGAACTCCTCTTCACCTCTAACACTGGGACCTGGCTCCATGTTAACCCTCATCAGAGTCTCTTTTATTAGTAATGACCTCCATCGAAGATACACCCAACATGCATATGTGTTTTCATTAATGGGGCCCAGCCAGGGAAGTGCACATTATAAGGTATACTTTTCACCTGTGTGCCTGAGTGCATTCGGAGAGCATTTTGACTAAATAAAGCATTGCAGAAGAGTGTAAACATCATTAGCCCTGCTTTCTAGCCCTAATTGAACTGCATTATCAGCAAAAATGTACTGCCAGTTGCTTTCATCTCTGAATATGGGCCAGAGACATGAGTAGAGATCACAAAAAAGGCATTACCTCCAGATGATGCCCATGTTAATGCTGAGACAGTATCATTAGAGGCTCATAATGGTGTCAACGTTTCTATACGTGCACTGTAGCCAACGCTTTGTTTGCTTAATCAGTTATCATGAGTAGCTATAATGCTAAGCCAGAATTTGACAGATAACTTTTTCTCCTTTAATAAACTGAATCACGACATTAAAGGTCCTCTATTATGCTAAATTGACTTTTTTTTAAAGCTTTTATAGTGTTAAATTGTTATATGTTGCTTCACAAACAGACCTGGAGTAGTATTTGTTTCATTCACGCTTGTTTGAGTAATCTTCTATGCTGAGCCCATCTCGTTCTCAAGAGCTAAAAACGCTCTGTCTCATTGCTCTATGTAGACACGTAAAACCAGGAAGTAAACCAGGTGCAGAAGACATATTCCATACATATACATCATTTTAAAAATGTGAAATACTAATGCAAGGTGTCCAAAACTATTTGAAGAAGCCTGAAAAAAGCACAATATATCAGACCTTTAAGATTATGTTGCAATAAAAAAAAGACCTAAATAAACATAATTTAAAACCTACTCATAAAACATAATATCAAATTCAATCGCTTTTTATACTTTTAAGACCTTAGGGATACTCTGTGTAACATTGTTAATGATGGAACCACTGTATTTTAACAGTTTCTATCTGTCTTTATGCAAATATTTCTTTAATTTGTAGTAATTGCAATTAATTACGATGTGGAATAACAGATAATGATGAATTATGATGGCTATAACAAATAGATCCAAGCAGCTCTTTAGTATGATCAGTCCAAAGATGTCCGTTTGAATACCTTTACCATATTCAAAGGCATAATAATAAAAAACAAATATAGCATTAATATATTTTTAGTTGTGCTTCTATCTATTTGAAAACTTTATTATTGTCATGTTGTCCAATAAAAAATGAGAGTGTACATCAGGTTAACTTCATGCCTCTGTGGTTCCCAGTGCACTGTGTGAAGCTCCTGAACATGCGTCCGTACCGTTACATGGGCCCCGTGTCCCGAGGGGCCGCTGTGGGTTACCTGCTCCCTCTGCAGGACCGTTTCTCTGGGATCACCTCGCACCTGAAGCTGCAGATGTGCGACGGATCGGACCCTACACCTTTCATCTGAACTTCCTCCTAATTTAAATTATTATTGTCACTTTTTTTTTTTCATTTGTAGCCTTTAGCTTAGATGGAGAGCTTATTTGTCAGATACCATAGCAGTATATCCAACTTTTTTGTAAATTCCACTTTAAACCAAAAACATTGTAACAAGGAGCATTTGATATAATTTGACTAAGCATCAATATAAGCTCTTCTCTAAACCCAAATCCTGAATTGTAAAACATCTGAACTAAACATATACGATTTTGTGTTTTCTTGTGCATTTTTGATGGTAAACAATATTTTAGGCTGGCTGCAATTTTTGGATTGTTTTGGAATTCTGAGACAGCGTCACTTGCGTGGTTTGTTTTCCGTCACTGAAGCAGCTTGTTCACTATTGTACAAGGGGATGACTCTGAATGTATTTCCGTTCAGCTCTGGGCCCTAGGCACTTGCCCACCTTGCCTACCCCTATTGTGATGGCTCTGAGTTTATCCATATTAATCATGCATAATATGGCACCTAAAACATTTAATTTTTCATTTTATTTTCATTGTTGTGTGAGTGTCGCCTTGCATTTTTTTAAGAATCTTATCTGTCTCATTATACATATTTATATTCTCTTATTTTAGAAATGTTAAGGCTTTATAATGAATATACTGCAGTAGCATGTGTATGGTCATTGGTAGCCTGGCGATTACAGTGACCACCTGTCCCACTTTTGTTTGTACTGCACAGCCATTTAGGCATCTGTCCGTCTGTCCCACTTATTCAGATTATGTCCCTCTTTTTCATTGGTGCTCAATGGATCTTATAAAAAGTGAGATTCAAATTAAGAACAAAAAGGTTAGGTCAGTAATGTTTGTCTAAAATGTAGACTAAATGTTAGTGGACGTGTTTGTTGTGTTGCTGCCTTTGTGTCCTGGAGCCATGAGCTAAAGTTGGTGCTGGATTGTTTTGAGAAAATAAGACTATGATTTATTTCTGTCCTGTCTTTTTATTCCAATAAATAGAGTCTAGGTAAAGACATTACTTAGCAAAATGTTTGTTTTTGTGATAAAAACAGCACATCAAATATGTTCAACTGTAGCAACTTGTATCTCAGTTAAGATGATAAGTTAGATTTTTTAATCAAAACATTTATTTTTCGAGTTGTCTCTCCTTGTTCCACCAAATCGCACAACTTGTCCTACTTTTGTACTTGAGGTGATCACCCTACTGGCAATACTTTCTTGGCAACGTAATAATGGACAGACTTCGTATTGGAAACGTAATGAGCATAATTGGCCACCAGATGGAGCTACTTTGCAACTTTATGTAAAGTGCCTAATGAGAGGAATGTGAAAACATGCTTTGTATGAAAACTCAAAATAAACCTGGACAAAATAAAAATAACCAAACACACAGAATAGGGTACCACGTTTTTTTTTTGTTTGTTTGTTTTTTCTGTGTTTCTTGAATTAATTAATGGCATAATTGTAGCTTAATTTCTTACAGCAGAAATAGCTGGATGAAGTGAATTGTAAGGTTAGTTCAAGTTAAACCAAGGATTGCTGGGAAAAAAAAAGAGAAAACGCTAATGCGTAAAGCTTGTAATGCCAATGTGTAAGAGGCTTAAAGTAAGTTAGTCCAGATGATATACCAAGCTATGTTACCTATAGTCCACTGCAGGCCTGTAAGAGGATACGAACAGCCTTATATCCATCTTCTCTCGTTCAATTTGATCCATTACGCAGAGGATACAGTCAGCATTTGAAGCACAGGCAGTGAATGCGAATACGCGCCTGTGGTTTGCTGTGACGCGGGAGGGTGGTCCGTGCGTGGAGCGGAATGGAGCTTCCAGTCCCTCAGAGGGGAGTAGGCGAGCTGGGATAGGCTGGGAGTTTGGTCGGAGCAGTCAGCGGGACGGGACAAGGCACGAGAAGGAGGAGAAGAAGAAGAAGAAGGAGAACAGGGTAGAGGAAAAGAACCGACCATTAACTTCTGCCTCCTACGTGGCTCGGGAAACTTCTTAAAAGGGAAATACGCGCATTTGTTGCGTTGAATAAACGCACGCGGATGACCGAGACGCGTCGCGACGTAAAGTTTGTTCGTGGGGTTTGATTCCGTCCCGACAACAGTTAGCTTTGTAGCGGATACAAACCTCAAAAAGGGGAGCAGGACATCATCATGCCACGGCGCACGGTGCAAGAAGTAACAGTGCAGGATGTGCAGAAGAGAAGAAACCCCAGCAAACACTACGTAAGCCACGTTCAAGCATTACTTCTACTGTGCTTTCTTACCTTTAAAAACCTGCAACAACTTGGCTTCGCTATTGTGCAGCACTGCGCCCCTTTCCTGTCGGCTAAAGTAATAACAAAGAGAGTGTCAGATTACAGGTTACAAAGCCAAAGAGGGACAAATGCCTCCAGCGTGGATTTCTTTAGGACATGTTAAAGTTGTAACTATATGTACTATGATTATGATTATGTGTCTTTTGTAAACAGTGGAAGGTAACTTTGATAACCTAAATAGTTCTCAAAACAAAAACGTAAAAAGTTTGCTTCCTCGCTCGTGTTGAACCAGTTTATTGCCTCTTCATGACTTCAGGCTTAAATGAAAGTCAAGGGTTTAAAGGTCTCCGTTATTACTTTATTTTTTATTAGCTGATTCGTGTGACCTCTGACCCCGAGCGCCTGCCTGTGGTGTTTGTATACAAGTCACATAAATGTAAATGAAAGCTTGTGCTGCCCTATAATTACCTATGCTTCATGTCTACATTCAGAAGCTCTCTGCCTCTTTGGAAGTGTGTTCCTAGAAAGCTGCTTTTGGCTCTGGTTACTTGTAATACTGTCAGTGGTTCTCAAACTGTGGCACAGGTACTGTTGGTGGTACGTAGGCTTGCTCTGGTGGTACTCGGGAGTTCTGATTTAAACATTTTTATTCCTGTTTTAGTCCTGGTCTAGTTGGAGATTAAATTTGAAGTGCTTAGGTTTAGGCACAGTCAAGTTTAGCCGGTACTCACTTAAGTAAAAGTATAGATAAAGGAGCAAAAATTTACCCAAGTAAAAGTATCACCCTGAAGTATAAAAATCCTTACTTTTAAACTTACTTGCAAGTAAAAAAGTAAAAGTATTTCGCACAGACTCGACAACTCATTAATGTGGTAAATGTGAGGGATTTTGCTGAAATATTTTGCACATTACTAAATAAATGAACAAATTGGTGCAATAGAGGAAACTGAATTCTGTCTTTATTATTCTGATGTTTCTAAAGGAGTGCTACTTTACTGCATCTTTTATATTTAAGTACAGTGAGGGTACGCAAAAACATAATATTTTAAAAAACTCTAAATACGTTGTACTTCAAACCGACTCTAAAAATGTAGTGAAGTAAAAGTCAAAGTACCCCTTGTTAAATTTACTCAAGATACAAGAAAATACTACTTAAGTAAAGTAACTAAGTACTTTTATTTTGTTACATTCCACCGCTGAGTTTAGTCTTAGTTTAGAACTGGTTTAGACACAGTGTGGTACAGTTTTAGTCCTTGTTTTGTCCGTTTTTAGTTCTTTGAAAGCAAAATATTTCCTGAGGTGGTACTTTGTGTGACGAGTTTGAGAGTCACTGCACTATAGACTGTACTCAGACAACTCCGCACTGAGGGTCACGGCTGGAATTTCAATTGAGGATTTCTAGCTTCGTCATGCCTCTAAAGATTTACAATTCACTGAGGACATCAAACCTCTGGGCATTACTGAACTATGATCCAGCGGCCATAGCATAACATCAGTCACCGTCTATTCGAGCGTATCAAATAATAAGTGTGTTGGCTTATTGAAATGTTTCCCTATTGCGATCTGTTTGTCATGTGGGCATCTGCTTCGTGTTACTATGCTCCATGTGGGGGGCTGTGGAAAAATCCTAGGCCCACTCCTAATGCAGAACTTATGTGGGACTCAAGAATGTCAAAAAAAAAAAAAAAAAAAGAAGGACAAGGACTCACTTCAGGCTTTTCTGTTGGACATCTACAATCAAACTATTATTACTGCAGTCTAAAAGAGCGTAGTAGTAGAAAGACTAAAGGGGCACAGTGTAACTTTGCTTGGTTCTTTGCTTTGTTTTGGTCTCATTTGTCCTCTACAGAGCTCTTCATTTTGGAGTAAAGCACTCAACGCTCTGTGCTCCCATTCTTGCAAGGCTGTTTTTGCCAAGATATGCCAGGATGATATGCAGGGGGCTTTATTCACCCTACAGATATTTTATCTGATGCATAGTTTGTGTCTTTAAATGATTTTGAAAAGCAAATAATCTGATTTTTTATTAAAACTACTAATCATCATGTCTGTCCTATGAAAATCTTACACTACCAGGTCATAAACCGAAAACTTGAGGCAAATGGGACTTGGACAAAAGCCGCAGTGGTTACGAGGTGTGAAAGCATGATCTTTTGGCAAATAAACAAAAACATGAAGAACAATTTTTTTATGATGCCGGACATGGCTGGTGTTGTGGCAAGAAAGGCAGCCCGGTCAAATGCAGACGCTGTTATTGGGAACATGAATGCTACGCTCTCAGAAGATAATAACTGTGTCCGATCTGTGTTAAAAATGTTGTAAATTGTAAATGTTCTGCAAAAACACTACATTTCAGATTTAATGTAATAACTGCTGTTGATAGATTACTCTTTCTACCAACACATTATCAATTATTAGTTTGCTAGTTTTGGTTTCCAGAATTGAAAAGAGCGCTTCAAATACAATAATAATGTTCATAATACAACATGTTAGGTAATGGTTCATTCATTTTCAGTCATGTATCGTTCCTTTACAGCTGACATGAACCAAAATAGTGTTTGATGCATCAATAAAAAAATATTTGAATTGATTTGTGGTCCTCTGAATCAAAATCAAAATTTGAGATGCCCAAAGAGTCCCACTTTCTCCTGCAACAACTCATTTCATTCACAAGATAAAAAAGTTACACTGTTCCCCATTAAAGAGTTTTTTTCCTCTTGTATTTGAGGAAACTTAATTATTCAGTCCATAGCACAGCATAATAAAATGAGACTCTGGGCTTTATTTTTGGCAGAGGGGGAATTAGAGCAGGGACTGAATTTTTTTGACCAGAGACACTTTTATTGGAGGCAAGTCCAACTGGAAAGATACCAATTCCAGAGCTGGCTCAAACTGGTTAGTGCTTACACCACAAAACAACAAGAAAATAGACAGAAACTGAGACACGATGCACAAATCTAAAATTAAACAAATGAAAGCACAAAGAATGAGGAAGAGAGCTGTTTCAAAAACTTCTCTCACATTCTTAAAAACTCACCTCGTGGGCCTTTGAGATGAGTATTCTTGTCTGTGAAAATCCCCAGACTCACAATAGTCTGCTGTAATATGACATCATCTTATCTCAGGGGCCGAAAGAGGGAGAGGGGGAGAGAGATAGGGTCATTGCCAGAAGCCCAGCAGGTCTGAGTTCCTGTACATGGTGTGTGCATGTGTACAGGCCGCATGTATCATCTGTGCACGTGTGAGAATGAGCCCTGGGTTGATAAAGGAACAGGCCTCACTGCTGCGAATGTCAGTGGTCAAGGACAAAGATCCCTGGGTCTTCTCCATCTGTGCCCTACCTCAGTGGTGCTCCCCATAGAGTTGTTTTTGGCTTTTCTTCCCCTTTTGTTTATGTGCTAATGTAGGCTTAATCCTGAGTTTAAACTAAGGCTGCACAGTATTATTATTATTATTGCAAAAATAGCAAACGTAATATATCTGTATTGCAAAAACCTTTATGTTTTCCAATAATGTTATGGACCTCCCATGTGATCGAGATAAACACAGTCAGGATATTTGCCTACCATGGAACTGTGTTGAGACAAAGACAATAAAAAAAGGACAGATTTAGTCTTCCTCAGTTTAGCCCTGGTTTTGTAATGTTGTAGTCCTGGGTTAGTTTTTGTTTTTTTTAAGATATGGACCCAGTTGTGACCAGTATTTTCAGGGATTTGTATTTCAGCTTAAATGTATTTGAATTTACCAAGTTAATTAGAAGTATATTCCCAAAATTGCCAGTTATATACAGTAGTTATCGGAGTAGTTAATATAGATATATTATTAGTTTTGCAGCATGTTTTTCTGATTTTGTAATGCCCATAGTTTAAGTTGTAGGAAAGTATGTAAAGTGGGAGTACTTTGATCTGCAGGGGAGTCAAAATTATAAATTGTCTGCTGTGAGTACAACTTGAGATAATACTTTCTTCATTAAAACTATTAGAAAATATTTGTTTTTCAATCTTGATTCACAGCACATACAAATTTGAATTAAAATTATAATATTCAACATTTCCTTACCCATTTTTACAGCAAAAAGGTTTTACTTATTTAGAAAACAGAAAATAATATTCAACTTTCACCACTCAAAGATACAGATAAAATAAAACTACCTCTGGAACTAAACCAGTACTAAACCCAGGCTAAATGTTGGTCTAAACCAAGTCTAAACCAGGAGTAAATATGGACTTTATCAGGGATTTTTATTGACACCATTTGTTTTTTTCAGGTTCTAAACAATTACATGATTACATTATTATATATACATTAATGAGATAAAAGTAGTTATTTGCATTATGGATATTGAGTTTGACAGTTCTTTAATATTGCAATAATAATTTATCTGTAATATAATATTTATCCCTTTTTAAATGCTATTTCTAAAAACTATTTCATGAAGTGTTCTCTCCCACTGGACTCCTGCTGACACGGCTCCTGCTGTTGTGTATCTTTGCCCATATGTGACTTTTGGCCTTGAAGAACTGGTAAGAGAAGATGTGGGAGTGGGGCCAGGGCTGTTCATCCAGGCCCAGCGGTCCACCAGGGAGTTTCCAATCACCTCCCTGCCTCTGCTGGCTTTACTTCTGGGAAGAAAAAAATGTGTTTGTTTGGGTTTGACTGCTCCAGCCTCCAGACTGTGATGATTAGGATAAATGACTTTGCCTAGAATGGCTTCAAATCTACAGTGATATTATTATGATCTGTATCAGTGGTTTACATGGTTTAGTCCTGTTTTAGACCTGCCTTTGTCCTGGTTTAGTCCTGGTTTACTTTGGGTTTATTAGGGGTTTGGTATTGGTTTTGATCCAGATTTAGACCTTGTTCTGGCAAGATCTGGTCTTATTATCAGTTAATCCTGGTTTGGATCTGATTTGGTCCTGATTTAGACCTGGTTTAGAATTGGTTTAGTCCTGGTGTAGTTCTGGACTGGTTTGGTCCAGGTCTGATCCTAATAAAGACCTAGTTTAGACAAAGTTTACTATTCATATAGACCTTTTTTTAGTCCTGGCTTAGTCCCCAAAGCAAGTCTGGACCAGCCCTGCGACTATAACTGGCCACTGTCCCGGATGCACCTTGTTTAAGTCCCAAAATTGTCAGGACAGGCCCTACCCCCAAAATACTTACATTTTATAATATGACTTTAAGTTATTAAATCATTGCTATCATCAACATCATGCTTTATTTGTTTTGTATAGAATTAATACAGTTATTTACCCGTTGTTTGTCAAAAATGAAGTCAGTGGAAGGAGGTCATTTTGATTTTATCACAACTCCTTTGCAACTTTTTCCCCGTTATTAGGGTAAAATAACATTGATCCTTCTATTTTTATGCAATTCAAAAAAAGAAAAAGAGATTTTGTCAAATGTTACTCCTCAATATGAATCATAATTTCTTTTTGTCATCAGACGTGATGCAGAGATGCTAGGAACTCCATTTCTAGGATATATATTTTTGTAAATTTCATGAGAAAAGATGATAACTAGTGCTCTTCTAACCTTCTGACTAATATTTGTACAAATGCATCATAAAATATGTGACAAAGTCTGCCTTGTGTTTATCTATGACACAAATTTTTTGACTTTACGTGTGTTGTTTTTCAGGTTTACATTATCAAAGTGTCCTGGAGCGATGGCAGCACAGACACCATTTACAGACGCTACAGCAAGTTCTTCGACCTACAGGTGAGCAGTGCACATAAATTCATTTTTGTGTGGTTTCAAGGACAAGGGAAAGGGCAAATGAGAAAAGTAAAAGCAATAATATCACCTCTGTCATGGCTGAGTCCTTATAAGATCCAGTATTTGTGTCTGGTTGCTCCACCTTATGACACTTTTAATTACATTGTGTGAGGAAAATCACCAAGTACATCCCATTGAAGTCACTCATGAATGCAGCAGACCGCAGTAATGACCACAGAAATGTCTGAATCATCGTCGGACGTCACTCTGGACATGCGTCTCTTGCACAAGAAAAGGGAATCTCATTAGGATCCAGGTTTCCGTTCCTCTTTGCCACGTAATGGAGCTGGTACCACGGTCAGGCCTTCTATGAGAACATGGCGTCTCGAAGGAAACGCAGAGAGAGCCGGTTTGTCGTGAGGATGAACACATATTAAATCTTGGCCCATCCCATTGAAGACAGTAAACTGATTAGGCTGCTTTCAATTGATTAAGATGGGCAAAGCATGAGCAATGAGAGACACGCCGATCAATGCAGAGCTGCGTTTATGTGCAACCTGTTACTTTTTCTTCTTTCCTATCGGTCAGTTCTATTTGTGCAGTGATGTGGCATAGGTTTTACTCTGGTTCCTCTTTCTAAGTCATCCCTGTCTATTTATATGGGCTTGGGGCTGCCACAAAGAGTACAATAGCATGAGAAGAATTTGCAACAACACTCAAATGTGGTTTAAGTTAACTTTTGTTAGGTGCTTTTAATTCTACTTGAGTAATATTATTTTTGAACAGTACTTTTACTTGAGTACAAATTTTGAGTACTTCGTCCACCACTGCCCATTTTTAGATCCTGTCCCACCAGTTGAAAATCACTGGATTAGATAAACAATAAACCAATACAGTTTGAACACAATGAGAAAACATTTGGTCACCTTTTACTAAAAAAACACCAAGAGACAGTGGCTGTGAAGCAAAACAACATTTATAGATCTCTTCTCCTACACAGGACGCCCACTCCGCTCTACCCGCCGCTCTGTCTTGTAATTTACCGCTGTCTCGGGCACAAACACCACAGATAGATTTTATGGAAGGCACAACAACGTGGCCAATCTGTCAGAGCGTTTTCTTTTTGGCTTTGAGAGGGCTTTTAATCCTCACGCAGTGCCATCGCTGTTGTTCACCTAAATCATTGTAATTCATCACTCTGCATAAGAAAAGGTTAGATTTAGTCACTCGGGCTGATGGGAAGCACTCACAATATAAAAGATGGTCTCTCCAAGGGTTTTGGCTTTGATAAAGTACCAGGGACTGTATCAGTAAAAGGCTGAGTCATGCTGCATTTATCCTTACATGTCTGTGGAACATAGCATCATCTGCAGAGACAACATTAAAACATGGCTAGTCCATACCTGACTTTCCTAGTCACCTATGGGTCTCTTTGTAATTATTTCTTTAAAGAGTTAAATGAGTTTTTTCAGGCGTTCGTTAGCTCGGTAACTCTGTGCTTAACTTTGGGTGTACAGAGCATTTACCCTTGAACTAGAAGATCCCCAGTCTGAGAGTCCATGGCTGGCTAACATACCTTTACCATTATGAGAAAGGGACATTGCAGTTGCAAATGCTGCTACTACTACTACTACTCTTACTACTAATACTATTACTACTACTTGTTTTATTTATATTTTATACATTTTATGATTTGCAGCAGAAACTAGGGTTGGACTATTAATTTACTGACGTCCTTTTTTTCTTTTTTTTTTTTTTTTTTTTTTTTTTTTTTACAGCAGATGCTCTTTCTGATCCAACCCTCTCCATTTATCCAAGCTTGGTCCTGGCACAAGGAGTAACACTTGGCTTGTGACCCCTTGTGGCTGGACTGGCAATCAAAACCCTAATCAATAATATTGCACTTATTTAATCAAAATAATACAGGGTTCTCGCGACCCCCTTTTTTCGACCAGTAAACGGACATTTTCCCCCAGCTAATCAAATGTTATTTTACGATTACAGTTGCGTGGAATGTGTAAAGTTCAGTAAAATTACATCTAGCCAGTCATATACCAGAGTCCGCCCCCCGAAAGAGGTAAACTTCCCTGACGTTATCCGTGAGGTCACTACATTAGACGGAGTTCCCTGCGCAGTGACCACAATGGCGGCCACAACAAGTCCTCGCCTTCTGATGTTGGGCAATGGTAAAAACAGCTGCGCATCCGTCGTGATTCAGATTGTTACGTGTGTTTGCTGGAGAGTTGTAAATAAGTCATTTTGTCACAAATGCATGGGGCCTCAGATTATGAAAAACTATGGAGAATAACTGGATTAAGGTACCTCAACAGCATGGTGTTTTATACATCAAAATATTGCCCAGATATGCTCAGAAAGGCTGTTTTCAGTTAGGGAAATACAAACATTTTGTATCCAAGTGGAGGAGTTTAAGTATCTCGGGGTCTTGTTCACGAGTGAGGGAAGGATGCGCAGGAGATTGACAGGCGGATCAATGTAGTATCTGCAGTAATGCAGTCGGTGCATCGGTCTGTTGTGTTGAAGAGGGAGCAGAGTTGAAAATCAAAGCTTTCGATTTACCGGACAGTCTATGTTCCCACTCTCACCTATGATCATAGGCTTTGGGTAAATGAGTTTCCTAGGCAGGGTGGCTGGGTGCTCCCTTAGAGATAGGGTGAGGAGCTCGGAGTAGAGCCACAGCTCCTCCACATCAAGAGGAGTCAGTTGAAGTGGCTCGGGCATCTTTTCTGGATGCCTCCCTGGGGAGGTGTTCCTGGGTGAAGGCCCTGGGGAAGACTTAGGATACGCTGGAGGGACTTTATCTCTCGGCTGGCCTCGGAATGCCTTAGGGTTGCCCTGGCAGAGCTGGAGGAGGTGTCTGTGGAGAGGAAAGTCTGGGCATCTTTGATTAGAGTGCTGCCTCTGCGACCTGGTTGGAAAAGCGGTAGAAGATGGATGGATGAAAGGATGGATATAATGTCACCAACAGCAACAGAAGACTACCACATGTCTCACCAAAAGCTTTTCTTTGCCCATGAATAGTAACATGACTAATTTATGTAGCATAATTCTCTTGACATTTTGTGGTAGTGGTAACTTCCTGTAACTTTAGCAGGATGTCCTCTTTCTATTTTGTGCAGTGATTCATAAACTACTACCATTATCATCATCTGGGTTTTTTATTGAATTTACGCATTGTGCTTTCACCTGGTTACTGTAGCTATCTCTGACTCACAAAAGCTATACTGGTCTAATTCTTTTGTTAATAGTCTTAGCACATTTTTAACTGCCCCAGGTGTTGGCACTGTGTAGATAAACTGGACAGAGATTACAGGCTCTTATCCCCATTAGTATGACATTAATTCATTACCTTGAGGCCATAGTATTTATAAAGTGGTAGGAACTAAATCCAATGTAATAACTGGAAAAGCCATGTTTTGTGCCAGGAAGTAATTCTTTTTTTCTGTTCTGTTTGAAAAGGAGTGTGTTATATTATCACTGTATGAGCCAATACAAGGTCAGTTCAGTGGTTTGACAGTAATTGGCAAAATTATTGGTGTCTGGCTTTAACAGTGATGTAATGCCAGTTGTCCTTATCATGTGTTCAAATTGCAAAATGTTGTCTGAATGAGTGCCATGTGATAGATCTTTTCAAACCGGAACTAAACAAAGGAACAGCTGTCTTATTTTCACTTCTGTAAAAAATTATTTGTTTGGTCTTTGTCAAGTGTCAAGGCTAGCTCATATAAGGCTTGACAAAACAAAACTCGGGACAGGATAAATACCAATTGAATTAAAGTTTATTTAAACAAAGTGATAAATGAAAATATAAAGAACTAAATATGTGGCCTATATGGGTAATATAAAAAAAGCTAAAGTGAAGAGGGAGACTAAATTGGGCCTGCTCTGGGGTTGTCACACCCCAGCCAACCAATTAGAAAGCAGTGGTCCCATCATCCACAGAGCTGCTTCAGGACCAACCTTAAAAGTTCTTAAACCATCTTTAATGTAATCCCTATCACAATTGTGAGATATAAGTGTTTTGTGGCTTAACGTAAAGAGCATTTATTTCTGAACTTGAAGAGCTTTGAGTTTGAATCCAGGTCTGGGCACAACGTCTTTACTATTGCAACATGCAACCTGTGCCTTGGCGGACATCTACACCCTTTTTTTTTCAGTTTTGTGTATTTTATTACTTTGATTCATCTTTCTTAATTCATAGCCTTTCTCAAAAACATAAAGCTTTTCTCACAGTAATGTAGTTGGTTTAAATGGGAGGGGTTTTAGACCCACTTCCCTGGCCAGACCAGTCATTTATGAGTCTAGGCTGTAAGTATTACTCACCATTTCCCGTCAACATAAGAGAACCAAACAGATGATGAAACATGTGTCCTTTTAGTGACCACTTGCATAGATGCTTACACCGCTGTTTATGTCTTTTATAACCAGCTGCTATCTGCTCTTTGTATTTACATAATGCATCAGTGCTATACAAAGGGTTCATTAATTGACAAAAACTATGCCAAAGTGCCTCTGGAGTTATAAAATGTGCCTCTTAATGAAGGCCATAAACTCAAATGGTATAGCGTTAACCTCACCACATCAAATGCTTTACCTTAAGGTGGGAAAATTTTTAGTGATGAATGTCTAAAGCCTGCACTTCCTGCGAAAGCCACATTCACACCTAAGGCTTTCCTGCACATCATTAACATTAAAACCACGCAGTATATATTCAAACTTTGGTATATTTTCTAGTTTTTCATTTAAACCTAAACAATAACACATTAGCCTGATGGACTCCATAGACCTTTTTCTCGAAAATGACATCCAAATATAAAACGAGTAGCCTATAGCTCTGCTTGGTCTACATGAATAAACTTTATGTATAAAAAGCTAACACTTGTGAGATTTCTACTGAGGTGTAATCAGAGTAAATAAAAATAGAACACTGACAAATAAAAATAAAATAAAATAAAATAAGAATTCCACCTTTTAAAATGTTAATGTTATGAGTGTATATCCCCCTCTTAATGATGCAGCTGTAGCCTAAAACCTAAAATGATAGATTTAGACATGGAGGCTGCTAGTGAAAGAATAAATGGTGAAGCAGAAACATGGTCCATTAGCTTCTCGCAAGGACTATTTACAATTTCCTAAATGTCTACAAAGTATTAAAAAGGTGTTAAAGTTGATGGTGTCCGGCCACGGGGGGTCAAAAGCCTGGAGAGGGGTAAAACCTACGGCAAATCAGTGTCTAGGTTTCTGCTCACTTGAGGTGTATCTAAAAAAAATACACAAATCCACAGCAAGAAACTTGTACTTGTCAAAATAAAGTTTTTTTTTTTTTTTTTTTTTTTTTGTCTGCTCTATCATATGGGGTTGCCACAGTGAATCAATCTCACACTGAATTTAGCATGTTTTTTTTTTTTTACACCAGTTGCCCTTCCTGTTGCAACAGTTGGGCCATAGCAAGAATTAAACCACCAACCCTCCAGTCAGTGGGCGACATTGCTTAACCTCTTGTGCCACTGTCGGCCCCTAGAGTAATACTTGGTAATTAATAGTAGAAAAATATGACGTACATTTTTGGTGGTGTGGTGGTGCATTTGGTTTTAAATGTGAGCATGAATGGCATTATAAAGGTCAGGAAAACCCTGGAGGTACAAATATAGAGGAGCATTAGGGGGGTACTGCCTGGTAACAGTATTTTTGTGTCCGTGAGAGGAGTTTCCATGCTGCATACGTGTCCTGTGACTACATGAGTTCTGTCTTCAGCGCTGACATTAGGATACACTTGTGCTTTAAGGCTCACACTCAAACAGCTGTTACATATTTTCCATCTGCAGTAATATTGTTACATTAAAAAGGGGCTTTCACCATAATGCACTTTCCTTTTGTAAATTATCTGAGGGCAGTGGTGGAAGAAGTACTAACTGTACTCAAGTAAAAGTACTGTTACTTCAAAATAATATTACTCATGTAGAAGTAAAAGGAGTCAACTAATTATGAATTAAGTAAAAATGTTAAAGTTTACTTAAGTATGAAGTACTGTCACTACTTTTACCACTAATATTACTACTACTATCACAACTACTACTACTACCACTAGTACCGCTACTAAACTACAACTATAATTGCAGCTGCTACAACTACTACTACTACTACTACTATTACAACTACTACTACTACTACTATTACAACTACCACTACTACTACTACTACTACTACTACTGCTTCTTTTACTACTCATTTTGCCACTGTAAGATCAAAAAATACTTACAATACTCATTTAGAGAGTTCAGTTTACCTTAACATTATTTTCTTCTCATATTAATCTAATTATATTAATCATATTAATTAATATTTTATTAAAAAATGTACTCGAGTATCTATTGTTGGCCTAGATGCTATTTGTTGTTTATATTGGCCATTATAATTAAATACATTACTATGAACAAACCATAAACCATCTGTGCCCAGAAGATGCTGCTTTTCATTTTGCATTGGCGCAAAATCAATATGTATCAATACTCCAAAGTATTTGCTTTTATTACTGGCTCTTCATAACTGTTTGTGTTGGACAGCATCATGGCCAAGACTTACAAAACACAGATGTTGCAGTAATCCCAGTTTACATTTAACCATTTAGCTCCACAATCTCTAAAACTGTCTATTTTGCGGTTATTTTAACTTAGAAAGGACAATGTTGAGAAATAGTAGTATATTTAGTAAACTTTTGACCAACGTGTTATAAAATATTACTAAAAATATGTTATAGACTTCCCTCTTTGCTTCTATAGACTCGTGACATGTCCGGGGGTGGGGTGGGGGGGGGGGGGGGGGTGGGGGGGGGGGGGTGGGGGGGGTGGGGGGGGGGTACTGTAGTGCATGCAGGGATAGATACTATCAGAGGAAAGTATAGAAAATCATTGAATGGTGGGATTGCAAATGGTTTCTCTGCCTTTAGAGCCAGAGAGAGGCATGGAAATACATTACACAAGGAAAAAATGTGCTGTAAACCTCCAGGGAGAAAGGGAATCCTAAAGAGGTGAGAATAAAGCCAGATATTTGTAATGCGGCGTAGGACTGATAGCAGCAGAGGTGGGAAGTATTGGGAAGTAATTTACTAAAGTACATTTCTTGTAGCAAATGTACTTCATAAGTACATAAACGGATAGTCCCATGGTTCCAAGTTCCAAGGTTTAGATATTTAGTAGCAGTAGTAGTAAAAATAATAGCATTGTTTGCAGTGGAAGTAGTAGCAGTAGGAGGAGTAGTAGCAATGGTTAGCAGTAGTTTTAGTATAAGTAGAACAAGTAGTGGTAGTAGTAGTTGTTAATGGTAGTTGTAGTTAATACTAGTGGCATTAGCTGTAAAATTAGTAACACTATTAGCTGTAGTAGTAGTATAGTAGCAATAGTATTAGAAGTAGTAGAAGTAATAATAGGACAAGTAGTAGCAATAGTAGTTGTAGCGTGGTAATAGAATTAGCAGCCTTATTAGCTGCAATAGCAGTAGCGGCCGTAATAGTAGTAGGTAATGGTACGTAATAGTAGTGGTAAAATTAGTATCACTATAACTTTGCAGCAGCAGTAGTAGTAGTAGCAATAGTAGTAGTAATAATAGTAGTAGTAGTAGAATTAGTAGCCCTATTAGCTGTAGTAGCAGTAATAGTAACAGTAACATTAATAATAGTAGCACTAGTAGTAGCAGTAGAAGTAGCACTAACAGTACTATCAGCACATTTGTGCAATTATTTTTAAAAAATCCCTTCAAAAATACATTAAAAGTACATAAATAAATTTTATAGTCAACACTTTTTACTTGAACTCAAATAATTTTGCTGGAGTAACACTATTTCCAAGTACCGTATCTTCCGGACTATAAGTCGCTCCGGAGTATAAGTCGCACAAGCCAAAAAATGCATAATGAAGAAGAAAAAACATATATAAGTTGCACTGGACTATAAGTTGCTTTAAAGAACAAACATTTCATCTTGAAAGGCAAGTTATAGTAATAATAGAATAGAGAACAACAGGCTGAATAGGTGTGCGGTTTGCTAACGTAACACATTGATGGTTATTCAGCTACATGAAGCATAAACAACGAACTGAATAGGTGTCTCGTATGTTAACGTAATATATTAACAGTTATTCACATAACTATAGCATAAAGAACATAATATAACAAGTTCACCAAACTCATGATCTCACTCCTAATCACTAAATCCTTTAAATTCTTCATCCTCGGTGTCGCTTCTGAACAACTCCGCCAACTCCGGAGGTAGACGAAGCGCCGCTTCCTCCTCTGCGTGGCTGTCGTCAGACTCGGCATCAGTTCCATTTCCAATTATTCCGCTCTTTCTCAGTTGTCTTTATAGCCTAAGTTGTTAGTGGTAATGTTTACATTTTAAATTGTCAGTGGTACACAAGCCTAGAGTGCCCTGTCGCGGGGGTCAGTGTGAAAGTAACGAACATGTGAAATATTTTACTATACAATTCGCATCTAAGTATATGTCGCACCCCTAGCCAGAGTATGAAAAAAGTGCGACTTATAGTCCGGAAAATACGGTAACAGAACTTTTACTTCACTGCATATGTTAATACTTAATACTTTCACCCATTCTTAACAGTATTTGGGGGTAAAAAAAAAGTTTCATCACGTCACAAGGCCCACAGACATAGCCCAGTGGAGATGTTGTACAGGGAGCGGCCATTGTTGTCTGGTTTTAACACACACTCATTCAGCAGAGGACTGATGCTCTTTATCAGTGCCTCATGTGAGGAGCGGTGATGTGGTTGAAGCGGATATGGACCAGACAGATTATAGCCCCACACAGGATCACATTCACTTCTGGCTCAGCAAGAAATCATCAAATAAAATAATAGTGTTTAAGTGTCATAGGATTCCCAAAACAGACTTTAATCTTAAGTAGTTGACATAAAATGAATAGAAGGTCAAACAACTTGACATCACACCATTACAAAGACATAAAGGACAGGGAGAAACCGCTAAATCTGTTGTTTATAAATTGTGTGTGGAGCAAAAAGTAATGGCCATTTTCAGAGGCACAGATTTTCCCTGCCAGAATCTATTAGGTAACAATTAACTGTTGATGATTGGACATCTGATTCTTTTTTATCAAAGTACTACTGAGCCTACCATAATATCAGGAGCAGGTTAAAAATGCTGTGTGCCAAGCTGTGTTCTATGGGTCAGTCAGTGAAAGAAGACAGAAGTCAGTTTAAGTGTTACAAAGTGATAAAGACTTTTGTATTCTTTGCATTGAGTATTCGTTACTCCACTCCCCCTGCTGGTGATAAGAACAAATGTTTGTATAGCCCCTTTAACAAACATTTATTCTAGAAATATAAGCTCAAGAAAACTGGAAAAAGTATTTACATGTATATAAATCAAATTACATCATAATTAATGCTAATGTTTGAAGTGATACTGCTTATATTTTGTGAATGGTAGCACATTGGCAATGACTTGGTGACTTAAATTGGTCTCACTTAGAGCTTTTGATAGAGTTGCGCTCACTATAGACTCCAAGGGCCCAGTTTTCATGCAAATAGTTCCTAGATAAAGGAAGTTAGCTGTCCACATTGCCCTTTTCAAAAAAAAAAGAAAGCAGCAAAGTGTTCGTCTGTGCACGGGTCCATCAACGCCTCCACTTTCTGCATCGTCTCAGGGTTTTTGGTGTGTGCAAAAACATCATGGTGATCTTCTATAGAGCAGCAATAAAGTCAGTTGTACACTATGGCATCACCAGCTGGTTTGGGAAACTAAACGTTAAGTCAAAATCTCAAACTCCTTTTCCCCCAGCAGCTGTTTGAAGGCATCAGACAGGCCAACAGGACTTTATCAAATTTATCTCATGTCTTATATTCTGAATACACTTTACTGAACTCGGGTAAAAGGTACAGAGCTCTTCTGTGCAAACATAGCCAGTATAAAAACTCATTTATTCCTACATCAGTTAAATTAATCAACATAGAGCTGGAGGACAAGCTGAGGCACAGATGTCTTGCTGAATATTGTACTTTCTGGTGAAACTGTCTGCACTGTTCTGTTGTAAATGTTTGGTGTTTTTTTATTATGGACTGGAGGTGTTTATTGTTGTGTGGTGATTTGAGCAGCTTCCCTGTTCCAGGACAAATTTCTCTCAGGGGGTACTAATAAAGAAACTAACTAACACTTACTGATTTAAAGCAGATGCACAAACCCACCAAACTAAATGTCAAACTGGCCATTGTCCTGAGTGTACCAAGGCCCATAGTTGCTGGGATAGGTTCCAGCCACCCCTGATCCTAACAGAAATAAGTTAAAGAAGATGAATGAATCCATTAGCTTTACTCGGCCTGGCACAACAAAATTGCACACATTTAATTATCCTGCCATCCCATGTTCATAGACCAACAGCACTTCTCTTGTAACAACATTGGTCTTAAATCTCAAATATGTCTGAAAGTCTGTAAACGCTCGTATGTAGACATGAAAGCGCACAGCAGGATGTTATTCAGCCTTGGAGCGCTACAGTGAAAGTGAGTGACGTTTCCCCGCCTCGGCCTGTACAGCATGAATATTTGATGTCGGCTGTATGATGTCAGAGGTATTTCGAAGAGGCTCCTTTACTCTGTCCAGATGCCTTTTATGAGAGAGTGGATCTGATTACAGAGGACGTACAGAGGCTGGGTGTGCCAGGGTTTACACATGGGAACAGTTACACTACAGGGGTATAGGCTTTTTTTCACATCCTTAATTTATAATCTCAGTATATGTTATGATTATTTATATGATAATGATTTGGCAGGATTTCAGGTTTATAAAATGTGTAACTGCTTTTTTTCTGCTTCTTACCTTTGGGCTTTTCCCTGGCTGAGATGATTCATTTTAGGGTCTGTCTCTTTAAGCTCTTCCCCCAAATCTCTTTCACTATAACTGGTCAGATAAATGAGTTGTGATTGATTAGAGCAGAATCACCAACAGAGAAGCATAAAGAAAAAAAGATTTTATCCCAACATCTGTGGTTAATTGTCCTTAACATCAACCTGTCAGTGTGCATCTGTCCATATGGGACATAGGGACTCTGTAGTTTATCGTAGTGTCAAATTGCTGAAGTCAAAAATACTGAAATGTGGTCAAAGATAGTCATGACAAACTGACAGAACTGATTGCAGAGACTAAAATATCCCTGGCTCCACATTTTTGTAACATTTAAAATTGTTTCATAAGACTAATTGCATATTTGCTGAACTGGTTCTACTTGTACAGTGACCCTCAAATGCATTTGGACCACAGCCTTGATAACTTTAAAGGTATTTCTTTATGTTGACAGAAAGCAGAGCATCCAGATACTATTACCAAATACCATTATATTATCAGATACTGTACAGTCACCTTGCCTTTCTTTAGTTTTCTGTTTTATTGTTTGTTTTTCCTAAATTAAACATCTACAGTGATAATATGTACAAATGTAATATTGTTTAAAGTACTTTACAGCCCACCCTCTTACCAAGAGTCGCAAACATAACCACAGTACATCTGTCCTCTGCTCTCTGCACTGGCTCCCGGTGGAGTTCAGAAACCAGTTTAAACTTCTTTTGTATGTTTTTAGCACAAATAACAGCCTCGCCCTTGCATATTTATGTGAGATTTTAAGTTTCCACCAACCCATTAGAGCACTCTGCTGGGCAACATCTGCTTGAAGTCCCAAGCTCCAGGTGTAAACAATGGGACGATCACTCTTTCGCAGTGGCTGGTCCTAAATTCTGAAACACTGTGCCCATTTAACTATGTTTCATCTCAGACCTGCCCCTGTCCAAAGCCAAACATCAGACCTATTTATGCAGATTGGCCTTTGACGTGTAGTATTCTCTAGTCTTATTTACTGTTCTTGTATTGCATTTCCTAAGATTTCTAAATCTTAAAGCAGAACTCAGTAACTTTTTTACCTTAAATAAACAGTTTCAAAGTCCGTGTGATGGTTAAATGAGTTGTTGTGGGGTAAATGAAGCGTCTGGCATTCCCCCCCTGCTGTCTCTGGGACGAAAAGTGTTGCCAATTCGGTGTCATAGAAGCCACGGGTCTCGCAAGAAAGCGGCACATCGTGGTTGGCAAAACAACAAGCTATAGCGATGGTTTTATTTCTTGATTTTTGATGTGGCAGAGAGACCAAATATCAGTTACGCAGAGGGGAAAATGATTGTAAAGCCAAGCAGGGGATCACACAGGAGTCAATTGGACTTGCGATGGTGCTTTACTCCGAACTGTAGGGGGAGCTCTGTAGCGGAAAATAAGGCGAAACAACCAAGAAACAAGCAGAGTTAGTGAGTTGCGCTTTAAAATGTCAGTGATGTATCCTGAAAACAGCTGACAAAGATTTAAGTTAAAAGTTTAAAAGTTTGAAAAGTCTGGGATACAAACTAAAATTTGTAGTTAAGCACACTACACATTGTATAGCACAGCTGCAAACTACAGTCCCTTAAAGAAAAGGTTGTTCCTGAACTGTGTGTGGAGAATAATGAGGTATAGGAGAATAATGAGGTATAGACTCAGAAAAACGGTGACCTGGGGATACAGATCTGCCTTTAAAAATGCTGGAGAGTGAATGTTCCACTATGTCAGTGCTGCCGTAGCTCTGTCTGTATACGAAGCAGAGAGGAAAAACCATACCATCTGCTCAGAGCGTTCATAATCACTGGCAGACTCTCCTTTCACTGGCCCGAGTCCTGGAGGAACTGCTGATTTGTAAAAACGTGAACTCTTCCTCCCTCGCCCCAGCCATCCTGTCAGGAAGTGCTTATAGTGTGTATCTGAGGGCCTTTCTTGTGTTGTCCATATCCTTTGCATGTGCATTAATTTTAATGAATTTCTGGTGTTTCAGATGGAGTTGCTGGATAAATTCCCGGTGGAAGGAGGCCAGAAAGACCCAAAGAGGAGAATCATTCCCTTTCTGCCAGGTAAGAAAACCACAGTGGAAGAAATGTCTGCAAAAGCATCCACGAAACATCCTCTCAGTGTAACTTTGCTGATTTAATTACAAGTTCAACTCAGCTCCTCTTAATGGGCCAGATTTATTCATATTCAGTAATAACACAACAATCAAAACAAGTTTTAAAAGGCTTTATACTATCTTCCATAATACATTAATGTGATAGTGGTTGACTGACATTAACTGTTGATTAATCCAAGATTTCCTCTCCTTCATTTCCACGGGACAGCCTTCAGCCCTTTGACCCATAACAGGATGAGCAGTCAAAAATGATTTATTATTTTTGTACCATAGCTTATATAGTATGTAGGTGCAATGGTCATCCAAAACTTCTCCCTTTTATTTGTATACGATCATAAGAAAGCATTTTCATCCAACCTTTTCAACCAACTTATTCATTGGAAAAGCCTGGGTTACATTCAGATGATCGTATGATTGTGTGAGTTCCCACTTTCTTTTAAACCCGTTTCATTTGGTGCTGATAGAATACAGTAAACAATTACTCATTTTGAGTAAACACAAAATATATTTTCAAACAGCAAACAATGAAGCCACAACAATAATAATTTTAAAGAATGAAAAAATACTCATGAGCTACAGCCACTTTGCAATAGCTATATCCTTTTTTTATTTTTATTATTTATTTGTTTATTGATTTATGTTTGTGTGTTCGTGTGTGCGTGCGTGTGTGTGTGTGTAAAAATAATGGTGCTCTTTGAAAATATACAAAGTTACATGGAAAATAATAGGAATATCCATCTTATCTCAAAAAACAAAAAGTGATTAATTCTAACAACATGGATAAAAAACACAGATAACAGCAAAAAGAAAAAGACAAAAAAACAAAAACAATAAAGGAACCTTTAACTATTTAATCTTTACAAGTCTTTATACGAGTGGACCCAATTTTATCTTTGTTGAATGTAATGTAATGAATATAATTATTTTTCTATGACCTTTATGGCCCATGTAACTTTTACATTTGGTTTTACAGTTTTATGTAACCAAAAAAAAAAAAAAAGTAGGCTTCAAAAAAGTTCAACTTAGAGACTCCTCATCACAAACTTTTGGGTCCCGACCCACCAGATGAGAAACACACCAGTCTAGTTCCTTCTACTTAATCTGAATACTGTAATGTGATTTGAAACTCAGGTCAACTCGGGTGGACGTTTTAAGAGATATTATTAACTTTAATCAATTGCAGCACAGAGTTAAAAACAGCCTCTATTTTATTTTGTTATTTTTGTCCTCCTGTCAGGGTTTGGACGCTGGGTGGTTTTTGCTTTTTGGCTGAAACTGTCTGGAACTCATTGAGAGAAAACACTCACACACATCTCTGTCTGTTTAGTGAACTCTGTCTGAGTGCACGGCCGAGGAGAGAGCTGTCAGTCTCAGTAAACCTGCCTTAGGAAAACAGGCAGGAGCTCTAACAGAGCTGTGGACTCATCAAGGGCCGAAATCTGGACTTTTCCACTGAGCTTTGGTCTCTTTCCATTAAACACTGTTAAACTATGATAAATCAACTGTCAGCCCTTTACAGTGGATGGGAAGCTTTTTTCTCAGAGGTAGAAGAAGTATTAAAAATCTGTACTCAAAAAGTACTCAGCAGCATTTTTAATTGAGCAAAAGTTATGAAAAAGTGGAAAGTGGAAAGTGAGTACTGCTAATACCACTGCTATTATCATTACTGATACTACAACTATTACCACAGTTACAGCCACTAGTGGTACAACAGCTACTACTACTACTACTAAAGCTGCTACTGATAATTTTTGTTCTACAAATCCCACTA
Organism: Bostrychus sinensis; assembly: GCA_020698575.1. Lineage (NCBI taxonomy): Eukaryota > Metazoa > Chordata > Actinopteri > Gobiiformes > Eleotridae > Bostrychus > Bostrychus sinensis. The sequence goes on along the minus strand of CM036244.1, from coordinate 11,994,412 downwards.
CTACTACTTCTGTTATTCTACCAATACTACTATTACTACTATTGCAAATACTGCTATTACTACAGTTTGCCACCAAGGTCAAACATACTACCATACTACTACTACTGCTGCTGTAACCACTGGTACTACTACTGCAACTACTACTACTGACTACTACTACTGCTACTGCTACTGCTACTACTACTACTACTACTACTACTACTACTACTACTACTATGACTTTTATGACTACCACCATTGCTACTACTACTACTACTACGACTACTACTACTACCACCATTGCTGCTACTACAACTACTACTACGACTACTACTACTACCACCATTGCTGCTACTACAACTACTACTACTACTACTACTACTACTACCTCTACCACAATTGCTACTACTACTACCACAATTGCTGCTACTACAACTACTACTACTACTACTACTACTACTACTACTACTACTACTACTACTACCACAATTGCTACTTCTACTGCTACTACTATGACTACCACCATTGCTACTACTGCTACTACTACTACTACCACTGTTTTTACCACTGTTACTCCCTGTGATATTATTACTATTACTTCTTTTGCTTCTACTACTACTTTGCCAACCAAATACTTCTCATACCAAATACTATTACTCATTTAGACTTTTTAAAAATGTACTTTGTAAAAACTAAGAAAGGAGAAAAAAAAGGGAAAATAAGAACAATACTCAGAAAGCACATTCTCTTTAAAAATTTCAAAAGTAAATCTTACTTTCAGGCCGCACCTTTTACAGAATATTTCCAAGTCACAGCTCTGATGTTTGTGTGAGATGAGATGTTGTATGGTTCGTCTGACTTGTGTAAGTGGTGTCAGCCGAAACCAGAGTCTGGAGAGGAGAACACAAAAAGAGCACGGAAGTGGTTTCCTCTCCAGTTTATTCAAGGCCCCGAGCTGTTTTCACTCTGTTAGTTATGTGTTGGCATCAGCAAAGTTTCTGCAAGTGAGTAGAATATACAATGTTTCATGCCTTGTTCCTGCACCATAAGGATTTTGGAAAGAGGTATATGGGTTCCTCATGGGTAGTGGGACTGTTCCCCTTGGTGCTGCATCAAAACTTTGGTCTTTTGGCCTAAGGATCTTAAACCAGATTGTTCCCATTGTAATGTATGTTTTGCTGCAATATAATATGATGGAAAGATTGTAATGTAGTGTAAAAACTGGTAAATATCTCTGCTTAGGCCTTCACTTTTATTGCATTTTAAATAGATTTTTTTATAAAGCTGTGTCATTAAAATAAGCAGGCAAAAGCGGCGGTAATAGTCTATATTTTTGCAAGCAACTACTTCAAAACATCCATAATGTCCTTTAAAAGCCATTTATTTATGTTTATATATGCTATATTGCCAATGTATCAAAATACCATTTGCATCATACAAAGATACAAGGACTGCAAAGCTGGCAGCAAAACTAAAAGCTAGCTATTTGTTTATCCATGACACTTTATTCATGAAAAATACAGAACTTTAATCCAGCCACAAAGGATCCCAAGCCAGTGTACTCTTTGTGCTGGTCCCAAGCCTGGATAAATAATAAGGGTTTGCGAATCTCGTCACACTAGGAGGCTAATGAAGAATGTTTCTATGAACATTGCAAGATTTTGGGAGTCTCCAGTCTTGTTTTTCTCTTTGAGTGATAGGACCACGTTCTCGTGCCTGGCTCTGGTTGCCACAGTCAGAGACAAAAAACTGAGTCAGGGCAAATCTGTCTCTGTGCAGCCGAATACCTCACATTCCCCTGGTGTTGGACTGTTATAGGACACAATAAGAAATGGTTACACTGACCTGTTGTTGCTCAGGCTTCATCAGTGTCAGATTTATCTGTACATCAAACCTATTTTTTATATATATAGTTGTTTCAGTAAGTCAGTAAGTAGTTTTGAGTTTGTGTTTTCTAATTGTTCCATGTCTATGATCTTTTTTCATCAATAAACAAAATTGTTGCTATAAACCAGGATAAAAATCTACAGTGTAAACCCAGAATTAACCGACACAAATTTTCTTCTATTCTTTTGACTATTTCATGTGGTCACCACAAGAAATGATCTACCCCTAAGCATGCATTGATTTGTATACTGCAAATCTAGCTCTTTAAGGTGTCCTATGCTGCTAAATTGACTTTTTTAAAGCTTTTAACCACGTTATAATGTTGTTGTTTTTTTCACCTAAAAAAACATACCCGGAGTTAGGGCTGCACAATATATCACAAAATTTATCGTTGTTATCGCAATATATCAGCAAACGAAATATCCGTATCACAAGAACCTGAATATATTGCAATAACGCTGTGGTCTTCCATCTGACAGAGATTTATACTGAAGAATCATTTTCCACCAGAGCCTTAAAAGAACATGTGTTGTGACTAAATAAAAATGTCCAGTTTTAGAGGTAATTTAATTAATTTAGTCACAGCTTAGTCTTGTTTTATTCCTGGTTTAGTCTGTGTTAAGTTTTGATTTTGTCGCTGTTTTGACTTGTAAATACAGGAACTTACATTTCTGTGAAATGTAGTGAATTTAACTTACTATGTTATGAAAAGTAGGTTCTATTTACAAATATCGCTATAATATCGTTGTCGCAATTTTCAACATAGTTATTGAATATCGCATGTTTTCTCCATATCGTGCAGTCCTACCTGGAGTAGTATTTTGTTATTTTAACGCTTGTTTGAGTAATCCTGTTTGCTGAGCCTGTCCTCTTCTATCCATCTGAACACTGTCTTTCACCGCACCCTTTCTGACAATTTCAGTGCTTTAATTACAGTCACTACAAAACAGTCAGCTCATTTATCCATTTGTTAGCATCATGTTGCTAAAAACTGTGCTAAATAGTCATTTTATGCTCTGTCCATTGTCCACTATTGCCAGCAGGGGGCAACAGACAACAAATTCAAGCTTTCTCTACAAATTGAAAGAAACAGCTCCCCCAAAGAAGACATTTTCCATACATATACATTTTTTAAGTTATAAACGTGAAATACTAATGCAAAGGTGTACAAAATTATTTCAAAAAGCCTGAAAAAAAGTATAAATATATAAGGCCTTTGGACCAAAACCTAATCTGTGGGTGAACCTGGGAAAAACATGATTCTGAAACACTGCCTTTTGGTTCTAATAATACAGACTCTAGTTTTCTAAAGTGGTCTTTTTACTGAAATGTTGACAATTGACCTAAAATTAGACAATAAAGCCAAGCCTAAACTCATGAGCCACAATAGTCAAGACTAATCCCATGACTAAGTATTACTAAAACCAAACTCATGACCAAGTTATGATGAAGCTGTAAAACACACTTTCAGTCATTCGTTCACTTCCCGTATCTTGGCCCTGAGGTACCTCTTCCTTCCCTCCGTGTCCACCTTCACTAAACAAGCCTTTCATAGGCTGCACCCGTCAGCCGTCCCACATACAGAGCGTCCAGTGTTGAGTCGGGGCCCATCTCTGGACCCTAGAGACTTTTGGAAAACAGTCAAAAAAGCTTTCTGTTTGAAGAGTGACAAGGAGAAGAGAGAGAGACGAAGAAGAGCTGACTTTCAAACGTCTTTAACTTTTGATGCCGGTCCAAACGCTGTGTCCTTTTGGCTCCGCTGGCAAAATAAAATGACCAATTCTTGAAAGATTAAATGTCGCCTCCTGTTCCTCGTTCAGCAAATCCGCCGCTTAATCCTCGGTCTCACGTAGCACTGGACTGCACTTCGCTGAATAAATGCGGCGCTATAAGACTGATGCTGTACTTTCAATCTGCATCTATTATTGTAACAGCAAAGTTAGAAACATTTAGTATTTATTACAACACGAGCTCCAACGCAAGTGACAAGGCAGAATTATGAACCAACTTAAAATGAAAACAGTTAAGAAAATAAGCTGAATAATTTAATGTACTGTAAATGATTGCAGGTGTTTTCTTGGTTTTATTGGGGCTTTTTTTTCCCAAATGTGCTAATTTCACTTTCCTTATATAAGATCAGAAGTACCCTGTTGTTAGAGCTTAAATGTGCTACAGTATATTATGCAAAATCAACTTTTCTGAGCTTTCTAAAATGTTATTATGTTGTTCCCTCATCAAAAACAAACCTGGACTTGTGTTTTGCTTCATTCACACATGTTTGAGTAATTCTGTATTCTCTGGTGCTGAGTTTCTGAGTCCTCTGAACGCTCGGTTCCACAAACCTCCACTCACTCCAGAAAGCACTGGCCAATCACCAAGCCCTCTACATCCAATCTGCTCTCAGTCATTTATCCAAAAAAAAAAAACTACAAAAACTACCGTATTTTCCGCACTATAAGGCGCACCTAAAAGCCTTTAATTTTCTCAAAAACCGACAGTGCGCCTTATAATCCGATGCGCCTTATATATGGATCAATGTTGTTTAATTATGGCTACCGTATTCAGGGGGCGTTGCTGAAGTGACAGCGGTAAAAACGGTAAAGGGGAATTCCAGTAGCAGTTCATGTGTGCCAAAGGCGTGTTTATGGATCCTGCCACAAAAGAACAAGGAGGCGCGGCCTTTGCTCCATCTCAGTAGAAGAGTTGCGACATTGAGGGGACAGAAAACTGAGCGCTCGAACGCTGTTCATGTAGCTTTGAACTGTGACAAATGGAGTTGGAAATACATTGTTTTCAATGAGGGAGTTGTAAGAACGGTTTGTATTCTATTAATAAAGTTTGACTGACTTATCTGACTGTTTTATTGACATTCCCTTTAGCGCAGCGCCATCTAGTGGATGCGCCTTATAATGCGGTGCGCCCTATATATGAAAACAGTTTTAAAATAGGCCATTAATTGAAGGTACGCCTTATAATCCAATGCGCCTTTTAGTGCGGAAAATACTGTACTAAATCCACTGATTCCTCACAGACTTTTTTTTTTTTGTAGTAAAGTTGCCTCATACAAATAGCAATAAACTGGTAATCTAATTAATAAAAGCATTAAACAGCGTTGGCGTTTTCAAAAAAGTTACTTTGTTAACAAAACCTGAAATAACCTGAAGCTAAGTATTTTTCCATTGCATTTGTACAATCAACTTAATCTCAGCAGGCTACAACTTGTGGAATATGCCAGGCATCTACAATTATCTGTGATTCACATGGGCATGAACACAAGATACAAGATTTTCTGTACTTTTTTTTTTTTCCACCATGTGCAGCCTAACAAAAAATATGCAACTTTTTTTCAAATACATTGCTTTCTATTTGGTATCAGACAGTGTTTTGAAGCCTATTTCTATCCAGTTCTTGTTTTTGTTATGGCGGCTCGGCTGTGACTGTAACTGTGGGGTATGTGCGACTGTAGATAAGAACAGAGGAGGTATTTAACACCGCTGTACACAAATCATGTTCTCATGTCTTATAAAGGCGAGCTATTCACCTGGCAGCCTGGCCAACTCATTGTGCTGTCACTGTTATTGATGGGGGGATTGTGTTTTGTCTGCGTGCTCATTTAGGGACCATGTGTTGTCAAAGCTGTTCTCTTAATTGTCCTACAACAGACCTCAGACTTTGGTTGGCTCACACAAACTGGGCTAATTGCTTAAACAACTTGTGACGGAAAATATCTAATGCAGTGATTCTCAAACTTTTTACACCTCAGAAAAAAAGGCTTTCAAGTATCTTTAAAGTACTGAAATGAGCATAAATCAAGACTAACCCAGGACTAAACCAATAGATAAATTGGGTGTAACAAAGAAAAATGCATTACTAAGAAGAGGGACTAAACCAGGACTAAACCAGGTCTAAGTTGAGGCAAAACCAGATCTAAACTGAGACGAAACCAGGAAACCAGGACCAAACCAGGATTCAACCAGGACTAAACAAATGGATAAAATGGGGTTACACAGAGAAAAATGCATTACTAGTAAAACTGGGACTAAACCAGGACAAAACCAAGTCTAAACTGGGTCTGAACTGAGACAAAACCACGGTTTAAACAAGGAATAAATCAGGTTTAAACCAAGACAAAACCAGGTCTAAACCGAGACCAAAAGCAGGTCTAAACCGAGACTAAACCAGATTTCAGGTTCAAACCAGGTTTAAACTTAAACAAAACCTGGTGTAAACCAGGAATAACCAGGACTGAACCAGGTCTAAACTGAGACTAAACCAGGTCTAAACTGAGACTAAACCAGGTCTAAATTGAGGTCTAAATTGAGACTAAACCAGGTCTAAACAAGGACTAAACTAGAAATAAACAGAGACTAAATCAGATGTAATTTGAGACTGAATCTAAACCAAGGCTAAACCAGGACCAAATCTAAGTTTATTTAAACTATAACCAGAGCGGGACTAAAACCTGAGTAAAACTGGCTCTGAATTAAACAAAACCAGGACTTAACGTACACAAGTCTCCAGAAAATGTCCATGTACCACCAGATGCAGCACAGTTTGAAAAACGCTGATCCAGTGTTTACAGTACTTTGACTCAAGCATACAGCAACTATTTCACAACTATTTTTTCTTTTTGCTTATTCAAGGCAAGATCCTGTTCAGAAGAAGTCATATCAGGGATGTGGCCATGAAGAGACTAAGACCTATAAACGAATACTGCAGGGTGAGTAAACTTTGCTGTTTTCAATGTGGTTCTTGAGTTTTTTATTGTTTAAAAAGCACTGTGCTGAACTGACCAGAAGTCCACATTAAAAGCCCAGTGTTGAGAGGCAAAGACAAATGGCAGTAAACCTCCCACACTGCACAACACAGTGGAAAATGTCCCGTGTTTTCATAAGCAGCAGGAATAGCCGCACATTTCAGCACATTGTAGATTACACTTCACGACTGACGATCACAGTTACAGCCACATAACACAACAATGTACAGACCCTTCCATGAGCGACGTATTCAGATAAGTAGCGCACGTACTTTGGAGACAATTTCATTTCATTTTTTCAAGGGAGCAAATGAAAAATATTACATTACACGCTTTTAGAGGTTGTTGATATATTTGTTAAAATTGACTATGAATTAACAGCATTTGGAGCTAACTGTTTACCAAAGTGAACTTAAAGGTCCCATATTGTGTTTTTTTTTCTCCTTTGCATTAGTATTTCATGTTTTATAACTTAAAATAATGTACAGTATATGTATGGAAAATGTCTGAGCTGTTTCTTTAAATCTGACAACAGTGGAGAATAGACAGAGCATAAAATAGCTTATTAGCAACATGATGCTAACAGATAGATAAATGAGCTGTCTGCTTCTTAGTGACAGTAATTTAAGCACTGATATTATTAGAACGAGTCCGGTGATGGTGTATGGGCTTTAGAAACTCACAGGAGCAATTCCTTGTTTCATGTGTGTTCATAGGGGAAACACTAAAAACCAGGCATTTCACCCGAGTGGGCGTGGTTTAGCGGGACATCGATGTGGAAACCCTGGTACACGTCCACAACTTGTAGCATTTATGCTCATTTTGATGATAAATAATGATTTTATTTGTCAAACTGGTTAAGGTTAGGGTCAGGATTAGTTTATTTTACCTTATTAGAACTAGTATGTGGCAGTAAAATATTATTTGTCACGTTTTTCCTGCTTATTCTGTGTTGACAACACAGCAATAAACCAACCCTAGTCATATCCCTAAACTGTTAAAAAATAAGCTCTTTATTTATCGTTAATTACTTGTTTATCCAAGAAAAGCTGACTTTAATGTTGACCAACCGAGTGTGTGATGGAAGATGTTAAGCCCCGCCCATCTAGTTTTTAGCTAGTCTACCTAGAGCGGTGAGACCGGGCGTTTTCATCTCTTGAGAAAGGGAAGGCCTCAGTATACAGGATTACTCAAACGTGTGAATGAAATAAAATAATCCTCCAGGTATGTTTTTGAGGTGCAGACAACATTATAACATGGTAAAAAGCTCAAAAAAAGTCAATTTGGCAGAATAGGGGACGTTTAAAGTAGAATTTGTGGAGATTGATGGATTAAACATTGACAAACTTTTGTTGTCCACCATATTTCTATAGCTACTTGTCCAGAAAACAAGAGAAGGAAAACACTAACTTTAAACCGCATGTTGCCTTGTAGGGTATGCCTTTTAGGTAAAGACTAGGACCATGGTCAATAATTGTGGTTGGCGTCAGCAATGGCTTGCAATGGATAAAAATTTGCTCCAAGAAATACAAAATGATGGCTCAGATGGTGCACCACTGAGGAGAAGAGCCATCACACGACCAACCTCACACAGGGAGCAAAAGGATGTAAAACAAAAATGATGATGATGACTTAAATAAATGAAGAAACATACAATCCTTAAAGTTATATACCAATTATACACTCTATTTATTACATTTAATAAAACAAACACACATTTTTACATTTGACAATATTTTCTAAGTTCTTATATTACATATATGTGATTGATTGTCAGTTCCCAAAATCCTCTGGATACAAAATGTGCGATGCTTTGCGGCTAATGCTAAACCCTCCATTGAAAATGTATTACGGTCTGTTTAATAGTGGCATCATTCTTTGGAACACAGCCGTTCTCTTTAAAAACTATAAGGCCCACTTGATTAATTTGGCGTTTGAAATGATTTCCATGTCGCCCTGCGTAATAATAAACAATAAAAATCATAATGAATAAGTTCAGAAGTGACGCAAACTTAATTGATTTTCACAGAGCTATATAACAGAGTTTGCTTATCTCTTTTAGTGTGGAAAATATGACGTTAGAGTCATTTCATTATTTGTTTGATTTAGTAAGCAAAACAATTAACATGTTTAATATTTGGTCCTCCATAATCAGTGTTCATAATCTTGTTCCTTTTAAATGAGTTTTAATGTGTTTTTGTACTCAAGATTAGTTGTGTGTTTTACCATGTGAAAGATTATAGCTGTTTTGTACATTCGCAAAAGAAAATAAATGAATTAGAGATGAGTCATTTGATCGACTGCAGAAATTAAGTGAAGTCAGTGCTTTACCAGAAGTACAATAATTAATCTGTCAGTGTGATTATTCATTTAAAGATTTTGACAAATGTAACCAGAGCTCAAAGTGAACAACAGATTCATGAGTTGCTGTCAAAGAACTTAGCAACAAGAGCAATGGCAGCCAAAAGTCTCTTGTTTCTGCTGTAACCAAGGACTAATCAGTCAGCTGAATTTATGTGCAAGATATGCTTCTTATTTTGTACCTTTAAGGAGGAGGAGGTAGTGCTTGAGGTTCGAGTCAGGGTTAAAAAGTGAAGCAGGTGCTGAGTTTGCTCCACTCAGCACATCCATTGTCCATAGGCAATGTTTTTCTTCAGGTTTTACAAGGTTTGCCTTTGAGCTTTTTAACTACTTTGTACGTTCTTCACCCTGTAGTCTCCTGAGAGTGGAAATGTGCAGATGTTTTTACAGGTTAGTCCTGACCCAGTGCTTACTCATACATTTATTTTACTCACTGAACCTTTAGAACTATACAGAATGCACATATAAATAAATTCAAATACTTAAAGAAGTGAGATTAAGTACGGTTTGTATAAAGCAGTGAGTGAAATAAACTTTATGAATGCCGCTTAGGAGTTGGAGTTTTTAACTTTAACGAAATTGTAAGGGATGTCTGTATACTGCCTGCATTATATACATTGGTTTTCGGTCTATCAATAAATTAATCACATTTTTTAAAGTTCTTCAGCCATAATTGCAAAGTTCTAATACGTAGTCAGAAACTCCTAGACCTAGTGACTGAACAAACAGCATTGGCACTGAAGGAGCGCTCTGATTAGCCATGTGCTCTATTCAACTCACGGTTAACATTGAAATATAAGGAACCTTTGTTTTAACAGCTATTCCTTGTTTTCCTACATCTGTGTGATGTGCTACAGTTGGCTTAGCTTAGCTTGTAGCCTAGCCTAGCCCACCTGCAACAATCTGTGTCACTTACAACTGTAATAAAATGTGTGTGTATGATTATTGTTCATTGATAAATGCTTGAGGAAAAAGAGAAAAAAAGGAGTGTTGCAGATGTTTATTTACAGAAGCCCATTATCTGCAGAATTTAGCGACTTGTTGTAAATATGATTACGTGTCTGCAGCCACTTCTGTCCTGACCGAATGTTAGGTGACAAAGCAGTTGCCCTGTCTCTTCTGAAGGTCGGGCTATGGGTTGGTGTGTCCCAGCCCTAAGTCCAAGTAGCTCATGACTCCATCTAGTGGCCAGTTTTGTATTCAACAAATTTAAGAAGCCACACAGACATAGAAACTTTAATGGTCAAAGCTGTAAATAAAATTACTTTGGTGTGCACAACTTAACTCTGAAATAAAAGAGGAACTTTTTGAAGGTGAGCAAATCAGGTGAGCACTATTTTTTCATACCCATGAACCCATTTTTATAATTTAAAACACATGTGTAACAGATACTGAACTGGAATGTATAGCTTCAGTGTCTTTGGGGTCTGGAGGAATGTACAGCCGGTGTAGGGAACATCTTTAAGCACTTATGTGAAAAATTAGAGTTTTAAGGAGGAGAGGTCTGAGTTGTTGGTCTGTCTCAGTGGGTGTGGATGTTTACGGGAATACTTTAGTGCCAGTTTAACGTCGGAGGATGGAGAGATGCTTGTTAGGAATGTGCCTGAAGCGTTGTCTTAATCACAATTAGCAGCCGGCCGCTCAAGAGGTTAGTGAAAAGTGAGTTGATTGGCATTGCTGCAGGTTTGAGTGACTTTTATGTGAGGATAAGTCAATCAACATGTAAATACAAGCTCAAAAACAGCTCTTAAATTGTTCTCTGGGGTGGTTCTGTTATTGGTCTAGTCTTGGGTTAGTTCTGTTCTTGTTCTAGTCCTTGATTTCGGTTTTGGTCCAAGGTTAGTTCTTGTTTAGGGTTTAGTAATGTCTCATCTTGGTCTTAGAGTGAGTTAGTTCCAGTTGTGTCCTGTTTTGTATTGTTTGTTTTTTTTGTTTTTGTTTTTCAGACCCAGGTTTAGTCTCTGTTTCGATCCATTTTAGTCCCAGTTCAGACCTCAATTTAGTCCCAGTTTAGACCTAGTTTTAGTCCCAGTTTAGACCTAGTTTTAATCCCAGTTTAGACCCAGTTTTGGTCATAGTTTAGACCTAGTTTTAATCCCAGTTTGACCAAGTTTTAGTCTCAGTTTAGACTCAGTTTTAGGGTTTGTTTAAGTCCCAGTTTGGACCCAAATCTAGTTGTTTTTTGTTTTGAACTTCAGATCCAGGTTTAGTCTCTGTTTAGATCCATTTTAGTCCCAGATTAGACCTAGTTTTAGTCCCAGTTTAGATCTAGGTTCAGTCCGACTTTGGACCCAGTTTTAGTCACAGTTTAGATCTTGGTTCAATTTCAGTTTAGAACCTGATTTCATCCCAGTTTCGACCCTGTTTTAGTCCTTGTTTAGACTCAGGTTTAGTTCTAGTCTCAAGTCTAGTCTCTTGATTGCTGCAGCCAGGAATGATTGACTTTTACTTGAGAATAAACCAAACACAAAATGTAAATAAAAGTTCAAAAATAGCCTCTTTATCCACCCACACATGGAGTCAGGTTGGCGAGGTGAAACTGAAGCAGTGTTATGGTTTTATGTGTTTTGTTCTGTGACTGGGAAAGGCCTGAGTCAGCTCTGGAGCTGCACAGCTGAGGCTTAAACTCACTCGTATGGAATTCCCCTGCAGATGTCAGAGCGGTCGGCCGGCATGTGCTTATTCAGGGGGGAAAAGTTTGACTATAAAACAAAATGCATGTAATTATTAGATTAATTACTGTGTTTTTGTGATCTGCTTGACAATTTAAAACAGGGTTGGATTTACATGATGGAGTATCCATCAACAACAATATTATTCAGCCTTGGTATCATTGTATAGTGCAAAAACATACAGAGCACTTAAAATAACAGCATAAATAAAGGCATTAAGACAGAACTGATGTGTTTTATTGTCATTGGGAATCTAAATTTTAGTACAATCCCTCATGGCACATATGTATTTAAAAATACTGTAAGCAGAATGTGCTCGTATTGGTTTGAAAACTGTGCTGAAGTCTAAATCAAAACAATGGTCTGTCTTGCAATGCAGGGTTTTAGAACCAAAACAAAAAATGTAAACATAAACAACTTGGCCATTATGTTTATTTTATTTTTTTATTGTGAATAAATTAGCTGTACCATTGTTATAAGTATAGTAAAACTAATATTTTGTTTAAACATGTTTACACCAGATCTTGGCACGCATGTGGGTAATTTTTATGAATTATAAAACATATACTGCTCATAGCACCTTTAATATGTGTTTCACAGTATCATGTAATAAATAAACTTACAAAAAGTACAAAATTTATTTAATTGTAGCTGACTTTCAGGGTCATTGCCATGTAGGTGGCTGAGAAACTGCACTATGTAATTTGACTCAACATCTTAATATGACAGTCTATTGTTCATTTCTCTTCTCGATCACTATTGTTATTAAGTGTTGCATGTTATAAATTAATTCTCATCAGTTGAGTGGTAAATTGCAAATGGAGCTACTTTTTTAGCACAGGCAGTGTTTTGTTGCAAAGTAAAGAACACTCAAGACTCGCAAAGGGATATCTGCACTAATAAGTTATATAGGTACACTGTATTTTACACCATACACTTGAAACAGGATAACTACAATGTTACTACAATGTAACACACTTGTAGGTACACTGTATCAACTGCAGTGTAAAATAAATTTTTACCATTATATCACTGTGTGCATGTCGACTCAAAATGTAGTAGTTCTCTTTGAGTTTATAAGGATAGTTTCTTAAAAAGCTATCTTGCTTTAAAAAAATCAAAGCATGTCTAAGTGTCTCTTCCTGTTAAATGGTTTTGCAGCAGTACGTGAGCAAGAGATCTTACTCCAGCCTAATACACTCCTTAGCAACAGAGCCTAACGTCTTTGCACACTGCACATTCAAGACCAGATTTTTTTTTTTCAACCTCATTGACTTTTAATTTGAAGCTGGCCCAGTACTTTTGCTACATTACACTTATTGTCCGATCTCTTTCTTGGTCTTTTGCTGTGCCCCATTACAATCACCAAACCAGAGTATAGCTAATTTGCATTCACTGTTATTCTTATTGTTGCAACACACATCCTCTTACCTTCACACACACACACACACACACACACACACACACACACACACACACACACACACACTCTCTCACACAATTACCTTAATGCGGCCTGCTGTAAAGAACACCCATAAAGTCCATTTGCAGTAATGTGTCCTGAGCCTCCCTCCAGCCTCGTCCCTGGGGAGAATAGTAATGAGTGGACCAGCTACAGGCCCGGCACGTGGAGGGGTATAAATTTAAGAATGGATAGCTGGTCCAGGATGCTCCCTGACCCCTGGACCCATCAGATCCATGTGCCGGGCTTCTCCTGCTGCTGATGCATTTCTTAGATGGAGATAACCATTAAAACACTTAAGGATTTAACTGTATCCCACAATGTAGATGAAGGAATGACTTCATGATGGTTTTACTTTAATAATATGGTGCATGCAGAGGGTAGGTACAGCACTAACCAATAGTACAGTGGTTCTCAAACTGTGGTACGCAGGTGTTGCAGATTCAATTTAGTTTAATTTAGAGATTCTTGTTTTAGTCCTGCTCTGGTTGGGGGTTAAATTTGAAGTTTAAATAACTGCTTAGTCCTAGATTTAGATCTATTTTTAGTCCTAAATTTGTCTTTATTTTATTTGTCTTCGGGGCAGAGTGGTTAGCACTTCAGGTCTTAGACTGTGTGGGGTCTTTCGGTGTGGAGTTTGCATAGAGGTTTCCCTTACCACCAAAAACTTAGGTCTCCCATGGGGCCAGGATTCTTCTGCAAAATAGTTTCCAGTGGGACTTTTGCTTGTGATTATAAAGCTTTTGTTGGATCACAATATTTCTCTTGTTAAGTTTTACCTAAACAATTTAGAAAGCCATAGCTGCTTTTTGAAATTGAGCCTTTGGCAGGACGAGTGCCAGCAGAATGATCTTGCAGGATACTGATCTTAGACGTTTCCCCTGTTACAGTATGCACTAAGTGGTCCATGTTGTTTTGTAAAGCATCCATCACCACATCACTTTTTTTTTTTTTTTTTTACGGAACCAAAGTTATTATTTTCTACATGATTTATTTACTACAACCTTTATATCTTGATGGCACATGTTTTTTTAAAATATGTCTCACAATTATTTTGAATTAAAAAAACTAAGTTTAATCTCCCCATGACCCATATTTGGCTCCTGACCCAGCAGTTGGGACTCACTGATGATTACTGGCTCTATACACCGATCAAGCATAAGAGCATATGATTAAAGGTCCAGTACTATGCTAAATCGACTTTTTTTGCCATTTTATGCTCTGTCCATTCCCCACTGTTGCCAGCAGATGGCAACAGACACTTAATCTAAGTGTCCCAGCTCCCCAAAAGAAGGGATTTTCCATACATATACATAATTTTAAGTTATAAAATGTGAAATGTTAGTGCAAAGGTGTCCGAAACTATTTCAGAAAGACTGAAAAAAAGCATAATATAGGACCACTTGCATTATCACTGGTCATAATGTTACACCTGATTGATGTAGATGGTTTCTAACATGAAGTACAGTCGTTCATAAAACATAATGGCGATGCCTTATGGGTATACAGCTGGTGTTACAAAGCATACTGCCCAAGGACACCATCTTCGAGCACTGCATTTGCGCTGTTCCTGTCATCTGTGATACTGGGCGTAAGAGAGTGATCCAGCTAGACAGATACCGCCTTAAAGGACAGAAGGGAAACACTTAGGAGTATTAAAATCAGAGGTAGAGGCCAGGAGAGGCCGCGTGATGGATAGCAGCGCCGAGTTCCGCCTGGCAGCTAAACAAAAAAGGAGTGGCTTTAGCCGTCTTAGCTGGCGAGAGCGATAGTCACTGCGGGGTCATTGGAGGCAGTTATTCTGTCTGCGAGTCTGAGGCATTGAGCTGTTAAGAAGAATGTGTACCTCCACTGCTGGACTTTTTTGGTGAAAGACTTTGATCAAACTTGCTCAGGAGAGAACAAAAAGGCAGAGACGGACTATAAAGATAACATTGCGTGCAGGTTGTGTGAGGGAAAAGATGCAAAGGGGAAAGAGAATATGTGTTTTATCAGTGGTGTGCTGCTGGTGATGCTCCACAGAGGCACCAGACGAGGGAGGGGGGCGGACTAAATGGATCAGTGATATGAGCGGGACAGAACGGAAAATAAACCAGATGCACAGCCCGAAAGACTCTGGAAAAAGAAGAGACACATGGATTTACAAGGCAGTTTGCTTCGGGATTTAGCAAGATAATAAATGTATTTAATAGAAATATAATATGCTTAAACCAGCCACAAGACAGCGTACTCTTTATGCCAGTTCTAAGCCTGGATAAATGGAGAGGGTAGTGTCAGGAAGGTGAAAAATGATAAGTCATTTTCTTAACCCACTGGCAGAAAATTTAGCTTTAAGTGAGTAAAAAATGGTTTGAAACAAGACAGAAATAACTTGAAATGAGTCAAATAATCTAGCCAAATAATATATAAATCCTATCTAGTAAAAATAGCTCGTGAAGATTTTTTTTTTTTTTTTTTTTTTGGCTTTTTCACACATTTTTCACCTTCCTGACCCCACACTCTCCATTTAAATAAATATTAAATTAAATAAATCCAATCTAATAAAAAATACTTGGATTCATATCATTAATCTTGATTCAAGTAATATTAACTAATGCAGATATAGATTTTTTTGCAGTGTATAAAGCATATGCTCATTTAGATCCCATTATTCATGTTCTTTTAAATGAACTACAGATTATATGCAATGATAAAGAAAAGCCAAAAAATCCTACTATGTTCACTTTTAATTATAATAGCAATATCGTAAAAGCAGTTGCCTTAAAGGACTTTACAGAAAGTAACACCCTTAGATCCCTTGGGGTCAGGGAAGAAAAAAGATGGGGCACATGGGAGCACAGAACGGGCCCAGCTAAAGTCAAATTATCTCTGGGACGTCTAACAGTATCCACTCCCTCAGAAGCAGATGTGACGCCTACATTTTGACATTCAGTCTCATGGTTAACACAAATTCCTTCCCTAAATACCAGCATTTCTCAAACTGTCTCAAGGCTTAGTGAAAATATGTCTCCATTTGGAAATGTCTTGCATTCCTGCATTTTATCCTTCACTGTGGAGTCCATGCTCTTCTTTCAAAACGTAAAGGAATTATGGTTTTAAAGGGATATTCTGGATTTTATGTAGGCTTGTAAGAGATATGTTGCTGATAGACTATTTTTGTCTACTTGTGTTATATTCTGCTCAGGTTGCACTTTGCAGAACAGAAAGTAAGCCAGACCATTGTTTTGTTTGACTATTTTAATCATATGCATACATATTTTGAACAAGAGGAAAAAAAAAAAAATGTCTGACTTACACAAACTATTTCATGACCGCTTGTCCTCTAACAAACTGGACATTTGTTTGAAACATCAGTTCTTCCGTGGAACCAATTGGCCTTTGTCGCCTATGCTTTCCACAAAACATCAAAGCTGTTGGTTTTGCTGTAGTCAAGACCACAGTAACCAAGACAAAGACCTGTCCAAGACCGCGATGAACCGAGGCCAAGACTTTTAGAGGCAAAGGCCGAGTCAAAATTAAGGAAACATCAAGACCAAAACCAGCGCACAGACCCACAGTACAGCAATCAGTAGCTTGATTACATACATTACTATTGTAGTTATGTTTTTAAGTTACTTGTTAATACATTTTAATAATAACAAAACTTGATTGATTGATTTAATTTGGGCCCGAGTCCGTCATGTTGAGCTCCAGATAAGACCCTGAGCTTAAAAAGATGGTCTTAAGTCTGGTTTAGTTCTATAGCACAGTGGTTCCTTTTTGTGTCTTGTGTACCCCTGCGCTTTTTTTGTCACATCACGAGTACCCCCTCACTCATAAACATTGATAATTCTTCAAAATTGTGATTAAAAACATCTGTATTTATTAGTACAAAGACATTTTATACCAACTTTTGTGTAATTGCTAATTCGTCTGCATTTTTTGGGTGAAACTTAATTTCAAAATTAAATATGTAATCATCTGTCAGCCTAAAATAAAAATATAAAATAAAAATATAAACTCCTATATTATATTTTAATGTTCAAAATAATAAAAAATAAAAATGATCAATTATTTACGACAAAGTAAATTTAAATCTCCCCTTTGAAACAAGCTAAAACAAACAAAAAACATGTAACAAAATATAACGATCTGATAATATTCTTTAGTTTCTCCTCCTTTTTATCACTTGAGCTTGTGTTTTATAAGTTTCATTAGTTGGCATAAGAATCAAATGTTGTTCATCTTGGGAATAAATGATGAAATAAGAACCCCCTGCAGAGTGCTCGCGTACCCCTAAGGGTCCCCGTACCCTAGCTTGGGAAACACTGCTGTAGCGCTAGAAAAGGACCAGAAAGTATCTCTAGTCCGTTTATTGTGTTCATTGTCTGTGTGAAGCCGTAGAGCAGAGTCTTTAGCCTGGGTTTGACTCTCCATTTGCCTTTGTGCCTTTAGGCCCTGATCCAGCTGCCGGTCTACATCTCCCAGTGCGAGGAGGTCAGAGTGTTCTTTGAGACCAGACCTGAAGATCTCAACCCACCCAAGGAGTAAGAAAGACACAGCCCCTCATACACACACACACACACACCAACAACATGATCAGGTTTTATCTTTTATAATGCAATATGATTTTATTTTTTGTGATTTTCTGCTGTCATTTCAAAACAAACAAACAAAAAAAAACATCTTTAGAGCATAACTTTAAAGTACATTATGGTAACACTCAGCTTTGCTTTACAGTCTGTGAGCTCATAAAGCAGAGTGAGGTGTGCAAATGAATTTAACAAACACTGGCCTGGATTGATTCAGTGCGTTTACACGGCACGTCATACTCCAATGATCCATATTCAGATTAAGCTCACACTTTACACTGGAAGGTGTGTGCTACTGAAACTGGAATATTCCTGTTTACATGTTAAGAGCATATTCTGATTAAAGCTGAGGACACACTACACGATTTTTTGCCCGATTTTATAACGATTCACAGTTGCGCCGAGTCTTTACCAGTTAACACTAGTTGAAGGGAATTGTAATCACCAGTCGGCTCTGAAATCCGTTAGTGTGTGATGTTCAAAGACTCGAGTCAGCAAGTGTGTGCGCCGCAAAAACCTGGCCTGACGTTAGTCGCAAGCAATCAAACATGTTTGAATTTTAAAGCCGACTCTGGACGCACACTCCTGTAGTGTGGGCTGTTTACAAATCCAACTGGGAATTCATGGTGTCCAGCAGCCAATGAAAAACAGTTGATAGGACACAGGAAATAGCTTCAGGACGCAGACGAAGCAACAGGAAGCGGCGGGAAAATATAAGCGGAAATTTGAAGAAGAAGAAAACATAAACAACCATGGCAAACACCAAAGAAAGTTGAGTGCTATAGCGAAACTGGATACATAGCCCTTTTTTCTCTTTCCCTTTTTCCAAACAGATAGCTATGCACACAAATACAACAGCGACCCAGGTAGCGTCCATGTTTGTTTACCATTTAGTTCTCGCGAGTTCCCCGCAAGCGTTTGGTTGTCGTCAGTTGCGGTTACAGATCTTGTAGTGTGTGAGGCGCAGTCATTAAATGTGTGAGCCCCAGTCTTTCAGTCGTCAGAACTAAATCTGCTGAAACCAGTCGGTTAGTGTGTGCTCCTAGTCTTTTCAGAATCTGTAACGACTGAGAAAATCATGTAGTGTGTCCCCAGCTTAAGCTAGTTAGAGTTTTAATTGTTGTGTTAATAACAATAAATATAAAATGTTTTTATAGCGGAAATTTAAAACATTACTGCTTTCTCAGACTTTAATAAAAGGGTGAGAGTAAATCCTTCCTGATTCCTGTTTAGTCGCAGCTTTATGTGCATTATATTTTCCGCGTTCTGCAACTATACTGACCTTATACAATGTAACAATTTACTATATAACAGTACTAGTTTGACTTGTGTTAATGTAAATGTTAAGAATAAACCCAGTGTTGACATGGCTCAGTAATGCAATTAAGATCAAAATTGTCCAGGAGTCTTATTTCAATTAAGCCTTATTCTGAATATGGCTTTAATCTGAAATCTGAAAGTCATTCTAAAGCGGTGTTTTCATGACAGAATCTGATTCGGAGTATGCTCATATTCAGATTAAGATCGGAGTATTCCAGTGCAGGTAAACGCCGTCATTGTCAGACTCGGAGAGAGGCAGATTTCAGGTCTCTTATTCTTTCCCAGAGCCGTACGTCTACAAGCTCTCCACAAAAGCAAACACTTGTCATTGTTCCTCATTCCGCTGATGTCATGTCACGTCCTGCCCGCCAGCCCATAATAACCAGTCATTACAGCCTCTAATAGATGTGATCTCATACTGTAGGGCTGCTTCCTGTTGCATTTTTTTTTTTTTTTTTTTTTTGGCTGCAGAAACACACTTAATGAGACCTGTCGATGCTGACTGTGCATTTCGAGTGGGTTTCTGCATCCAGGGCTCCAGACAGCTGACATTGCATAGGTTTTTTTTTTTTTTTTTTGCCTCACAGACTGGTGCCGGGCCGTGTTATGTCTTGCAAATCTCACTCAACACGTTAGCCCTGTAACTAGCCCCGACAGTTACTATGTGCCAAGACATCGGCGGGAAACAAATGTCATGTCACAAAAACATTCGAGTGTCGACATGTATGTAACTTCACACTCGATCGCAGCCACGTATTTAAAGGTTTTAAGGTTAGTGTGGCACCTGCAGGGCACTAAAGGATACATAGGGGAGCTGGTTTCATAGACTTTTGACCCTGGAGTTGTTTTTTGCACCAACGGCTGTCAAATGAGGCGTTAGCTTTAACCTCGCTGTCATCGCGTCTGATGGACAGCACTGGCCACTTACCAGCTCACAGTGTTGAAAGAGAAGTCTGAGAACTGATATATTATGATGGTTTTTATGGCTTGGACCAGGGAGAATAACCTTTTTTTTTTTTTAAACAAAATGAGCCTGGTACTTCACAGTGTAACACAGACAGGCCAGGAGCTGTCACATCAGCACAAATGTACAACTTAAAGGGGCTAAATTATGCTTTTATTTATATTTTTAAACAAATACTGGTCACTTTGAGAACAGCATTGCATGTTTTACAACCTTTATAAACATTATAGTACTAAAAAAATAGTTTTTAAGTACTCAAAATGTGCCATAAAGAAACAGGAACCAGCAGAGGGCAGCACTGTTGCGTATGATGCTATTTCTACTCCAAACTGAAAAATGCTGTGAGGAAACAGTGGAAACACAGCTGTACATCATTTTTTGGATAAATAAATGAGAGCAGACTGGATGTTGATTGGTCAGTGCTTCCTGGAGTGGGTGGAGGTTCATGCAACCGAGCGTTTTGAGGTCTTAGAACAGCTATGCCAGGCAAAACAGGATGACTTAAACAAGCGCAAATGAAGCAACGCACAACTTCAGGTGTGTTTTTGATGAGGGAACAGCATTATAACATGGTAAAAAGCTCAGAAATGTCGATTTTGCTTAATATACTGTAGTTCCTTTAAATATGTAAAATATTTCTGGATAACTATCACGCGATAGGGCACTGGCATCAAAAGACAGACAATGCAAAGTAGCAGGTTAGATTTTGATTTTGACCTTAATAATGTCTAATATAGACATTTAGATTCAGTCAGTGTTCATTTCCGTTTCTATCCTGTTGTGCTGCACAAACAGTGGAAATGCACTCCTTATAATAATAGTAATTTATGTGTATTGCATTATATTCGTAACAAAAACATATTTAAAACTATTTTGTGGTGATTTAAGTAACTCACAGATGAGGTAAAGTGCAAGAAGGAATTATATAAGGAAAAGATATGAATGGCACAATGCATAGAGATAGTGGTCACACACATTTTCCCCTTTATTTTAGAAAATAATTTTAGCAAACTCTACAATCCTGGGGCATCTCTGTGGTTGACCTGCTAGAGCGCATACAAATTACTACGCGAGTGACCTGGGTCTAAATCCGGCTTGGGACAAGTTGCCCCATGTCTTCCCCTCTGTCCCACTCTGTTTCCTGTCACTCTACGTTGTCTCTATCAGACTTAAAGCCAATAAAATGCCAATAATATCTTAGTTTGTCTCAGTTTGTCCACAAAGAAAGATCAGATACCTTGCATTCTCATACGTCATTCATTTTCTACCTTTTTTGTAAGGATTTCTGGAGTCTAGCGCTGCTCTTTGGGTTGTGTGTACAATAATTGCGTTTGAGTGGTGGGTGGAAGCTTACATTACCTTATTTGTATTACAAGAACCTATTGTCTGCAGTAACTGGCTCTGACTAAACATCTGCTCGCTCAACGCCTCGCTCAAGGACAATTAAATCAGACACGTCGTTGCTATGGAGACTGAATGCCGTATGAGGTCGGGCGTTCCCACCGGCGCCCCCTAATGTCATCCGCAACTAATCATTTGAATCGGGGCGAATGTCACTTTGAAGCGTTGTTGGGACTGCCGCCGCTGACTTGAACGCGTCAGATAAGACCTGCAATAATATTCTGATGGCTCTCTCCTCTTATCGCTCTGAATGTGGGGAAAGTTTTGTTTCATTTTGTTGTAGATAAATATCAAATCATACTGCCACTAAAATGGGAAATTGACTGTACAATGCAATAAGAAGCAGCATGTCAATCACTGTATAGCAATAGACAGCCAGGCATCTTCAGCTTTAGCTATAGGACATAAATACTTTACAGGTGATTTGTTAAATATTGCAATAATATGATTGCCAATTTAACTTTTTTTATAAGGTTAAAGCTTTATTAACCAAAGTAAAGGTTCATCAATTTATAAAGAGATACAAGGCACAGGGAAGACCATAATATAACATTACATTCTTTATTTTTGCAATATCAATACATCTGCCTCCTATAGTGTGGAGTTATTTGCATATTAATTTTAGCGTAGGGTTTATTATGGATGCCCTTTCTTTCATTTATGAAAAGATACAAGGCTCTGGACTCACTGGCCAAAACTTACAAAGGACTAAACTAGGTCTAAATTCAGGACAAAACCAGGTCTGTTTCCACTGATTCCTCACAGCTTTTTTTCATTTTGTAGTACAGTGGTTTCCAAAGTGGGGTCTGTGTCCCCCTGAGAGGCCGCAAAAGCACAGCAGGGTGGCCCCTAGAGGTTGTCTATATTGAGTACATGAAAAAGAAATTGAGTTTTAAATGAATTACTTTTTGTAGAACTGCACAATGTATTGCGAAATTATTATCGCAATATCTGTATCGCAATAATAGAGTCTTAAAAAAATGTGTTGTAACTATAGAAATGTTTTTAAAAGTTCAGTTTTAGTGGTAATTTAGTCAAAATGTAAAGTTGTTTTATTCTTGGTTTAGTCTGTGTTTTGTCGCTGTTTTGAGTTGTGAATACATTTTAGTTTTAAGTGAATTTATTTTACTATATCAGAAAAGTAGGTCCTATTTTAAAATATTGCAGTTAACGCAGTTTTCAACATAGTTATTGAATATTGCATGTTTTTTTTCCTAGTTTTTGGCCAACAGTCAGTGTTTTTTGTAAGGTTTTTATAAAAGTATGTGGAGAAAAACATGATTGTTTTGTGAATAGAGGGAAGTTCTACAATTGGGAGCCCACGGGGGATTTTTTGGGAACGTAAGGGGGCCACCTCAGTTTTGACTTTGGGAATGGCTTTTTTAGTAAATTGGCATCTTTTATGGAAGCAAAGTTTGCTGGTCTCTTCACCTGTTTCTTTATGGCACCAGTAGAGTACTTATTAAAAACATTTTATTTTAATCACATAATGTTTGCAAAGGTTGTAAAACATGCTTCTACAGCAGCGTTCTAGAAGTGACTAAAATTTGTTAAAAAATATGAATAAAAGCATAATATGACCATAACATTACAGAGATACATTCAGTTTCTTTAAATACGGATGCTGCATTTGCCAATATTGCAATAACGCTAAATTGATGACATTAAATTTGTGCAGTTCCTGTCCCATCTAAAGTGAAACTACCAAGGAAACGCACCCCCACGCATCTCAAGCTTGCACAGGTCGTGGCAAACCATGAGAGGCACTGCTTACTCGAGGTGGAGTGATCTGGGGAAGACCTTGGTTCGACTTTTATTGAAATTGGATTAGCTTTCCGCCAGTGTAGCCTGTTGTTTGGCTGACTGACAGCAGACACAGCAGCCAGAGAGTGAGGCGAGATTTATCATGGGCTATAAATCTAATGCACTGACAGCGTATCTCCTGCTTAATGCTAACGGCAGCTCAGGAGCGAGGCGAGAGGACGGAGAAGGAAGTGGAGCTAAGAGGAAGTCGAGAGAAATGAGTTGGAGGAGAAGCGTTTGCGTAGTAAACAGTGTCGCAATAGTAGCAGGGAAAGGAATAGAAAAGGGGGAATTAGAGAAAACAAAAAGGCTCAAAAAGAAACTAAAAATGTGTTTGTTAGTAAAGTTTGTTAGTAAGCCTGGCCTTTCAATCTCATTCTTTTTCTATTCAATACAACACATTTAGGCTCCTCTCTGAAGTCTTGTTGGACTACCAAGGGCTTGGTAGTCCAACAAGGTGGGTTTTTGGGCAAAGACATGTCACCCACCTTGCCTCTAGTGTCTGTGGCACCGATGTATATATACTATACTTTTGTTTTTCAGAGATATATTTTTGACATTTTTACACTTTGACAGGACAGAGTAGTAGGAAAGGCAGTGAAGCAGGTATGGTAAGGCAGACTTTATTGTCGCTGTAGGGAAATTTGTTCTCTGTATTTGAGAGGGTTCAAATACAGAGGGGACCCTTCTCCAGATCTTGAGCCAGGATCCTGGTCAGGAGCATGTTTTGGGGTTAATGGAGGAAAGTGGAGCACCCAGAGGAAACCCTACCAGACACAGGGAGAATATGCAAACTCCACACAGAAAGTCCCACCCAGTCTGGAAACCAAACCTTGGACCTTCTTGCTGTGAGGCGAGAGTGCTAACCACCACCTGGCACCACAGCTCTACCAACTGTACACAGTAAAGTTATAACAGAAAAGCAACATCATATCTGTATTGTGGATTTCAGAACTACATAATGTTGGCAGAGTGGTTAGCACTCCTGCCTCACAGCCATGTGTGGCTTTTATGTGTGGATTTTGCATGTTCTTCCTGCATGGTGCTCTGGTTTCCCTGTAACACCAAAAACATGTACAACAGGTCTCCAATGGGCCCAGGACTCCCCTGCATTGTTAATCTCCGTGGGGCTTAGTTTAAATAAAGGTTTAAAAAAAGAAATACTACACATCAATGCATACATGTCGAGTCCTTACATCTATTCCTATTCTCTCAGACAAGAAAAATAGTATTGTCCGATTATAATTTCTAAAGAGATTGTGAGTGACATGGGAAAATGTATTTGATGGATAATTTCAACCGCTTAAAATAATCACGTCCGGCCGAGTCTCCATGTCACTGCCTGCTTACGTCTGGTACATTTCTTGACCCTGCTTTCATCTACTTTTCCAACACATTCATGCCCCATAATAATCCTGATTATTGGCAATGCTGGTCTTGGCCCAGTCTTAAGTTTCTTTTTATAGCACATTAATGGGTTTACTTATATAGCTAAAGATTTATTATGGTCCCTGCAATTTACAGTTTCCCCAATCGAACTGTGTTTTCGTGGCTGGGAGTGGCTGATGCAGGAAAATAAGTGTGAGCCAAGAAAAACACGTTAAGTAGGAGTAGAGTGAGTGAAAAAGAAGTGGTGTTTAAGGTGGGACAAGGAAGACAGGAAAAGGCCATACTGGAATAATGAAACAGAACATGATGATGAGATCTGAGGACACAGCACTAACCCCTTAGGCTGAGGACGAGCAGTGGTTTATTACAAGATAGTAGCAGGCTTTTTAACTTTCAGTACCCCCTCAGAATAATTTTTTAAGTACTATTTTTTTTTAAACTAAAACAGAACAAAGAAAAACTAAAATCTGCCTGAATTTGGACCGAAACATGACTCAACCTGGTTTTAACCATGAGTAAACCAGGACTAAACCAGGACTAAACCAGGACTAAACAAGGACTACACAAGGGCAAAACCAGGTCAAAACCAAGGCTAAACTAGGTCTAAACCAAAATAGGTCTAAACCAGGACTGAACAATGACTAAACCAGGACTAAACAATGACTAAACAATGATTAAACCAGGACTAAATCAGGTCTAAACCAAAATAGGCCTAAACCAGGACTGAACAATGACTAATCCAGGACTAAACAAGGACAAAACCAGGTCAAAACCAGGGCTAAACTAGGTCTAAACCAAAATAGGTCTAAACCAGGACTGAACAATGACTTAACAACGATTAAACCAGGGCTAAACCAGGTCTAAACCAAAAAAGGTCTAAACCAGGACTAAACAATGACAAAACAATGATTAAACCAGGACTAAATTAGGTCTACACCAAAATAGATCTAAACCAGGACTAAAACAGGTCTAAACCAAAATTGGCCTAAACCAGGAGTAAACAATGACTAAATCAGGACTAAACAATGATAAACCAGGACTAAACCAGGATTAAAACAGGTTTAAAGCAAAATAGGTCTAAACCAGTACTAAACAATGACTAAACCAGGACTGAAAAAGGACTGAACCAGATCAAAACCAGGTCTAAATCGGGTCTACACCAAAATAGATCTAAACCAGGATTAAACCAGGACAATGACCAAACAAAGTCAAAACCAGGTCTAAACCAAAATAGGTCTAAAACAGAACTAAACAAGCACTAAACCAGGATTAAACCAGGATTACCCCAGGTCCAAACCAGGATTAAACCAGCTCTAAACCAGGACTAAACCATGTGATGATGCGGATATTGCAGTTGCTAGAAATGTGATAATAAATTTGCGATATATTGTTTAGCCGTAATAATAACATTAAAAAAAAGATGAAAAAGTTAAGATTCTGCCACCATTGGTTTTTAAGGGCATCTGGACACAACATTAGCCCCTAAGGCTGTAAAGGGGCAATGGTCTATTAGTCTGACTGATATCCAAAGCAGACACAACAGCTGCTTTATTGAATTTAACATCAGTCTACATTTCACAGATGGTTTATCTGGAGGCTCCTTTTCACTCCAGACAGACAGAGAGAGTGGGCAGAGACCTCTGCTCCCTCCAAATACAGATATTTTACAGTATACATTTTAGCAGATGTTTTAATACATTAGAAGTACCATTTATACCACATTTAAATCAATACAAATCAATGTGAACTGCTAGTGCTATATTGCTGTTAGCCGTGCAAGTCAGGCTAATTCTTTTTCTATTCTATCAAACTATTACTGTGATCCCTGAGCACTCAAGTTTAATTTCTAGCAAGCAGAATACGCAGATTAAACTACTTCTGAATGCAGCTTGAAAGATACAAGAAGGCAGTACCAAAATCAACAGGAGGATAGATTTCATCTGGGCTTCTGGATGCAAACGAACAAACAACCAATCAGAGAAACAAAGCATCACACAAAGCCCGCCCCATTTTAGATAAATGGTTATGATTGGTCAGAGTGTATTGAATTAATTTTGCTAAGAAAGTAAATGGATCTGTCTGACCAATAGTAATATACTTTTCTGTATTATGTATTATTTACAAGGGTGTTTCTTCATATGCTTTATCCATGAATATTAAATGTAAACATATTGCTCATTAATAGAGCTGGGTACTGTTAAATGATACCTTTGTGGTACTGAAAAAAAAGTTATAATTCTACTGGTGGTGCGTGCATGAATCAAATAAATAACACAGAATAAATCATACAAACTGCAGCTTTTAACTTGCAGCTAAGAATTTTGCTCCAAAAATGTCTTTTATTCAACATTATTGTATTTTAGTATTGTAGAAGGTGAATTAGCACAGCATAGGTTTCAGGAAATGTATTGCTCAGGTATCAGAATCAAAAACCAGGTATTGTTTAAGTACTGGTATAGAAAATATCTGAACATTACCCAGCCCTACTCATTAAATGTATGTAGAGTGAGTGTTGTTTGTAACATGATGCATTTCTTTTTGTCTTTTTAGAGAACCAATCGGAAGAAAGAAAACAGGTAAGCTGCTTTTTAGTACTTAAATAAATGAATAAACATGTATGTGGCCTTCCTAGTATGACCAGTGGAAAGATACTGGTCCCACAGTGTAGTCACAGTTGGAGTTCTACTGTACAGTGTCGCCATCTAGTGGTTATGTAATATGTTTCTCCTTTTATTTTTACACCAAAAAACACTTGCATTGAAACTACCTCACCAGTACCGTTGTTTCTTTCTTTTAATATTCATGACCTGCCTGCATGACATTGTGTTCAGCCTTGTCCATTCGTTTTCCTTCTCATCAGGGATTGTGGAGCGAGCGACTACTTTCCTAAAGCGAGGTAGTAAAAGCACACTGCCATGCACTCGGCCGTGCTTGTGTGTGAGACCTGACGGGCCAGTGCTAATGGCCTGTTGTACCCCTCTCTCCTTCCCCAATGGCCCGGGCAGGTGGGACGTAGCTTGGGGCTTGTGTCAAAGGAGGACTTGCTCAATCACACTGTGTGCTGCTGGCTTTAGGTCTTTGTGAGATTCCTTTTAAGAAGAGTTTGGGCACAGAGTGTTACATTTTACAAAGCATAGCAGTGTAGCTTAAACCTGTAGTGGTAGTAATGTTAAAGGTCATCTATTATGCTTTCACTCTCTCATTACATTATTTTTAGACACTTTTTTTTGGCATATAAATGGTCCAAATCATTTTCTCAGCTCTCAAAAATTGGCTTTGTGTAGGTTTTGCTTAGATTCTCACTTAAAGGGGCTTTTACAACTTTACAACATTTTTTTACAACTTTAAAAACATTATCTGACTAACATTTTTAATAAGTGCTCTACTGGTGCCATAAAGAAGCAGATGAAGAGAGTAGCAGTGTTGCCATCTTTAGAACATAATCAAAGAAAAAAAGCACTTCACTTCCTTAAACTTTTTGTGTGATTTACTACAGAATGAAAAATAGCTGTTAGGATTTAGTGGAAACAAAGATGTACACTGTTTTTTGTGTGGTTTTTTTTTTTTTTTTTGGATAAATGAATGAGAGCAGACGAACCAAGCATTTTGAAACATCAGAAAGACAGTGCCAGAGAAAAGAGGATTACTTAAACATATGTGAATGAAACAAAACAAAACTCTAGGTATGTTTTTGATGAGGGAACAACAGTGTAACATGGTAGAAAGATCAGAAAGTCAGGAAATCGATTTTGCAGAATACTGTCCCTTTAGGAAAATCCCTTTTGGCTGCTCCAATTCTGGGTTACCACAAGAAATTATTCACATGGGAGCTTTGGCATGGGTTTTTACACCAGTTACAATTTTTGACAAAGAGCATAATAGTTGACCTTTAATGCAACTTGGGGAATAGAGTATATCTCGATCCCATTCATTCTCCCACTTAGCATTTTAGTAATTTACATCACTGTTTCCATTATGTTAGTTTTAATAGTGCATTACTGTCCAACTTCTGCTTGGTGCTAACCTCGGTGTTGGGTACTTGGTGTTGTTGCAGTGTTTTTGATTAACTTAACCCTTTTACAATCCTTCCCATTCACTGCCCGTGTGTATCCAAATTTCTCTGTCCACTCACAGCTTCCATTATACGTACCATCTCTCTTTTCAATCATGTCTTTATTAATCTTACATCTTATTAAGCCTCCTCTCACTAGAGCCACAAAATTGTTTTTGACATTTCATCAAAAATAATTCCATTTATTATTATTAGTTCACTGTAAATTGATATTTTGGCAAAGACATGCTTAAATACGATTACCAGGTTGATTTTCAATTGCAGATAAAAAGTGACATTTTAAAAAGGTCATTCTGCCTCATCACTATAATGCAAAAATTTTAAAGGTCATTTTCTCTTTATTACAAAACCAATTATGCCATTATAAAAATATAACAAAAAGGCCACACATATTATATCCAAATAACGAGGGGAGGCTTTTTAGATGGAGATTTATCCAAACTCTGCTTAAGAAAAAATGCCTGGCTTAAATAAATGTGTCATCTGTGTTATTCCCATAAATCAGGAGACTCCCCCTCAGTGGACCCCCTTCTCTTGGACCAGTATGTGGCAGTGACCGACTATGAGAAGCAGGAGAGCTCAGAGATCAGCCTCCGCGTGGGTCAGATGGTGGAAGTCATTGAGAAAAATGAGTCCGGTGAGTCTCATGTTTGACCGGGACATGGCCGAAACATAGACACACACACACTGTATCTGTGGCTGTAAATGTTGTGCTTGTGCAGGCTGGTGGTTTGTGAGCTCGGAGGACGCCCAGGGCTGGGTCCCTGCCACCTGCCTCGAGGCACAGGACGACCCAGACGACTTCAGCATGCCTGGGGAGGAAGGTAGGCACAGCTCTCGCATACCCACTATCTATTTTATGATGATGTCTTAGGCAGTGTACTTTGTATTTTGTCACATCGGAAACATAACAACAAAAATATGGGAAATGTTTTTAAAAATGAAAAAATTGCCAACTATATTTCAAGAACAATGCATCTACTGTACTGGTTTAGCAGTGGGCTTAGCAGCATTTTACAATTCCTTAACCCTTATACCCCAATTACGTTGTTACTGTTAAGTGACAAAGGTGTCCCTGTCACAATACAGCAGAAAAATGTATAAATAATTCATATTTTTTTCTACTTCTTTTTTGGCATAAATCTTTCCTGATCATAAATACCAACCATATGAACATTTTCAGAAATTTGACCCTTTTTATGCCAATGTAGGTAATAGCATCTACATTTTTTAGTAAAAAACAGACACAAAAATGAAATATTCTCAAAGCAGAGTGGATTTTTCTACATTTTTCCTGTTAGTTGTAACTTTTTATTACTACAAAAAATAAATAAATAATAATTTATATCAATGTGTTTGGTAATCTTTGACATACCGAAGGGCGTAATAATCCCCCCTCCTCCACTTAGCTTTGAGAATAATGAAAATACTGTATTTTATTTTTTGTTTGTTTTTTACAAAAAAATGAGATGCTGTTACATACACTGGCATAAAAGGGGTTAAAATTCTGAAAATAATTAAAAATTTAGTATTTATTGTCAGGGTATGTAACAGCAAAAAAAGAAAAAGTTGAATAAAAATATATCAATGTATATGTTCTTTTATTATGTTTTGTTGAATTAATATCAGATTTGTGTTTAGAATACCAACATTAGTGATAAAATACACACCTGAGCCAAATTTCATAGAAAAGAACCACTGCAAAGTTATCAAAAAATACATAAAATAAAATTTGTCCTCATTGGGGCACAAGGGTTAAACAATTAGTTTCACTTTATATTAAACAACACTAACTGTATTCTTCACTAAACTTTGTGCAATGCAGATATAAGTCTAATTTTGGGGTCTTCTTTAAACAAAGGTAAATAATAAGAAAATAATGTAGTTGAGAGTAAGACTGACTTCCTGTTTGCTCACTTCCTGCCTCACTGTGATGTCAGTGCCGCGGAGGTTCTGGTCACTGCCGAGGCACGTGGGCCGCCGCAGAACTTTAGGGGATCTGTTCAGCTCAGGCTTTGGGCAAGGTGGAGCGCACGACTCTTTCTTTCACCTCTTTTGTGTGTCTGCAGGACAACTCTGTGCATGCTCATCCATTTTTACACTGTATGTTGCATGCGGCATCCAAGCATGGCAATGAAACCTTTGCATGCATCTGCTGTACGTTACTATTAGTGAGTGATATATAATATAATTGCATTAAGATGTCACATTTTGCCTTTTATAATGTCTAATCAAAGTAAACATAGTAACACTGCAGCCATCATAGTACAGTAACCATATAAAGTAATTATTGTGTGCATGTTTTGTGTCGTTTGTCTTTTCTTTCACTTTTATTCTCCACAAGATGCAGCCCAAGCCTTGTCCTTTTAAATGCCCCCAAGTGGTTGTAAAGATTTTATGTTACCTTGCTTTTATGAAACAGCAAAAGCAGCATGACTTGTCATTTGTTTACTTTTGAGATACTGCATTTGAGCCCTAAAAGCCAGCATTGTTGCCCCAGTGTGCCCCGAGCTATTCCACCCAGCGCAGCATTACCCCATGCTCCCTATCCCCATGTGAACCTGCAGTACAAAGTGGTCCCGATAAAGTTGTTATTGTACTAAATGTAATTATTTATACCTTCTTCAGAGGAGAAGTACTCAGTGATTTACCCGTACTCAGCCAGAGACCAGGACGAGATTGACCTTGAGCGAGGCATGATTGTGGAGGTGGTTCAGAAAAACCTGGAGGGCTGGTGGAAGATCAGGTAATGAAGCTAAAAAGTCAATGGCATAAGTTATCCTTGTCCTTTCACTTTATTGCATTAGCCTTAAAGGACTAGCCAGGATTTTAAATGTGCTTTTTACAAGATGTGCTTCTAAAAACATTAGCATCAGATGCAATTGACTGTACAGTGACAATGAATATATTGATTTTATGCAAATACTGGGTTCAAAGTGACTTTTCTTTGGGTCTTAACAACACAGGGCACAGTGCTTGAGATCCTTGTTGGAAAAAGATCTGTGAACAGTGTATATTTTAATGTGATCCCTTTGTCCCGTCAGGTACCAAGGTCGCGAGGGCTGGGCCCCGGCCTCGTACCTGAAGAAGGCCGACATTCAGAGCCAGAAACAATCGGCCGGAGCTGCGGTTCACGCCAGCACCAACGACCTGGATGGATACTCGAGACAAAACCATCAGAATAATGCACTCAAAGAAAATAGAGACAACAACCAGAAAGAAAACCGCCTCTCACTCTTCTCTGAGAACAAAAATAGTATGTCATCATTAAACTAATCTTTTTTTCTCAATATAGATATAGATGAACAATATGAATTTGTCTTTCTTTCAACAGAAGTGGGATTAAGACACAGACCTCCTCCTCGTAGAGACCTCACTATTGTAAGACCCTTGAATTATATCTAATAAATAAGTTGTGTATTCACTTACAACCTACTGTATATAATATTTTTTTCCTCCACAGCCCCGTGGTACAAACCTGCCCAAGCCCCCTACGCCCCCTCAGGTTGAGGAAGAGTACTACACCATCGCAGACTTCCAGACCACAATTCCTGATGGCATAAGCTTCCAGGCTGGGCTCAAAGTTGAGGTATGACACAATGTTGTTTTATTATTACATTTATATAATGAATTTAGAAAATAATACTCTCTTATTTCCTAGGTGATTGAGAAAAATGGCAGCGGCTGGTGGTACATCCAGATTGATGAAAAAGAGGGTTGGGCTCCTGCTACATTTATTGACAAGTACAAGAAAACCAGTAATGCAGTACGACCTAACTTCCTCGCCCCTTTGCCCAATGAGATGGAGCGACTCACTATGGATGAGGGCACCCATGTAAACTCAGTTACAGATGATGCTTGGTCCAAACCTTTACCCGACGAACCAACCATAGCGTCTGAGTCCTTCACTCGTCCCAAACTGAGAGACTGGAAGCCCAGTAAGGCAGCACCTGCCTTCTCTGGACCACTACCTCCCGCCCCAGCAGCGCCCCCTGCTGAGGAGAAACCAGCCCTGCCGCCACGGAGGGAGTCCATTCACAAGAGCCTGGAGTTGGAGGTAGCAGAGAAGGCCAAGTCTGAGCATTCAAAGCCTTTACCCCCAAAGCCGCCTGCACCGGGGGTCATTGTGCCTCTAGCCCCAGCTAAACAACCCCCATTCAAACCAGAGAAACCCCAAGAGGTGAAGAAAGAAGACAAGAGCAAAGCACTGCATCTTCGCAATGAGATGGGCCTCGAATGTGGTCACAAGATCTCGGCCAAGGAGGTCAAGAAGTTCAACCTTAAACCAGTGCCCAAACAGCCTCCAAAACCTAAACCAGATGTCCAAGAGGAGAAACCAGAGAGCTCTGCCCCAGCTGTGTTTATGAAGCCCAAGCCGATGGTGAAGCCCAAGCCAGTCCCCGCTGCCAAACCAGACCTGCCTCCAGAGGACAAACTGGACATCACCAATCTCCGAAGCAAACTTAGGCCATCGAAACCTGCAGACGCCACGACTTCAGATGCTAACAATGACTCAGCTAAGTCAAGTTCGCCAACAAGCTCCCCTCCGGTTCACATCCCAAGTCTGAATAACAGCAAACCCAGTGATGAACCACCAAAGTTCCCACCAAAACACATGAACGGTCACAGCCAGGACAGCGCTTCCTCACCTCCTCGAAAACCGGCAGCACCTCCGCACAAGGAACCGCCCCTGAGACCTCCTTCCTTGGTCCCGAAAAGACCACCTCCACCGAAGAAGACCGATCCATCTAGTCCGACCGAGAACAAGCCTGTGCCATTTTTAAAGGAAGATGGTCCCAAGCCGCCACAACTGGGCCGCCCCCCTCCCCCAAAACCAAAAGGATTTGCCCCAATTAAGGATGAACCAAAAGCGAATAAAGCCCCGATTCCTCCGAAGCCCCAACTTAAGAGCGACAAGCCGGGCCCGCCCAAGGACAAACTCCCGCCGTTACTTAAAGAGCCCAGTCAGGACGAGCTGTATCTGGCCGTAGCGGACTTTGAAGGGGACGACCAAACGGCGAGGTTCAAAATAGGTACGGTCTTTGAGGTCCTGGAGAAGAACAGCAGCGGGTGGTGGTTCTGTAAAAATGTAGGAGAGGAAAGTGAGGGCTGGATCCCCTCAAACTACCTGAGCAAGAAACCGTAGGAAGCGCATTCAAGAAGTCATTGCAGTAACAAAAGTACAAGGTGTACATCAACGAATTAAAATATTGTGGAAATTATTTCAGCTGTTGGATTCAAGAAGTGACATCTTTATTTTGGATTCAGTACACACACAGTGAAATACTTCAAGCATTTATTTATTTTAATTGATTATGTAATATTAAATAATATTCTAATTTGTGAGACACTGTGGGGCGACAATGGAGCAGGAGGTTAAACGCTGAAGTGCTCCTAAAGTGTTATTACGCTTAACATTATAGTACCCATTTTTATCCTCTTAGAAAATCGCCATTTTTCATTTTTCATTATGCTTGGCAAAGCTAAATGCTAACAAATTAGCGTCACTCCCCAGGCCCGCAAAGGGCACACAGGGCATGCACAAAGACCACAGAGGTACGCATCAACTCGTCTAAGATCAGGGAAGAACATAGTTTAGTATGGAAAAATGGTGGACTGTTCCTTTAAATATGCAAACCTATAACTTGATTTAAAAAAAAAAGACACTGTTTTATTATGGTTTATGACTTCAAATTTAACAAAGAGCTGATTTTATAAAATTAATGATAGGTGATGTCAAGCTGGTGGTTAACGGTTAATCGTTTGGTAAGACTGCTAATTAATCGATTATAGAAAATTAACCAAATGTGCATCTCTAGTAATGATTATGCTAATGATGATGTAATATCACATAATATTTTAATTTACATTGTACATTGTAGGGCAAGAGTGCAGCAGGAGGTTAAGCCCAATAACTGGAGGGTTGATGATTCTATTACCTACGGCTATGGCCCAGTGCATACTGTTATTGCGTCTTTGGGCAAGACACCTCAACCACGTCGCCTAAACTAGTTACAGTTTGTGGCAGGTTGCTACAGAAAGGGCATCCGGCATAAAAAAAAAATTGCCAAATCACTATGTGATTGATTTGCTGAGGCGACTCTAATGGCAGCAGGGCAGGAAAAGTATATATATACTGAGATAAAGAATTTAGTGTTAGGTGTTTTTTTAGTGTCAACCATATTTATAAATAATTAAATGTTTGAAATACTTAACTCTGTGTGCACTGAATCTCTATAACATGTGTTTGAGTTAAATTAAACTACTGAAATAAATGGACTCTTCCACAATATTTTAATGTATTGATGTAGGGCTGTACATTGTAGTCAGTTCGCAATTTATTTATAGGTACATGTTTTAGTTTTGACAAGGGCAATCTTTGTAACTGAACTATAGCAATAACGCATCATCTTGTGTGGTCTTTTGTTTACTTATTGTTTTATTTTTTTAGTAAAGTTGCTTCTAATGCAGAGGTAGTAGCTTGTGTTGACGTCACAGTTGTTAAATTGATTCCTATTCCCTCATGCCTTCTGTATTACTGTGCCTCAATGTTATACGCAAAGTGCTTCAGTGCTTTCTGTCTAGACGTAGTTCGTGTTGGCAGCCATTT
This sequence comes from Bostrychus sinensis, assembly GCA_020698575.1. Classification (NCBI taxonomy): domain Eukaryota; kingdom Metazoa; phylum Chordata; class Actinopteri; order Gobiiformes; family Eleotridae; genus Bostrychus; species Bostrychus sinensis. Next base: position 11,959,165 of record CM036244.1, on the reverse strand, counting down.
TGTTTAGGAGGGGGGAAAAAATGCCAAGTGAGAAGTCGTTCAAAGCCAAGCATAGATCTTTATAGACAACCGGTGTTTCCCATACACAGATTAGGCAAAATATTATGACCACTGACAGGTAAAGGGGTATATTAGGCAGCAAGTTATTTAATGAGTTAGTGACTGGAAAAATGGGCAAGTGTAAGGATTTAAGTGAGTTTGACAAGGGCCAGAGTGTGATGGCTAGACCAGTGGTTCCCAACCTTTTTGGTCTTGTATAGTCCCAGGACCTGGCTTAGTCTTGGTTTGGACCTGACGTAGTCCTGGTTTAGATCCAGTTAATCCTGTTTCAGATCTGGTTTAGTTCTTTCTGGTTTTAGATCTGGTTTAGTTCTGGCTTTAGACCAGTGTTTGTCTTAGTTTAACCCTGGTTTGACCTGGATTAGACCTAGTTTATTTCTGGTTTAAACCTGGTTTAGACATAGTTAAATTCTGGTTTTAGATCTGGATTTGTTTTGGTTTTAGATCTAGTTTAGTTCTGGGTTTTAGATCTGGTTTAATCCCTGTTTTGTCATTTTTAAGTATTGCATTTTTCTGTTAATCCCTGTTTTCCCTCAGCATAGTCCTGGGTTAGTCCAGATTTAGGTTAATTTTAGTCTGTGACAGCTAAATATTTTCTGAAAAGGTTCTATAAATGATCAAATAACTCCACGCACCCCTGGTTGGGAAACACTGGGCTAGGCGACTGGGTCAGAGTGTATCCAAAAGTGCAGCTCTACTGGGATGTTCCAGGTCTGCAGTGGTCAGTTTAAGTGGTCTTAGGAAGAAACAGAGGTGAACTGGTGACAGGTGATGCACATGGGAAGCGAAGGCTGTCCCGTGTGGTCCGATCCAACTACTACCTGTAGTTTAATATGTTGAAGAAGTTAATGCTGGTTCTGATAGAAAGTTTGTTGATTATGGGCTGCGTATTAGGCAGGTTGTCATAATGTTATGCCTGATCAGTGCAAATATCTCATAGACAAATAGTGCACATGTACTCACTGGGAGATTTCACCTACTAACTCACAGTCAAAGTAGAGTTACAAGATGCCTTTGCCAGGTAGAAATGCTTAAATATATCATGTTATTATTGCCATTTATATTTTTATATTACTACATAACTATTGTTATAATGTATGGTCAGATTTGCACTTGCAGGAAGAAGGGGAAGAATGCCACAGTGCATTTTGTTAGTTTTATTTTTCATCTTATAGCCATTTTTATATACTCTTAATCTATTGATATGTTCAAACTAAAGTACCCAAACTTGAAAAATGTAAAGACAATGTAAAAAGATGCTTATTGCCATCACATAACCCAAAAATTGGAAGAGTTGAAATGTGACGTGCCTCGCTAGACCAGGCATGAGAAATTCACATTGACCTAACAGTGCAATGATCAACAGTATTGTAAATGTACAAAAGTCGAAGTGAGGTGGTTGAATGACATCTATGTAAAAAAATAAAATGTTTTACACAAATGCTTGACTGGTCTCAAGCTAAAAATATCATCAAAGTATTTTTATTGTACAGTAACTAGAGTCCTATGGTTTCACGCTTCATCTGTGCTTTACTTTCACCTTGTGCTGATGAAGGGATTGAAAAAGAAAAAGGGCAGAAACAATGTGGTTCAGGTTTTTGGTTCATTTTTTTTTTTTTTATGTATCCACTGCCAGTTTGTCCAAAAACATCTGTAAATCTAAACACGCATCTAGACACAATCTGACAAGGCTGCGAGTTGTAACATTGAGATATTGTTAATGTGTTCTGCTCCTAGTCGCTTTACTAAACCTGTTTACACTACAGCAGTCCAATGAACCAACACATTATGATTTTACAAGTCTGATAGTGAGTAAGGCTGTATTTAACATGGACAGTTGTGGGAGAGTTCAATGCAAGCTCATTGTCTGAGATGGTTGACTGTGCCATTGTTTTGTTTCAGTATTGTATTCTTTTTTAAATGTACTTTTTTGCTTTATACTTTTTTTTATTTCATTGCCTTTTTCTTTATTCGAGCCAATAAACATTGCAGATTTTCCAGTCTTGGACTCTTTCTCTGACTTTCTAGATGTTAAACTTTGGGTGTACCTTTAGCCTACCTTTTTATTGTGTTTAGCCCTGCCAAGTAAAGAAGCAAACCAGTGTATGTTGCCCTCTGGTGGTGCACTTCTGTACATGGATGCTGCAAAATTTGGCTTTGCATATGTAAAGAAATTGAACTAAGCATTTAACATCATCATCACAAGATATTTCTAAACATGAGCAGCAGTGTGTGGATAGTTTACAAGCAAGAAACTACAATGCGCAAATATCCACAAATTAATTATAATGTGATGGTCTCTTTCAGAGCTTGACATACAACTGGCCAACCTGCCAAATGCTGCTAAATTTCAGTTTTGGCTGGTAATGTATTTATTCTAACTTTGGCACTTTATTCTAACCAGGCACTTTGTCTGGTTAAATTTTATATATGTAGCCCTGACTTCCTGGTGTTGTGTTTAAAAGTGCCCCCCCTAATACAGAACATACACTAGCTCAAGTGGAGGACAACAATGATTGGTAAAAGAATTGTAAAACTAAAATTTAGCAGCTTATTATCATCTTATTATACAATACCCACAAAACAACATGTTTGCTAAATTGTGGCTAAAAAAAATCCAGAGTAACTTTTGAAGAACACATGCCACAGTGGCCAGTGAACAAAAAAGTTAAGGAGTAGGCCCAAGATAAGCATACACACTCTCCACTACTGATCTGTTTGTCCATTTGCTCCAGTCTCAGTTGTTTTCCTGCTCAACAACCATCACAGTCATTACATACATTATCTTCTGCTTATTTCTGTCAGGGGTTGCGGGTGACTGGAGCCTTAGTCGCAGAGCTGACACAGAGACAAACATTCACTCTCTCATTCATTCATTAGGTGCAATGTAAAGTCATCAATTCCCCTAACACATTCATGTCTTTGGACAGTGAGGAAGCTGGAGAGAAAGGACACAGGAAGGACAATGTTAGTCGGCCAGGGATCGAACCCACGTTCTTCATGCTGGGAGGCGAACACTAACCACTCTGCCACTGTGTCCCCTAAAACAAAAAATATTTGTAAGCTTGCTACCTTTTTGAAAGGGGTTCTTCCTTTATATCAAGTGTATACTAGTTTGTAATTTATGAATGTGTTTGTGCTCCATACCATAAATATGGTCATGAGCACATAAATAAATGAAATGAAAAAAGAGACGTTTGCCCACTAATACAAAGGTTGGCTGTTCGAGCCCCGCCTCCGGCATTGCATACTGTTGTTGTGTCCTTGGGCAGAGGTGTAGCACAAATTTCTGGGCCCTTTGTATAAACCATCTTGGTGGGCCCCCTTGCTCACTTTAGCACTATCTCTCACACATATCCTAGGCTTTTTAAGGGCCCTTCCCTGCAGTGGGCCCTGGGTAAACTGTACCCTTTACCCCCCACAGTCTGACGCCCCTGCCTTGGGCAAGACACTTCACCCACCTAGCCTGTGTGAATGTGTGAATGTGTGAGTGTGTGAATGTGTGAATGTGTGAGTGTGGTTGGTGGTGGTCAGAGGCGATAGGTGCTACAGAAGTAGCTTACCACCACTGAGGAATAAATGAATTTTGCAATGTAAAGCACTTTGAATGTCCAGAAAGGAGCTATATAAATACAACTCATTATAAAACTGGGTTATAGCACTCAATAAATGTTACACACGCCAATATAATTAGAAAATCTGTATTTATTAGGAGTTATTTACAACAGTGGTTCCTTCTCTATATTTTCATTCACACTTTCAAAAACCCCTTCATTCAAAGAACATCACACACTGAGGAAGAGTGAATTAGACCTGGAAAAATACATGAAGGAAAACTGAAGGAAGCTGTACCTGATGCTGACCTAACGAAAGGCCACGGGACGCACAAAATCAGTTTAAGACACAAGAGTCTGCTTCAAAAATCAGGATCATGAAAATATAAACATCTAATGGTGTATAATAATTTGTTTGATTGAATGTGTTGTCGACTATCAGTGCAAAGAAAGGCACAGTTTTAAAGGAGACAGAAACCTCATGAAGCCATACATACATGTAATATTGCACTTTGGTTAGCAGGCAGCCTATTTACTGCACACAGTATAACATAGAAATAAAATATATTTTCAAATTCAGATTGTAATCCCCCATTCAAAACAACACAACAGTAAATCCACTTTGGCTTGGTCAGTTCTCGTCCAGTGTGACAGATCTACAGTAAAATACATAAAAAAAAACAATACGTCTTCCCTTGTTAAAATGCAATCACTGAATAATCATCTAAAAGAAACTCTCATTAACGTTGGATTCATTCCCCATTCAAAATAAGACGTATATAAAATAATAAAGGAACACAGAAGATTGTTAAAAGTTTAAATTAACATTTACAGTGATGAATAGTTAAAATAAATAAAGCAGTTTGGCAGCGCTGTCTGTAAGTAAAACAAATTAGGTCTATGAGCCAGGGCACAAACAAAGGCAACTATGTAAGCTAATTTTGACATCTATTTGGAAGACAATTCTTATTAATTTTAGGCTAACTAAAAGTGCTTGTTACCGGCTCATCCTAAAATCATTGTGCAAAAAGAGAAACTCTCTTTGGACAAGCAACCAATTAGATTTTTACATTTATGTACTGTTGTATAATGTTTTGTATCAATGGAGGGAAATAATCTTAGTAAAGGACTGAGACTGACTAGTTTTAAAATTAGTGAACATAATTCAAAACAAAAAAAAAAGTTAAAAAGATGTTTTTTTTTATTACTGACAATAAGCAGGGTTTGTAAATATTAGGTTTGCATTGCTTCATTGCTTTTAACAGTGGCCAAGTTGTGCAAAGGACACCACAGCTGGGTTTCTGGTTTGATATTTCTGGTTTTGTTCACAGAGTGGAGGAGTCTTGGTAAGGCACAAATCTGGAGAGTTTGTTTGGAGAGCTGGGGTTGGGACAGTCTATGGTCGCGCTCATTCTGAAGAAGGCCTCCTGCTCGTGTTTCTTCAGGGTCAGTTCATCCTCCAGAGCCTAAAGAAGGACATAGATGTTTGAGATTTTAACTTCAATGACAATTTCAGGGTAAAGAGGTTTTATGTTGACAGAGACGCACCCTCTTCCTGGGCTTGAGCAGGTCCCTCCAGTCCTTGAGCAGCTGGTTGTGCTGCTCGTCCAGGTGCTTCAGCCTCTGGGTTTCATTCTCAACCAGCAGGTGGCATTTCTCATTCTGCAAAACAAAAAGTGAGAATTACAGACTCTTGTAATTAGCATCAACATTTTTTTCTGAAGACATTACTTTTTTTTTTTACACCCCAAGTACCCCACACTCAAATGTTTAGTCTTTAAAAAGTGGTCATAAAGAAAACCGCTTTTTATCAGTACTTATTTTATTGTAACTCCAATATTGTATTTTTTTTAACTTAAATTCAAGATGAAATAAAAAATATAGCAATGACAATATTTATTTTTCTATATATTACATAAAAAACAAGCATAATAATAATAATAATAATAATAATAATAATAATAATAATAATGATCATCTTAAACTCAATAAATTTACCACAAAAAAACAGTTTGAATAATTTACCTTTCCCTAGATGTATTAAAATATAATATTCAAATAATATGTTAATAATATGTTATATATAATAACTTGTCATCATTAAGACATTTTCATTGACATTTTCATCAATTTCAATGCTTTAATATGAAACAATTGCAAATATTTTCTTATTTTCCAAGTACCCCCTGCTAAAAGTGCAACCTTGAAGTGGAAGATTTGTACTGATGCTGACAAATGTATTTTTATAACGTGCATGCAATAAGAATACAATAAGAATCCCTGACCTGCAGCTGCTGCAGCTCTCTGATGTTGCTGTCGCACTGACCGATCATCTCCCTCATCTGGGTCTCATGTTTCTGTTGCTGATGTAGCCTCTCAGCCTTCTGCCGTTTATCCTCCTGCTGAGAAAACTACACACACAACACAACATTCAATATGAAGACTTTAACTTTACAAACATCTGCTTTTACATTTTAATATCCCTGTCTGTACCTGTTTGATCTTCTCCCTGTCCTCCGCTGGACTGCTGTTTGACTGAATGCGGAGGCTTTTCTTGAACATGGTCATCCGCGTCTTGGCTTCACTTCTCTGGATTTTCGGTAAGCGGTTCTTCTCTTGTTGGTGTCGAGCTTTTAGGATCTCAATCATCCTCTGGTTGTAGCACTGCATCTGCTCCTGCTCCTGAAGTGAGGAAAAAGACCACCGTGTTAGTATTAACATTTAATTACTGAACTTATGCTTTAAACAAAAACAGTACTCAAGACATTACAAAGGAACATTTCTTAGTATTTTCACAACACACTTAAGACATGTTTTTTCTTGTATTTGCAGAAAACCATTTAGAAACATAATAGCATATTGCTGAATTTAAAAATAGTCAAAGTTAAATAGCTGTTAATAATAACAGAAGGCATCTGTTCTAGCAATGTCCAGAAAATCATGCAAAGAAAAAGGAAAGTAATGCAGATAAATAGTGGAAAGACAGTCACAAGCTGTTTGCAGAGATAACTGCAGGTTAGGACTGGTCTAACACTGAATTCAGAGCTGAAACAGTAAGCTCTAAATTTTGATTGTAATATATTAATATATAGCCGTGGTAATTTGGTACAGTTTTTATTTTAAATAAGAGAAGCAGAAAAAGTAGCTCTGCTGATGTTATGGGTATATGGGGCGGGAATCAGCTTGGAGAGAGTAAAATAGAATAGTGGAGCCTTACTTTGCATACAGTATTTATTTTTGCAAGTTTAAAACATGCTTTAATATTATTTGGTCTTTGTGAATGTACCTTTTCGTGTTTCTTGAGGAGCTGGTGTCTTTGAAGGAAGTACTGGTCTTTGAGCTGCTGCTTCAACAACTGGTGCCTCTCATGAAGGTTTCTCTCCTCCATTTCCCACATTGTAGCTTCACGCTCTGGGGAAAAAAAGAAAATAAAAATACAAAAAAATAGTCAAATAATAGTTCTAAACATACAGCACTTAGTCTTAAACCTCATTTTATTCATAACCTTTATTAAAAACCTGTCTATCAATGCATAAAAAATACAAAATGGCAAAATGGCCCTGGTCCTATCTCATAATGATAAAGTGCCCATACCAGGACTCAAACTCTTCTAGTTCAGGGGTAAATGCTCTTTCCATCTAGCCACAAAACCCTTATATCTCAGCCTACAGTGTCTATCTACAGTGGTAAAGAAGTACTAAGACTGATTATTTCTTCTTTTAGTGAGTGAAGTTAGTATCTCAAAATAGTTCACAATCTCTTAAAACCCTCCTGAATTTTCATTACAAAAATAAATGTCAGTATTTTCTAAAGCGTCTCACTCTTGCAGAAAGTCAAGTCATCCTCACCTCTTATTAATTCATGCTTCTTGTTCAGACACTCCCTCTCCTTCTCTGCGATTTCTTGTTTATTGTTGGCGATGATTTTCATTAGTGTTGTGTCCAGGTACTCCTTTTGACTTGCCAAATATTGTTCCTCCTGTAACAGAGAAAAATGCAAAATATAAGATACTACACACACAGAGCAAAAGCATTACTTAAAGAAAGAAAAAAAAAACTTACTTCTTTTATCTTCATGTCTTGATAGTTGGCCATGGCTTGCTTCATGGACTCTTTACGTGTGCGTCTGGGCAGTCTGTCAATGGTTTGTTTGACCTGGAAAGAAGGTGGTTTAGTAATGATTAAAACAGCACAATCTAACTTATAACTCATTTACTCTGCTTAACAACAGTGACAAATGGCATTGACCACACCTTTAGTAGAGTAAAATAAAGTCTGTACCTCTTTCTTCTTTAGTTTCAGCTGATCCTGGAACTTGTGGTAGGCCCGCTCCTGCTCGGCCTTGATGCGTTTGCTCTCTTCTTTGAGCTTCACCTGGTGGTCGGCCTCCATCTTCTCTATGGTCTGCTTCTGGTGCTTCTCCAGAGTCTCCAGCTCCACGTCATAGTACTTCTTCTTGGCCTAGAGTAAGACAATAGATATTATTAATAGTTATTCCTTTCATATTTAAAAAAAAAGGTCAAAATGTCAGCGCAAAATGTAAGTCACAGCCATTGTATAAGACAACAAATGTACACCAATCAGGCATAACATTATGACCACCTGACTGTGACTTACATTCATCTCCTGGTCAAATTTCCTCTGCATCTGGTCTCTCTGAGACTCCAGTTTGGTGTTGAGTCCAGCCTGGGCTCGATGCTCCTCTTTCTGCAGCAAGCGCAGTTCACGCAGCTCCTGACGCCTGCAAAACACAAAATACAGAATCAGAATATTAAAAAAATTATTAAAATTCAAAACATTCAATATATAAAAAATATAAACATTCGCACATATAACAGATAAAAATTCACACATTCAAAATATAAAAACAAATATCCACACACTCAAAATATAAAAATTCACACACTCAAAGTATAAAAGTAATAACTTGAAGTGAGCATGAATAGATTAAACTGGTGGCTGTGGTGTACTTACAACCACAACCACTAGATGGCATTAGTACTGCGTTTCAGGAAAGGTATCTCACAAAGTAAACACTTAACCTTTGACATTTCTATAAACATTGTTATATTTTAAACTTAATTTAAATAAGTCTCATAAAATTGTCTTCATATTTATTTTATCAACATAATTATTATGTTTTTCTGTTTTATGTAAGCAAGCAAGAGTTTAGTTAATACATTCTCTGCTTAACAATTCAGAGAACAGCAAAACAACTTCACCCTAATATAAAAATAGTGGGATATTTTAACCACAAGCTAAATTTGACTTTTTCCAAAACAGTTTGTGTGCTCTGACCGGCCACAAGGGAATAAAAGAGCAAACCACAACAGTGACCTTTGTCTGTACAACTATGGTGAGTGTTTTAAATGTTATTTTCAGACACAGTGATGCACGTACCTTAAAAATCTCATCTCCTCATCTTTCTTCTCATCATCTCGGATAATCTTTGATGTGGTCACACTGACCTCAACGCCGTCAATAACAAACTTCCTGGTCCGCTTCAGGGTCTTACTCGAGAAGTCCTAAAAACACAATAACGGAACAAAAGAAAAAAATTTATATACTATTGTCTGCTCACACAATCAGAAAAATTGGAACATCTGTGTAGAGAACGCAGGTGTTGGATAATTAAACTGTTTCAAATGCACAAAACCTGCTCTTGTCACATTCATGGGATAAGAACCCAGAGCTCCTGTGTTTAAAGCCTCTGCATTAACAATTACACTATGTGAATAAGCTCTTGCATTATGATGAGAAGAGAATTTAAACCAGTCTGTAAAGGCCTTTAGTATTCGTTTAAATCTGTAAAACCACCGTGTTTCAGAGGTGTCTTTCGGTGGAGATGTTCTGCTGAATCCACTACACTATACGTGGGCAAAACAGGAGCAAATTGATAAAATGTGTATTTAAACTTCACTACGACCTTCAGCAACGTTGTGTTTAATGTTTTTAAAATTCATTTAAAAATAAAAAGTTGAATATTTGCAAGTTTTTGAAAGGCCAAAAAAATCTTAAAAACCAATGTATATGTTTAACCATTTGAATTTATGCAAAATCTTTAAATTTGTTGAAGATATAGATGTTTGAAATTCAGGAAATTTTTGCCCTGTTTTTCTGTTTTTGGCCACGTGACTTAATGCAACTCAATGGGAAAAAATAGTCTTATCCTGATTTTTATTATATTCATTTTGGAAGCATCTCTCAAACTTAGTACTTTTTTTTTTTTTTAAGTTTTTGGATTATTTGAATGGTTTAGGTCCTCAAAATTTGGTGGAATAAGAATAATAAATACAACCAACATCTAGAATCATTTTGTCTTTGTTCCATACAGACTTTCCTGAAATTTTTACACCTAAAATATTTCTCGCACCTTACTATAACTTTAGCACAGTACTGTATATTTTAAGAATAAGAATAAGAAAACCTTTATTAGTCCCTCAGTGGGGAAATTGCAGTGATTTAGTGCAGTGATTCTCAAACCAAGTACCACCTCAGAGAACATTTGGATCTTAAAGTACCATCTTTTTTAGACTAAATCTGGGCTAAAGTAGGACTGAACCAGAATTAAATTTAGGACTAAACCCAGTCTTAATCAGGACTAAACCAGGACTCAAGTACAATCTAAATCAGGACTAATACAGGACTAAAATGTCTAAATGAGGACTAAGTAAACAGAAAAGGACTAAAACTGGCTATAAACTAAATGAAAACTGCAAAAGTTCCACCAGAAGAGGCCCACGTACCACCAGTGTCACCAGTACCACAGTTTGAGAACCACTGTTTTAGTTTATATCATGAGAAGCAACCAACACATAGAGCCTATAAAGTAATCCACATATTGTTATAAGGTGACAGACAGTTTGAATAATAGCTGTGACATAGTTATGTTTTACGGGACACTTTCTTTACAATACAAATCCATATGTCAACACCTATGTTTTTTTGTGAAAGAAAATGGCTGTGATCATGCGTTGACAAAGACATGAATCTTCCTGTCCGTCTGGTTTTACTGTAACTGAAGCGAGACGCACCGCAGTCATGGGGAAGCAGCAAAAGGAAGTAACTACCACAATATCAGCCACCAAATCTGAATGCAACCTCAACTAATATTAGTGTCTTGTTGTGACAAAGTTCATAAACAAAACATTTTTTACTGGCCCATTTCCACTGAGTTATATTCAAATGAGCTTCATAGAAAAGTATGTCTAATAAGTGACTAGTTTTATTGAGTTCCTATTCAGCTACTTGCTTTCTTAATCCTCATTAAAGTTTTGTAGGAAAGCAACATCAGCATAAGGTTTGACCCCCTGACCAGTGTGATGGGGCAACAGCTCAGTGTTTTGCCACTATATATATTCAAATTTACTCTTTATCCCCAGACTACTCTTGATTTGGCTAGTGTTCAGTGTAAACTTTCCAAATATACGTACTTAAGGTGGTGGCACAGTGGCAAAGCAGTTAGCAGCACTGTCACCTAGCACAGCAAACAGGTCCCAGGTAGTGTGGGGCCTTTCTGTGCAGAGTTTGCATGCTCCCTCTGTGTCTGGGTGGGTTTTACTCCAGGTTTCCCCCCTGATCAACGTAAAATATGGACAAAAGGCTATTCCTCCAGCTCGGTACTCCAGACCAGGATCCTGGCTCAGATCTGGGGAAGGGTCCTCTGCTCCTGACCCAGTGGCATTGAACAATGGGTCAAATGAAAACAGATTTCCTCACTATGAAAATGAACTCTACCTTACCTTATGGATGGTTCTTTATTGACCGATACTTACCATAAAAATAACTAATGTGCTCTGGAAAAGTCCTGACATTAAGATTAGGTATAGACTTATATAAAGACATGACAACTATACTGAGTGACGTAAGCATAATGTAACCCAAACCCTATGTGTGAGTGTTTGATAACCGTCGTCAAATGTGGACATATGGTCACATTTTGGTAAAAGTAATCCCAGAAAAGATTAGCAGAGAAGCATTTAAACCCCTTTTAGCCGCAGTCTGTTAGTCTTCTCATCTATTGTATACAGCCTCTCCCTACTATGATACATTTGTTTATGATGAACCAGAGCATGACTTTCCCTTTAATTACTTCACACAATGACTAATAACCACATGTTCTAGTAATGTTTACTAAACTGCAAAGCCCGCCACCCTTTTCCACAAACACAAGCTACATGAAATACCGTTTGTCGTCACTTTCTTGTTTACTAGGGACAGAGGAAAGTAGGTGATGTGATGAATTACAATGATGTCAGATTTAGAGCTTCCCTTTGAGGCCTTTTACAGCTGTGCAAACACTCGTCTTATGAGGAGCAGATGAAATGCGCTACTGGACGCTACTTTGTCTTAGCCTTCAGCGCCTGAGTGTTCAGCAATCGTCCAGCGGTTTATTTTCGTCTGACACTGAGTAAATGTGGTAATTTCCTGCCATTCATAAGGATCACACTGTACTTAAACACTATATTTGATTCAATTCAATTTTATTTATACAGCTCAGTATCAGTCAGTATACTGGCTATATAATGATGTCAGTAGCTCACTACATACAGCTACTATTGTGGCTGTTTGTGCTACTGGGAACAGGGGTTCTCAAACTGTGGTACAGGTACCAATGGTAGCACGCAGGCTCTTTCTAGAGGTACTCAAAAGTGTCTGGGATTTTTTAGGATGAAAACCATTATTAAATTGATCATTACTAGTTTAGCCCAGACCTGGGTTAAGTCCTGTTTTGGTTCTACTCTACAGTGGTTGTTTAGGGTACGCTTAGTCCTGGTTTAGGCCCAGTTTAGTCCAGGATGTGGCCCTGGTTTAGGCCCAGTTTAGTCCAGGATGTGGCCCTGGTTTAGGCCCAGTTAAGTGCCAAATGTCGTCCTGGTTTAGTCCCAGTTTAGTCCCAGTTTAGTCCCAGTTTAGTCCCAGTTTAGTCCCAGATGTAGTCCTGGTTTAGGCCCAGTTGAGTCCCAAATATAGTCTTGGTTTAGGCCCAGTTTAGTGCCAAATATAGTCCTGGTTTAGGCCCTATTTAGCCCCAGATTTAGCCCCAGATTTAGCCCCAGATTTAGCCCCAGATTTAGCCCCAGATTTAGCCCCAGATGTAGTCCTGGTTTAGTCCCAGTTTAGTCCCAGTTTAGTCCCAGTTTAGTCCCAGTTTAGTCCCAGATGTAGTCCCAGATGTAGTCCCAGATGTAGTCCCAGATGTAGTCCTGGTTTAGTGCCAAATTTAGTCTTGGTTTAGGCCCAGTTTAGTGCCAAATTTAGTCTTGGTTTAGGCCCTGTTTAGTGCCAAATTTAGTCTTGGTTTAGGCCCTGTTTAGTGCCAAATTTAGTCCTGGTTTAGCCCCTGATTTAGTCCAGAGTGCAGGCCTTTTTAGACCTTGCCTTTTTTAGTCCTTGTTTAGTCCAGCTTTTGTGCTAGTTTAGGGCCAGTTTAGTCTTGGTATAGTCAAGCTTATGGTAAAATCACAGTTTTACTCTGATGTTTAGACCTGGTTATTCCTGATTTTAGTCCATTAAAGACAGTTCTTGGAAAGCCAAATATTTTCTATGGTGGTACTCTGAGTGAAAAGTTTGAGAACCACTGGTCTAAAAGATATTGCTGCATTCTTCTGGCTGGGTTTCCTGCTGAATAATGTGTTCTGGAAAACACGTCTCGGGTCTCGGTCAATAGCATTTCCATTACACTCAGTTCATGATCCCCCAGAAGTCTTTGAGACAATGGAAGACACACAAACACATTCACAGTGGTAAGTACTGACCGTTGCCTACACACAAAGGGCACCATTGGCTGGAGTCAGCGCTGCATAGTTGCTGCATATTTGGCCTTGTGCACTCTGTCGGCCTCCTACCAGAAGTAAAAGTACTCAAAATCTGACGAACTGTTTGTACTATTACTCGAGTACAAGTACATGTTCTCAACCAATTTTTTGTTTTAAGAGCAAAACATTATTGGATGTAAAGTTTACCTCCGTAGATAGTATTTAATGCTGCTGCTACTACTACAACTGCTACAACTTGTACCATTACTGCTACTACTGTTGCTACTACTACTACTAGAGGTGCTACTACTACTACTAGAGGTGCTACTACTACTACTAGAGGTGCTACTACTAGAGGTGCTACTACTACTACTACTATTGCTAGTGGTACTGCTAGTGATACTACTTCTTCCACTATTTGTACTACTACTGCTGCTAATGGTACTGCTAGTGGTACTACTTCTAATACAACTACAAATTCTACTACCACTACTACCACTACTACCACAGCCACCATTGTTACTACTATTGCTATTACTACTACTTCTAGTAATACTAATATTGATACTACTTTTCTATTATTGCCACTACTACTACAGCTGCCATTAAGAACTTTGCAATAAGGGCAAAAATACTTTTACTCATTTAGAGACAAAGAAAGTAAATATAACATGTCCCCTCAAAAATATACTAAAGTTAAAATATGCTTTAGATAATATTCTACTTAGTGAAGTGAGTAAAAGTATCCTGTAACTTTCCACCTCTGCCTCCTACTCTCTTCATTGCTGGAAGTGTCAGACAGATTACAATTTGATAAATGTCAAGATTATTTATAAGGATCTGTTGTTGTTTATGGGGGTGAAATTACAGAAAAACACTGTCACAGAGAAAAGGAGAAGTGTGTGCTTGGAAATCTGATAACGTCTTCCATAAAATCCACTGTCTACTTAGGCTGCAATACATAATAAATATGGAATAGCCTTTTTATGACTGTGAAATTGAAGGTCTAAAATCAATAAGCAGCAAGCATCTCTTCTCTGGATCCACCCGGAGTGAATAAGGCAAGTCTAATGGCGCACAGTCGATCCTCTGTTTGGGACGGTCCACTCCCACATGCCACAAAAAACAACACAATGCACTTTCAGTTCCTACACTCTGCCCAGAAATTATTTTTTTTCCAAGGAGGGGTTTCTCTCTAAGAAGGAAACTGTCAAGGCGTTTTTTTACACAACAAACTATTAAACTTTTAAGACGTGCAACACGGAAAGGGTGATTTCATGGTTTAACGAGAAAGAAAAAAAATGTTAAAGTCTTACTGAGGTAAACCCTACAAGGAACTATGTGGTCATATCTTGTCATGGGACCTTCCTAAAGACATGTAGTAAGTACTGTAGCTAGTATTATTTGCTGACTCTTGACATTTACTCCTGACAAATTATGTTTTAGCAATAGTTTCAAAGAGGATCACATTACAGACTATTGTGCAAACATTTTTCTCAAGTTTAATTTATGAGATGCATTTTCCTATTGGGTAAACAGTGGCAGAGTGGTTAGCGTTTCAGTTACCCACAACTTCCTCAGCCTCATTCTGTCTCTTCATCTTATCACAGTCACACAACATTTCTAGGTCTAGAGGTCGAGCAATATGGGTTTTTCTAACCAAGATGCCTATACTGATAAAAAATATATAAAAAAACACACTGCAGATTTTTTGACTGATAGCCAATTTTCTTAATTTTATGAACAAAATTAATTTAATATAGCCATTTGTTTTAGTAATGCTTATTAAAACTGAAACAAATGTGTTAGAATTGGACAGTGAGAATAGTTAAAGATGATTTTTTTAAGAAAACCAATAAGGCCAGCTCAGTCAGACTATGTGCAAGTAGAGCATAAGGAGAGCTACAACATGCATTCAATCTTTTTTTGAGCCGTTTTGAGCTTTTCAGGACGACATCAAGCAATTTTACATGTTTCCTGTCAGCTCCAGTGTAAGAGCCCAAACTGCTAAAAGATAGAAAGAAAAACTGGTAAAAAGTGCAAAAAAAAAGTGAAATTTTTTTTTAAAAAATGCAAAAATCGGCCCGTTATTTCGACTTCTCATTTTTCTAAAGCTGGTTTCTAATGGCAATGGCTGCATGTTTATGGTCACTTATTTTGTTCATTGTAAAAAAAAAAAAAAAAAAAAAAGCAAATAAAAAAAAAAACTATTTATTTTAAGAGGAGGGTGTTGTTCTATACTGTATGTGCTGCTATCTGATATGTACTTACCAACTGTAAATAATATGTTCAGAAACCCTTAAGCTAATTTTACACAAGACAATCTGCAATAGATCTGGTAAGGTACAAAGCAGGCATAACTTTATTGCTGTAACCATTTAGGAAAGAAATTCAATTGAATAAAAAGGGTTACAATCTTTTACACAACACTGTACATTTTAGCAGGGATAGAGAATAAGGCCGACTCACCCTTGAGATGATGTTGTTGTTGATGGACATGTCCATGCTCTCAGACACGATACTTCCTGGATACGAGACCCTGGAGTTGTTAAAGCTCCCGTTGACGTAAGGAGACAACGGTTCTGTGTTACTCCTGAGGGACGTCCGCTCCGGGGTCGTCTTTGCAGAGCTGGTCCGAGGTATGGGCTTAGGGGCAGGTGAAGGAGGAGGAGTGGGGTGTGCTAGAGTTGGGACAGGGACTGGCCCATTATATGGGAGCTTCTTCTGCTCTGGGACCTCGGTCTTGGGCTCCGATGGTTCTCGCGACTCTACGATGAGGTTCACGTGTTCCTCTGATACTTCGGTTTGGGGCAAAGACGGTGGATGCTCCGTCTCTGGGGTCTCCACCAAAACCTTCAACACAGACATTTATTTCTTTAATTTTAGCTTGTAATAGTACTGATGATTAAAGCAACATTACATAACATTTTACCTTTAAAGCCACACTATGTAAGTTTATACAACAAAATATAAATTCATTTTGAGGAGACTAACTATTGTAAAGACAAGGTGTTTCTAGTTTGACAGGGACTCTTATGTGAGTCAGAGTTGAAGTGCATGATACCATCTCATATTTAGTCTGGTATGTGCCACATCAGTGCAGATTTACAATAAAACTACAATATTTATAGCATTTTCTAAAATATAAAGATACACTATTATGCTAAATGAACATTTTTGAGCTTTTAACCATATTATAATAATGTTTGTACCTAAAAAACATACCTGTAGTAGTATTTTATTTTGTTCACGCATGTTTGAGCTCAAATGTTCACTCACCGCTCTGCGTAAATTGCTGTCATTACAAAGCAGTCAGCTCATTTATCTATCTGTTAGCGCCATGTTGCTAATAGCCGTGCTAATTAGCCATGTTATGCTCTGTCCAGTCCCCACCGCTAATCCAAGCGTTCTCTGCAAAGTCAAAGTAACAGCTCTACAAATTAAGAGTTTTTCATACATATACATTATTTTAAGTTATAAACTAATGCAAAGGTGTCCAAAGCCATTTCAAAAAGCCTGAAAAAAGTCAGTTCTACATAAATTTTGCCAAAGCACATTTGTCATCGTTAGTCTCTTAGTGGATGTATGAACATCCTGGAAAGTGACTTGACATAAAAACAATGCACTATGCAAGTTGAGGTGAGCAACCACAGTGTCTTACAATGACCAACGTGTCTCTTTTTTAGATTAGTAATCATTTTATCTTTACAAACCTTATTTAGGGTTATACTTCATACCTAGCCATCTGAGTAAAGTGTTGCCAATTAACCTATTAGGTCATAAATGATCACTCAAGCTGTAAAATGTCACATTTTGTTGCCTCATCTCTACTTTTATCAGTAGTACGTGTTGTTGCAGATTTAAAATGAGCTTTTATTTTTCATGAAATTGTAAAAAATCTCAGTTTCAACACATGATATATTGTTTATTTTCTATTGTTAAAAAAACAAAAAAAAATTTTATGAGATTTGCAAACATTTGTGTTCTGTTTTTGTTTACATTTTACACTTTGTTCAGCTTCCAACTATGCTCTTGGGCTTCTCTTTTTGCCAGTGTTGTAAACAAAAACAAGGTGTTTATAAGCAGCTGCCATGGTTTAACTCCTCATAATGAGGTCAGTGACTCAGTGTTGCTTCGTTCAAACAACACAGTTACAGAAACAATCAAAAATCTCACCTTTTCCTCTGAAGTGGGCGAACTCTTTCCATCTTCAATCCCCGAATCGGAGCTGGACGTCTTCGTGGACCCCTCGCGCTCGGAGTTCTCAGATTCAAGCAGGCCTTCGTTGTGTAGCTCTCCATTTGACAAAGCATCATGATCAGGATCTTTGTGGGGTACGCCGAGTCGGGGCAGAGGGACCGGGGCCACCATGGCTGAGCCGGGGTGCTCCTCGGTGGGTGTGCTGGATTCCCCTGTGCCCTTCCTGGGTATGGGGGTGGGTATGGGAGTGGTCGGGGAGGGCGTGGTGGGACTGGGGCTGGCAGTGGAGTGGTCTCCCTCTAGACTGGTCTGACTGGTCTGGCATGGCTCCTTACCTGGAGTCTGGAGAAACAAAACAAAACAGATGAGAAGAAAGACTTGATTTATTTCCTATGTGTTGTTTCATTTAGCTTTTGATAAACTAGTGACATTGTTAATAAGAAATTTAAATCTATAATGTGGCTTTACAATAAACAGTCTAAATGCCTAAATGCTAAAAGTCCCACCTCCACTAAATTAACCCCAAGAGTAGATTTGGGAATGCAGCCTGCTCAGATTCCTCACTGGTGCCTTTGCACAGTAACATTACCTGAGCTGAGACAGTCACCTGATCAGTCATACAGTATAGATTATAATTGCAGAGCTGGAAAGTGCACCATAAATCATGGGGGAGGACAGTCTGGGGCATACTTTCAAACAACTTTCCAGTATCACTTTTTCAGGTTGTGTGCAAATGCTCTCATCGGCCATGTGATCCAAACAGAAAAAAGGCAAAATTGCAAAAAGCGATTAAAGAGGTCAGCTACAATCCAAACAAAAAATACAGAGAAGATTTTTTGTAGTGTGATATTAAGTACTGATACTTCAATACTGATAGCAAGACTTCAGTGACATCCTGCATAAAAATGGCGCTACAGCACTGTTTTCAGTCAAACAAAGGCCAAAAGTGTCCAAGACGTCTGCCAGGACTGAAGAGGACAGCACTGCCCTTACTGTAGAAGAACCTCGTCTGCCATTTCTGTGACGTGAATAAAAGTATTTCTAAATTCTTCTTAAGTAAATGTCAGACTGGATTTTGGAAACATGACTTGGTTTCTTGTATAAATAAGTCTGTAAGTGAACTTAGTTCATATTTAAGGAGAAAATACTGCAGTTATTGATAATATCAAATTGCAATACTTGTATCAGTATCATGATAGTATTGTATGATCAACTTATAACAGAGGTTCTCATGTGATTGTTCTTTTTTTTATTTTTTATTTAATTGTTTAAAAGTTTGGGTTTTTTATCTTTATGGCACATGCATTTAAACATGTTTCACCATTTCATGTACAAAGTAATTAGCAATATTAGCAGTAATTGCAGCAATATTTAGGCTTCAAATAAAATGAAAATAAAGTGGATGCATGTAACTTTGTGCATTTATTTCCTATTTTGTCTGAGTCCCCCTACATATCTGAGTAAAGCGCTATTGTAAATCCTCTCCGCGCACATGTACAAAGTTTTTTTCCGCCTTTTAGTTGCTCTGCCACAACAAAAACTGAGAAATAAAGCTTGCTAGCTTGTTGTTTTGCTAACCATGATATACATGAGGAGCTCTTATTCTTGCCATTTGGAAACCACTGTTATAATAATGGCTTGTCATTATATGTTTTTTTTATATGTTCAATTATTGTGGCAACTCTGAAACTGGCCCTTATCCGAAACCTACAACACATTACTTATTTCTTTCGTTAAAGATCTTCAATAATATAAAAATGTGTACACTTTTTTCATCATCAAGCTTGTGTTTTAGTCGAAAGCTGGAACTTGTATTTGAAGCTAGTCCACGACTGAAAGCAACATATTTTGCTCACTGTGGCTGCTGGTAAAGTGGATCCCATACATAAATCAACCCAAAAGTCATTACAAACAACTTAAAAAGGTGGGGAGTCACAACAAAGAGAATAATTACTTCTATGGCATGCTCCACTTTGAATCCTTTACGGTAAAACATGCCATTCTGACCCCCAGTCGTCTCAGGGCAGAGAGTTTTCAACATGTCTGCCACGCGGTCTGTAATTACCCGCACCACAGAGAAATCTCCTTTAAGATATGACATTATGGCTGAGGAGGAGCTGAAGTATGCTGCCGTGTGAGATATGTCTCCACTTGCTCCGGTCGACGCGTTTACGATCAGGTGCAGCCTCGTGCACATCTCAGTCTGCTCTGGGGGATTTATGATCAAAGACCGCTTCCTATGAGTTAAGATTAGGGTGAAAATACTTTAAGAAACAGGAAATTGTTAATTTTACAGCTACAACTTTAAGTGTAAAAGCTATTTTGGACAATTTGTTTGCGCCACCAGTTATCCATTTGGCTTGTGGGCTGCAAAGTAAAAGCATAATACTTTTGACTTTAAAATAATGTAGGTGGCTCTGCATCTCCTTTACACACTTTTATTGGTATTTAATATTTATTACATTCATTATTGTCGCCTGGATATGCTTTGTTATGATTTTTTATTTTGTAGACCAGCATGAAACATTTTAATTATCAGCAACTTTTAGACAATTTGGCATTAACTGGATTCTTCACAGAAAACTTGTCGTCTTTTTTTAATGCCACACATGATATTTAATGTGAAATTTAGATCCACAACCACTTAAATATTAATTATATCAAATAAATAAATAACAATCTGTATTTGGCCATATTAATATTTCACAAATACAGTATTAATCAACTTTTTTTTGTCAAATTCAGGCATCTATTGTTTGAAGACATTACATTTAAATACACTCAGGGCTTGACTTCCAATTAATGTTTTTACTATCCACAGTATAATGTGTTTTTGTGTATATTTCATAATATACAATAAGCTTAAAGAACTGTAAAATGTGGTTTCATGTATGAACAGTGATTTATCAGATATCAAAAATCTGACTGTAAAAAGCAGATTGTATTGTGGTGTCACATCTTTTAAAACATGTTATTTTGTTTAAATTAACTTAATTATTTTTTTTTCTTTAATCATGAAGAATAACTATATACTGAATGTTGTAAACATAAATTAAAGCCTAACCTCTAAAAGGTAAGATAGGTGAATAAAACGCATCCGACCACAGCAGTGCAGTATTTGTGTTGTAGCCAAAATGGAAATCTACCTGCACCTGGCTGTTTGGTTACTGTTAATGTCAAGCCCTAAAGTTATACACTAAACAATGGAATTGAAAAATCTGTGTATAGCCATATCAGTAGTATTACTCAAAATAATTTTACGCACATACAGACCTGTTGTTGCGACTATAGACATCACTCCTGATAACAATAATATTTAGCAGTGGTGGACAAAGTATTCAGCTTCATTACTTGAGTCAAAGATCCTCCAGGACAAATATTACTCCAATACAAGTAAAAATTGTCAAAAGTCAAATTTTTACTTCAGGTAAAGTACTGGAGCATGTGCTTTCAAAAAGTATTAAAAGTAATTTTTTTTCATGATGTATTTCAAATGAATGCGGTCAAGAATTTCACAAATTTGCAGCTCAAAAATTTGAATAAAATACATTTTCCCACATTCTTAATCCTGCCCTCTAAAGATGACACCAAACTCATTTTAGTCTGGAAAAGTGGGGATGAACTAGGAGTTGAGAGATGCTGTATATGTACATTTACTTTACAAAAAGTCTTAAAGTATAAATTACAATTAGTAAATGATCAATTCTTTGGGAGTAAGTCAGGTTTCTTTCAGTTTTAAGACGTTTTAAGTTTTTTAGAAATGTAGTGGAGTAAAAAGTGTTATATTTATCTTTTAGATGTAGTGAAGTAAAAGTAGTGAGTTACCCCTAAAAATACTATTCAGGTGAAGTACAGATTCTCAAAAACTATACTCAAGTACAGTACTCAAATAAATTTACTTCATTACTGTCCACCTCTGGTATCTAGTATAAAGGAATCAAACTTTATATGATTTTTAAAACCTTGGAGGGACCCTGAACTTCCACAAACAGCTCTCCATCTCCTATACAAATCTTTGAGGCAGCTGAGAGTTTCTTTACAGGCACCGGGCCGTCAGTGGCACCTATATTTAACTGCAGGTGGGTGTGGGTGAATGCTCTTATTCCGGTTCCTTTGTTTGTGCTCCAGGCGGTGAGCTGCAGCCTGTGCTGTGTCACTTTCTAATCTTGTGCCCTCAGTGGATTTTTGAATGGCCCCTGTGGGAAGACTTTTAGGCAGGAAGAACCTGTTTAGTAAAAATATAAATAAATAAAGCTGTTCAAAGGGGTCAAAAAGTGAGTGGTGACAAGAGGAGGAAGTGGAGGGTGATTTTCTGGCTTTGTGCGCAGGTGACAATGGTGGAAAGTATTTATACATGCTTGCATACATATTGAATTTTACATAGACTAGTTGTCCAAATTCTCTGAGTTCCTCTATAGCAGTAATTCTCAAAGATTTCACACCAAGTTCCACCTCAACAAATGTTTGGCTTTCAAAGAAATATCTCCAATGGACTAAAACAGGCCTAGATCTTGACTAACCAGAGAAAAATGTATTCTAAAATAAGGACAAAACGGACTAAATTAGGGCTAAACCAGGGCAAAATCAGCGTCTTAAACAAGAAATCAACCAGGACTAAAATCTGCTTTAGGGTTGCAACTAACTATTATTTTGATAATCAATTAATCTGTTGATTATTGTTTTGATAAATCAATTAATAATCAGATAGTGAAGCGCAAATAAAGTGGTTAAAAACTTGAGTTCTCGTAAAAAAATGCAATAATTCTACCAAAAATCACTTAACTTTTACAAAATGTGAACCAAACAAAGCCATGTGTTTGCCACATGAGAACATTTAGAGCACATACACACACATTAAGTGTGTCTGCTTCACCATTTCATGTAATTAAAGCAGTATTTAGGCTTCAGATAAGTTAAAACTATTTTCAATATCTTTACACAGCCCACTAGCTGAGAATCACTGCTCTAACGAACATGCTGACAATACACTGGGACTTGGGCAACGTGTAGTAAACTTAATTTATCCCATTATACAGAGGTTGGCCACTCACTAGCCAAACTTAAATTACATGTCCTCTATAACCAGTTACCATATATTGAATTTAAGAGAACAAATAAGGATAAATATAAAATTGTCAGCAATGATAAACAAGAAAGCTTTGTAAAAATCAGACAGAATTGGGCTGTAAAAGGTGCACATTGTTGATCAAGTATTTATAATTAATTGCCCCAAAAAGATATCAGGACATGGACAGAGTTTAAGTTTACAAACCAAGTCCAGGTGGCTTTTTTTTAAATCTCATTTTCGAAAGTGATGAAGTGGTGAATAAGCCAGTGTTTTCAACCAAACCCTGTGTTTATTTCCAAAGACAAACCAATAAAACTATTATAAAAGAAAACATTAGTTGTGTGTTTGTACCCCAGTGAGCTCTATGGGCTCGTCCTCCTCTTCCTCCTCACTATTGTGTTCGATTTCCTCCTTGACTTCAGCTTTAGCCTCGGCCACCAGCTCCCGCAGCGGACGGTTCGACGTCACCGAGCTCACGAACGGGTGCTGCAAAATAAAACAAACAAAATCATTCATTACGTTAAAGACAATTTGAGTCTTTTATAGCTCTACTGGACTAAAACAACCAAAAACTACATAGACAAAAGCAAAATAAGCCAGGGACAAAACTGACATTATGCAAATTTCAATCCAAAAGGCAATTTTTGGTTACATTATTTCCAAGAGCAACATTAAAACTTGCAGGACATTTCACAGTTCACTTTATTTCACAGGAACTTGCATTTGAAACTAAAACAGCATGGAAAAGTCCTTTTGTTTCAGTGTGAAAAGCATATACAGCATTACAAAGATTCAGTACAAAAAAGTGAAATATAGTATTTCAAGCATTTATTTTTAACTGTGATGATTATGGTTTAAAGTTAATGAATCATTTAAATTTATAGATGCTACAGGGTGAACTGAACACTTTGACTTATTTTTTGTGACATGTTTTTGCCAAATTTCCAAACAAAACTATTGTTTTTTAGAAATTACAGAACATCATAACAAGATCAATTTACAAAGTGCTTGCAAAACTTGAATAATCACCTTTAAACAAAATGATGATGACTATTTTGATTTTTGATCAGTATTTGGTGGAATAAACCTGATTTCCTGCATCTTGGTCTCAGTTTTTCACATTGCTGTTGTGTAACTTTATATCACTCTCTGAGGACTGCTCGATGGTCTGAGAGCTCATAAGCAGAGTGAGGTGTGCAAAGGGCTTTAACAGACACTGGCCTGGGATGGTTGCCAGACTCAGAAAGAGGCTGTCATCTCTTATTTTTTTCCAGAGCTGTATTGTAATATTACATAACCATAATAATTATCATATATTTCTCTCTGTGTACTTCATTGATAAAGTCACATTTTGAACTAAACTACTGAATTAAATTAACTTTTCTACCATCCTCAGAGTTACTGTAGAAGTGTATTCTTTTGTGAATATGAGAATGGAATTTGTTGCTAAAAGTAATTGCTCCAAGGTGAGTTTGTGCCAAAGCTACAGGAAACTTTCACTGTGGAAAGTGGAAACCTTATTGGCCACACGCCACCATCTCAACAATAGTACGTCTCCGATTCACAGCTTATTAAAGTTACACTGATGTCACTCGCAGGACAATGGGACACATTTAGAAAAAGGACAAGGTTACATAAAAATACATTCAAGGCATGACAATGTACAGAAAAGTGAAAATGAAGTGAAAGTGAGAAAAGACTATTAATGGAATATAAAAACCAAGTAGCCAGTGTTGTAGGAGGTGGAAGAAGTACTGCATGTGTACTCAAGTAAAAGTACTGTTTCTTCAAAATAATATTGCTCAAGTAGAAGTACAAGTAAGCAACAAAAATGTTACTTGAGTAAAAGTATAGCGTGTATAATTTACTTAAGCACATATTACTTCTGTAACAGCAACATTTACTACTACTAATGCTGCTACTATTACTGCTAGTATTACTACTTCCACTACTATAATTATTATTACTACAACTCCCATTACTATTACTACTACTACTGCTTTTACTACTATTACTACTTCTATCACTACTACTATTTTTACTACTACCCAAATACTACATCATACCCACTCAGACATTAAACATTAACATAAGTAAAAGTAACAATAGAACTTTTCACCAGTTGTGTCTGGCCCATGTTTTCTGATTGGTTGTGTGTCTTTTTACTGCGTTAAGTGGTTGCTCAGTGTGTGTTTAATCACATAAACCAGGCTAATTGTTTATACAGAGTAAAAAAACTGATGACTTGCTAAGCTACAACACTAAAAAAAGCCATGAGAGCCATGTTGTGTGCTATAGAGCCGTTGCATATCGCTAAACTTTACATTTTAATCCAATGACAGTACAATCAGCCATTTAATATTACCCCAAGCATAAGCAAAATATTGGCTGTACATCTGTTCAGTTTTCAAAAAAACATAACATATCCCATAATAACACCTCTGAGACTCAGACCTCGACCTCACACGCTGACACCAAACCCTTCCCCTTCACGAAAAACACCAGAGCTGCAGCAGTGCCGCCCTGTGAACACTCTCTCTGTTTTCTTACTGGCATTAATGTGGATCACTGGAGCTTACATTTTCTGTTTCTTCAAGCTTTCACATTGCCTTTGACCCCCAAAGCTGCTGGTTCGAGGGTCTTACATGCTCGGCTGGGCGTAAAAAGTTTAAACGTGAACAATATGGTCCTTTTGAGGAGCAGAGAATGGGGCTGCGTGGGGCTGCGTGGCCTAGGACAGTGAGGAATGTCTTAATACTGAAAAGAAATGTTTAAAAAGATGCACTACCTGATTTTTTTCCTTTGCTCTCAAAATGTTTCAGTGGCAGTTTTAGGGTTAAGACATGGTTTTGATGGTGAGGGTGTAATTAGCTTTAGGTTAAAGTGAGGTTAAAGGGTTGAGGTTGTCGTGCAGTAATTTTAGATTTCATAAATAAAACGCGATACTCGGCTCTCATGACAGATATACAGGTCTTTACGTTCTGCCTCATTTGGGGTAGCCACAGGGTTACACTTATAAAGCCAAAACCGTTATTAGAAAACCATGTACTAAAAGTAACAGGGGTACATTTTGGTGTCAAGGGCAAAGACATAATATACTGGCAGGAAGTGACAAAAAAATTTGAAAAATTTCCATTCATAACCTTTGCACTTACAGTCATGAACTCAAGGTCTTTTAGATTTACTTATTCAGCTGCCATCCCTTTGTACAGTGAGAGGAAGCTGGAGTAGCTTTAAAGAACCTAAAAAAGCCATTGGGAGGGCACTGAGACTCCACACATCATGTTAAACCTGTAAAGCCTGAGTCTGGCCAGAAGCGGTCTCAATCCCAACCTAAAAATGCTAACAAGTGAATGTCCAGCTTGAAATACTAATACAAAGGTGGTCCAAAACTACCTCAAAAAGCCTGAAAAAAAGCATATGTATGGAAAATGTCTTTAGGGAGCTTTGTCTGTCGCCCCCTGCTGGCAACGTTGGGGAATGGACAAAGCATAAAATGTCCATTTAGCATGGTTATTAGTAACATGACGCCAACAGATACATAAATGAGCTGACTGCTTTGTAGTGATGGCAGTTTAAGCACTGAAATGATCAGAATCTGTTCGGTGAGGGTATGGACTTTAGAAACACAGGAGCACTTCCTGGTTTCAGGTTTCTACATAGAGCGGTGAGATGAGGTGTTTTCAGCTCTTCAGACGGGACAGGCTGAGTACACGGGATTACTCAAACAAGCCTGAATGAAACAGAATACTACTCCTGGTCTGTTTTTGAAGTGGAAGCAATATTACAACATGGCAGGGTTTCCGCAGTGCATTCAAAAGCATTAAAAGTTATTAAATTGATTGAGAAAATGAAGGCCTCAAAAGGCATTAAATTCAACTCCAACAGGCATTAAAAATGTAGACAGTTTTGAAGTAAAATCTCTAAAGTTATCAGTTTCTTTCGTGAATAAAAATACCAATTTATAAATAATAATTTTCCATTTTCGTAGCCTGCAGTAGCATGACAGACAGACGGAACAAGTTTGCTTCCACTGGGACCAAATTACCCAAACATCGGTTGTCTGACATTCAACATTACTGCTGCTTTATTAAAACTGTATTTTACAATACTTGCAAATAAATTTTGACAATTTAAGTTGCTCCGACTGTATGTTTCTGACATTAAAATTATTAAAAATGGCATTAAAAAGCACTAAATTAGACTCCAAAAAGTAAATTTAGTCTAAGAAGGGACCTTAAAAGTATTAATTTTACATAATTTATTACTCTATCTTCTGCTTATTTCTGACTATGGGCTGCAGGTGACTGGAGAAAATCAGGGCTGTAGACGGGGTACACTCTGGACAATAAATAGTTGCAAAGCTGAAATGTAGTATTTTATAAGAATAAAACTATATAATGGTTCAGGAATAATCATGTAAGTGGCACAAGTTTAGAGCCAAGGATTGCACCAATTCCAACAGACACAGACACAGTTTAGTGGATGAGGCTGCGGTAAACCACTACAAAGCTTTAGATCCATGCTAAACTCCCAGGATAATCTCAGAAAAACATCCAGTGCCACACATGAACAAGGCAAACCCCGTAAAAAGAGAAACTTGACCATGAGAAAGTATGTGGGAGGAGTAGCTGTGGAGCACTAGTCCTCCAGATGGTCCCGGGACAGCCGCAGAGCCACACTAACTGATACTATGTCATCTGTTTGGTAAACATTCCTCCAGAGCACACATGTGAGACAGACGAGAGGCACGAACCCAAAACCTTACAGCAGTCACTCTCAAACATTTCACACCAAGCACCACCTCAGAAAATATCTGGCTTTCGAAGAACCACCTTTAACTAGTACTGGACTAAACTAGGACTAAATCACAGATAAACAAGGACTAAACCAGGTCTTAACAAGTAGAAAACAGGATAAAACCTGGACAAACCCAGGTCTAAACCAGGACTTGACCAGGTCTAAACTTAGGCCAAGCCAGGACTACACCACGACTACACCAAGACCAGGACTAAAACAGGTCAAACCCAGGCCTAAACCAGCTCTCGACCAGAAATCAACCAGGTCTAAACCAAGTCTACACCAGGACTAAACCAGGTCTGAACCAGGACTAAACCAAGACTTGACCAGGAATCAATCGGGTCTAAACCTAGACTAAACCAGGACTAAACCATGTGTAAACCAAGTCTAGACCAGGATTATACCAAGACTAGGACAAAACCAGAACAAACCCAAAACAAACCCAGGTCTAAACCAGGACTAAAACCAGGACTCAGCCAGGAATCGACCAGGACTCGACCAGTCTAAACTAGGACTAAACCAGGAGTAAATCAGGTCTAAACTATTACTAAACCAGGTCTGAACCAGGACTAGACCAGAACCAAAACTAAACTAGGACAAAATCAGGTCTACCCCGAGAAGAACCCTGCGTACCAACAGCGTTACCATACCACAGTTTGAGAACCACTCCTTTACGCGTCCTCTCAGTCTCTCCCAATGACAAACCCTACGCCCTGACCTTTAAAACCGTCCCATAATAAACCTCATGTGTCTAATACAGCAACACCCAAAGTACACAAAACTCTCCCAGCTATGATTCAACATCCTTTTTGTTAATCCTTATTCCACGTAACTTACAATTTTCTATAAACACTCATTGCAAAAACATCCCAAGTATCTGAGTATCAAGCATGATAAACATCTAAAACCTCCAGTGCGGCACCAAAAGCTGGACCGCGCCCGTCTCCTTACCCCTCCCCACTGGAGAACACATGGAGAATTCCCAGCAGGACTTTCATCTCCTCGCTCCCTCGTTCTAATTGGACAGAGGTGCAGGGCTCACTGTAATATCCAGACGCGCAATTGGCCGATGGGCGGGACAGTAAATAGCTGGCATTCCCCAGCTGTGGGATACAGACAGGAAACTGCGGCTCTGAATTTTAATAGATGCTGCTCGAAATTTTAATCCACGCCCTGCTCACCTCCTCTTTGTGATTTTACACTTTGGGAAATGCTGTGTAGTGTAATAGTGGAATCCGACATGCACAGTTTTATGAATAAAGAGCATTTCAAAACACTCAAGGGCCTTAGGCGGTCTACACTGTGGACAATTTTTATTTCGTTCCAGGGCTGACAGAGACAGAGAACCATTCTCTCTCTTATTCAATCACTACAGGCAATTTGGATTCACCCATTCACCGAACACATGCCTGTCTTTGGCTGGTAGCAGAAGGCCAAAGAAAACCTACAGTAGCACAGAGAGGACATGCAGACTCCACTCAGAAAGATTCAAACCCACAACCTCACCCCCTTCTTTTTTCAATACAACGAAAAAAAAAAAAAAAAGGGAGGTGGACCAATATATCGGGATGATTTTTGCACTTTGATGCTGAGTTTTGGTAAGGCACATGTCCAGGCAGTCATGTGGCTGAAGGACCCCAGCTTTACCATCTTGTAGCAGTTTGCAGTTTGGACTCTTACTCTGCAGTTCAGAGGAAACACCCAAAATCACTTTATCTCAGCCTGGAAAGCTCAAAAAGGCAAAAAAAAAGATTTAGCTCCTTTCGCTGACATTGAACCTCGTAGAACAAAAAATAAAAAGGCTCTGACTGAGACTGCCTTATTCAGGGTAGCTCCAGATTTTGGCAAGAGGTTTAAGACCTTTTAAAGACTTTTTATTGCCATTTAGATTGAAATTTACTGCCAGCATTGTCAACAACAGAACAATAATCTGTATAAAATGTGCACATTTTCCATACTAATCTCTAAAACTCAAGGGTTTTTAAACCAAATACAGATGAAATAACTCCAGTGCTGCAATAACTTGAAATAAAGTGAATCATAGATTTCAATAATAAAGTAACTTCAATTAAAGTAAGTAAATGATACTGTTATTGTGGCAACAGTACTTAAATTTATCAAACATATTTGGCAAATTTAAGACCTAGATGAACAAAATTTAATACCCATAAGATATAATACTTTTAAGACCTTGTTTTTGACAACATCATACTTAATACCGTTCAAATACTTTTAAGATTGTAAATTTGTTTGCGTTTTAGTAAGCATTACTAAAACAAATGGCACTATTATAGTCATTTCTTTCATAAATTTAAAAAAAGTCGGCCCGACACATTGGTCACAAAAAAAATCTGTGTTTATTGGCCATCGGCTGCTTTGAATTTTAAAAATCTGTATCGGCATCGGCCACAGAAAAACCCATATCGGTTGACGGCTAATAAAAATACTGTAGACCTACAATGAATGCAATGATGTAATAGTAATATGACAATGTGTGGCTCCTTTGTTTACAAACAAATTTCACTTTCTGTGTGAATGGCTTTGTATTTTTTTCAGTAGCTCTTTATAAAAAAATCACCTATATCTGTACAAAAAAGGCCTGAAAATATGAAATCATTTTGAGATTTTGTATTGTACAACCTTTTTCGAAATTGTCTCGCTATTACTTTGCATAACATCTGTCTCTATTGTCTTTTCCACAGGGCAGATTGCCAGCTGCCCTTTGATAACAGAACACAGCAGATAATACAGATGGACTTGGACTGGTCTCCACTCACCAGCTTGGCACAGATCTCAATATTCCAGCCTCAAAATAGAAAATGATAACACTAAGGTCCCATGGAAGATAAGAATAATTAATAGGCAAAGAGCATATATCGGATCAGAACCTACCTCCAGAAGTTGTACTGCAGTCGGACGAGTCTCTGGGTTTTTGTCCAAAGCCCTTCTCAGGAAATCATTGAACTCTGTTGACCTTGGATAGAAAATAAAATAATTAATTCAACAGATTAATTCAAAACAACAAGATCTAGGCACATGGTGCAGTTAACACTTACAGTAAATAGAGGGAATATTCTGATTTGCACCAATGCTTTAAAAGTTATGTTTTTCTTATTTTATGAGATACTGGATTTTGTTTTTAATTATTGTAAGCCATAATCATCACTATCAACATATAAACACTTGAAATATTTTACTTTGTGCACTTAATCTATATATCTATATAAAAAAGTATACATGAGTTTAACTTTGAATTGAACTAATGAAATAAACTGACTTTTCTACACAATTGTTATAGATTGATGCGTGTCTATACTCTAAGTCCAACAAACCTTGTAATTGTAAAAAATGTAATGATGAAATGATTGAAAGCTTAAAATAATTAGACTATGCTTCAGGATCTTAATACCTAACATGATAGCCATATTTTACCTCATGCTAATTGCCATTTTGGTTTTTATTTTTAAATTTGGCATTTCCATCACATTTTTTTGTGGTGCAATACTTCAAAATGAGCATAACAAAACCCAGCTACATAAGTAATGTAAAACAAGTTCCCATTGGTGTGTTTTTGTCTTTAGAATATACACTTTTATGTAAAAATGAGACATGTTTTCTGTGAATTTGACTTTTTCTAGCTTCTTTTTGACATTTGTATCTACTAAATTGCAATTAAAATGTTATTATATATTAGGTACTTTTACCATCAACCGGCATCTCAACTATTTGGTAGAGGATATATTTTTAAAACTGGGGGATTTCCAAAATAACATAAAAATAACATAAAAAACACAAAAAGTGTATCTTTGTGGAGTGGAGCGTTAAAAAGATAAATAAAAGCAAACATATCTAGAGTCCATGGTACCAGTTCTTTTCACATGAATATTTTCCAGGAAGAACACACCAATATTTTTCATAATTTTTGCTTATTTTGTTTACATTTTAACCTCCATATTGTTTACCATTTGTAGGGCTGCTCCAGCGTGGGGGGCTCGGACTTGGCGATCTTCAGCAGGACTCTCATTGGGTTGAGTTCGTGGTGAGGGGGCTCGATCTGGGCCAGTTCGATCAGAGTTATTCCCAGAGACCAGATGTCGGCCTTGTAGTCGTACGGGGCGTCCTTCATGGTCTCACACATCACCACCTCCGGAGCCATCCTGGGACACACAAACGGGTCACAATAACAGTTACGTAATGTCCACAGTGGAAAGTTGCTATGCCTTTTCCAAGTCCTTAAGTTTGTGTATCATTATTAAGAAGTAGATGGTACAAATAAGGTAAGCTGCCAGGGACTCTAACCAAACATTTAGTTCTCAGTGGCATTTGCATTATGATGATTATGACTCCATGGTCATTTTATTTTAACACACATTTTACAAAAGTGACAGTTGTCTGAAGACTCTCACTCGTCCAGGGTAATTGCATCGCAACGAAAAGTTAAAAAAGCAGTCATCTGGATTGGATTTGCTGCCCAGGCTGGGGAGGGTTAACGACTCTCACTCCAGCTGAGGACAAAGGACTCCTAATGACCCGAAACCACTAGGCTATTCATGGTCACATTGACCAATAGAATTTAGTTTCAGGTCTAAACTCCTCCTTCCTAGAAGAATATAAACCAGCTCTCTTACCAGTTCATTTCAGAATTGAGAAAGCCTCTTGGATAAGAGGTGAAATGTCTTCAACTTGAAAAATCCAATCCAGATGACTGCTTTTTTAACTTTTTGTCACGAAAAGTGATAGTTCTAAATCATTTTACTACATCCTTTATGACATGCATTTTAAATTTTGTTTCACAACCACCGATAGAGAATCACTGGTTTACAGGTTTGTGAGGGCTAAAAAAAGCTTCACACATGTCCTCTTAAAACTATAGCATTTATATATGACTTTTATATACAGTTTATTTATATACTTTAGACCTGACTGCTGCTATATTTATGAATCTCACCCTCGTTTAAAACAAAGTAACTCATGAATGAAGGAACAACATTATTGGAGCTTTATTTAAAAATATAAAAAGAATGAATTAAGAGATGTTACACACAGCAAGAAAAAATATATACATTTTCTAAAAAATATATATATATATTTTATATAATGATATTTTTAAAATTACTTTCCCAGTGCTCATTGTTAAAAGAATTGTAGCAGATTCAGCCTTTTCATATACTTCACAGGAAACGTGTCTTCATCTAAACTGGCTTCCAAAACTCCTAAATGGCTAGTGAAGTAACACTTTATTTTATACTACACTTTATAAAGTGTATCTACAGTGTAACTACTATGTAATACATATTGTAAAAAATGTAATATGATGTAGGCTAACAATATTTTATTTACATAAGGACAATTTGTGTATAGTTTCTAGATAAAAATTATGTATAAGAATAATACTTGTTACACTACTCTACCAAAGTGTATTTCGCTTCTGCAAAACAACACAATGGCTACTTTACTCAGTGGTAATATGTACTTTGATAGAGTAGTGTAGCAAATATGTTTTATTACTAATGTGCCTATAGTGACTGCAAGTAAATGTTATTACAGTTTGTTATACTGTGTGTTACACTGTAATTACACTGCATCAAATGCAGTGTAAAAGTGTACGCGCTTAAGCGCGCACCTCGAAAATAGCATGGCTTTTTAACCACTACCAGAATAAGTTAGATTATTAGACTGCTGGATTATTATTGTGAGATGAACCTGTTAGAAATCTTCATTGGGCAGAATTTAATATTTTGGGCATACCGGAGATACCCAGTTTAAGTTGATTTTTTACTACAATATTTGTGGTAGGCTACTTTAAGATCCGTTTCATTATGTCATGTATTTAAACAATATTTAGGCTTCAATATTGAAACTATATTCAACCTCCCTGCCCTGCCGGTTGGGAATCACTTGATTACATGAGTAAGAGATTCAAGTTAAAGTATATTGATTTCACAATATTTTATAACCTACAATTACAGGTGAAGAACTGTATTATAAATCACAACATCCACTATCATTTCAGATCTCAGTCATCAGCCTCTCGTTCTGCTCGTGTCAACAGGATGCACACCTTCGTCTCTGTTTGCACAAGCCAAGGTGCACTGCCAATTTTCTGATTATAGGCAATCACAGATTCCATTTATAGAAGTGTTTATATTACTCCATTCTGGACTTTGACTTTGTGTTGAGCAACAGTGTGTTTTCATTGAGAAGGGAGGGTACAATTGATAATAACGTGTTCTCATTCCCGTTTGCTTATGTGGTACATCCTGTCTTACATTAAATAAACAACGATCAGGCGTAACATTATGACCACTGATGATGACACGAATAAGAAGTTAATGCTGGTTCTGATAGAAAGTTTTTTGCACATAGGACTACATATAAGGCAGGTGGTCATAATGTTATGCCTGATCAGATTACAGTGAATAAGTAATACTGGTGTTAAAGAAGCATATCAATTGTTGGGCATAAAATATCAAACCTACTGAGTAAATGATAAGTTGGATTATACTGTTGCAAAGTAGTACATGCAGTACTCACCAGTATGGCGTTCCAATGAAGGAATCTCTTCTTTGCAGTGTTTTGATGTTTTTTGCAGAGACGCCAAAATCAGCTGCAAGAATGAGAAAAACAGATTTAGAGAATTATTAGCAAAATTAACTAATGCAATATAGATACAGGGATAGTGATAAGACTCCATAACAAACCATTACCAGCCATTACATACAATTTTGGATAATTTTTGTGACCCACTTTTTACAGTAAGCTTTTAAGTTCTAGATGGCAGGGATCACGAGCCTTTCTATTACTTGTGCCAGTCCCGAGCCTGGATAAATGAAGAAGGTTGAATCAGGAAAGATATCCAGTGAGAGCTTTGTCAAATCAATACCATAGTCACTGTACACTGGAAGATGGATTTCTGTGCCAACCCCAGAAGAGAAAAACATTCATTCATTTTCTACCGCTTATTCCCGTTAGGGGTCGGGGGTGACTGGAGCCTATCCCAGTAACTTTGGGCCGTAGGCGGGGTACACCCTGGACAGGGGCCAGCTTGTGGCAGGGCTGACACAGAGACGAACACAGACAGACAACCATTCACTCACATTCATTCACTAGGGTCAATTTAGAGTCACCAATTGGAGAGAACCCACGGTAACACGGAGAGGACATGCAGACTCCACCCAGAGAGTTCGTGTGATGGTGTGTTGGCCGGCCCGGGGCTCGAACCCACGACCTCCTTGGTGGGAGGCGAGAACGCTAACCGCTCTGCCACCGTGCACCCAGAGAAAAACATTTTCTCACAATATTTCACAATATTTCAAACTATATTTTTATGTATTTTTATTTTTTATTTAATTTTTTAGATAAATGTATTTTTAATTTAATTTATTTTTACTTACATTTATTTAGTTTTATTTTTTAGATGATTTTACTACAAACTTAACTGCAGATTTTTTTTATTTTTTTTTATTTTTTTTTTACAAATTTATGCATTTAAAACATAATTTAGGCTTCAAATAAGCTGAACATGTTTAACTAAATTCAACCTCCCTGTGACCCACTTTTGGATCCAGACCCTGCTGAATTACTACCTTTTTAACTTTTTATAGACGTACTGGTGTTTAATTTTTAACATTGTATTGAGTGGCGTGTCCTCAGATTTTGGCAGAGGACCTAGATTTTTTTGACTCAATGACAGCTGCCTTTAACAACTTCAATTACAGTCTAACTCGTTCTATTACAGGAACTTAAGTGAGCGGCCTGGTTTGTAAATAGGCCAGACTGAGTCAAACATGTGATTTGGACGGTCACAGTTTGAAGTTCGGGGAAAAACAACAAACTACAGCAGCATTCTTCAGCCTGTGACCTGACAGTGACAGATGTATTATTGTAATAGTTATGTCATGGTAAATAAGGAAACGTTTGATACCAAGTGTGGAGAGGATATGCTGTTGATCAGTTTGTGTTAAAATTACAGTCCTCATGGGTGTGTTTTCATGGAAGAATACTGCTGTAAGTTGAAAAAGTCAAAGAACAAGGAACTAACCTCTGACAGATGAACTCAAGGGCCTTGGTCTGATCATTTCAAATGTGATCCCAAATTAGTAGTATTTACCATATTTTCCGGACAATAAGTCGCATTTTTTTTTCATAGTCTGGCTAGGGGTGCGACGTATACTCAGGTACGACTTATATATTAAAATATTTCACGTGTTCGTTAGAGGGCACTCTAGGCTTGTGTACCAGCACCTGCTGCACCTGTACCGCTGACAATTTAAAATGTAAACATTACCACTAACAACTTAGGCTATAAAGACAACTGAGAAAGACCAGAATAATTGGAAATGGAACTGATGCTGAGTCTGATGACAGCCACACAGAGGAGGAAGCGGCGCTTCGTCTACCTCCGGAGTTGGCGGAGTTGTTCAGAAGCGACACCGAGGATGAAGAATTTAAAGGATTTAGCGATTAGGAGTGAGATCATGAGTTTGGTGAACTTGTTATATTATGTTCTTTATGCTATAGTTATGTGAATAACTGTTAATATATTACGTTAACATACGAGACACCTATTCAGTTCGTTGTTTATGCTTCATGTAGCTGAATAACCATCAATGTGTTATGTTAGCAAACCGCACACCTATTCAGCCCGTTGTTCTCTATTCTATTATTACTATAACTTGCCTTTCAAGTAGTCCAGTGCGACTTTGTCCGGAAATAGTCCGGAAAATATGGTTTCTATAACTTTTATATGCAATTCATTTGGATGTTTATTGTGTTAACCTTGCACTTCCAAAATAACACAACTACACCTTTCAACCACTGTATAAGAGCATAATATGGGACCTTTAATTATCTGTAGCTGATTTAAGTGTAAAGGGAATTTTGAAGCCACACATTATGGATCAATATTAAAGTTTATCAAACAAATCTACAGTAAATCTTTGATTAATAAAATCTATATAATGTAAAAACCAAAGTTTAAATAACTTAAACAAAGTGTTGACTATTTAATGTGCTCTGGTGTTAAGTCAGCCACTTAAGTATGTAAATAGCCATTAGTCTGGAAGAGACAAAGCCTGGAAAGATGTAGTAGTAGCAATTGAGAAAACAAATGCCCTTTAATGCGTCGTTAAGGTGAGCATACAGTGCTTTTTGGATGCTGGGCCTGGCGGTGTGTTGACAACGTTGCACTCAGCCAACATGACGTTACACACTGTTAATTGCTGCCTCATCTGAATAAATACGCACTTTGACACGAGGCAACTCCCTGTGATTACATCTGTCACAAGGGCTGTAAAAAGGAAACTATGTACAAATGTGTCTGAATAAAACAATACAGCTACAAGGCAGCTCTGGTATTTTAACTTGCATGAACTGAGAAAAGTAATCAGGACAATCTTCAAGAGTAAACAAGCTTGGCCTAGATCCATGAAGTAATTACATTCTAGCCACAAATCACAAAATACATTTGCATATTTATTACAACATAACAACTAAGGTTAGTTAATGCTTTATATACTAGGGCTTGAAAAGTTAGCGTGTTGTTATTGCATTAAAAAAAAAAAAAGTCTGCTCACATGAACCGGAGCATGTAAGAACTGACGGGACAGAAGGACAGAGAAAGCTACTGAACTGATTACATGGGCATTTTCACAAAAAAATCGGCTCCAGACTGCAGGGTTGATAGAAATAAAGTTATTTTTAACCACAGCACAGTTGAACATTCTCACGTATGAGTCTTAAGTCTCAGTTAAAGCAAATCAGCAGCACACCAACAGCGGGGGAGGCTTCTGCAGACGAGACTGGATGCAGAAGGTGAGAAAAGTATCTCTGAAAGTGACTTTACAAAGTAACTGATACAACATTAATGTCCTGCCAGTGGCAAATATCTTCATTTTTATGTTTAACTTGATTTGAAACATTCACGTTTAAGTTAAAATGTACAAGAAAAATATATATTATTTAATACTACTGTTCATTAGCACCTTACTTGTCCAAAGTGTTTGCAAGCCAGGAATTACTGCACTTTGCAAAACAGCACTCTTCATATAGCAGCACTTACTTACTACCTACAAGTGTGCAACACACTGTGTTTGAATGCATTACTGATTTTTGCAAGTAACACTGTATTTAATTGTGAAAAATGTGCAATTCAAAAAGTTACTTGCTGTCCAGCACTATTACATACACACATATATTAAAATATGTTACCTCATTATTACTTTAGCGATGACTTTTTGACAGACAAAAAAATACCTCTTTAATTGAAGCTGGGTAACTTAACTTCTTGACAACATTAATCAGAACAATCCTGAATAGCCAACAAGCTTGACCTATATCCAAGGAGTAATTACACATCAGGCAAAAATCATGAAATGCATTTGAATATTTATTACAACTCAATGGGTTAGTCAATCCTAGGGATGGGACAATTCACAAAAATCACGGTTCGGTTCAGTTTACGGTTTTGCCCTCACAATTTTCGATTTTTTTAGATTTTATGTATCTGTTGATGTTGTAATGTTTTTTTCACATTTTGTACATAATTAGAGTTAAACAATTTTTATATTTTTTGTAGGGGGGGGGCATATTATATTTAATTCAATAAATTTAGATCTTAAAGCTCTGAACTTTTAATTAGCTGCTGCAGACCTGTACTGAGGCACAGGTGATCTTTACAGACCTGTACATGCAGCCGCTTATGCATCACATGAATCACACAAGTCTCTCTCCGAGTCATTAGAATAACTATCTGTCCTCACACCTGTCTGCTGTATTGCGCACTGTTCTTTATGCTTTTCATTTATTTATTTGCTTTAATTCGCATCTCCTCTAAACCTCTTGTCTCTCTGTCTGCGCTGCTCTGCTCAGTCCCGGGCCCCTTCCCACTGCCTTTCTCTCAGACTCTGCTCTGTCCCCCCTGCTCCTCTCTCATGTGTCTGGTCATCAAAAATAAGTTATAGAAAGTAATTGTTAAGGAGTTTTTTAGGAGTTTTTTAAAGAACCGTCCCATCCCTAGTCAATACATTTTACAGCATTATACTGTATATCAGGGCTGGGCAAGTTAATGTATTATTATTGCGTTGATGCATTCATTTATTCTCACCAACAATTACCTTATTGTGCATTTAAACATTTTTGTTTAAAGTCTCTTGTTCATTGGAAACGAACACATAACAGACAAACCATGGGTCACATGACTTGTCTCAGCCAATGAGAGCACGCTACTGCTGCAGCGCTCACATGAACCGGAGCATGAAAGAACTGACAGGACAGAAAGTTGGAGAAAGGTACCAAACTCTTACATGGACATTTTCACTATAACTCTACTCTAGACAGCGATGATAATATATTTTGATTTTATTCAGTGTCCATTAAGTTCTGTGTGCTACATTATTTGAGCACTCTGTGAATCAAAAGGCAACATTCAGTGCTGCTGCTGCAACCTGAAAACTGTGGAGGACTTTTCAAAAAAGCCAGTAACATGGAAATATGCTAAACTTCCCAGAATGTACTTTTTCCCACATAAGTCTAAGTTATGGTGCTCTTCGCAGCAGGAGAGACAGAGGGTGTGAGCTTTTGTGTGAGAACAAGTGGACTCCCGAGAAAACCTGGAATGTGGACTGGGAATAAGGTTTATGTAAGGATGAGCTGGGATACTGCAGAGTGAAAAGAGACAGGAGAGATTACAGCCTGAAGGAATCTGCAGTATTTTCAGTAAAAGTACACAAGCTTTTTGGTTACCAGTACTGCATGGGACAGAATTTGTGATATTGGAGCAAAAGGAAGAGCCAAAAACTGGTTGTACATTACATCTGTAACTATAGTCCTGGAGATGTGCAATGTTTTTAAATGTTCAAAGCCAGAGCTAATGCTGATCATCTTAGACTAAAAGTTAAAACAAATGATATAAAAGTTGATGTTGGTTAATGTATATTGACTAACTATGTTTTGCTAAGCATCTTTCTTATGCATTTTTATCCAACTTCTGATGGAAAAAGTATTTAAAAAGTAATAATCAGGCCAGATTCTGTAAAGCTAAGATCTACAGGCCTACAAAGAACTACAAAGAACTTCAACCATTGTGTGCAATAGCCACACTATTACCAAAAACGTACAGCTTATTGTTGATTATCGAAGTCTTACCCAGTTTGATGTCTCCGTCGAGCATGAGGAGGATGTTGCCGGCCTTCAGGTCTCTGTGGATGATCTTCATGCTGTGAAGGTAGTGCAGAGCCTCGAGCATCTGACGACAAACCACTTTGATCTGAGGTTCAGTAAGACCGCGGTCCAACTCTAAAATAATACAGGAGGCAGGACAGGACAAACATTAATAGCAGGTATGCAGTTTTTTCTTGATTTTGAAGAAATCTATGGTCATATTTTATTGTTTCATGTAGGTAAACTAGTCCAGTGTCTTTGATAGAACACAGGCTGTGGTCAGTGTTTGGGGATGGACTGGTACCTACATATTTCAGGTTCAAGTTAACGTATTTTCCGCACTATAAGGCGCATCGGATTATAAGGCGCACCTTCAATTAATGGCCTATTTTAAAACTGTTTTCATATATAGGGCGCACCGCATTATAAGGTGCATCCACTAGATGGCGCTGCGCTAAAGGGAATGTCAATAAAAGATAAGTCAGTCAAACTTTATTAATAGAATACAAACCATTCTTACAACTCCCGTTGAAAACAATGTATTTCCAACTCCATTTGTCACAGTTCAAAGCTACATGAACAGCGTTCGAGCGCTCAGTTTTCTGTCCCCTCAATGTCGCAACTCTTCTACTGAGATGGAGAAAAGGCCGCGCCTCCTTGTTCTTTTGCGGCAGGATCCATAAACACGCCTATGGCACACATGAACAGCTGAGACTGGAATTCCCCTTTATCGTTTTTACTGCTGTCACTTCGGCGACGCCCCCTGAATACGGTAGCCATAATTAACCAACACTGATCCATATATAAGGCGCATCGGATTATAAGGTGCACTGTCGGTTTTTGAGAAAATTAAAGGCTTTTAGGTGCACCTTATAGTGCGGAAAATACGGTAACTTTAAAAGCAGTGGAGAAAGAAGTACTTAAAATCTAAAGCTAAAGTGAAAGTATTGTTATTTCAAAATATGAATACTCACAGTAAAATATTCTACAACTACTGCTACTGTTGCTATTACTAGCGCTGTAGACAAGACTGTACTAATCCAGATCAAGACCAGTCCAAGTCCAGAGTGAACTGAGACCACGACAAGGTTGAGGCTTTCAGGGTTCGAGACCGAGTCGAGACCGAGACTTTTAAGGATCAAGGCCAAGACCAAGGCAAACCAGACTTTAAACTGAATTGAGTAAAAGTAATAAAAAAAATTTACTAAAGTAATAACAGAGAAAAATGTATCTCTAGTTACTTTCCTCCTGTGCTTTACAGATCATTCAAGGAGAGAAAACAACAACATAAGGAACTCTGGGTGATGGGTTTTTACTCTGCACACCTTGCACATTCTTCATTATTGGTCTGTATACAAACATGAAAGCGTGTGAACCTGTAATGCTCCGTATTAGCTTTCTCACAGTTTTTTTGCCCGATAAGTAATCCAAAATCAGAAAGGCCTTTCATGGGTCCAGATCGAGCCCAGGCCTTGAGACTTTACTCTACTGAGCCAGTGTTTGGTTAGCTGCAGCGAGGTACGGCCCGTTATGAAGACGTGGATTACACAGTGAAAACACACCGGGGGGATTTCCCACACTGCACTCTGCCTGGCATTTTCAACCACTTCATCCAAGGCCATCTGAAAGTCGGGAGAGTTTTTAACAATGTTGTTATTCTGTGCTGAAAATAAAACTAGAAAGCATTGTTTTGGAGTGCATCAATGGCCTTGGATCGTGGTTGTTGACTTCCCTTAAAGGTGACGCAGAGGAGAGAAAGTGTTGCTGCTGGGGGAAGGAGGAACCTGAGCCAAAACGGGACATCTTTGCAGGAGGCAGAAACGCTGAGACTTACCCAGCATTGTGGCGTCCACGGCTCCTCCGGGGCAGAACTCGATCATGATCTGAGGAAACAAAAGAGACAGATGAGACAACGCTGAACTGAACTTGAGGCTTTAGGTTGAGTGAAACCTCATACGTCACTTCCACTTGCTTTAAATCTGTAAATGTGGTGGTGCATTGTGGGGCTGTTGTTGTGTTTTGAATGATAGTGAATGGATGCAACCACAGGAGGCAGGCTCGGGCTGTCAACAGCGATGAAAGTGGCTCCAGCCTTTCAATGAACAACTCCATCTCTCCTGGTTTCATTTATTTACCAACATTTACATCATCTCAATCAATAAATAAGTATAATGGGACCATCCCTCATTGCAGTGGTTCCCAACATTTTTTGTCAAACCATGAGTACCCCCCCCAATGATTCTTCAATAACACATTTTATACTTAATTTTAAAATAAATAATAAACTTAAATTTAACATAAAAATTTAATTCTATGTAAATTTAAAATAAAAAAAAATAGAACAATATACATTCCTTTAATATTTACTTATTTTACTATATATTTTAAGTAAAAAAATAATTTCTTGCAATATAACTTCATTTTGCAGCAACTGAAGCTTTTAGTGACAAAAGTGAAATATTTTGCCCACCTTTGCTTCTTAAATTAGTGTATTATTTTTTATGTCACTCCTAGAAATGGGAGTACATTTTTAGTCTGTGTTGCTGAATTAAACTTTAAGGCTCATAAATATCTATGTGATGAAGTCATATGTTTTCATTTAATAATAAAGAGGGGTTAGGGCAAGTATTAACACATTAAAGTATTCAACTTGGAGGTCACAAAAATACTTAATGTATTGCTTTTGGCAAACACTGATGGAGAGTTGAGATGTTTTCTGTTGTCACTCAGCTGACCAAGAGTTATGATGTTAATACTATGGCCTTATACAGCACTGACGTCTTATGATATTTATGTAATGTTTTTTGTTTTGTTTTTCATAATGTTTTAAATGTTGTACAAATGTTGGTATTAGTGCAACACTGCCCTTTTACCCACTCTACAGATGCTACTCAAATACT
Source organism: Bostrychus sinensis (assembly GCA_020698575.1). NCBI lineage: Eukaryota > Metazoa > Chordata > Actinopteri > Gobiiformes > Eleotridae > Bostrychus > Bostrychus sinensis. The sequence goes on along the minus strand of CM036244.1, from coordinate 11,916,667 downwards.
TGTGATTTTTATTTTTATTCTCTTTTTGTTGTATTCTTATCTCTATATTATATTACCATACTATTTGCTGTATTGCACCTTACTAACATTGCATGTTGTGTATTTTGTTACTTTGTGAAGTTGCTGCTGGAACTTGAATTTCCTTCGGGATCAATGAAGTATCTAATCTAATTTGATCTAAACTAATCGCTCTATCCATTGAGCCACACAGCCCTTAGTGTATCTGACAATGGGAAAGAAATCACCAAAATGCAAACAGTGATTCAAATCCACACCAAAAAGTAATAATTTGTCCCTTTATTTCTTCTTTTAAACATCACTGACCATTCCTTAATTCAATGGTTCCCAAAGTGGGGTCTAGAGCCCCCTGGTGGACCCCCAGAGACTGTCTACATCAAGTACAAAAAAATAAATTGAGTTTATAAACAAATTACAATTAAGTACAGTTATATAGTTGTTTAAAATACTACTCTGTAGCTATTTTAGCCAACAGTCCGTTTTTTGGTAAGAATAACTCTATCAACTATGAAGCAGTAATAAAGCATTAATAAATATGCAATTAGCATTAAATACAATAAACAGCTTTTAGATCCTGAATTACCACTGATGTTTATAATCTTGTATGAGCATATTACTAAAGAATTAAACAATAATAACAATGTTTATAACTCTAAACTGTTTATAAATGTTGATGTAATGTTTTATAAATAATTAACTGGTTACTAACTCCAAGCTAATACTTAAATAATGCTCAATAGTGTGAGATATTCTAAAATGTTACTTTTTTTAATAGAAATCTATGGGAAACAAACATGATATAGTTTGAAATTTTATTGCTGCAAAAACCTAACTTCCTTGGCAGCGTTAACCATCCATGTAACAAGACATCACAAATCATTTCCACACACTTGACAAAATGCAATAAGCGTGATTCTTCCAGCTTTTCTTATTCCTATAATGCTCCTAAATGGCCTCTGCGAAGAGGACAGCTGCAGTGAAACTAAAGTGTGTAGCTGCACTGTCAGTTGTCCACACTTCCTACGACGCGCTGCCAACTCGTAATGAAGGATAGGAAGCAAGAAACACCACACTAGACGAGCCAAGTGCAAATGACCACTGAAGCCTTAGACACCGCACGGTTAGCCAGCTGCCACTTTATTTCCGCTCCTTACATAGCCAGACACCGAAGGAAAAAAAGTCTTGGGAAGATTCCTTAAATATGTGCAACAACATGGCTTCAAAACAGCACCATACCCGAAATATTTTATGCTGCACTTACGGCCTTTACATTTTTCCTATGCTTCATGAAGGATGTCCACAGAATGTACTGCTTTATGTCATACTTATATAATCCGGGAGTAAAACTGCGATGACAACACTCGGGCGTGGAGTTTCAGGGCTGACAAAGAGAGATTCAAAGCAGATTTTCAGTCACGTCCTTCTGCGGCAAGTGAAACCATTCTTGTGAAAAGTGATTGAGATGCACAACTACTACAATCATCTGATGCCTTATCTCATACGTTCAGCAGATGTCTGTCAAGTTATGAGTTTTAAAAGAAGTTAACGACATTCTTTCACAGTAAAATATGTCTTACGCATAGTCAAACTTAATGACATGACTGATACTGGGTACGGTGTACATTTGTTCATGTACTGGTGCTGCCATACAAGCAGAGGTGAAAAATAACTACTTAAAAACTAGGGTTATAATCATACGTTTTTGCCACAATACGATTTGTATCCATTAGAATTGTTTCAATTCAATTCAAGAACGATATTGGCTAATTTGGAATGATACAATTCGATATGATTCACCATCTTCATATCGATAAAGCAACTTTTTGCCAAAAATCATAAAAGTTTACTCTCAAATGTAGCATCACAGCCAGGGTTGATGTCCAGTAAACAGAGAGCAAACAAAAGTTGAATATAACATTTTATTTCATTAAAAACACAAAAATTACACTCAAAAAGCCATATCTGGTTTTATGTTAACATGCAATTTTGATATTTTTGATATTACTGATCGATATTCCATGTAGATTGATACACACTTCCTAGAAAATTATACAATTCAATACAAGGTAATGTGTATCAATGTAGTTGTATCGTAGGGGGAAAAAATCGATATAGTTACTGTATCATTATACCCTTATTAAAAACATTTCCTGAAGACCTTAGTGGCAAAGTGGGTAGTAACCAGTGGTGGACAAAGTACTCAAAGGCTGTTCTCAAGCAAAAGTACTGTTACTTCAAAAATAATACTACTCAAGTAGACTTAAATGTACCCAACAAAAATGTTACTTCATTAAAATAAAAAAGCTTTGTGTATAAAATAGACTTAAGTAAAAAAGTACATTTGAATGTTTTTCCAAAATATTCTTCTCCGAGTTTTGAAGCAACAGTAACAGGAGTAGTAGTGGGTGTAGTAGGTAATAGTAGTGGTACTAGCAGTGATAATATTAGTCCTAGCTGTAGTAGCAGTAGTAGTAGTACCATAGTAACCGTAACTGATACTTTCTACTCATGTGAACTTTATAATCAATACTTTTTTACTCAACTTTGTTCAGAACTTTTACTTATTTATTTTGACGTTAGGGACGCACTTATGATTAATTGGTATTCTTAAACAATTATCGATTAACCGTAAACCACTGGCTTGACATCACCTATCATTATGTTTTATAAAAAAACAGCTCTTTATTAAATTCAAAGTCATAAACCATAATAAAAAAATAAAAGAGCATTTTTTGTTAACTAAAGGCAAGTTAGAGTCTATTTTAGGAAACAGTTGCTTAATTTTGTTTAATTTGCGTTATGCGGTTAAATTATAAACAAAATGCCTTGCTCTTGTTGGATAAACTCTGATGATAGGATGTTTTGTAGTTTGTTTTTATCCAAACAAATTCCAGATCAGTCATTTCAAAGTGTGTGCCTTTTGCCCTTTTTGTGGAAGCCTTTGTTGTGACTCCGTAACAGGCAATCTGACAGTCAAGTTACATTCAAGGTTGTATACAAGGTTGTCAACCTGACACATCCATTTTTTAAATAAATATCTCTCTATGGCTATAAAATAAACCTTTAACTTTTGCATTTCTGCCCCTAAATGAACCCACTATTCTCAAAAAGTAGTCACTTTCTGTTTAAGGCCTTGTAGATAGTTACGGGCCATCTGACCAATCAAGTAAAAGTAATAGTGGGACATCTACTTTTTGTGTTCATAAGACATTATAGTACAACCAGATACATGTCAACATCTTTCTTAGCTCATGACCACATCCAAAACATCAGTCAAGTTTCCAGACAGCAATACTACGCCAGAAAAGCACGGCCCGTACCCTGCGCCTGACCCGTCCCGTGTGCTGCGACTGACACAGAGCAGTGCCCAGATGTTTAAGAGGCGACTGGTTTGTGTCGCGCCTCAAGGTATTTAGATGACGTCGTCGTGTTGCTGCTGCTGCTGTGAAGAATGTGCTCAGACCGGTCCAGCTACATACACCACACACCTATACGGGCCAAAAGACGCACTACAGAGGTTTCTCTACCATTATCGCCCACACAAAAGCAGGTAAATGAAAGATCAAAAGACAAAACAAGGGCATCTTTATATTGGATCTGTACAAAACCTCACCCATTCCTAACGCTTAGTGGTGTTTCCCATTAATCCAGACTAAAACTACCCTCTTATGGGTTTGTTATGATTTTAAAATGCCTTTAGATAAATAACATTGTCGTTTTAATTGCATATTCCCACTTGAGGGCAACCAAACAATCAAATTAAAATTTACTATTCCCAAGAAGGCACTGTCAAATTCTCTTAATACATTTCTACTGCATCCAAAGTGTGGCCAACCAGAATGAGAACAACTATTCACTGAGTCATTCCCAGATCATGACTAAAGCCTCAGTGTTGATCTGGGTTGTCTCAGTCTGTACCTTCCAGTGTACAGCACATGGGCTGGAGCCAAAACATCTGACTAAAGGTTTGCGGTGTCCCGTAGCAACAACAGACAATGAATACACATAAGTAGACTAAATAATGCTACAACATGGCTACAACCGAACGCATTTTGAATTTTTATTGCATTGGATTTCAACACAAGCCGTGGTGGGTTAATTAATGTAACTTGTTTATTTATATTGTGAACATTTCAGTAACTTCATTAATGGGTCAAGGATTAAATGATTCATTTTGATGTGGCTCCAGATCACTGTTTGGATCCAGAAGTGTTTTAAAAGTCTTCTATTATGCTAAATCAACCTTTTTTTAAAGCTTTTAGCCATGTTATAATGTCCACCTCAAAAATATACCTGGAATAGTCTTTTTTTCATTCATGCTTGTTATTATTTTAAGTTATAAAATATGAAATACTAATGCAAAAGTGTCCAAAACTATTTCAAAAAGACTGAAAAGGGATAGTATAGGACCTTTAAGGGATTCTGTACCATTTTGAGATACGGACTGAAAATACTACCTTCACTTACTAAAAGAGCAAATGAATAGTTTTAGTAGATTCTTTACCATTGTGAGATAATAGGGTTGTGTATCTTAATGGGTAAAGAATTTACCCCTGAACTAGAAGATCTACAAGTTTAGGTCCAGCTATAGGCACTATATCCTTACCATTGCGCGATGGGACCAGTGCCTTGGCAGAAGTCTATACTGAGTGCTTGTATTTTTTTTATTTTGTACTTTTTTGTGTATTTTTGTACATTGATACACTTTTGTTTGTTCAAAGGCTTTTATGGTTTAAAATGCAATTTGGTTTTTGCTCCCAAAATGGTTCAAATAGCCAATTTATGCACAGATATGTAATACCGGGGGTATTTTTAGGCAGTTTTGAGCATGTTCAAGAATTTCGTCAAATTTGGGCCAAGATGACAGCCGCAGACCTCTCACAAAATGCGATTATAGATCACGTCTGTTAAAAACCAGTCTAAAGTGTGTATGGACAGGCTATTGACTTTATCTACATATCCAATAAAATAACACACTAAAATCAAATGGAGTAATTTCTTGTTAACTTTCAAATGAACCTGGTTATTTGATTATAACAAGCTATAAATGGCGTATGGTTATAGCTGCTGCAAAATCATATACTCCTCAATCAGCATTCCCTTTTAGTGACAAATCAAGTCACTTTATTTCCAAACAGAGCTGGCAACTCGCAGCCAACAGAGACATTATTACAAGTACTTTCCTGGTTACTTTCCACGTATTGTCTCAACAAACCTGTCTTATGATTGGAAGGTAAACAAAAAACAGAACAGTATGTTTTGTCCACTGTTCGATGTCACTCTGTCTGTTTTTCTTTGTCTTTTTAATGGCCCTTGCCTTTTCTGTCCTGCTGCTGATGTAAGCAATGTTGTCACTGTTTTAAAAGGGCCCATATTTCCCACACTCTTCTTCTGGATACGCTGGTAGTAGTTTTTAAACCAAATTGTTCTTAAAGAGATAGCCCAGTGTTGTATGAAGGAGGTCTAATCTACTTAAAATAAAATAATATTCTTAAAAGATTTTCACTAAAGGTAATTCTCAGCACACACTCAGTTTGGAGAAGCAGACAGGAGCAATTACATGGGCTTTGTGGTATCTGACTGCTAATGAGGCCAAATAAAATATGTCAAAAGGTAACGTTAGAAACAATCATTAATACATAGCTATACCGCATAAAAGGCGTTTACATGTATTTTAGATCATCACTCCTTTTTAGTAGCTCATTTACAGCCCCTAGAAGTTCCCTTAAAAGTAAAATTTGGACTAAAATGCACTGTGGAAAAATTGAACCATACAAGCAGATGGGACAGGCTCCTCATCCCCACAATGTTTATCAAAAAAGCAATAAAAATAAATAATTAATGAAAGAATAAGTTCAATCGATGTTTCAGAGCAAATTGGATCAATGTTTTAGTCTCTGAGTCACTGCTCTTGTCTGCTTCTCCAAACTGTGCTGAAAACTATGTACTACACTGTAAAAAAAAAAAAAGGTGAAAACTCAAAAACTCAAAGCAACAGGATCTGTCAAGATTTTTGAGTTTTGGGGCCAACTCAAAATCTCAAGTATTTTTTGTTCACCTAATTTGACGTTCATATGACTATAAAGTTTAAATTTGAAGTTTAACTCAACAACTATCATTATGTTTTTAACTCGTTTTACAGCCAACTTACTAGCCATTGTTAAGAAAAGGTATTATTAATGATAATAAAAAATAAATATACTAAATTTAACAAAAGAATAATACTTTTTCTGAACAATGGATAGTCAGTTGGCTGTAAGATAAGTAAAAAAAATGATAGAGTAAAACTTAAAAGTTTTTAGTTACATGAACGTCAAATTAAGTAAATAAAAAATATTAGTTGTTGAAAACTTGAGATTTTGAGCTGAAATCTTGAATTTTTGAGTTTTCACAGCATTTTTTTTTTTTTTTTTACAGTGTATACAAGTTACCCAAATTACCCCTTTATAAAAAATATTCGGTATCTACCATCCACTGTTGGGATGCTCCTGTCTGCTTTTCCAAAGTGGGAAAAGCTTATCCCATCAAAATACTGCACTGTCCCTTTAAAGCAGAACAAACAGCTCCTCTCTTTCTTTCTTAGAAACAGTTGGGTGGGCACAGGAATGCACCATCCTCGCCCCGTCCCGTTCGCCCAAAAACCACCAAACCCTGACCACTGGCTGCCAGGCAAATTGTACACTAACTTTGTGTCGAATGTGTGATTTCGAGTCTGCACTTTTAGACCTCAAACACATGGGAATCCTCTGTAGATAAAGTTAAATATGAGTGGTAAGTGCTGAGTGAGAGAAACGAAACATGTCCTGCAGTGAGAACACACAGGAAGCATGTGGTCTGAAGCTGCAGGCTCGTGTTTGTTCTATCGTTTATCTGAACAAACCAACGACAACACCACTTCGGTTTTGACTTAGAAGAGACGTCCTGCACAGAGAAAAGCAGGCGAGGACAGACACAACCCTGAATCACAGTAAGTGAAAGAGAGACACCCCCGAGACAGGAACTCCTTCATTTGTCTGATTAATAAATGTTAAATCTTCAAGTTAAAATTCACAAGAGAATGGGGAATTGCCTGCTCTTTTGAGTTACTACAGAACAATGGAAAACAGTACAAATAACAGGTCTACACATCTGTATTTAGAGAGAACCCCTGTCCCACTTTTGATTGTACTGCACAGTCATTTATGCGTCTGTCCCCCCATCCCACTTATTAAGATAATGTCCCACTTTTTAGCCAATAAAAAATGTGATTCAAGCTAAAAACAAGGTAAAGGCAGTATTCCTTGTGTAAAATGTTAAATATTTATTTGTGGGACTATCTCGCTGGGTTTAAATACAGAGTTGGTGTGTTTTACTACCCCTGTGTTTCAGGAAAAGCCTCTCTCCATGGGACTTTATTTCATTGAGTAAATTCTCAATAAAGATAATGTCAAATTGCAAAGTTTTATTTGTCAAGTCCGTCCCACCTTGTTCCACCAAATCACACAACTTGTCTCACTTTTAGTACTTTTTGATGTGGTCAGCCTACATCTGTTGCAAATGCATCATTAGAGCAAAATCAACAGAAATTTCACATTTACTTTAGGGCCTTCCACCAGTTTCGAACCCATGGCCTCTTTGCTGGGAGGTGAGAGTACTAACCACTCTGCCGCCATGTCCCCCCTCTTCCTATTGTAACCCCGGTCTAGACTTGGTTTAGTTCTGTCTTTGTTTAGGTTTAGAGCCAGATAAAACCAAAACCAAACACAATATTTATTTTTGGATTATTAAATTGAGAATCTTTTTTAATTTCATTACTATATTTCATACTTTAAGTTTGATATTATTTATTAAACTTTTAAAAAATTGCAAAAAAGTGAGATACGCCTTTTTAATACCTTAGTTTTCCCTATACAGATATGGAATAAACATAGAACTTGGATGTATGCGAGTAAACAGCTGGAGACAGAATGGAGCTTTTCATCTTTGAACTTTCACAAGGCTTTTTATATTCTATGGAAAAAAGTACTGCATCAAAAATGTATGCTATTTTTTCTTTAAAAAACATAAAAAAGTATAAACTTTTACTTATTAAATTTTCAGCACATCATTAACATCATCACAGTTCAGTAGTCTCCTTATCTACTAATATTTTAATAAAGCGAGTACAGTGTGTTATTCTGCTTGAGAGTTTAAACTTTACAGTCAGTTTGATTCATATCTGTGTTTTTACCAAATTTAGATCAGTCCAATTATATCAGACACGTCCAAAGTGCAGCCCTGGTCGAGGTTTCATATGGCTCTCCACCTCCTTGACAAAATGTATGACTTATGGCCCACCAGGGCTTCCGTACAGTGTGTCAATGGCTTTATCTGTACATTTGCGCACCGTCTCCTTTGTGTTTTCTAAGTTCAGTATGTTTTGTAGTATTACAAAGTCATTAGTAAACATTAAAATCAGCCTGAGCTAAACTTATATTACCTAGATGATGTTTTTTATGTTCAAAGATTTTATTTTGTTTATTTTTTGTTTATTTTGTTTTAGATTTTGTTGTCAAAGAAAATAATTATTACTGTATATTCCTTTTGAAAACAAAATACTTATAACTAGGGCTGCACAATATATCACAAAATTATTGTTATCGCAATATCAGCAAACGCAATATCGCAATAATCTAAATATATCGCAATAACGCAGTGGTCTTCCATCTGACAGAGATTTACACTGAAGAGTAATTTTCCACCAGAGCCTTAAAAGAACATGTGTTGTGACTAAATAAAAATGTTTAAAAAGTCCAGTTTTAGTGGTAATTTAATTAATTTAGTAACAGCTTAGCCTTGTTTTATTCCTGCTTTAATCGGTGTTAAGTTTTGATTTTGTCGCCGTTTTGAATTGTAAATACAGGAACTTACATTTTTGTGAAATGTAGTGAATTTAACTTACTATGTTAGAAAAACAGGCTTTATTCAAGTATCACAATAATATCGTTATCGCAATTTTCAACATAGTTATCGAATATCACATGTTTACTCCATATCGTGCAGTCCTACTTATAACAGTGTGCACTCAATTTGTACTTTATGCGCTTTCAACGTAAGGTGGGACTATCGCCCTTTGGACTCTTGCACATCTTCAAATCTGGCCCTCTTTGGAAAAAGTTTGGACGCCCCTGATTTACATTGTATTTTACTCTATTTCAGATGTTAAAGGCGTAATGTGAATTTAGGCCATTTAGGCTCTGAATAAAACTCCACTTTTACCATTATGACTGAGTTTTTCTTAAATTAGAGCTCACTGCTAGTTTTAATTTGATATATAATACTCATATTTGCCCAAAATGCCACCTTTGCCTCTAGGCCCTCCATATATACAGTATGTAGTAGTGTAAGTTTTAGCCCTTGACAACTGAGCAATTATTTTAATCTGTAAAATGTAACATAGAAGACTACATCATTGTGATTCAATCAGTTCTTACTACAGCTAGAGCAATTTGTGATGTTGTAAAAATGATCAGTTTCTGCAAATAAGCAGGTCTATGTTGCCTAATGTTTCCTTACAAAACAGCAGCAAGCCAAATACAAATTCACATCATATCTATTTTTAGAGGTCTGCGTAATTCATTTGTCAAATATTCAAAGTCCAGCACAAGGTCACTGTTGTGTTTCTTGGCCCATTACTGAGGAGAGTTGAAGAGTTTAGTTCGACCCAGGAGACCAGAGCAGATAACAAAGAAATAACTATGAAACTGATCCTCGTTCCAGCGCCGTGCGGAGGACAGACGGGACATTTCTGCAGCGTGAGGTCATTCGTGGGATCGTCTGGCATCACGTTTTAGGCATTTGTGTCATTTTTAACTGAGGTTTTGTGAGTACAAGAGATAGAGTCTCAAAAAGAAAAAGAAAGGCTAGGAAATGAACATGCAGATGTTTCAGGTTTTATGTGTGGGTAATGTTTTGGAAGAGTTGCAAAAACACATGCGTTAACTAAACTTTTGTACATACTGAACATTAGTCTCACAACACTACAGGCCACACTGTGTTGCTTTCTATACTGGATTTTACCGTCCTCACCAATGTATTTTAGCCTAATTTATGCTTCAGGAATCGACAGGGTTTGCAAAGGTGAGCAGTTGTGAAGAATGGGTCCTGATTTCTTACTGCTACAACTAGAGATGTCAGGATTAACTGATTTTATAATTATTTCATGATTATTAAGAGTCACGGTAGAATAATTGTAAGAATTTTAGAAGTTTAAGGTTATTCTCCAAGCCTTAGTACATGTTTATAAGATCCTTCAGGCTAATCAAAAATTAAAAAATAAAAGGAATAAAATGTCAAAGACTGAGTCAGGCAGGTTGATATTTGAGGAAAAACACTTAGTTAATTAAATGTTTGGTTAAGATGGAGGAGTGCGCACACAGTGCACAGGGAAAAACAACAACAAGCCCAGGGCGAACAGCAAGAAAGACACATCTGAAGGTATTATTTAGGCAGCACATACCTGTTCACTCCGTTTACCATCGTTCATAAAGTAGCTTGTTGTTAGCAGCGAGCTAAAGCAAAGCTAAGTGGCTAACAACAGGTAAAGTTCACGTGAAGTTTCAGTGGCTCCTCTCCAGGAGCGTTTCCATGGAGATCAGAGTCTTTACTGAGGATGTGTCTTTCCTCTCTGATATTTTTATAAGACTTGACTTTTATTGGGCCCATTATAAATTACTGAGGTGTGGATTCATGAAAGTATTGCTTGGTACTATAGTGTATCTGTTTTTGGAGGAGAGTAGAAAGGTGTTAATAAAAGTGTCTACAAATTATTTTATATATTTTTGTTATTTTACATGTCACTGTTTTAATATCTACTTTTTAAATTTAATTTCAGTTAACAAGGTGACACAAATAGGCTGTGTAAAAAATCCTTTTGGTCATAATTATATTACAACTAAATGTGCAAATAAAAATCATTAAAAAATCGCAATCGTGAACATAAAATTGTGAATCAAATCGTTTAATCCCTATTAAAAGTGTGAATCATTTAATAAAAAATGCTGTGTTTCCTTTGATGTCAAGAATCGTGCAAATCATAAAATCGTAATATTTCATCTCACAATAATTGTGACACTATAATGTGACATTGTGACGTCCCTAACTACAACTATTACTGCTACTGCTACTACTACCACTACTACTACTGCTGCTGTACATATTGCTGTTCTCCAAATGCATACATCAAGGCCTTGACAAATGTTTTTGTTCACTGACCGCTGTGGCAAGTATTCCTCAAAAGTTACTAACCACTTTTTAACAAACTACAGTCTAGGTGTTGAAAAATAAATGAATTCTAGTCTGGCACATGATAAGCAGATTCTTTTTTCATGTCATGTAAGATCTATTAATTAATGTCTTTATATATTTCTATCGCTATTTCAATCGATTTTAATTCAATTATTGAGTTACTAAATGTTTTAAATCAGGGGGGACATTATTTAAGCATAGCAGAACAAAATTAATTAAAATGTATGTATAATACTGTATGTCTGTGAAGACTCCAGATGACTTTATTTTAACTTTATTTGTTGTGTTGGTGTAATACCCAACCGGACAAGGTTTGTGGGAGTGAAACATGTAACAAGCCAAAATTAAAATCTGCCCACATTTGGCAGGTTGGCCAGTGTTTTTGTCAAGACTTTCATCCAGCACCAGCCAGTTAGTGTTAAAAAGTAAAATTGAGTAAACAACTGTCCTACATCAGAAGCAGAAGTCATGTGTGAAGCAGTCATTATTAAATAAACTTCAGGTCAGGATATTTACGCTTTGAGACACTGTGATACTTCTCTAAAATGGATCTTCTTCCCTTTCGGCTTTTCCCTTCTCAGGTCATCACAGCAAATAATCAGGCGCATTATTTAATTATCATTTTGATTTGGCATAGGTTTAATGCCAGATGCCCTTCCTAACACAGCCCTCATATCTTTTAGTGGTGTAGCAATTGATAATGTAATACCTGCCAATAATGTAATAATTTTGGCAATTTTAAATGTAATGAGGCCAATAATGTAAAAACTTGCCTAGAGCATAAAAAAACTTAGAAAATGTAATAACTGCAGCCTATAGTGTAATATTTAATCAATAGGACAGCATTTCTTGATAAACTTTTTTTTTTTTGCAGTTTTGTGCAGTTTGCTTATCAGAAATAGTGGATGGCATAGTTAATTATGATTGTATTGCCAGTTTTAGATTTTTATTTTATTTTTTTTCTGTTTAGAATCTTGTTGCATAGTCAGCGTTATTGGCTCAAAAACTTTATTACATTATTGGGAAGTTATTACGTTATTGGCTTTATTACATTTAAAATTGCCAAAATTATTACGCTATTGGCAGGTATTACATTTTTGGCCATAATTACTTTATCAGCTGTTACAAGTGGCTTGGGGCCGGCACAAAGACTTGGCATGTGATCATTTGCAAAGTGTGTGTTTTGTTTTTTGTTTTTGTTTTTTTACTATCAAGTCCTTTATGTTATAAGAACATGTATTGCCTTACTGTTTGACACTTTATGTACAATTGCCCTTAAAATGTAAAAATCAGATCTCTTCACACGTCAATGGTCTCATGTATTTTTTAGTACTTTTAAAGCTTGGAGAAGAGTTTTACTTGCGTGCTTTATACTTCTACTTAATGTGCAACTCCTAGTGTGTAACTTACCCAGAGTTTAGTCTCATGGAAAAATGCATCGAGCAGTTTGACGATGTAGCGGTGATCACATTTGGCCAGGATGTCTATCTCCACCATGTAATCCTCAAGTTCCTCTTCTGACTTGGTCTCAATCACTTTTGCAGCAGCGAGCACTCCTGTTTCCTTGTTTTTGGCCTAGAAAAAAAAACAAAAATAATAAAATGAATATGACCTGTTAAGCTATTTTTGGAGATGCTGCTGGGTGTGGGTTGTGTGAATGTAGTGCCTATGTATAATAAAAGTACTTCTGCATTATCTTGTGACATAAAGCAATGGAGAATAAACAAAATGTGGCAACCAGACCAAAACAAAAGCCATTCCCATGGCTACTATTTTTGCAATTTGCATCTATATTTTGCAGCAGAACACCAATCAAAATATACAAGGTGATAATTTAGACTTCCCCCAACTAACATTTCAAAATAAAACAGGAAAGAGGAACGGACACACCCTCCTCTTAAGCAAGTGGAAAAAAGCAACCACAAAACCCATAAAGCAAAGACATAAGCTTTAGCTGAACTCAATGCACTGAACAAAAATGTGTCTTATTGGAAAGCATCAAAAACATGAATGCATACTGCAGCTATAACACATATGGGGCATTGTGTAAGCGACAGAGTATTGTGAGTGAGATTTTATGAGCAAAACAACTTTGCCATCTGCCTTGAGTTAGACGGAGACCATATGTTTGGTGCTAGACCTGAGGGGAGCTCTTCTGCGATTTAATCAAAACAAATTGGGGATCCATGTTGTCATTTTGTGACATGTGTGTTCAGTTATGCGTCCAACAGGTGTGCTTTTGGAAGAGAGGAGTCTGGACAAGTAGTAGATACAGCTCAGCAATACTGATGCTAAACTACGTTAACCAAAGCAGAACCCATTACCTTTGCTTGTTTCTTCGCTGTTTTTGCCTCATTTTCCTCCCTCTACATTTGGGAGTTAAGCGTTACCGTAAATTACACAACAACATAAATTCACCCAGTCTACTGGACATCAAGTTTGTTTTTCTTCCAAGACGTTTCGGTGTTCATCCAAACACCATCATCAGTTTGAAATTTACAGGAAACAGGAAGTCAATGGCATTAAATACACAGCTGAAGGTCACATGATCAATCAGTGTCACTTCAGCACATGCTATTTCAACAAAATGACTGTCACTGACTGTGTTGCCAGATAAGAAGGTATTCATCAGCTTAAGGAGGTGTTCCTTCTCTACTCTGAGGAGGAACAAACTGGTTTACTCATAAAACGCCAAGGTACAGTGTTTAAGACAGCAGATGACGTAATACACTATCATAAATACTCACAAGTCCAATTGACCCATGCCTATATGATCCCTCCCTCAGCCTTACTTTAATTTTGTGCGTGTTTTCTACCATTTAGCCGTTCTACCATGTGTCGTTTTTGGCTCTGACAGCAGGGGGTGATGCCGAACTCTTCATTCACCCCACAACAACTCAATTAACCATCACATGGACTCTGAAACTGTTTATTTAAAGTAAAAACATCACTGAGTTCTGGTTATCAGACAACCTGCTCCACCCCATGAGCCAGTGCCACATTCAATTCATAAAAAATATTTGCCTGGCCCTCTACTTTAATGTTCCACCAAGATGATACAATTAAGAGCAATAACTCAGGAAACTCTGGTTGGGTTTGAGTGCTTTTGAGTAATAAAAGCTACCATATAGATTGTAAAAAGTAGACTGTTATAAAGGCTAAAAAGCCCTTAAAATACTGAGTCAAGTCTTTTGCCAAGCATTCCTTGTATGTGTTGTATGTATGCGTTTTGTAACAGCATTGAGTTTGGCAGCAAATGTAAATCAGACCTGGTAAACTAAATGCTTAAACTGTACCCACATCAGTACTGTATGTCTTCCAAACAAGAATAATAAGACTAACATATAAAGCTGCACCTGACTTTTCAAACATCTGCCAAAAAAAGCATTTGTTTGTTTGACCTGGGGCAGACTAAACACAGACTTCAGAGGGATGTGCTGGGATTTGAGGAAAACATCTGGATAAACAGCAGCAGCTCAGAGAACAATCCTGTAGTAACTCTGACAGTTAGTCACAGTCGAGTCAGTCTCAGTGTTAACCCACTGTGAGAGTCAACAGGACGTCCCATCTCTCCGTCAAACTGTCGCTCACTGAACTGGCCTGTAGCACACTTTCACTGCTGTGTGAATATTTCAGCTCTGTGCTACTCATCACACGGCTGTAACAACACTGTCAGCAAGAACAAGACAACAGAGAAGGCAAAACAAATCCAAGATCCAAAGATACAAAGACTAGATTTGGGTATTTCTTTTACCATTTTTCCCTTACCCTCATTACAGATTGTAGTGTAGAATATCCTTTAATTCTTTTACTGCTTCCTGTGCCCATTATTAGCTCAGTACACTATTTGCCCCAGGACAGTGATTTTAAACTTGTGTTATTTTGGGACCCAAAGTTCTTCCTTGTAGTTTTCTTGGGAACCACTTTTTACATTATTTTACATTATTTTACATCTACAATCCAAAACTTAAACTTCACAGGGCCACTAGGGGACCCCACAAGCCGCTATGGGGCCCCAGAGCTGAATGCTGTGTCTTAACATTACTTGATTTTACCTACTATCCTGACAGTGGCCTGCTTTATTCGTGAAGCATAATAGACTGTGGCATTTTCATAGTAATTTCGTTATTGCAGTTTGGCAAAGTATGGGCCCCCAAACTGCATCTTGCATAGGGCCCCCACAGAGCTAGAACCAGCCCTGAGTATGGCATAATCAAAACAATAAAATGATAATTTTCCACAATTTTCATTACTCCACAGCCTATAAGTGACCCACGTAAGGGCCCCAACCCACAAGCTGAGTAAGAGGTGCACATCTAGATCAAGTGACACTTAAAGATATAGTTACAGTTATTAATAATCTCACATTGTTTCTGCAAAATAAACGTCTGACTACCAGTTGTATTTGGGGGTCTATTTGGATAACACACAAAATTTGACACCCGTGTCTTTAAGCCCCACCCACTAACTTTATTTAGGCAGCAGAACGTGTCCCCAACTTTAACCTGACATTCTTCACCTCTTTTATGGTGGTCACATTGTAAACCGTCTCTGAGGCTTGGAGAATCACTCTAAAATACTTTATCTGACTGTGGCCTTGAGACTTTGCAGACCTTTTATGTAACAGGAAAAGACAGAATTTCACCTTGGCTCTGTGTAAAACTTCATTGTGTGTGAATATTAACCAACCACCAGACTTAGCCTGTTATACAAGAGTGAACTACATATTTATTGACTGCTTATTTTGCCAAAACAAGCAAATGTTTAGCCATTTTATGTTGAAATGACCATTTATTTAGTTTGCTATAATCATTATTTGCATTTTTGGGGTCTATTGGCCGTCTGTGTGTTGAAAATGTATTGCAGATGCATCTCGTGTGGTTTACAGACAGGAAAAAAGTTCAACATGCAGTGTCAAAATAAATACAATACCATAAACCCTGCAACAACATGAGTAAGGTGCAGGGGCATAACATCAGGCAATGCAGCCAGTGTAACTGTACTGGGGCCCAGGGGGTTTAGGGGCCCCTCCGAGTGGGCCTTTGTCCGTCTATGGTCAAGTCTTTACTTTAAAATTATTTTAATACATGTTAAATTGAACCAACTCATTATAAATTATAAGACTGGCTCTGTATCATCTGTAAGCAAGTTTATTTCAGGAAATTAATGTGTTTTCTTATGTATAAAATTAGAGTTCGTATCAATAATAAGTATTTTGAAATAAACTCTGCAGACTGTAAGCACCGGCCTTTGAATCCAGTAAAAACAGCTCACTGACACATTTAATAAATTAGAAGCTTAATGAAGAAACCTGAAGTACTGATTGGCTTTATTCTAAAAATTTACACCTTATTACCCTTATTACTAAGTTACGACACTGGTAAGGTGTTAGGCTAACTGTTATGAGTTAGTTATTGGCTCAGCTATATCTAACTAATAATATGGCATTTTTTGTAACTAAACTATTTAACACTAATAACCCAATTTTATAAGTTACGTTGTTACTATTAAAACTATTAATCATAAAAATGTATACATTAATAGTTTTTCTACTTTTTTAATAAACTTGTACCTATAAACACATGAAAATTGGTTGTAATTTAATATTTGGTGTTTATGGTCCGGATAGTTGTTATTTAGAGAGTGTAAAACTGAAGTAATATCAGATTTGTGTTTAGAATATCAACATTTGGGATAAAATACACACCTAAGCCACATTTCACAGAAAAGGTAAGAACCACAACAAAGTTATCAAAAAATAAAATATAAAATCTGGACACATTGGGACACAAGACTTAATTTGAGTGCCATCTCCAGAATTTGTATTATTATTTTTAATGATTCCAGTCTCTTAAGCCCATAAATACAAACAGTACATAGATCTAATGTCTCACACATAATTAGTTGTCTTTGCTGACTCCATATTTCATAAAAACATCTTTCTCAGTACACAAGAGTGATGGCTGTCTTACATCAAAGTGTTGAGGGTGAGGCTTGACTCCATTTTCCACTGCACTCCAGCTAAAAGATTTATCATCTTAAAAAGCTTTCAACTTCATAACTATTTGCAGGTGTGCTCAGAGACATATTTCTAACTAAGTTGCACAAACATGCCAGCCTTCTTCACAACCGAGTGGAGAGGGGGGAAAAAAAAGATTGTTTACTTTGTGGTTATATAGTGTCCACTTGCAAACCGCCATGTGACCCTGCTGCAGAGGGGCACGCAGCGCATACCTTTACGTCTCAACGGGAAACACGGCTTAGGAATTCACCGCTGGCCTTCAAACGGACGGAGTGGACACGGAGAGGGGCAGAGAGGTTTTGTGCTTTGTGGTGGTTTTGTATAATGGGGAAAAGCAGCTGGGGAAGCCATTACATCAGTGAGGGACCCTACACTGAACTATGCCAGTGTGAGTGTGTTTATATGTGCACATTCCTGAGCGTAAACAAACAGGAAGTAAAGGGAAACGCCTCTTTGTTACTTACATGTTGGCGATATGTTTACAGTGTCCTTGCATATTTATCCCTACACAGTTATTGCACTTTGGCCCCATTAGCCTGAGCCATGCAAGATTTGTTTAAGTTGCTAAAAAATCAATATTTATTCTAATAGTAGCTGAGGAAACAAAAGCCACCACAATATTTACCATTGACAAATATAACTTGGCTTAACTATGCATAACACCATATCTAAAACCAATCATTTATATTAACAGGAGCTTAAAGGGCCACATCATGCCTTCTTATATAATTTTGAACACCTTTCCATTGAAATTTAACGTTTTATAACTTAAAATAATGTATACGTATGGAAAAAGTATTTTTTTGTGGAGCTGTCACTGGTTACGACTGCCAACGGTGGGGAATGGCCAGAGCATAAAATGGCTATTTAGCACCGCAATTAGCAACATGATGCTAAAAGAGGCTTACATGTCAGAATTTTTTTTTTATTAAAAAATAAAATAGAAAAATCATATTTTACCAACCTAATAATTAAGGCTGCTCAATATGGAAAACAGCGGCAGAGGGGTTGGTGTTCTCGCCTCCCAGCAAGGAGGTCGAGGGTTCAATCCTCGGCCGGCCCACACACAAATTCTCTGGGTGGAAAAACTGGACTTTGTAAACATTTTATTCGGTTACCCACATTTTCATTTGAGGCTCCGGTAAAAAAAAGATTGGGACCTTGTAAATCTTGACCATAGCGTTAATGCGATATCTTTCAATTCTTATGATATGGATATTACGTTTGCTGATATTGCTATAACAATAATTTCGCAATATATTGTGCAGCCCTACTAAAAATTATGTTTTGGTTAATTTTGAGAAAAGACTGGAGCAAAATAGACTATGGCAGGCTATCGCCATCTCAATGGGAAACAGTATTATCAAACATAATCCAACCGTGATAACAAAATCAAAAATACACAAAGCTGTAACTACTTGTGGTTACAGTTTCCAGGTATTTTTATACACAATACAAAAAAATACAGTCATGAGCCTAAAATGTTCTATACAAGAAATATAGAGCTGTTTGCAAAATGCACAAAACATTTCTTGTGGACCACTTATTCCTCTGTTTATTTACACAAAGTGGCTGTGAGCAGACGTCCAACTAAAACCCTGTAAATATCATCCCTAAGTCTTGATCACACACTGCAGCCGTCCCAGAGGAAAACAACACGGCACTGTCTCTAACCCTGAGTTTTCCTCCTCCAGAGAGATGAGAGGAGAGGAAGAGAGAGAGGGGAGAGACACAACAACAGTCGTGGTTTGTGTTCAGGTCCCGTCGCCGTGGAGACCGGAGAGGCTGCCGCTCCATCTCGCCTCACCTCACTGAGGTCTGGCACTTTTCCTGTTCATTAGTGACTTGGCTTTTTAAGAAGGTTAAGTGCAAAGGGATTACATTCGGGACACAATGGAACAGAAACACACACTGCTGCTGCTGATGGTCTCACGAGTGGACTTTAAAGGACCAAGCACGCAATGTAGATGCATAATATTACTAATTGTAGTTGTGTAATTCTGTTTTAAATTTGATAAAGTCTATCTTATTATTCTTACATTGAATATAGTAAAAGATAAAAAAAACATGTTATTTTTTCCAATATAAAACTTTGCTTATATTTCCTAGGGCTGCAACAGCTGGTTGAATTACTTGATTATAATTGGTTATTAAATTAACATCAACTAATTTAGTTTATTTTAATCGGTTCATTGCTGTCTGTTGACTTTAAAACATGCATGTGGAGAGTGAAGAGGTTTTATCAAGCTATCACAGAGCAGTAAATCCAAAGAATAAGAGTTTTGAGTTTATAATTTAAAAAACCAACATCCTCCCGTACTTTTAGTTTTGTCTTGTTAGTAGTGTAAGCATCCAGCTAGGCCAGCAGGTCATTATGCATTTTCTTGCATTTCACAATCTGTTTATTAATTAATTGAAAAAGTAATCAACAGATTCATTGATTCCCAAATAAATTGTTAGCTGCAGCCCTAATGTTTTCCAAACCCATGCTACAGATGAAGGAATAGTACAGCAGCAGAAAGGATGTTAACAAATTGATGTTTAGCTTAATTCTTGTGTGTACAAGTTTGACTGCACATACACAGACAAAGTTAGCAAATAAAACTATTGGTTAAAAGGAAAATAAACATAATTCTAATCAAAAAGTGTTGTTACAAAGGTGTAGCTTAGTTTAACATATAGCAAGTTTGAAAACATGTATTTTGTATTATTAAACTTGGACTAAAACTAAGTAAACCGGAAGAAAACTAAATACTATGACTAAGTTTAAGAGTGAATCAGGATTTAACCAGAACTAAACCAGGTCTCAATAAGGGTTAAACTATGTCTAAACTGAATCCACCCATGATTAAATTCAGACAAAAAATTGAAATATAACATTTTTGCAATACAAGCAGTTTCTTTTAATACTGCAAAGCCAATACATTTGCAAGACATTGTGCAATCTCTCCCCTTTTTGAAACCCGCCTATCTCTCCACACACACACATACACAGACACACACACACACACACACACCCATCCATAACACAAGCGCTCATTCATCCCCGAGTCCACAAAGACACAGTAAAAGTCCCATTATTTTCACATTGATAAAAGTTTTAAAAGAAGGTGTAATAAAAATGAAAGCTCCAGACCACACCAGTCTGGTTTTGTTGACTCTGCACACACAGACGCACACACAGACGCACACACAGACGCACACACAGACGCACACACAGACGCACACACAGACGCACACACAGACGCACACACAGACACACACACAGACACACACACAGACACACACACAGACACACACACAGACACACACACAGACACACACACAGACACACACACAGACACACACACAGACACACACAGGGGTCAATAACATGTGTCTTAACAGCTTTGCGCTCTTTTAAACTCTCCCTGAACGGCAGGTTGTTGGCTTTATGACCGTGTCCCGTGGCTTTAGGCGAACCGTGAGTGAAGACAGCTGGGTAAAGCTATGGGACAGATGGAGACGGATGGAGATGAGAGGATGACAGTTTTAAAAAGGGGCGACAAAGGATGTGCCGCCTGGACAGAAGGGTCTAAACAGATGCTGATGTTACGGATAATTAATGCACTCAGAGCTTTGGGAGAAGGTTCCTGAAATTAACTTATCCCTGCATAAGATATTTCTCTTTCTCTGTGCAGCTCGTTTTGAAAAATCCAAAGCATGTGACTTTTCATGCTCCCATGGGCCTAAAGCCTAAAGCTTACATACCATTAACTTCCATGTCCCATTATAAAATATTTACCAGAAGAGTAGCTATGGTTGCATAAGGAAGCATTTATGATAGAGAAAGATTTAAAGATTTAAGAATTTTGTTCTTAGCTGTCAAGTTATTAAGTTGTTAAAATGTAGCAGTGCTTGGTGCTGTCAGTGTAGAGAGTAAAAATAAGAAGAGTACAGTTCTAAATATTTTAATTAGTGGTCGACCGATATGGGTTTTTTCTATGGCCGATATTGATTTTTAAAATTCAGAGCAGCCGATGGTCAATAAACAATATGTAGGGCCAAATTTATAAATTTTATGGAAGACATTTATTTAATATAGCCATTTGTTTTAGTAATGCTTATTAAAATGAAAACAAATGAGTTAGAATTGGTGAGAAAAGTAAAGGGTGAGTTTTTTGAGAAAACCAACAAGACAATCAAACTTGCTGTGCAAATAGAGCTTTGGAAGAACTACAAAAGGCATCTGGATCTACGAGGTTCTTTGCCAGAGAAATTAGCAAAATCTTTTTATTGCCGTTTTGAGCTTTTCAGGCTGAGATAAAGTGATTCATGATGTTTATGAACTGCAGAGTAAGAGCCCAAACTGCTACAAAATGGTTGAAGGAGCTGGGGTCCTTCAGTCACATGGTTGTCCGGCATTAAAGGATAAGAATCTGCCGATTGCTGATTGACTAAAAAATGCAAAGTTACTAATTTTAAGAGTGCTGCCCTTTTACTTTTAGAAGGGAGGATTCACATATTGCTGGTCATTTCCTTATCACAACATTTAAAAAGGGAACAAAGTCATTTTTTAACCTTCATTAAACAGTTTCGGGGTCAGTGTGATGGCTAAATGTACTTGCAACTACAACAATTCATCTTGGTGAAAAACCAGCTTTGCAAGAATGGGAGAACTGACTCCATGTCACTGTAATCTCAGGTTGACCATAGCAACAAGCTAGCGATGGCTTTGTTTATTTATTTCATCATAGCATTGCAACTAAAAGGCAGGCAGTATATGAGAAGAAAACAAAAGTCAAGTCAAGCAAGGAGTCGAACTATTTACGATAGTGCTTTACTCCGAAATGTAGAGGGAGCTCCGTAGACAAAATGTAACCAAAACAGTAAAGAAACAAACAAAAGTTAATTGTACCCCTTTAGCATAGTTACAACTCTGAAATGGCAAAATAGCTGGTCCAATCGAGCTCATTCATTTTCTTAGCAAGGTAAAGTGGGTCCATAGCCTCCTTCTTTTCTAAATTAGGCACGTTTTTTATGCATTTATTATTATTTATTTATTTATTTATTGTATTTTTTCTAATTTTGTAATTCAACCAAAAGAGGTCAGAAGCCAGTGTATTTCTCAGTGTACCAGATAAATGACCAGAAAGGCGTAACATTTTTGCTAAATCAATATTTAAATCAGTGCACCGGTAGAGGTTTTGCAGTGGTGCCCCGGGAACAGAAGGCCAAAAGGAAAGATAAAGCATATATTTATTCTGTGGAGGGATCAGACTAATTCTTTAAAAAAAAAAAAAAAAATACAAGGCAAGACAGCTTCCACGAAAAGTAAAACCTTAAAAATGTGAAATGAAAAAAAAAAAACTTTCTGTAAGTGAAATTAGCCATCCACAATTTTTTTCAAAGAATGAAAAGTGAAAATTTTTAAATGAGCCGTTTGACCCGTCCCGGCCCTGTCTCAAAGGTCAATCACCTCCAGGTTGTACAAACAAAGTCACCACGCATGGATACAGTAACCGTTCTACTCACACACTACTCCCTTCAGAGGAATGTGAGTACGCCGACCTTTGACCTCTGTGACTCTGTGAGGTCGACCTGAACCCCATGTGTTGGACAGGAATGCATTTCTGAACTGGTCCATTAAGATGGGAGCTAATAAAGCGTCACTCTGTGGATGTGAGTCTCTCTCAGTGAGACAAACAGCAGGTTAAACAGGTTTGAATACCAGGATATAGACAGCAACTAAAGGACAACACAAAAATTAAAGGAACTTTTTTTTTTTGCTTTTTGTGACTTAATTGAGGAGAAACACAGATAGAGACGCCCACTTTATTTCTTATTTTATATAGACGGTGACAGGAAACCAGGGAGAGAGACCGGGAATCACAAAGAGTAAACTGTCCCAAGTCAGAAATAAA
Source organism: Bostrychus sinensis (assembly GCA_020698575.1). Taxonomy (NCBI): domain Eukaryota; kingdom Metazoa; phylum Chordata; class Actinopteri; order Gobiiformes; family Eleotridae; genus Bostrychus; species Bostrychus sinensis. The sequence goes on along the minus strand of CM036244.1, from coordinate 11,893,459 downwards.
ACATGGGCCACTCTAGTACATGTGGCTCTACTGAGGGGCCCACCTTTATTTTCTTTTTGTTTTTTTAATTCAAATAATCAAGAGACATTTAGTGCAATTTGTCCATATACCTAATGTAAATATGTCAATAATATGGTAGTAAAAATTAATTATACACATGTGCCAAATGAATACTATTAATCTTACTGAAAAATGTTGACTCCATGCAACACAAAAGAAGCAAAAAGGTGGGGTATACTTTGGATAATTGCTAGTAAATCGCAGGTCTAGACATTGACAGACATTGACAGACATTGACAGACATTGACAGACATTGACAGACATTGACAGACATTGACAGACATTCTTCAAGTTTTATTTTGCCAGCGTGCCCTGGGATTAAACCAAAAATTCCCTTTGCTGTGAGACACCCAGGGTAACACTGAAAGAAAACTCCCTTTATTTACAGTCATGTGTGCTTCTGGTATAGACACAACTCTCTCTACAGTGTTTCCCAAGCAGGGGTACAGGGACCCCTAGGGGTACTTGAGTATTTTGCAGGAAGTACCTGGAATTACTTCAAAATGTATTTACAAAAAAATATTTCCAATCTTTTTCATAGTTATTGAACAATTAAAACTTATGAAAGACAAGCTCAAGTGTCTTACTGACTCTTGATGAAAAGATAAAACTGCAAAAGAAATGTATCTGCATATCATTTTTGTTGCATATTTTTAGGATTGCCATTTTCAAAGAGTGTTATTTGAATTATTTAAAGTTTTCATTGTAGTGAATTTATGCCTTTATGATGAATATTTATTTTAATTTGAACATAAAATATTTTGTAAAATAAGAAAATGTAATGAGTTTATATTGTTAGCCCCAAGATCTTAAAAGTACTAGATCAGTATTAAATTTGATTGTGTCAAAATCAATGCCTTAAAAGTATTAAATATTATGAATAGGTATTAAATTATATTCATCTAGGTCTTGAAATTTGTAAAAAAAAAAAAAAAAGTTATTACAAAAAAAGAGTCACCCAATAACAAAATATATTTGAGGAAATGTTATAATTAAATGTATGATTAATGATTTTTTTTTATGCAGCACTGGCGTTCTTTCATCTTTTAAAATAAAACCCTTGAGTTTCAGAGAGTACGGATAATTCCTTAGTGTAAAATTAATACAGATTATTGTTCTGTTGTTGATGCTGGCATTAAATTTCACTCTAAGTGCCATTAAAATGTCTTAAATTTCACAAGCCAAACCTGGATACCCTGTTATTATATATTTTTTAAAGGCATGCCATGATAAAGAGCCCGGGGGGGTACAAGACGAAAAAGATTGATCCTTACAGCACCAACAACAAAACCAGCACTGCACTGTCTATCAGAGAGACACAAAATACTTCTTATACAAAGGAAAATGTTGACCTCTTGAGTTTTAAGTCCTTTTACGGCCCAGTGTTTGAGCTGAGTATTTGCTGAATGTAACGAGTGTGAATCACTTAACCCCAGCAGCCCTCCTTTTACGCCACACTTCACGGAAATGACTCTTTGAGGATGTGAGAGTTCAATACTGAAAACCTCAAAGTGAACAAAAGTCACTGAACGAGTCAGGTCAGAGCGAGAAGACGTCAGGAATGAATGAGACATTTTCAAAGACTTCCTTCAGTCCGAAAAACATCTCTCTCTCAGGCAATAAATTGTTGCCAATGATGTGTATAGACTATTAACTATTAGACTGCTAGTTACAAAAATACACATTCTCCCTTTACAAAGTAGAAAACAAAATTTACCTGTCAACCATTTCATTGTTCAATTTTTATTCCTATGAGAGAACACTATATACAAATTAGCCAATAAATAAACAATCTTTACTTTGACTAATATCATTTAAACAAGGAGGCGGAGCTTATTATGGCATGTGCACGTAATGCTGCGTTCATGATACATCAGAATTTCAGAAATCCCAACCTCTGACTCGGAAAAACGGCCTTGAACACCATTTTGGGTCTGGATTTTTACTCAGAAATGTGCAGAAATTCTTATTTTAAACAAGAAATCCTTATTTTAAACAAGAAATCTTGCACTTGTCTGCAAAACTGTACTTATCTTTATATAATGAATGAAGTTATCAGTGGTAAAGCTCTGCAAAAACGCCTTTGAAAATTCATTTATCACTGAATGATCAAACTAGAAATAAAAACATCCCTTGTTAGAACTCTGTACCACTAAGCGGTTCTCATGGGGTATTTATTTGTTTACTATAAAAGATGGAAATGCAACTGTTGGTATGTTGTCATTGTGTGTGTTTTCTGAGCTGATCTCGTGAATGAACGTTTTTCGGAAGTTGACACTTCTAAAATTACAATGCATCATGAACACGGCATAATTTTCAGAGGTGGCAAAGTAACTGGAAGGGTTTTTTTCTCCTTTAAGTGGCAAAGTGGGTAACACAAAGGCCAAGGGTGAGTAGTAAGAGTAGTATGAGTAGTATTACTATTTGCAGTAGTAGTAGTAGATTTTACTGTGGTTACAAACACAGGCTGTAATGTTAATTGAGTCATTGTTACATTACTTTGCATACATAAATGTTACATTGTCTTAAGTAAACGTACTGCTTCTTTAAAATATTACTGGTTACTTGTAGTTATTCTACCTCTGGTCATTTGCAATACTGAGAGGATTTTCTTTATATTAAATGCAAAAGGCAAATATATCAGGGCTCATACAGTCATGGAAATCCTGCAAAAGTCATGGAAATTAAAAATGCAATTGCAGCATTTGGCCACTACTAGTACCAACTTACCAAGTATAATTCACTTTTTTTTTCCCCCCCAAGAGACTATTTCCAATTTTAACAAATTAAACTCCATCACAGTATGTTTGTAATGTACCACAATGGACATTATACTATGTATTAATGCAAAGTCATTTTTCAGGTCTTGGAAATTTGGTCAAAATTTTTGGAAAAGTCATGGAAAATTCTTGGTAAAAAAAAAAAAAGTGTTTGAACACTGATATATTTGGTAGAATTAAACTCAATGGTAAGTTTTTGCATTGTATTGTATTGCAAGTAAACAAACAAGCAGCAAAGTCGAGCTAACTTATCCTGCAGATCTTATATTAAGTACGTTAGCCTGAATGTCAGCTGGTTGCAATTTGTCTCATTCCTCTCTCTGACCTTGACTTTGTCTTTGCCCTAATAATAATTTCCCTACCGCACAAAAGATCCTTGTTGTATCTGTGGTGACAGTGTCGTCACCGGCTCTGAGGGACTCCCTGCACCCCCCACCAGCACGGGCCCTTATCAGCCCCACAGTCCCAGCTGGGCCCAGAGATTAGAGCCACACACTTCTACAAGAGCTAACGGTGACGCCACCGAGCAGTGACGGCTGGGAGCCCAAGGACTGCAGCACCAATCAACTTCCTCATTGGATGACGGGTGTGAGGTGTGATGTCCCGCCCCCTTCTGTTACAAATATTTGGGTTACATTAAGTTAGCCAAGAGAACAGAACACTACACTACTATACAGGCTTCACTGAGTTGCTTATATAATGTGATGAGGTGACAAGAACAGTATGCTTTTTTTTTAGTTATTATCATTATTTGCTGCATTTAAACTTTATAAAACTTTATCAATTTAGGAGACAACTAAATACAAATAAACTTCAGAAAGGGTGACAGTAAAAGCATCACCAGGTCACTCCTTCTGTTTCCAGTCTCTCTTCTGTCATAAACATTTTTCCTGCATTTAAAAAAGGTCATATTATGCTTTTTTCAGGCTTTTTGAGATACTTTGAGACACTTTTGCATTCGTATTTCACGTTTTATAACTTAAAACAATGTATATGTATGGAAAACCTCTTCTGTTGGGGAGCTGTTACTTTGACTTCACAGAAAGCACTTGGATTAAGCGTCTGTTGCCCCCTGCTGGCAACAGTGAAGGGACAAAGCATAAAATGGCTATTTAGCACGGCTATTAGCAACATGATGCTAACAGCTTACTGGTTTGTAGCGGAGGCGATGCACATTAGCACTTCCTGGTTTCACGAGTCTACGTAAAGCGGTGAGGCCGAGCATATTCAGATCTTGAGGGCTCAGATGGGCTTTGCAAGTTTACTCAAACATGCATCAAAACAAAATACTTCAGCGTGTAAGTTTTTGAGGTGCAAACAACATTATAACATGGATAAAAGCCTAAAGTAGCAGTAAAGGTTTAAGTAGATTTAGCATAATATGAGACCTTTCATTTTTATTGTAAAGGTATTCTGGTGATTTAGTGTTTATTTTTTAACTTGGCACATAGGTCAGCATCATAGTGGTATTGTCATATGAAGCTCTTGAATGTTAAAGCAGTGTCGCTGTAACTTGTTGTCCCAAATATGATATTACTGAACAGCTTTTGGATATGTGTTTGTTGACCTATCCACCCTGATCGCCACTGAACTCCTCTAAACATGTTTCACCATGCGTTTGTGTTGCAATGGCTAAAATAGGTCTTTTTGAAACACTGTGGTTTTGCCCTGGAAGGATGTGGAAACCAGCTCAAGTGAAAGTAAAACATATGCTGCCAATCGGTCATTACAAGTCACTTTTAAAGCATTTTCTACCATTTTACCAAAAAAAATAAAATAAAATAAAAAAAATCTTAACAGGCAGCATTACAGGTGTACACAATTTGACCAATAGACCGTCTTCGCCACCAGACCTGATCTAAACCACATAAACCCAGACGAGAAACAGACTTTGCCCCTTGTGCCTCACCAAGTCTTGGCTCTGAACTCTTTTACAGCCACATATCAAAAGGTCTGTCTTCACTTGCCAGCGTTTTTTTTTTTTTTCCCCCCTCACCTTAATTTTCACAACATATAGTCTGAGAATTTTCCATCCACTTCTGGGCGCCCCACCCTCAGAACCACAAACACTTGAGAAGCAGACTTCTGTGTTTTTGATTGGAGTAGTGCTGCAGCAGATAAGGCAAGCACATATTTTTGAGATAAATGCATATTTAATGTTCTTTTTGTTTTTTTATTTTTTTTTAATAAAATGTTTTTTTTCATCTTGCCCTCAGATCTGCAGGAGAAGATGTCATCAAAATTATTATTGTATCTTGAAAGGAAATGTACGTCTTTGGACTAAAAAAAAAAAGTTATTTCTATTTTCCTTGCCATGTGTTATCATAATCCTGTCACATTCTTCATGTGAGACAAAATATATTCATTCATCTTCAAGGTTGCAGGGGGCTGGGGCCTATCCCAGCAGCTATGGGCCTCAGGCAGGGCACACCCTGGACTACAGCCAGTTTGTCACAGAGCTGACACAGTCACAATAACAACTACACATACTCACATTCTTTCACTAAGTTCTAGGGGTGTAATGATACAGTTACTGTATCGAGCTAAAGTTGTTTTTTTTTTCTATGATATAACTATATCAATATGCATTACCTTGTACTGAATTGTATCGTCTTTTAGGACATGTAAAAATCAATATACATCGAAAAAAATTCAATATCTAAAATATTGATATTAGAAATTTGCATGTTAAAATAAAAACAGATACGGCTTTTTGGATGTAATTTTTGTGTTTTTAATTTAATAAAATGTTATATTGAACTTTTCTTCATTCTCTGTCTGCTGGACATAATCAACCCTGGCCATGAGGCTACATTTAAGAGTAAAGTTTTATGATTTTAGCAAAAACTTGCCGTATCAATTATTGATACAGTGTTGAATTGTATTGAATCATATCGTTCCAAATTAGCCAATATCATTCTAGAATTGTATCAAAACATTTATAATCAATACGTATCGTTACACCCCTACTATGTTCAATTTAAAATTACTATGCATGTTTTTGAAAGGACACTCAGTCAAGTTCAAAGCCAACGAGAACAACCTCCTTATTGAGAGACAGGAGAGCTAACCACTCTGCCACCATTTACCCCCAAGCCACAAAATGTCTGTCATACATTTTTCAAATAAACAACCCATAAATGTTCAATTTTTTAAACCAGAATTTACAATCCCTTGCTTTGAAGTAATGAAGAGGAGTTTCACTCCACATTGGGCATTTGATGGAGCATAACATTACAGACGCTATGGAAATATCTGACGAGCAGCAGCAGCAGAAAGGCAGCGTGTGCTCAGCGGCACGTGGGCTTTTAATTAGTGAATGAACTATGCATGTCCTCTGTTTCACGCTTCAACTGTGCACCTTTACGACACAGACATCAACAAGCACAAACATGACAAAATACAACAGCTCACAGACAGGAAATGAAGTAATCTTCTTACATGACCTGAGTTTGACAAGATGACTATTTTTCAGACTCTTATGCATCTTGAATCATTGTCTGCTCATTCACAGAAGTTCCCAGATGTACAGTAACGCCTGGGCAGTCTTTGCTTCCTTTGGGTTCACAGCTCAGACAATGATAGCTTGCCTGAGTGACACAGAAAACTTGAGAATGTAAACAACAGCCAATTTAGCGTACAGTACATGTTCCTATAGGACGTCCCACATGATCCAGTGAAGATACACACACCGTAGACAAAAGAAAAAAGTATCATATCTTGTAAGGTCAAATAAGTTCATTCCCCTCAGGTAATAAAAACTGTACTTTAACTTCTCATCTAAAGGACACCTGATATCTGTGAACCCACCGCAATAAATTATGCAACAGTTATGATTTTATCAGCTGCCTCAGAGTTGCCTGGTTCAAAGTGTTCAAGTGGGACAGACCACAACATTGCATTATCTAAAAGGGTATCCCAACTATAAAGTAACAGAAGGTGGACAACTTGGAAAGCAAAAAGTTGTAGAGGACCATTTGCCCTCTTTCTTAAATAATATGCTGAAAATAAGTCTGATTAGCAGAGCACATCATTCATTGTACCAAGGAAAAAATTGGTTGGTAATAGGTTTGTATGATCAGCAAATAATAAAACTACATTCATACATGGTTATTGCCTAAAAAGGAGTTTGATAGCTTAACATGGAGCTGAAAACTCCAGGCACAAGGTCCCCTTTGTGTTGGTCCCAAGCCCAGATAAATAGAAAAGGCTGTGTCAGGAAGGGCATCAGGCGTAAAAACTTGTTCCAAAGCACCCATGCAAAGGATTCACTGTGGAGAGGCCCTGAGAAAGGGAGCAGCTGAAAGGTTTCAGTATGGCTGTGCAATTAATTGAATTAAAATTTCAATTTCAATTATTACACCTAACGATAACACAAATTATTCTGCTGTTTGGGAGCAATTTGGGTTTGAAGAAGAATAAATATTGTATTTTGCACTTTTTTATTTGTGTGCAAAGAATACATTTTACATTGTTGTGTTAAAAAAAAAAAAAAAAGGTTTAAGTTGATGAATATTTGTTAAATAATAGCAATATTGCCTGCTGTGCCTGCTTTGCTTTTTGCTTGGCTCAGGCCTAATTATGACTAAATTTATCAAGATTATTATTTTTTCAATAATAAAATAATTAAATCGAGCAGCCCTAGGTTGCCATGCCCATAATATTGCCCAGTGTCTGTGTGCTCATAGATACCAAGAAATCCAAAACCAGATCTTGGAAACAGGGGAATAAAACAGCATACGTCATATAACTGTAGCTTTATATGGGACTTTATAATATGATCCCTTTACAAGTGGCACAATTTGCCCACAACACTTCCCTTTGGCAATAGAAGCACAGATCTTAAAGTGTGAAGCGCACTACTGTTTAAAGTCCATCATTATATCTCAATTGACACACTTCTGCTGCCTGTATGTCCCTAAATACTGCTTCGTAGTTCACCCTCACCCTTTAAGTGTCTAAGACCACATTTAAAATCTGATACTTGTCTCTTGTCCTACAGAAAACCTATCAAAAACTTTAACAGCAGAAAACTTGAGCAGATTTCACCACTTGAGAACTGTCCCTCCCACACACACAGCCTGATTACTGTGAGCTTTGGGAGCTGTGTAAAGGGGAAGTCGTCCCCTTGTGATGCAGCAGTCCCACTATTTCCTGTCTTGGCTGTCATTTGCTCCCACTTGGCCCCACTCCCCTTTCCGACAGTCTGACAGATGCAGGTGTGGGGCCGTCCTCCAACAAAACACTCAAGCCAAAGATGTGGTGGGTGTATAGAGAAGAGTGAGGAGAATAGATGAAAATTTAGGGGATAGGGGGATGTAGAGAAAAATAAAACAACTATAGCGATGCATAAACACAACAGCAGACAAAGCTCTAAACAGCACTGTAAGGTCACTTTTGCTTTAGCCTGTAGCAACATGTTAGCATTTGAGCATATGAACACACTCCTGAGGATCTACAGGTGTGTCCCGTGCACAGGAGATGTCCAGAGCGTTCTAATCAGAGCTTAAGTTGACATCTCCGCTCAAAACATTAAGCTAAATGCTGCCATGTATAAATTTCTGATCAAGACTTGCCTTGTATCAGGTATAAAGGAGGAGGAAAGAGCCTACTGCATGAACTCTGACATGAAAAAGTAAATATCCCTCAATTGATCTGCTATATCACAGGTTATTTTAATGTGAACTAGCTAGATCTAAATAATCTAAGCATTATTATTCATCCAGATGCTCTTTAGGGTGTATAGATTATCTACACAAGTACAACTTCGAATACTTCAAAGCACCGTCTGAGCAGTCATCCCTTTATCCCGCCCTGCAGCCATCTAAAAGCCCAATGTGTATTAATAATGGGGATACTGATCTCCTTCCCCTTCTCACATGCTCGCCCTGTTCAAAAGGTACATTTATAAGTCAATTTATGCAACGCCTCTTAGACCTGAGGTTATATAAGATGTGCTTTTCTGTATCTGACCAAGAGTTACCTCCCTACATGGAAGACAGCTTCTGCACTGTACGGTACTTTTACAGTTCATCGCATAGTGTCACTGCCTTCCCCTTTAAAGACTTCCTAATATCAGAGTATTAATGACCCACCTCTGTCCAACATAAACAAGAAATAAGGCAAGAAAAAAAAATTAACACAAAACTACATTTCAGTGCCTCAAACATCACTTCTTCCATTACTGCAGGCCAACGGTTTGTGAAAGACGACCACTGTACTGGACTGGGCAGCGTGGACACTGGGGCTATGTGCTGCTGAGGAGGAGGAGGAGAAATGGACAGAAGTGAAAGAGGAGTGTGTTCACTGTCTTAATGGCACGCTTCAGAACAGTCCAAGTAATGACTGGACTGGGCCGGGATGGGCGGGTGACTTCCTAACAGTAAATACTGTAGATGTTGTTGCATGTTTGCCAGGCAGATGTGTACAGCTTCAATCCAGCACCCACATCTATAAGTGGTTTTCTAGGGACCACAGCTTAGTCCTGGTTTTCGTCCAGGTTTAGTTCTGGTTTACACCTTGTTTAGTCCTGGTTTTAACCTGGCTTAGACCAAAGCCAAATATTTTCTCTAGTGAGAATGTTGAAAATGGTCTAAAATCTGCCCATCTTGCAAAAAAGTTAATTCACCCCAGGCCTAAAAAAACTGGTCTGTGTGTTTACTGTCAACACTTAGTCGCCACTTGAAACTGTGTGCCTCTGGACTGACCACATTTTTAAGACGTTACTCAGACTTTAACAATGCCGATGAAGAGATCGATGACAGGTGACGGGACGGAGCTCACGCCCTTAAAACCTGGCCAATCATCTACAGCACACTAATGTGTAAAGATAAAGGCAATGGAATTAAATAAAGATGGACGATGACTCATATATGAAAAATTCACTTCTGGACTCTGGGTAAACTGAATATTTCCATGACAGTAAGTTACTATTGTACAGAGAACTAAGAGTACAAAGAGTTTACTTAAAAGTGTATTTTACACCGTTGGGTCAAGTGACAGGGGCTATAGTTAAAGTGGCTGACAGATATGACAGATTAATAAACTCATATCCAAAACATAATTTCCTGCTTTTCATGATTTCAGATAACAATTTGATTCTTCAGATATCTTGTTGTAGACCAGGGGTGTCCAAACATTTTTTTTCACTGTGGGCCACGTACTAACAAGAAATATCCGGAGGAGGGCCACTCACTAGAGATGGCAGATTTCACTTGACCATAAAAAAGATTCCACTCATCTGCTCCTTTTCTTTCAAAGGTCTCCAAAATTAACTGTTCACTCGGTTACTTTGGCATAGGTTTTACTCTGGATGCCTGTCTGCAACATTTATCCAGGCTTGGGTCCGGCACACACTATGGCTAATAGTATGGGCCATAAAAAATGGTCCGCAGGTTGCATTTGGCCCCTGGGCCTTGGTCTGCAGGTGAGAGAAGTGCTCAAAATCAGTGCTTAGATAATTGTAATGTTACTTCAAAATAATGATTCAAGTAGAAGTAAAAGTACTAAATAAATTATTATTGATTAAAAGTAAAGTATCAAATTCATCTCAGAATTAAACTAAGCCTGCCATGCACCGGCACTGAGACAAAAAAATACTTTTATTCCTTTTCAGAATTAAACTTTTTAGTCAAAGTAAAATATTCTCATCCAAAATATACTTGAATAAAAGTATGTTGTTAAAAATCTGACCATCTTAAATTTATTCATTCATCCCCTCCCTATAAAACGTGCATACATCTCTGTTGGCCACTGTCAAAAATTAGGTGACCACTCGGGACTGACCACATTTTTAAGATGTCAAAATGTGCCACACCAAATCAACATTACTGTATTATGGCTCACTCAGGAGTACTACCTGTATATTAATGACAGTATGGCAAATACAAGTAAGGGTCTTTCTAACAGAGTGAGCACATTTTTAGATGATGACTACTCCACAACATTGCAACACTTCATCAAGGAACTGGCAAACTCGAAAATAAAAAGTGTTAGGCATTCAGGACAAGTCAAAACAAATCCTAGCTTCACTCTGACTTGGTGGAATTAAAAATACCTGCAACCACACGAGTGCGCGAGCAGCAGTGTCCCTCGTGTCCCCCCTCAAAAAAACTCACCTTGTACACTTTGCCAAACGCGCCGTCGCCCAGCTCTCCCACTATCTCCCATAGGTCGTTGGGGTTGATGTCTCTGTGTACATGCTCGTACTGCTTCACCTTCCTCTTCATCTGTGTCGGCAGCCGAAATATGTTGTGGAATCTGGAAAGTGCCATCTTGTATCCAAAATCCAAAACTTAAAAAAAAAAAAAAAAAAAAACGGCGCTTGTTGGGTCCTTTTACGCACGCCGAGACGCGCTTACGTCCAAAAACTCTCTTATCAACTCGTGTTTAGATTTCACTCCTACGTCCTCTGGAAAATGAAAGAAAAGCGTAAAGAAAACCACTTAAAGCGACTTCATCTGACTCCGTCCATGTCACCTGTAGCGATGCGTGGAGTCTGCGGTTGTCATAGTCCCACTGAGCAGCTGTGGTGCGTGGACTGAGCGCGCGCTGACCACCTGCCGTTATGAGCACGATGCAGTTCAGCTGATGCCTGGGCAACTTGTTACTTTCACGCCGTGCGTAAAAAGCCCCACCTTTTTTTTTTTTTTTTTTTTTACACTCAGCGGCGCCCCCGCTGGCGTCACGGAAATGTAGTTTCTTCAGAGGAACGAGGCTACTTAGAGAGCTTAGAGAGCGGGTTAAAGGACTTCACATCCGGGTTTGAAGGTGGGCGTGGTCTTTGGAGGAGACTTTGAACGCCTCTGCCCATCAATTAAAATGTACCATAAGACAATAAGTACATGAATTAACTTGAGTGTCTTACTATTAGAACTATGGTCGTTATTTTTTGTCATATTTTTTAGTAGGTTACAGCTAAATGACATAAAAAAGGTTGAACATGTAAAATGTAAGAAAACATCTCTAAACTCTAGCCTAGTAAATAAAATGTAAAGTTTTATTTCACCTCTGCTCTTGGTTCACTGCTAAATGACCCTAAAGGACAGGAGGTTACGTTACGTTTTCTATGTAGTGCTACGTCTCCTCCTAGTGGCAAATGCTGGTTAATGGACGTCCATGCAACCAAGTAAAATAACCTACCCAGGTCAGTATTTTTGTATATTTTATTTGTGTTTTTTGAAATGAAAACCACACATCAGATGTTAAGAGGCCCTAAACTGAAGCAACTTGTCTCTCAATCAGTTGGTAAGCTAGATTTGTTAATCAAAAGATATATTTCTTTTACATTTTAGATATATTTCTTGAGTCCGTCACACCTTGCCCACCAAATTGCACAGCTTGTCCCACTTTTAGTACTTTTTGAGGTAGTCACCCTAGCCCCAGGCCCTTATCATAAATAAAAACATGTTCTGAACACCCTAACTGATTAAATAAAGGTATAACACACAAATAAAACTAAAAGATTACATTAAATCTTTGTTTATAGTTTTGAGATAAACTGCAAATTATGATGCCTGTGTTTTGATATGATTTTATGGCATGATTAGTGAGTGAGATGTGGGTTAATATCTCATCCAGGACTGAGTGACCTCCATCCTCTGCCTCATTTGCACGCCTCAGATGGGATTACCAAAAACAATTAACTGCTGCATTGACGCCTATATTCGGGCAGACTGGAGGCAGCGGGGCAAGGCACTGCTTTGCTCGCTCATCACAAAATCACTGGGCAGAGTGATGAGCTGGAAATTTAAAGAGAAATATTATTTTTTCTACATGTTTGGTTAAGGATTGTCCTACAAATTAAAACACAGAATATGGATGAATTATGAGTGTCTGAAAAGGATTTGCATGTTACAATGTTAAGTTAGAGATTTAGTGTAAACAGGTGCATGACTAGAAGTTTGTAGAGGTGCACTAAAAAGCATAGATTCGCTAACTTTTCACACCAAGTACTACTTCAAAACATTTGGCTCTCCAAGTGCATCTAAAAAAGCACGAGACATCTAAGTCAGGACAAAACCCGAACAAGTCTACGACTAAACCATCACTTTAAATTTAATTCCCAACCAGAATAAGACTAAAACAGGAATAAAACTGCCTCTAAATTAAACTAAATGAACTGCAAAAAAACTCATACTCGAATGGCCCAGGTGGGATACAGGTGTGGCACCCATGAAGCTGTCTGAGGGGAAACTGAGGACTGGACATTTAATTTTTCTGCATTCTGCTGAACTTATATGCATCAGTTTGTGCTTTTTATGACCAATTTCCTATATTTGTTATGATTTTTACTGACTACCAATGTCCCACCTCAGCACCTCTGACCCCCAGGACACGCCCCTGCCTGTACCACAGTTTGAGAACCTCTGCTTTAAAAGATAATGCTACACCTTTTCAGAGTTATCAAATGAAAAATACAGGAATATTAGCAGTATATTGCAGGTATAACATGATCTGTAAGGGTCCTGTAGTTCATAGCAGTGAAGCAAGTTTAGACAAGTCAATGACAATCCTCAGAGGTTTGGCTTTTCCCATTAGGTTAGACTTGTCTCCACTGAGTCTGTGCTTTTTAATGAACGGCAATGCAGCTGTTATTAGAAATGAGAAAGTCATGTTTAAGCAAAATCCAACGCAAAAATCAAGTAAATATTGCACTCCAACAAATGATGAAACAATTGTTTACACGGTACACTGTTATATGTGGTTAGAGTTTTATTTGTTAAGCCACAATTTTAATGAAAACTGTTTAGAGTCGAGCACAAGGCAGATAGTTTTCTGGGACTCTTTCTGCAGAACATACTGTAGCTTGTTGCTGGAACTTGACATCTCTTCTGTTTAGCAGCTTGGTAAATATGTTTTTTTAGTATCAGTACTGTGGTTTCTCCAGAGCTGCACAGTCATAAATGGTGAACACCAAGTCCTGCAAGAAGAAGACATGAGATAGATTATCAGCACATACATGCACAGTGAATTTTATTCAACTAGTAAAAATATGTATAAACGCTTTTAGTGCACATTTTAAGGATCAGTATGCAGAGATTTTTTTAAAATAATAACTGTAAATGTGCTCAAAATTTATGTGATTTGCAGTGATTTGTTGACTATACATCAGGCATAGCATTATGACCACCTGCCTAGGGATTTGTGCCAGTTTAATAAGGGGAGAAATGGTGATGCTGGGTCAGAGTTTATCCAAAACTGCAGCTTATGTGAGGTGTTCCCAGTCTGCAGTGATTAGTATCTATGAAAAGTGGTCCAGGGAAGGAACAGGAAATGCACCTGGGGAGCAAAGGTTGGCCCGTGACCCTGGCTGGTCTGATCCAACAGACAAGGTTAGGTTCCTGAAGACGTTAGTGCAGGTTTTGGTAGAAAGGTGTCTGAATACACGGTGCATTACAGTTTGTTGTGTACGGGGCTGAATATCAGGCAGGTGGTCATAGTCATAATGTATTGCCTGATCAGTGTATGTGGATGCATAAAATGTTGATCCATTGCATGTATAATTATTTCTTAAAGCAACACAACAGCTAACAACAATAGACCCAAAAACCTATAACAGCTTGCCTAAAAACATGCACACAATGTCTTTATTTTTGACATTTTTATACACCTATAGCTACATTTGAGAAGTGCTTAAATAAAACAAATCAAATCTATATTCTGACTCATCCTCAAAGTGGATCAGCCTATTCTCCGTACCCCACCTGTGTCCCAGCTATAATTTTGCCTGTAATAGTTTTAAAGCATAAAAAACTCCCATCTTTCCTCTCTAATATGAGCCTGATCCCATTACACGGGCCTGTCCCATTGGTCTCTCTCACCCCATGGCACTTCTCGGACATGATGATGAAGAGCTGTCTCAGGGTGTACCCCATCCTCCGCACGTCCCGAGTGTAAGAGCAGCGTCTGTCCCTGAGCCCCTCGAGCAGAGCGATGTACGTTCTCATTTTGTACATCACACAGGCGTTCTGACAAAAACAAAAAACAAAAAAACACACAGCAATTATACTTTCTGGTCACATGATCCACAGCCGCCACAGGAATGTAGCGCTGACAAAACAAAAACATTCATTCATCTTTTTCTTCTGCAGGGGCTGGAGCCAATATCCCAGCAACTATGGGCCTTAGGAGGGGTACATTCTGGACAATGGGCAGTTTGTCTCAGGGCTGACAATGACACTGACCATTCACTCAATATATTTACATTTTGATGCAATAAATTAATAAGAGAGATCAGGATGGTTGTCACACTTTTTACTCTAGTGTAAATTACCCATAATCTAAACCTCTTACAAGAGTCATTCACATATTAAAAGCTTAATCTCTTGGCTTCAAGTGGATATCCCTTGCTTTTTTAGACCTTATTGTAATAAAAACGTTATTAACTATCAAAGACATTCTGAGCCACTGTGACAATCAACCAGTAGTCAGTATTAAAATCAAAGGCGCGTCAGTGCAAAAAATAATTTTTAAAATAATATGTGTAACATTTTTGTTTGTTTTTTTTTGGAATAAAAAGACAATATAGGTTTTAAAATACATCATGATCAGTGCCTGATGTGTTCAAACCATGATGAAAACAAGGCAATTATTTATTAGAACTATACTTTGGGATAAGCTGTAAAATGGAAGAATTTACAGTGGTGAAAAATATGGCATTTTGACCAAAGCTGACTGTTTTGTTTAATATGAGCATAACAACAAATTAATTCAAAATTGTTGTAGCCTTGCCAGTTTATGACTCATGTGACTACCAGCCCCTGGATCAGTGAGACAACCACCCCCAACTGAGCTCAGGACAAAAATGTTAAGCTGGCTACTACATGGCTTTAGACAACTTAACTTAAAGCTGTGATCTTTTTCAGCAGCAAAAACCTACAAGCTTTTAAAACAAAAACAAAACCAACAAGAAAAATTACTCAGAGCCATAAAAATGACAAATTATCTCTTCACCTGTTCTAAATTTGAAAATGACTATTGCAAAATAAGCAGGATGTCCAACCAAATAATGGATAACATCATCAAGTCACAGCGCCCTCTAGTGTGGATTCAATAAGCAAAGAGACGAGCAACCTGTGAGACAAGCCCCGGTCTCCTCTACATTATACTCACATGGACATCAAGATACAGGTCAGGCATGTGCGCCATGCAGCGACTCTGCAGGAAAACAGAAAACTATATTAATTTTCTATGTTTAAAGGAGCCCTATTATGCCAAATAATTTTTTTTAACTTTTAACCATGTTCTAATATGTCATGTTGCTAATAGATGTGCTAATAGCCATTTTATGCTTTGTCTGTTCCCATCATTGCCAGCAGGGGGTGACAGACACCTAATCCAAACATTATCTGCAAAGTCAAAGTAAGTCTCCCCCAAAAGAGGATGGGACATTATACATTAAGTTATAAAACATAAAATACTAACGCAAAGGTGTCCAAAACTATTTCAAAATGGCTAAAATATCATAATATAGGACATTTAAATGCAAATATATATGATACAAATAATATATTGTTAAATGTCAGTTTGCATTTGTTGATTATATTTTTCTTCTCAAACTCAAGCTGGTTAATTTTTTTATCTGGCTTTCCATATTTTATTAGTTGTTTGACTGGATAATGGAAAAACAAACAAGCAAACAAACAAAAACACACAAATACAGATTTATATTATTAATAAGGCCCATGACTAATCTTATGATGATTCAAGGGCAGAAGCAAAATATTTTTAAGCAAAACATTAAAATTTTACCCAGATATTTCCATGTTAAACTAAAATAAAATAAAAAACACATTTCAGTCTAGTGAAGCATATAGCAAAAGAGAATGTGTCCTAAACCCATACTTACGGTCTCGTAGTGAGCTTTCAAGTAGGCGGCCCACTGGGTGACCTCCTGTGCCATGCCCAGGACTTTGGAGTAACAAGTCGGTGGGATGAAGGGGTAGCTCTCCATCAGAGGAGCCACACACAGGAGCAACAGCAGCTGGGTAAATACAGCCATCACTTTACCCTAAACTAACCTACAGTATGTGTCTGTCCTGACTGAAGCCACGTCTGCATGTGGACTGGGGTTTCTTTGCCTTTGTTTTTCTCTGCGTAATTATACAAGAGCTCAACAACAACACATCACACCTCACTGCAGAGGAGGAGCCTGAAAAATACTACTGTTTTGATACTATAGGCCTACACATGGAAACAGATTTATCTCTTTATGGCACAAAGGGGTTATAATATGCAAAATCAACTTTTATGAGCTTTCCATCATGTTATAATGTTGTTCCCTTATCAAAAACATACCTGGAGTTGTGTTTTGCTTCATTCATGCATTCATTCATTTTTTTTTTCATTCATTCTTTAAGTAATCTTCTTGGCACGGCCGTTCTGCGGTCTCAAAACGCTAGGAGCCATAAACTGCCGCCCACTCCAGGAAGCACTGACCAATCAACAAGCCCTCATTCATTTGTCAAAAAAAAACCCAAAACAAAACAATGTACAGCTCTGTTTCCACTGATTCCTCACACACATTTTTTTTTTTATTTTGTAGTAAAATGGCATCATACAAAAAGTTTAAGGAAGTGAATTATGTTCTAAAGACTCTGCTGCCCTCTGCTGGTCTCTTCACCCGTTTCTTAATGGCACCAATCAAGTACTTATTAAAATATTCTCTTTTAGGCAGATAATGTTTTTAAAGATTGTAAAACATGCTGCTGTTCTAGAGGTGACCAAGACTGATTTAAAAATATGAAGAAAAACCAAACAAACAAAAAAACAATATATTTCCTTTAAAACAATAGTTAGACTTCAAATAAGATGAACCTCGAAACTACAAATTCAACTGCACATGGCCCATTTTTGGGTCCTAGCCCATGTTTTTAAAGCTACAGCTTTAAAGTAAGCACTGATCACATGCAGGTGAAAGAGAAAACACAATCAAACTGTATGGTCTTTTTATTCTGCATCACACAGCTTAAAATTACCTTTATTTATTATCTACTACTTATTCCTTTGTGTTCAATGCACCTAGTGCTTTAACTTTTTTAGGAGATGATGTTTAATTGACACATTCTTCTGAAATAAAATAATTAGAGGTGTAATGATATGTTTTTTACAAGGATACAATATGTATCGATTAGAATTGTTTTGATATGATTCAAGAATAATATTGGCTAATTTGGAATGATGTCCGATCCAATTCAACGCCTTCATTTTGATAACCATACAACTTTTTTGCCAAAAATCATAAAAGTTTACTTTCAAGTGTAGCATCATGGCTGGACCTGATTATGTCCAGAAGACAGAGAGTGAAGAAAAATTAAATATAACATTTTATTTAATTAAAAAAAAACCTCAAAAATTACACCCACAAAGCCTTATTTGGTTTCATTTTAACATGCAAAATTCTAATATCAATATTTCCAATATTATTGATTTCTTTTCCATGTTTATTGATATACACGTCCTAGAAAATTATGCGATTCGATAAAAAGTAATGTGTATCGATATGGCTGTGTTGTAGGAAAAAACAATCCATACATCAACATAGTTACTGTATCGTTACACCCCTAAAAGTAATATTAAAATAAAAATAAAATTCTCATTACTTTCTGGGCACAACCATACACTCACCATTTTTTGTTTAGTTTGGGAAATTAAGAGACGTTGGTGCAGAGTCCATGCATAAAGGCCAAACTCACAATCTTCTTGCTGTTAGGCAGGACTGCAAAATACTCTGCCCCCACACACGTTGCATATCTCCATATAAATATTAATAGGAAAAGAAATACTTGAACAGATTAGTATTGAAGAACTTGAAAAACTAGGGCGACATAAGTACCCCCTCTGTACTAAGCCCCCTTCTGTCCAGGTGTGATCTGACACAGTAATCACTCGTCTCATTTGGAGGAGCCATACATCCTGCAGGTGCTGGGGCCCAACAGGAAATAACAGCGCTCTAAGTAGTACTCATGTGTGATACTTGTGTGTACTCTTGGTCTATGTAAAGTGTTGGGGGGTATTTCCCTTGCTTTAGTATTGAGATGGATGTGTCCCGGGCAGCATGGAGTCACGAGGGCTATAAGATACTGTGTACAGTGTGTTGAGTAAGCATATCTCCAAAAACCATTTAGCCTCAGTGCTCTGCCCCTCTGCTTGACCTTGTCCCATTCAATTAACACAGGACATGGGTGACCGTCCAAGTCCCTCTAATGGATGAATGGCTTTTACAGAAGCTAATGGCAGTGTAAGTTAATTTATGATGACTGGTAAAAGGGGGAACCTGTGCAAAAAGCTCTATACATGTACATTTTATATCTGTGCTTCAGATGTGTCAGCCCATGTGTTCTGAGATTTTACTTAAATGTTCTCTTTATCTTCTATATCCTCGTTATTCCCAAAGAAAACTTCAACTTCTTATGCTTTACAACCTCTGCCAACAGGAGGTTTGTGTATAATAATGTAGAGCTGAGCTGCACAATATATCACAAAATTATCGTTAGCGCAATATCAGCAAACGCAATATCCGTATCGCAAGAATCTAAATATATCGCAATAACACTATGGTCTTCCATCTGACAGAGATTTACACTGAAGAATCATTTTCCACCAGAGCCTTAAAAGAAAATGTGTTGTGACTACATAAAAATGTTTAAACAGTCCAGTTTTAACAGTAATGTAATTGATTTTTATTCCTGGTTTAGTCTGTGTTTATTTTTGATGTTTTGATTTTGTCACTGTTTTGACTTGTAAATACAGGAACTTACATTTTTGTGAAATGTAGTAAATTTAACTTTCTATGATCGAAAAATAGGCTCTATTTTCAAATATCGCAATAATATCGTTATCGCAATTTTCAACATAGTTATCAAATATCACATGTTTTCTCCATATCGTGCAGCCCTATAGTAATGCTATTTTTCTACCAACACTGGTCTCATTTATGGCCTTCAGTGGCAATAATGGATTTGGGTTAGCACAGTGCTATATTTTTTCCAATAATAGTGACAAATGTGTACTGATTTTAGTAGTGGATTTTGTCTTTTTGACAAATACTACTGCTGTCAAATAGGAGATTAGTATAGTATAGGTATAGTAGAAGATTTAATTGCCTGAGGAATAAATGAATGTTTTATGCGGTTTCTTTAGACCTAAGGCTGTGCCTTTGCCCAGAAGGCAACGACTCAAATGAGGAGCTGAGAGGGTGAGCCTTTTTGCTTTTTGACTCATCTGTCTGTGTACAGGTGCTCCAGGCTTGGCAGGGTGATCCCTAACAGCTTACTGGCTGTGGTGACTATTTGCATTAAGTCCTTTTTTTTTTTTTGAGCCTCTGGAAGCATTGGCGAGCCAACAAATGCTACAAAAATTTGCAATTCTCTTCATAAAAGCAGAATAAAAATTTAAAAGCATTTTGGTACGGAGATTAAAAGACAATAGTTTAGTTTCTTTAAAAGATAGTCTCTGCAATACAATCCAAGAGAAAAAGACAATACCAATACCAAGGTACTTGTAGCTTGTGACTGCTCCCTAAAGTCTACTGACAATTCTTTGTTTTTTGTTGTGTTCAGAAACAGTTCTGATTTGTAGTCCAGCACTGGCGCATGCTCCTTCTCCTCATCAAACAGAAGACGAACGAAGGCTGTGTCAATAAAGTGACTGTTTGGAAAAGTGCCTGCATGCAGAATAAATAGGAGTGATGATAAAACACAGTCATAATGCAAGCAATAATAGGTAGCAGTGGCAGTGGTAGCAGCAGTAATAGTAGTAGTATTAGTAGCAGCAGGTAGTATTAGTATTAGTGGTAGTAGCCTGACACAAGAATGAGTAGTAGTGGTAATACTAGTAGTACAAGTAGTGGAAGTAGCAGTAAGTATAGGCCTACTTTCAACTTAAATAAATCTTAGACATTACATAGGAATAGGGATATGGTTACTTTTAGTCAAGTAACAATTGTACTGACTACTTTTACTTCTACTTGAGTAAAAAAAAATCAGAGTACTAGCATTACTTTTCTTGAGTACAGATTGCGAATACTTTATCTCCACCTCTGACTATTACTTTAACATTATTTAGACCAGTCTCCTGTCCTGTATGTGTGATACAGAGCTGCTGAACTGTACAGTATGTAGTTACCCAGTGCGGGCTGTAGAGGGCGCTGTGGTAATGACCATGACCTGTGACAGCTCTGACACAGGAACACGTTTTCTCCCAAAGCATCGGCATTTTCTGTCTTTCTTCTCTACTTTTTTTTTCTAAAATTATGCACATTCAAAAACAACAACATATTAACGTACAAAGTGGTATTGATTTTTTTTTTAGCAAGGATGATTTGTCATTTTAAGGCAAAGTGACGTGCCAAAACTTCATAACACGGGTTGTAAACCGCTTTTTCTCCAATTTAGACGATATATTTGACCACACAGAACTTTTATGTTAACCTTTTCGTGAAAACTGTAGACAGTGAACCCTCAGACTCAGAGGAGCAGCACCACACATCAGTCTTTCTATGCCAGCGCTGGGGAAACGTGCCTCTCCAGACGCACGCTGCGACCAGACCAGTCCACACCACAGCCCACTCCGGGGAGGTTGCAGGCAGCGATGTGGAGGTCAGTCGTCAGCCTGTCGTCTTTACAGCCTTTATTATAATGTAACCCCTTATTTTTGGGGGGCATTTTTCGTGTTGTTTTCTTTGTCTCGAAACGCACTCTTTCCAATTGAGGTTTACAGTCACGTCTTTCTCGCTCTCGCTTCTTGGTTTTACGCTTTTGTGGCATCCAGGTGTCCCGTACGTCTCATCTCCAAAAAACTGCACTGTTGCTCTCTTCTTCTCGTCTTTTCTACGGGATAGACTAACCTCCAGGACTGAACTGGACGTGCTGAGAACGAGAGGTACGTGCCCACTCACTGTCCCACACGGACACTAGACAGGTTTGCAGGGGATAGATACTTTCTATTCACTCCATGTTGCCAGATTTGATTAAAAAAAAAAAACGTCCTCTGCGGGGAAACACTGCAGACTCCTGGACTACAGAGTTTTGAATATTTCATTTCACCCAAAGAGGGGTATTATTATTCACGTTGGCTTGCAGTGACCTTATCATAAAAGCCAGCAATGACATTCATAAGAGGTTTTTTCCCTTTGGCTCTTTGAATGTAAGACGAAGAAGAAGTTTATCTTCTAGCCCCACACTCCAACTCTGAAATTTCATTACAAGACAATACAGGATGGTGATATAAGCTTGGACAAGACAGTATGGCTTATTGTGGCGTGGAAACTGTGAATGAAAGCTCAAAAGGCTAATATATTTCTGGTTGTATTGTCTAGAGACGAGGGAAAATTAAATGCACAGACCAGAAATGTCACAAAGTGTAGCAGAAAAAAAGAAAAAAAGCCAAAGGGAAAACCATTTTTACAGTACAGCAGTGGGAAAATTGATCCATTTATCACCCCCTACAGTAAGTGCCCCTTTGGGAAGGATTTCTGAATAAAATAAAAAAGGTTGAATGACAGTGGAAGGACGGGAAGAAGGAGAAGTGATAAGGCAGTACAATAGAGCTGCAGGGGTAAGAAGTTTTTCATATTTTGTTGAATAGAAGTCCCATCTGTGCAGAAAGAAACTCACTGCTACTCACTGCAGTTGTTGGGTCTTTGCTTTGTCGTTTAACACAAAAAAAGCACAGTATTAAACGGCGTTTTACAAGTTTTGTCAGAGAAAAAAATGGTTGTATAGGGGGCGCTCTACAATTGCAGTTACTTCATTGAATTTGGGATCAAGAACTGATTGGATGCATTCAGGGAGTTGTGAGTTGTAATCTGACCCAAGAGAACATGTTCCCCATAAACCAACCCCCACCTCTTAAGACTTTATTATTTATATACTTTTTATATAATATGTGTAAAATAGACTTTCATTTAATGCAGGTTAATCTCCAAAAATATACATAAATGCTAGAGGTGGGGAAGTTAAACTGACGCGGAAATGCTGTCAAATGTGACGTAAAATCTAATTGCGGTTGGAAGAAATCAGGGAAATCTTAATAAAAAATATATTTATAATGCATGCTTGAGAGCTACAGTGACACTACTCCGTATCAATTGACAGTTTGGGTGAAACTATTGTTTTTAACTGTGTTTTTGACTCATATAATAGTCATAATACTGCTTCTGATCTGCAGAAATTGTGATGACGACCCTGACTTCTCACAATAGGGAATTAATCATAACAATACAATCACTGCCAACAGTTAGTCATATCCTTTATGCTTTAAATCTGCAAATATTCACCTCTTAAATGGCTCAAAGTTATACCTGGTTCCTGTTGGGGCTGTGTTTTCTAACCTGCGGTATGAGGACCCCTAGGGGTACGCCAGCACTTTGCAGAGGGTACATGGAATTACTTCACAATTTAGATAATAAGACATTTTTGTGATCTTTTCAAACTTTTTAACAAATTGTTTTTTTGGGTTTGATAGCTTGTTTCAAAGAGGAGTTAAATCATTTTATATACAAGTTTAAGATTATTATGTATGATTATTATTTATTTTGAACATAAAATATATAATAAAATATGAAAATGTAAACAGGGTTTATATTGTTATATTTTTATTTTAAAAGTAGGCAGATTATTATTTTCATTTTGTTTATCTTTAATTTAAGTTCAAAAGAAAAAAAGCTTTTTGTAGAATCATCATCAACACGAGATCAAAACAACTGAATAACTGCATTAGGATACTGTAACAAAAACAATATATTGTAATTTTTTTGAACAATATGATTTTGGAAAACCTCAGGTTTGTACCAATACACCGCCAGATGCACAAACCTTTATGAAATACATTTTTTAATAACCAGAACAGTGAGAATTTCACAAACAAGTTGCCTTTTTCCAACGAGCAACAAAATGAAAGTGCTTGAATTTTTTTTAATGTATAAAATATGCTGTCTTCTAACAAAATAGTTTCCATTGTAAAAGAAAATACCAGGGCTAAAATCTGTCTCAATCAATAATATTAAAAATCAATACATCAATTTTGATACTGATAAAATATAGGCCAGAATCATCATATAAAAGCTATATTTTCCAGAGTCTGTGTTTTTTACAGCGCTGGTTCCTGTGCAGTCTCTAAAAGCTCCTCTCTCTCCTCTGTCCCTCCTCCTCTGCTCCCTCCTCCACCGGTGTCATGTTTTTCTGTCTTTGCTCACAGGTTACACTCTCAGTTACCAGAGGGTCACAGCCACAAACCTCCTCCTCTTCTCCTCCTCTTCTTCTTCTCTTCCTCCTAAAAAAGTCTCTCCTACTCTAACGACCATCAGCACCTCCACACCTCCGCCTGTGTTTGGAGTAATGTGTGTCAAGGTGAGGAGTTAAAGAGGCAAGAGCGACGCCGGGACCTGTTCCAGTCAGAGGCAGAGCGGACGGCAGCGGCACGTGAGGAGCGCAGAGTGGATGTGTGAGCGGACCAAACGGGCTATGAGTACGTCCCAGGAGAGGAAGAGGGGTTCAAACTAAAGGGAACAGGAACCAGGGAGGGAACGAGGAGCAGCAGACATGGGGATCGGACAGTCCAGCAAGGCTCCGGTCACAGACGAAACGGATGAAGGTAAGCACCTGGATGGGTGTTCAACATGGCTATTGCATTATTTCTTCATTGAATTAGTGATTTTTAAAAAGATGCTTTTGTGGCTTACCAGTTCAGCAGGGTATTTTGGTCAAAAAACTTTACCTGAAGTGAAACAAATTTTCTCTTATTTAAAACTTGAGAGAACAGTGCGAGGAAATTTTCACAAAAGCAATACACAGCGCAGAAATACAAAATGATCAATTCAAAAAATTAACTTTTTTTTTGTAATGATTATATAATATGATTTTAGATTTTATGAGATAATGAAGTTTGGTTTTCAAACTGTAAGCCATAATCATCACAATTAACATAAATAAAGGGACTATATGGTGCATTCATGTGGTCCTCGGAAACTCTGGAAAATGTTTTTAAGAGCCAAAAAATGCACATGAACGTCAAGTCAGAAAAAGAACTCGGGCTCTCGGGTCAAAACCTGCTGCTCGACTTCTCCTGACGTCATCTGCTTCATGGACAGAGCAGAAAAGAAGCTGATTTATTAATGTGCGTTCTTTGACTAAACATGGCTAATAATATGAGTTTACTATAAGTTGTCGCTTGCATAAAAGTAACAGAAGTGCGTTAGAAATGCTAATTTTTGCTGGTAATTTATTTTACTCCTAATGTCTAAATGTATTAACATTCAGTTTTTTTATTTGTGAGAAGGCTAATTATTAAATCTGACTGTTAGCTGTGTTAAATGCTAATTAACGTTACAGACCAATAACTTTGCTGGTCCACATGTGGTTACGTCAGTATCCTGACTTTCTGAGATAAAAGCACATGAACATAAACAAGTCAGGAAAACAACTTCTCATCTTGGAAAGAAGAGCTCCCAAGGACCAAATAAATGCAGCAATATTATGCTTTTAATCACATTTTTAAAACGATCTTGGTTCCCACTACATCTGCATTTGGCAATCTTCAAAAACTTAATGTAAATAAAAGAAAATGTTTTTAATAAGTACTCTACTGGTGCCATAAAGAGACCAGCAGAGGGCAACAGTGTGATGCACTCTTTTGAACATAATCAAAGAAAAAAAAGAACTTCACTTCCTTAAACTTTTTGTATGATGCCATTTTACTACAAAACGAAACATTTCTGTGCGGAATCAGTGGAAACAGAGCTTTTGGATAAACAAATGAGAGCAGACTGGATGTAGAGGGTTGCTTTGTGGCAGAGGCAGAGGTTTGTAGAAACAAGTGTTCTGAGGCCTCAGAAAGTCATCACCAGAGAATACAGGATTACTTAAATATGTGCAAATGAAGCAAAACACAACTCCAGGTATGTTTTTGATGAGGGAACAACATTAAAACATGGTAGAAAGCTCAGAAAAGTTAATTTTGCTTAACATAGCCCCTTTAATTTTTGAAATATTCCCTTTGTATGTACTTAAGCTATATAATATATACATATTACTTTAAATTAAACAACTTTAACAATAATTTGACTTTTCTACTGTATGGTAATTAATTGATGTACACCTGTATGTTATCATGAATCACTATAGCCACTATTTTTTATTGTGTACATTTCTAGCTTATTTCTATTTTCTCATTTATTGATATATTACTGTTTGTGGGAGTTTATGTATAGTCATTGGCCAGTTTAGTGTTTTTGCTGTACTATGGCTTTCTTGTTTGTTTTGTATTTATTTTTTGTTCTGTTTTGTTTTGTTTTTTTGTGCTGTCTTCTCTGAAAGCTTGATTAGTAATGACTTGAAGCTCCCACTGATTTAAATTAAACCAGTAAAAAGCAAAGTGTCTTCAAATTGTCAAATAATAACACACATTTGTTTTATTTAAAAATGACAACCTGGACACATAATCAGTCAGTTTTGAGAAATATTGATTGATTAAATTGTTGTGAGTCCTGGAAATCTATTGTCACTGATGACAATCATGATGGCCAGTCATAGTTTATTTATAAAATGACTTCACACAACTTTAATATTGTCAGTATCAGATGTTTTTTTGTTTTTTTTTACTGTAAGAGGGTGCAGTGATCTAATAATGAGCACAGATACAGTACGTCGTGAGTCACCTACAGAAATGAATCCACTAATATTTTTTATGACTTGACACTTTTATTAGCAATCAATGAGAAAGATCTAGGAAATATAACATATAATAGGTTCAAATTTTAACAAGCGACTGTCTGTCAAGAAAAAGTAAAAGGAATTAAACAGCCTCAGCATGCCTTTGAAGATTATGACAGATGACATATTAACTTATGTATGACGTATGTAAAAAGAAAAAAAAAAAACCTTATTTGAAATGTATGATCTCAAACAACAACAAAAAAGTGCAAGACATGCTGATCATGTTTGCAAAAATACTGTGCTAAAGTCAGAAATTGCTTCAAAATTATGAAAACAAGCCAATCTCCAAAAACGCTTGGATGTTTTAACATTCTCTAAGCCTCTTGCTCTCAGCACGGCGGTTGTGGGTTCGACTCTTGGGCTCAAACTCTCTGTGGGTCCTCTCTGGTCATTCTGGCCTCTCTCCCCCTAAAAAAGACATGCATAGATAAATTGGTGAATCTTAATTGGCCCATAGTTGCTTGCTGTGGCTCCAGTGACCAGAAATACACAAAATAACTGATGAAAGAATGAACAGTAGTAGTATTTCTTTCTAATAAATCAGTAATAACCACTTCCTTTCCTTACCAAGCTTAAGCAAAAATAATTAGTTTGTAATTACCAGTGAGCTTGGATATAGTCTGCAATTTAGCTGTTCAGTGGTATCTTGTGGTCTACTACTACTACTACTACTACTACTACTACTACTACTACTACTACTACTTCTACTACTGCTACTGCTATTACTGCAGCTCCTACTTGCAATTGGTTTTGATGCACTTTGCTCACAGCTGTGTTCTGGCCTTGGTGTGGCCATGGCTTGCTGCAAGTTACGACTTGGTTTGAAATAATAATTAATTGATGAAATGTGGTACTTCTCTATTTGGCTGATTTACTCGGTTGGGACTGTGTGCAGAAGACCATTAAAGATTAAAAATGCTCAGAGAAGCTTCACTGGGAATCAGCTCCGTTAAGAGGGATAACCCTGTGGTTTATAGAGACTTGCTGTTATTGCACATATACAGTATCAACAGCCAGGCATTTATTTGATTGACAAAGCCTCAGGTTGAACTATATTGTGCTTCCCTTTGTGAGCCTCTGTCTGAAGAGAATACTATTTGAATTTATTGATCTGAGACTAAAATTAATTCCACTTTGGCTGCAGCTCAAGGCTTTTGAATAAGTGTAGGATTAGTCAGAAGTGAATGTGGCTTTTCGATGTTTGTCAGTAAGAAGTGTTCCTGTAATGAAAAGCTTATACTGTGCTGGGATTGGATCAGGCTGAAAGATGCTGTGCTTTGATTGGTTTTGAGCAACAACTTTTTGTAGTGTATTTATTTTAAACATGTTATAATGTTGTTTGCACCTCAAAAACATACATGGAGTAGAATTTTGTTTCATTCATGCTTGTTTTAAGTATACTGAGCCTGTCCTTTATGAAGATCTAAAAACACTCGGTCTTACCAGTCTACGTAGACGTCAAACCAAGAAATGCGCCTGCATGTTTCTAAAGCCCATACACCGTCCCCGGACTCTAAAACTGCAGCTATCCATTATTTTGACAGTCGAGTAATCGATTCATTATTTTGTCAAAGTAACTTGAATAAGAGCTACTCTTGCGTCTCTGCATATTTTAATGCATATTTGTCAGTTAACATTAAGAAGTGGATTTGTTCACATTTTGATGCCTTACATTGCAAATAGCATTGTAAATGTAGATTTATCCATTAGGACAGTGGTTCCCAAAGTGGGGTCCGGGGCTCCTTGGGGGTCCGCGAAGGTACTACAGGGGGGCCCCCAGAGGCTGTCTATATTTCAATTTCAATTTGAATTTATTTTATTTTATTTTATTTTATTTTATTTTATTTATTTATTTATTATTATTATTATTTCAGACACATGGTTTTGGTTCATAAAAACAAATAAAACATACAAAAATATAAAAAGTCAATGAAAATATTAAGTACCTAAAAACATTGGAAATTAATTACAGTTGTATATTTGTTTTAAAATATAACTTTAAAATAACTTTTAATCAGTAATCAGTGTTTTTGTAATGTTTTTATAAAAAAAAAAAAAAACACCACAGAGTCTTTTGAATAGAGGGAAGTTTTATCGTTGGGGGTCCGCGAGGGATTTTTGGAACTTTAAGGGGCCACGACAGTCTTGACTTTGGGAATGGGTGCATTAGGATATAGCCTACTAATTATATACTTACTTATACGATATAGGCTACTATTATACACTAATTATATATTTGTTCAAAATATTAGTATGCTAAAATTGCAGTAAAAAAAAAAAAAAATAGTTGTAACCCTCTCTGCTTCTAAAAGTGACATCTATTATAATTTATATACCATGCAAGACCTGTTGAAAAATGCTAAACACCATTGATCCCACGTCATGGCTAATTAGCATAGGCTACATAAACCAAGTTACCGCTGCAGGCTGCACTTCACACTACGCTGTTTATCTTTGTTGCCACCTACTGAAGGAAGGTTTTACAGAGGTAATACAAATCCTCTGTAATTATTACTGTTTTTAGCAGTCAGCAGAGTCTCCAGAGTCAGTAGGCCTATTTAAGCTGCTCTGTGTGTTAGCTGTAGCATTAGCCAAACAGTGCGACGCTTGGAGGACGCTATTTCCTCTAATACTTCTTTCAGGATGGTGCTGTCTTCTACATAGTTTCAATATACAATTAAAAGGCTAACTACAACTCAAATTTATTCCGTTTATAGCCCAACCCCAGCCCTACTCACGCTAGTGTGGTGTGCATTAATCGTGCAGAAACATTGTTCTGTGCATACAAAGTTCCCAGCGCTATGCCCCAGGCTTGTTTACATTAATTAAACAAAGCTTCGAGGCAAAGCATTTTAATCAAAGCTTTTTACTAATCAAATTACTCGAATACCTCAATGAATGGTTGTTGCAAGATTTGTGAGTTTATAAACATCTATCTTGTCAGGCTTACACTGATTTGTTGCGTGGCAGTGCTGCAACGAGTGGGCAGGTTTGAGGTTTGCCGACAGTAACAAGCACTTTTACTGACACATGGCATCACCGCAAATCATAACATATGCTGCTATACATTCGCTAAAACAACAAAAATCCTCCAACAACATTTTATTACATTGTTTTACTATCATAGCAGTTTGTTGTTTGTCACAAGTCGTCAAATTTGAATGTGTCAGTGTCAAACTTTACTCCATCCCTTTAATAAGCCCTTCTATTCTGTCTAATTATTCTCTCCTCTTAACTAAAATTATTATTCATAGTTAACCTTTTGTGCATTTCTTGTGGCATTACAATAGACTTACTTTGCCACAGTGCACGTTTTCTGGACCAGACTCCTGAAAACTGCTACAGTGATGTGAAAGTGAGCAGTTTTATTGTTTCTTATTAGAGAAGGCCCCACTCACTGGAAACACTGTAATCCCCTCGATGGTAAAATGTGCGTCACCAAAAGAACCGGGATCTCCGTCTGAGGTCAGAGCAACAACGAGGATGGTTTCCATGGCTTTGTTGTTATTGCATGACATTGCAGAGTTTCTATTATTACTCTAAAGAAATACAATACAAGATGAGGGTCAAGTGGTTGCAAAGAGGTTAGTCTGATGCAAAAGTCTTTCCTTTCGGATTTTCCTCTTCAGGATCGCCACAGCAAACCATCTGCCTCCTGAGCAGTGGTTTGCAAATTAATTTGGCCTCGGTTTATCACTGGATGCAACCCTTGCTATTTGTCCAGGCTTGGGGCTGGCACAGAGAGTATTCAAGCTCATGACCCACTGGGGTTGGATAATACAGTGCTACATAGAAAAAAAGAAGAGAGTTTGTGTGCTATTACCTTACTGTATTAAATTGCATGGTTATGATTGGGCTACTGAATATACTCTAGTTTTTTTTTACTATAGTAAGCATGAGCAAAATTTAATCAATAGCAATTCAGTAAGCAATCAAAAGGCTACTTTTCAATTAACCTTGGATTGCTGTCATAGCCCAATCATACTGACAATGGGAACAATGTGGCATAAACTTTTTTTTTGCCTCTCAATAAATAAATCTTCAAAATAACCCTTTATGACAAAATTGTAAGAATAAGAATAACATTTATTTTTTAAAGTAATTCAGCCACAAGTGTACTTTTTGTCAGTCACAAGCCTGGATAAAGCAACAGGAAGGGCATCTGTTGTAAAACATATGTCAGATGATCCTGCAAATCACTGTACGCTATGGGCCAGTGGTTACCCTGGAAGGAAAAAAATGAAAATAATCTTTTTATTGAATAACAGTTTATTTTGCTGGAAATGTTGTTATTGGGTAAATTTAGTGGCTCCCTATACAGTAATGTTCAAAAACCAATATAGTTGTTGTTGTACTTGGATTGCAGTTTATTTTCTCAAGGCTTCTGTTTCACAGAATGTGCAAAATAATATACAGTAGCTATATCTTAAATCAGTGGTTCCCAAAGTGGGGTCCGGGGCCCCCTGTTGGGATGCAGAGGTCCTGCAGGGGCCCACCAAAGCGTCTACATTAAGTACAAACAAACGTTTGTTTAAAATTAATTACAGTGAGGTATTTATTGAAAAATATCACTTACTTAAACACTTTCCAGCCTACAGTCTGTGTTTTTGTAATGCTTTATCAAGTTTATCAGTCAAGCTTCATTGTTGGGTTCCATGCAGGGTTGTCTGACTCTTTAGGGGGGCCCAGTGCACATCTTACATCATTTAACATGTAGTATCTTAGAATAAAATCAAGCCACAAGGGGTCACGAGCCAGTGAACCTTTTGTACCAGTCCCAAGCCCAGATAAACAGAGAGCAAGTTGGGAAGTTGTCAAGTTAATATGCAAATCATCAATATGTTTTCCATACTGGATTGGTGGAGATAGATAGAGGCAGATGTTATAGGCAGATATTTTGTTGTGAAGACCCCTGAAGAAAAGGGGGCAGACAAAAGTAAAGTAAATGAAAGGAAAGATCTAAGAAACACTGAATAAATAGCAGACTCCAAAATTGCAACAGCAAAAGAATATTTCGGGCAGCAAAATGTTTTCATGTCTTTGGACCTTAGTAGATACAAAAATCGTCTTTATTTTGAGTCCATATGAGCAGATCCATAGAGAAATGTGTGAATATGTGTAAAGGTGAGCTGTGTCCGGACTTGTTTATCTCCTCTGAGGATGAGATGTACCAAATGTGTGGCATATGTTTTCCACTGTGTGTAACTAGGATACTCTTGTTAATGGACGGGGGCTGTTTACTGCTGATCCTGCCTTATTCACACTGTCGTATAATGCCCAAGGGTTTGTGTTTCAGTTGTCAGAGCAACCACGAGAGCGAGATGATGTTCACACATCACGAGGTCCTTAAGTGATTTCCAGACTTTTGAGAAATAAATGGAAAGCACCATAAAGAACATGTGCACATTCAGATCAGGGCTATTTTGAAACTTGTTGTCAACAAATAACAAGATGTCTCAGTGACAGAGTTAAGACCACACTATCCAATTATAGAAGAACCTAGTTATGACCAAGATTGTAACTTTTTTTCATCAAATTTTCTATAATTATTCATCTTTCTAATTATTTTCTTTAGATGTCACAGGTGGCAGGAACTTATCCCAGAAACTATGGGCCTCAGGCGGGGTAGACCCTGGATAAGTCATTCAGTAGGGGCAATTTAGAATCACTAATTAACCGAACATGTATCTTAACAGATTCTGAGTTGGCCGACCTGAGAATGAAACCCACAACCTTCTTGCTGAGAGGCAGGCAGTTTTATTTCTATAGCCCAATATCACAACAGCAGTCGCCGCAAATAGTTTTATAAACAGTCACACAGTCAAACATAAACAATAGTTAAACTAAACAGCCCTAGAACATCCTGTCCTTAGACCCTTCTTCTCAGTGAGGAAAAACTCCTAAAAAAAAACAGCATTTAGATTTAGTATTAGATATAAAGCCCAAGCATTATGTACCAAACTCACTAGACTATTTTTACCACAGTAAATCTCATGTATTTACATTTGCTGTAGAACAATGTCACATTTGTAGCAGGTGCTAAGTCTGAAAAGTTTCATGGACTTGTTGCTTTCAAGCTAAACCTAAAGACCAAGACCATGCAATAAATAGAAGATACCTGGCAATATCCATCTTCTTCAGCTTCATCCGGGGCTGGGTCATGGGGCAGCAGGCCATGCAGGGACACCCAGACATCCCTCTCCCGGACACTTCCTCGAGCTCCCCTGTGGGAACCCATAGAGAGACATAGTCCCTCCAGCATGTCCTAGGTCTTCCCTCGGGCCTCCTTCCGGTGGAACAATCCCGGAACATCTCCCCAGTGAGGTGTCCAGGAGGCATCCGAAACAGATGCCCAAGTCACCTCATCTGGCTCTCCTCGATGCGGAGGAGTAGCGGCTCTACTCCGAGCTCCTCACCTTAACATTCAAAAACTACAGATCCACTCTCAACACTTTTGTCAGACAGTTTATGAGCACTCAAAATGCATTAATAACATTAAGAACCCCTGTCTTCTCCGAGTGCAAGCAAAGATTCTTAGACCTAGACGGTTAAAAAGTAATCTTACAGTCCATTATAACACAAAAAAGCCTTATTTCAAATTTTTCAAATGTCTACTTTTTACACTTGGTGCTCTCTTGCTGACTGCATGTAAAGGATTGTGCATGTTGTTCAGTACAGTACATTCCTTATACAACACTGTTTCTACTGCTAAGGCTTTTTGTGTCTTTTTCCCATTTCTCTCTTTGCTGCACAGAATTTGCAAAAGGTGGAGTACAAAAACCAAATGCTAATGCTAGGTTAGGTTTTTCGAACTACAGAGCAAACACATTTTGAAGAATTATAGTGTTAAGGTGCAGAAAGACACAGTAATGTGCAGACGATGGGCAATAATGGTCTCAGAAAGATGCAATTCGTCCTGATCTAGGGGATGAGGAGGCATTACTGAGGTGATGATGTGGACAGAAAAAAAGGACAGCCCCACAGTTTGACAAGAAAAGGCCAGGAGTGGAGAAGACCAACACACGAGATCCAACTTAATTAGTATCTGTCAGTCAGATTGACAGGAAGATGTGTTTGCCACCCTCAGAACTGCTGTCCATGTGTCTGTAAGCACTAATATCCACATCACGCTCATCTGTCCATCATTTTATATTGCATTATATTGCTTTAAGTGTTCAAAGTTCTTCTAATGGTTATGTATGGCTCTTCTTATCTCCTGCAATATTTTTGTGCTGCAAAGATTTAAATGTTGAAATATTGAAGTAGTTGAGATAGATATTTATATATAAAAGTAGAAGGTTAGCGCTCCTGCTTCACAGCAAGAAGGTCCTGGGTTCGATTTCCGGACTGGGTGAGGCCTTTCTGTGTGGAGTTTGCGTGTTCTCCCCATGTGTGCTCCAGTTTCCCCTGCCACTAAAAACATGTACAATAGGTCCCCCATGGGGCCAGGACTCCCCTGTAAAAGGGGGACTTTCCTGGTTAAATAAAGGTCAAATTAAAAAAAAAGAAACATACCATGTACCAGTAACGTTTTCTTTCACTCACCCCTGTTTTGAGTTTGATCCTCTTTTCTCTGGCATGGCTGTTCTGATCCCTCAAAATGCTTGTTTCTCCCGCCTCTCACACGAAACCCCGCCCACTCCAGGAAGCACTGACCAATATACAAGCCCTGTACATCCAGTCTGCTCTCATTCATTTATCCAAAAAACAGAGTAGAATCCACTGATTTTGATAGTAGTACAATTACTAAAATGGCATCATACAAAAAGTTTAAGTGAAGTTCCTTTTATTCTTTAAATTATGTCCAAAAGACTGCAGCAGTCTGCACTTTGCTGCCCTCTACTGGTCTCTTCATCTGTTTCTTTATGTTTTTTATCTTTTCAGTAAATTACTTAATAAATACATTCTACAAACATTCTCGTTTAGTCAGATAATGTTTTTAAAGGTTGTAAAAATTCAGTTTTTTGACCATAGCCACTTGTCCCAGCTATTTTGGGGTGTGAGGTGGGATATCTGGACATTGGCCAGTTAGTCACAGAGCTAACACTTAGCTAACACAGTGTAATATACAGTACGTACTGACAGACAACCATTCATGCTCACATTATTTAAAATGTAAAAGATGCACTTTGTGTAACCCCGTGAGTGATTTGACCCTAGGCTAGACAGCAGACGTTCCTTATGCCTTTTTATGTGTGTATACAAAAGTACTCCTCTCATTCTTTGTATGTCTTTGTGCTTCTCAACCCAAGCAGTCTTTGTGTACAAAAGCCATTCATGTTAGGTCTCCCTGGATACAATGAAAGCAGAATAACAATTTTCCACTTTTTTTTTGTTCCTTTGTAAAAATCAAGATTAATTATTTCATGGTCAAGTCTTTAAGTTAAAATACCATTAGGTCTCTGGATCCTGTATTGACCTTATATTCTATACCTCCAAAATCCTCATGGCAGTCAAATATAGAGGTGGGAAAAATATAAAATATATATGTATATTTTTCCAAGGCATCGATTGTTTCTTTAAAATTATGCTGAATTGATTCAAAAAAGCTAATAATCAGAAATTTATAAGACTACAAATTATTAAAGTAGGCTATGTCCAATACAAATCTTATGCTACTGGGCTGCAAAGAGTCAGCTCTGACAAATGCTAAATTAATTTGTAACTGCAACATATCAATTATTTGCTCTCTAGTTTTGTTTTTTGGAGTAGAAAATGTTTAAAATTGTGTTTTGGATATAAAATATATAATTAAAATGAATTAATGTTGAGGAGTGATGCATGGATGAATCGACGTATTGCTTTTTAATTAAAACGTGGGCCTCTGAATTGAAATCGAATGATGAGATGTCATAAGATTCCCACCCCTAGTCAAATACTGTAGCTTTAAAATATGCATTGGCCACACTGGTTGCTTTCTTTCTAAGCAACATCCATGCCAGAACTTCCCAAGTAGTTCTGCAGAAAAATGTCCTCTCTTTCTGTGTCTATACTCACTACACTACGCCATATGTGTCGTTTGGCCTGGATGTGTATAATCCTCTAAGTCTACATATGGTGATGAAAGTGGGCTGGGTAAACACTGCGATGGTGCGATAAGAGGAAGTGCCAGAGATATGTGACTAACAGAGCAGAACATTAACTGTCACATCCAATACGTCGCCGAGAAACTCCAGGCTCAAGCTCGGTCTTCTCTGCCATATGTGTGCAGTTTTAGTGTTCTAGAGACTGTGTTGTGTATTCGTCGTGGTCATATATACTGTAGCGCAGGGCATCAGGTGCTCCATTCCCACGGAAACGGGAGACAGTGAAAAAAACATGTCTCCTGGTTGCCATAGCAGCGAGGACACAAACAGCTCCATCAGGTTTCAATTGGAGATAAATATGAACGATACGGACCAGCAGCTTACAGGGAAGAAGACAAAAGAGACAACTGTATAAAGCATTGCTGCAGGGTTTTGCCAAGGTTTTATAAGCATTAAAAAAGCAGAGATGGAAAGTAACTGGATTATTTTACTAAAGTAATACGCCTAAAATTGTATTACATTTTGCTAAACATTATTTATTTAGCACATTTTAAAGTAAAAATTGTTATAAAAGTACATTTTCACACTAGTAGTAGCAGTGGTAGGAGTAAGAGTAGTAGTAATAGCAGTGGTAAGAGTGGTAATAATTGTATTTGTAGCATTTGTATGCATAGCAGTGTCACTAGTAGTAGTAGCAGTTGTAGTACTAGTGGAAGTAGTAGCAGTAGTAGTAGTGTCAGTAGTAGTAGCAGCAGCAGTTGTATTACTAGTGGAAGTTGCATTGATGTAAGTTGTAGTAGTAGCAGTTGGAAGTAATAGTAGTAGCAGCAGCAGCAGTTGTATTACTAGTAGTAGTAGTAGTAGTAGTAGTAGTAGTAGTAGTAGTAGTAGCAGCAGCAGCTGTATTACTAGTGGAAGTAGTGTACTCTCCACTTAAATAAACCTCCAGTATTTTTTTTTACTTTGTTTTTGTGTTGAGTCCTTTTTCTTCTACTTAAAAAAAATATTTTGAAGTAGCCTAACTGTACTTTTACTTGAGTACAGCTTGAGTACTTCTTCTGCCTCTGTTAAAAAGATAGGCCTCAAAGTATTGCATGTTATGGGCAGATATTACATTTTGTTGCTCTACGTCTTAGTCTTTTTAAATGTTGTAGATAATATGTAACTTCATAAACAGATGTTTGCAAACAAAAAATTTATGTCCATTTATGTCCATTGTCCTATTTCTAATGCAGTACATTCAAGGGAGGTATCACATATTTGTGTAATACTTTGGAAGTAATAGTTAAAAAAAAATAAATTACTTAACAAATACAAATTTTATTGAGAGTGTAGACATGAATTTGGCGTTAAATTTGATCACGAGCTGCATTAAAAAGATCTTAAAACAAACGTTGCCTTACCCTGGTCTCCTACAGATATATATGTGATGCCAGGAGATAAACACATGCTTCTGATAAAAGACATATTTGCGCTAAAGGTTATATCTATTTCCAGCCATATAATGTAAGTGACTCCTGTTTGACTTATGAGAATTGCTTTGTGTGCCATGAAGACCTCACTGTGCTGGAGCTTAACTGTAAGCTCAACCTCACAGTGAACCCAGACCAAACTGTTTATCTGCCGCCATTTGTCAAAGGGAAATGCACTGCGTCTTTACTGGTAATGGGCTGTAAAATTGGGCCAGTTTCTTTAAAATGTGTGCTGCACCCAGATATTTCTATAAATATAAATCTAATTTAGTCTTAAAAGCTCTTAAATATGTTGATTTGAAATCTGCTGATGGTTCAAATTTTATTTTGTAATAAATTTTAGTGTAATTATATCTTCTTGTTTTTTTCTTTTCCACAGTCAACTTTGACCATTTTCAGATCCTGCGGGCCATTGGGAAAGGCAGCTTTGGAAAAGTAAGTACATGTCTTTCTTTAAAGGGCTTTATTATGATTTTTTCAAACTTTTTGAAATAATTTTGGACACCTATGCATTAGTTTTACCTTTTTATAACTTAAAATAATGTATATGTATGGAAAATGTCTTCTTTTTGGGAGCTGTTACTTTGACTTTGCAGAGAACACTTGGAGTCGGTGTCAGGTGCCCCCTGCTGGCAACAGTGAGCAATGGACAGAGCATAAAACAACCATTTCGCACAGCTATTAACAACACAACGCTAACAGATAGATAAATGAGCTGACTACTTCATGGTGCAGGATCACTTCCTGGTTTGTGTCTACGTAGATCTGTGAGATCCGTGAGTTTTCAGTCTTGAGAAATGGACGGCCACAGCATACAGGACTACTGAAACTTGCATGAATGAAACAAAAAACTACTCCAGAATCACAGAATAGGGGACTGTTAATGTATATAATATAACTCATTATGCAAAGACTGACTCATTATATAAAAGGCAATGTGATTAATGATGTTGTCTAAATGGATATCGGAAGTGTTCTAAAAGACACAAAAGCATAATAAACAGAATATTTGTCAGAGCAATATAAGTTTTTCCAGGCATTTATGGTTTAGTGATTCCTCCTCTGCCATCTCCTCTGTTATAAAATAGAGCTAGGAATCACAGGGTACCTCATGATACGCGATACATGGCTCATGATACTGATAATGTCAAGCTATGGCTGATATTGCAATTATCAATATATATATATGTAAATACATGGCCACACCTGCCACAGCAGTCCTGGTGAATTTGAGTTATATTTCTAGGAGGTGCACCCAAATGCGAAGGAATAAACTGCTAATGCCAAATGGAACTGGATAAATATTCTTCCATAATTAAATGTCTCACACACATACAATACAATACATTTACTATCTATTTATCATTACAACTGGGCTTGTATTTCCTGTGCTTCAGAAACACAGTACAGTGACACACTTTCAAAAAGACATCAGTTTTTAGAGACAGATTGCATGTTATATATATATACATCAGTAATCTCTTTTCATTTCCTCAGAGGTCAGTAAACATATGGCCTTTCTGTGAAGATATGCTGTTTCCTCTGTCAGACTGTTAACGCTGATTTTGTACACAGTCTGTTGCGTTCATGTTTAATTTGCACTTGTGAGGGAAAAACATACATGGAATTAGCATTTTTATTTCCGCTTGTCACTTATACGCGGCAATTTACATCTACTTACTCGCAGTGGCTTTGAGCACATACAGACATCACTGAAATGTGTTCTTCAGCCTCTCTCTAAAACTAAAGACTAAGCTAGATCTAAACCAG
The DNA here is from genome assembly GCA_020698575.1 of Bostrychus sinensis. Lineage (NCBI taxonomy): Eukaryota > Metazoa > Chordata > Actinopteri > Gobiiformes > Eleotridae > Bostrychus > Bostrychus sinensis. The sequence continues at coordinate 11,854,637 of CM036244.1, read as the reverse complement.
GACTAAACCAGGATTAATCTAGATCTAAACTAGGATTAATCTAGGTCTAAACCAGGACTAGACCAAAACTAAACCAGGAGTAGGGTTAGACCAAAACTAAACTAGATCTAAACAAGGTCTGAACCAGGATTAATCTAGGTCTAAACCAGGGATAGACCAAGACTAAACCAGGAGCAGACCAAAACTAAACCAGGACTAGACCAAAACTAAACCAGGAGTGGAACAAGACTAAACTAGATCTAAACAAGCTCTAACCCAGGATTAATCTAGGTCTAATCCAGGACTACACCAAAACTAAACCAGGAGTAGACCAAGACTAAACTAGATATAAACAAGCTCTAAACCAGGACTAAACCAGGGTTAATCTAGGTCTAAATCAGGACTACACCAAAACTAAACCAGGAGTAGGCCAAGACTAAACTAGATCTAAGCAAGGCCTAAACAAGGACTAAACCAGGCGTAAACTAGGACAAATCCAGCACTAAATCCGAAACAAAGCAGGTCTAAATTTGGTCTAAACAAGGTCTAAACCAGAACTAAATCAGGATTAAACAAGGTCTAAACCAGGATTAGATCAAGAAGACTATACCAGATGTAAACAAGGTCTAAACCATGGACTAAAACAGGAATAAACTAGGACTAATCCAGAACTAAATCAGAACTAAGCCAGGAGGACTAAATTGGGATAAACTAGAACTAAACCAGGATTGCACTAGGTCTAAACCGGGACTAGACTGAGAAGACTATACTAGATTGAAACAAACTCTCAACTAGGAATAAACTAGGACTAATCCACCAGGACTGAATTGGGATAAACTAGAAATAAACCTGGACTTAACTAGGACTAATCCAGGACTAAATGAAAACCCAATCTATTTATCTAAAACCTAACCAAATCTAAGGTCTAAACCAGAATCAAACCAGAGTTAAACAAGTTCTAAGCCAGGACTAAATTGGGATAAACTAGTACTAAACCAGGATTACACTAGGTCAAAACCAGGACTAGACCAAGAAGACTATACTAGATCGAAACAAACTTTAAACCAGGACTAAAACAGGAATAAACTAGGACTAATACACCAGGACTAACTTGAGATAAACTAGAAATAAACCAAGACTAAACTAGGACTAATCCAGAACTAAATGAGAACCAAATCTAAGGTCTAAATGAGAATTAAACCAGGATTAAACAAGTTCTAAACCAGGACTAAAACAGGTCTGAACAAGGTCTAAACCAGTGTCTAAACAATAGAATAAAGTAGGACTAATCCATGACTAAATCAGAAATAAATTAAGTCTTAACCAGGACTAAATATCTTTAAAAGTTTCTGGTGGATATATGGATATTGCGGTCGTCAATATCGTGATAAATGTGCATTATAGTGTGCAGCCCTTCTGTGTCCCGTCGCTGCCATGTTCACAGTCACGTGCCTGTTGTTCCCACACTGCAGCACATCGAGTGGGACAACACTTAAGCAGACTAATCACAGCGGACCACAAGCTGTTTGATGGGAGGAGTGATGGCATCGGGACGGGGCTGATTAACCGCAGCCAGCTGGTCCACGGATCACTGTCTTAGATCGCAGTAATCACCGGCTTATTCACACTCGGAGCACGACTACCAACAAGTGGCGTAGCGTAGGGAGGCGACGCATATTGAAAATGTCTGCTCTTTCTCTGACGCACAGCCGAGGAAAAGTGTAGGTAATCAGACGGTTTAATCAAGCGCTATTAAGTGAATATGATGCACAGTGACAGCGGGTCGGGGTACTCCTGGTGTTAGATTTTAAATTCACAGCATCAGATTTTATTTCCGCCAATAGAATAAGCATAATAAGGTATGAGATTTCCAAACTTGAGACCACAACTTATACCACTTTTTTTTTTTTTAAGGATTTGGTCTGGAAATTAAATATTTGCTCAGCCTTATCTTGTCCCTGGACTACTCCTTACACATGACACCATGGAGACATTTTTATTTGTATTTCTTTATTGGTAGATTGTGGGGAGATTTTAAAGAACTTTTCCAATTTAGTAACCAGCTACAAGGGGTCACAAGCCAGTGTACTCTTCGTGCCGTTACCAAGCCTGGATAAATGGAAAGGGTTAAATCACTGCACTCTAGGAGGCAGATGATTTGATGTGGCAACCCCAGAAGGGAAAGAGGAGGACCCAGTTTTGTCTAAAAACACTCTTTTGTCCTTAACTAACCCCTCGTTCACTACACACAGCAGAGCCAGTTCATGAACAGAGCCACAAAACACTACACACTACACAACAGTTTTATTCTGTGTTTATTAATGCTGGTGAATGAAGTGTAGTGTAGACTTCATGGTTGAAAACTATAACAAAAAACAAAACAAAAAAAACAGGAAAAAGAGTTCAGGTTCTCAAAATGGCAGCACAGTGGTACCATGGTCAGCACTCAATTTTGTTGCCACACAGCAAGAAAGTCCTGGGGTTTGCTTCCCAGACCATGTGGGGCTTTTCTGTGTGGACTTTGCATGTTTTCCCCGTGTCTGTTTCCTCCGGGTGCTTAGGGTTTACCCTGCCACCAATGGGGCCAGGACTCCCCTGTACAATAGAGATCGGGATCCTGATGTCACATCGATGCGTCACGCAAGATATATTCAATAGCAAAATAATGGAGCAATTTAGGATGTAAATTACTCGAGTTAGCATTAGCACAAAAGTATTGTGATACTAGTGTGTGATAAATATTCACCAAGAGTGACAAAGCAGGTAGTGTTGTTTCAAGGCTTGTTTTTTTTTTTTTTTTTTTTTTTTTACAGCGCTGTTTCTAATGCAACTCTATGGCATTTCTCTGTCTGTGACCACCAACATGGCAGATTCATCACTCAATGGTTGTTTTATGACATAGGTTCCTGATCTCTATAGATTCTTAATCTCAGTGGGACTTAGGATTAGGGGTTAAATACAGGTCAAAAAAAAAAAAAAAGTAATAGTCCTAACATGCACAATAGGCTAATCCTCTAGCTAGGTACTCCTGACCTGGATCCTGGCTCAGGAAGGGTCCTAGGGCGCTGCACTTGCGGTCGCCCACTGCTCCTGACAGGCTGCTCCAGTGGCACTGAAGGATGGGTCAGACGCTGAGGACAAATTTTCCTCCCAGAACAATAAAGTCTGTCTTACCTTACCTTATTACATAATGATTGGATTATCTGTTGTCCTTAACACAAGGTACACTGTCTACAAGCTCTCTTAGTAATTTGTAATACCAGTTTACAAAAAAAAAAAATATGTGTAATGTGATCATGTTTTGGACCACTTTTGGACCATGACCAAATATGCCATGCAAGTCAAGCAAAACTCTACCCATCCAGGAACCATCATAGTTTAGTTGAAGACTATGTAGTTACAACCATAGAACAAAATATGTCCCATTTAGTTTCTGATCATTTCTTGCTCTTGCAGTGAAGGATAAAAACCCAGTTACAGAATTGCGACATATTTTGTTAAACTGCTGTACACAAGCTGTAGTTCATGCAGTCTGGCAGAGACATTTGGACGTTTTCTCTAAAGATGTGTTTGCTTTAAGAGATATGCAGCATTGCACAAAACCTGTGAATCATTTTGACAGCTTTGAAATGATGAAAGCATGAGTCACAGGAGATAAAAGTATTTCTGATGGTATTGAACATATCACTAAAGAAACTTGGTTTTGTTGCAGGTCTGCATTGTCCAGAAGAAGGACACCAAGAAGATGTATGCCATGAAGTACATGAACAAGTTAAAATGTGTGGAGAGGAACGAAGTGAGAAATGTACTGAAGGAGCTGCAGATCATGCAGAACTTGGAGCATCCTTTTCTCGTCAACTTCTGGTAAGTCAAAGTGACCTTATACATTTATAACAGGTTATTGGAAGATGGTTTAAATGCCCAAAGCCACTGATGTCATTCATATATAGTAGTATAGTATATATAAATAGGTTGCAAATGTCAAAGGGGCAGAGACTAAACAACATAGAACTTGAATTAAATTAGAGTGGACAGTCGACCACCTCTAGCTAGCTTGGTTGGTCATCATATTTATTTTTATTTTTTTTTGTCTTTTCTGTATTCTGTTTGGTTCCTATCAATTTGAGTTGGATTTCCATGGAGATGAGCAAATAGACACTGATTAAACGACCTTTGTATGTAGCTGGATAGACATACAACCAATGAGCAATGAGCTTTCAACAGCTTTCATTATCAGCAAATGCAAAACTAGCATAAGCTGCCTCTGGACTGGTGCAATAGAAAACAAAACTCTGAGAGAAACAAAGCATTAAATAAAAGCCAGCCAACACTGATTTTGGTGGAAATAGGTTTGAATGGAAGAGGTTCCAGATGCACTTTGAAAGTAAAGAGTCCGGGCTGACAAGGGCAGGCTGTGCACTTACTACAATAATACAGGCCAGAAAATCAAAGTGCAGATTTTCTGAAAGCTGACTGGTGGCCTTCAAGTTACTTCTGACTCATGTTGAAAAAAAAAAAAAAAAGCTATTATTACAAGTTCGTAGATCTCCTGTTTGTGACTTTAGAGCAATCCAACATCGTCTCCAAACCATACAACTTAGTCTCAGGCTGTGTCCAAACGTCAGTCCCTCGCCCCTAACTCCTCAGTCCTTTTATAGTCCCTCACTATATAGCGGACTACACACTATTAACTCTCACACTGTTATGTGACTCTGGCATCTGTCAAAAAAAGTTCGGCAAGCTCCGCTGATAATAGGCTTCTGTGATACAGACTAGACTTTAGCAATATTTTAGTTATTTATAGATAATAATTGTATGTGTGATATTTAACATGAATTATCACATTAATGAATAAAACAGACCGGATTATTGCTGCTCTTTGCCTTAAGAGAGGAAGCTGTCACCTGTACAGGCTAAGGTAAGCTAACATTAGTGATTTTACCATAACCATAACGGTTTATTTAAGAGCTATTTATTCATAAATATAGCCTGACATAAGTAAAAACAGTGTTTCTAACTGGTTTCATTCAGACGTGCTGTGTACAGTTTAAAGTCCTGCTGTGGTCCTGCTGTTCTCCTCTGAAACTCGCAAAGCATTCTGGTCTATATTGATCGTCTAGTGACCATCCGTGTTCACTACTTTTCAAAATGCATTGTGGGAAATTTTGAGTGCACTATTTTTTATCCACTAGACTTTGGGACACCACTACAAAATGATGTGACCACTCTATAGTGCACTCTATATGAATTAAGGATGACATTTGGATACAGCCTCAGTCATCCAGCTCATAGTTAAAATTGTTTTTCCTCCTTTAAGCACAGTTGCAAAGACAGACATTTTTCTCCCTCCTTATACTGTGGGTGAGGCTGTCTGTCTTTACACTAACTACAATAACCATATAATCATAAAAGTGCCAGTTTTCTCAATGATGTCTGTCTGATGACCTTGCACAAAGTTACAGATGACTCATGTTAGAAAAATTATGGATTACTAAGAAAATAAATTCTTAGTAGCAGTGCGTGTCTTTCTATGACTCGTGTTTGTTACTTTGAAGCAATCTGCCCTTTACTGTAAGTCATACAGTTATTTGGAGTTTCTGAGATCACATTTTTCTTCAAGGATACCGCTTTTATTTGCCCTTTTAGACCCTTTCACAAGCTTATAGTGACAATTAATAGATTAAATAACAAGTGAATAACAATTAAAAACAGCTAAACACGAATACGCTCACTGATGTTTTCCAACCTTACACCACGTTACACACATGCAGTCCATTGGTTGTCATTTGCTAAAACCATTGTGATTATTTTGACAGGTATTTTTTTCACAAACATGAATAATTTTGGTTGTCATTTTAACAGCATAATCTGTGTTATTTATGCAACCTAGCATTTGTCATAATGTCATCCTACTCTGGAGGTGTACCTCGGATGAGTCACCTTACAAACTATTTCTTGTTTTTTGCTTTTGAGTCATTCTAGATTTTTGTGACAGTACAAAATGTTGAACTCCATAAAAACATCCAAAGCTTGTGGTTATCATTGTTGCCCCATCAACCATTTCAATGACTTTTATATTCTGCTATAAAATCAGTGAATATACAAGCTTACACTGCCTGAGTCCTAGCCATTAAAAATGCATTTAACCAGGTCTGGTTGGTGGCTGTGTGTGTGTACGCATGCATGAAGGTGTTGTCCACTCAAGAGCAACGTCTCACTCCCAGAAGCTGCTAAAAGGAAAATGTAGTTTGTTCACCGATCCGAGCTCAACTCTCACAACCATGAATGTTTGAATACACTGTGTGGCACACTACCCAAATTTCTGAGAATGTGATACAAAAAGTTTAAGTTTAAAAAAGCTCCCCTTTTCTTTTCTTATGTATTGTATTGTATTGTGTTTAGTTTAGGTTGATTAGTGCTTTGCCTCTCTTTTTTTCTCTGTTTTTCTTTTTTCCTGTTGTTCTGCCAGCCCTGGTATTGGTATCTTTCCAGTTGGACTTGATGCCGTCATGACTCCTGTGTATAAAGACGTGCACAAGCTTGGACTCAACCAGTGAAAGTGTCCCTGTTCCCTCCTTCTCTTGACTCTCGTTTTCTTGTCCTTGTGTCCATAATGTTCTCCCCGCCTTTTGGCTGCTCTGTCATGACGAACACCTGAGGCCCCAAACCCACTTCAAACGGTACTTTTTTTCTCAGCTGCAAGGCCTTTCTGCAGCGTGTGCACTCTGCCCAGCATTTGTCCCAGACCTCAGGATCAGGGGGGCCCAAATTATTCCCTTCTATAGTTCAGTTATATGTGTAGGGGGGCCTCCACTCTAGAGGTTTTGTCCAGGGCCTCATCAAGTCTGATGGCAGCCCTGGCTCCACCTCCGTGTTTGTCTACAGTAATGGCATTCAACAGTCGATATGAGAGTACAACCACATACAATAGATCTATTCTTGATAATAATTGATTGAATAGGTGTTTATAGTCTTTCTAGGCCAGACATTGCAAACGTAAACCTTTTTACAAGTCATAGTCCTAATTCACAGTCTTTCAGAGTCATTAATTCTTCAGATGTTTAAAAAATGCCTCAGGTATGTGTAGTGCTGATGTTAGTTCTCAAAATACAACTATAAAGGCATATTTTAATGTTTTACTGAAAACTGCTTCCCAGTGCCAGCCACGAGCGTGAAAATTGTCTTAAAGTGTATTTTTTAGCTGGCAAGTGTTTTCGGACTTCAGCAGTCAGTGTACACTCCCCAGTCTGCTAAACAGGGCGTCTAAGTGACTCAAGCACTGCTTGTCATTCTGCCCCACCTCCAAACAAGCTTGCAGTGTTTTTGGGGAAATAAAGCCATTACTGACTCACTTGTTGTTATGGCTAACCTGGGACGTGTCTCGCGAGACGCCAGACTTTGGGGACAACAAGGTGAAAATCCCATTTTTGTGTCCTTGGTTTTTTCACCAAGATACATCAGGGCGAGGTGTAGGGGGCTTTAGTCACCCTCCATTAACTTCTATAGCATCACACTGACTCTGAAACTGTTACATAGAAAAAGTTGTTGTCTCTGATACATTTGCATCTATCAAGCACAGCTATAGGTATGCATTACTAGCATTTATTTAGCACAACTATAAGTATACTACATAAATAACGTCTTGTAGTAAGATGCACTGTTGGGTTTTACAGTGTATCAGACTTTCTTGGCAGGCTTTCATTTGTTCACTGGCTCTAATCTCATTGAGGAAGTCCTCTCTTCAACGCCGCTGTATAAAAAAGCTCATTTGAAATGGCAAGTGGTAATCCAAGATGACTCATCAGGTAGTTTTAAGCCACTCATTCATCACCATTTGAAAGCCCAGAGTTTATTGGGACGCAGTACTTTGAAATGCTCCGTAAGTACGACTTGTCAGGTTTCCGACTGAGAGGCATCATTAATTCTTCATAAGCACTCCCACTGTTGGCGACGTCTGAAATGAAGCCACCCTGGTTTGAAGTACAGAGGCAGAAGAAGGAAGAGAGGGGAGAGAAAGCGTTTTGTGTCCATCTAACAGAATGGAAAATAGAGATAAAAAACAGCCCCTGTGGTCCATGTTTATTTATGGGCCATTGCGCATGAATTTTTGCTCAGCTGGTTTAGAGTGTGGCTGTTTTAAATTTCAGAAAGCCTGGGTCAGTGCCACTTTCACAGTTAATGATGATAGCTAGGTTTAAATCTTCTCCAATACAACCTATACACTCATTTTTAAGCTACATCGCAGGAGGTATAGAACGTGTAGAAACCAGAGTGCCTCCTCGTGTGCAGTGATTTGTGCATAGATATGACAGATGTTTTACACAGGTGCCCATCCTGGTGCAACATTAATTTATCCAGGCTTGGGGCTGACTCTAAAATGTACAATGGCTTATGGCTGGATTATGCACACATATATGACCGATAAATGCAGTGTATATGTAATGTATATAAAACATTTTATTTACATTTCTGTCAAGTGCATCTACTGTATATTTCTGCAAAAAACACCAAGCTCTTCAAATCCATTTGCTCCTGACAACATTTTCATGAAAAGGAGATGCAAAAAGTTAAACAGTAAGATTACATGTCAATTTTTTATTTAAAGGAGCTATATTATGATTTTTTAAGGCTTTTTGAAATAATCTTGGACATTTTTGCACAAGTACTTCGCATTTTATACCTTGAATGAAGTGTATGAATGGAAAAAGGCGTCTTTTGGGGAATTGTTACTTTGACTTTTCAGAGAACTCTTGGATTAGGTACCTGGACATAAAATGGCCATTTAGCACTTCTATTAGCAACATAAGGCTAACAGACATAAATGAGCTGACTGGTTTGTAGTGACAGCAGCTTTAACGCTGAAATTATCTGAATGAGTCCAGTGATGGTGTATGGGATTTAGTTGGTGACTACGTAGAGCCGCTGAGCTCTTGCAAAAGAGACAGCCTCAGCATGGGATTACTCAAAGATTTGTGAATGAAACAAAATACTACTCCAGGTATGTTGCAACCAACATTATAACACTGGTTAAAAGCTCAAAAAAGTCAATTTAGGATAATAAGGGACCTTTAAATTTAGACCTTATTAGCATTTTTAATATATGGCAATGCTCAGCACCATAGTATGCTTTGGCCAATCACATGCTAGCATACAAGAGAGTCTCCTCCCATTCTGTAGTCTGGTTGGTCTACTTACTTTTTGCTGTAAATTAATAATGGCTCTAGTGATAGAGGCAAAAGTGATCTAACATATTTTTATAAGACTACTAGGCCACTTTCTTAAAAATGTAAGATATTTTATATTTGTAAAACCACTCCATTTGCCCTTTCAAACAGTGACAAAAGTAAATCCTCGCACATTGGGCGTAAAGGGAATGGTCAGCAGGGAACAGGGCTTAAACAGCACGGCAGTATCTACAGAGAGTGTAATGGAGTGGAGTATAGTCAGTACTCATCAGACAGACTGTGTTGGTGTTTGCTTTCCTGCTTGATTGCATGCTGTGTTGGACAAAAAAAGCCTGGAAGTTAATGCCTTTTGGCAGCGGCACAGCGTGGGGGTGATTTCCCCTGGAGATGTGCTTGGGTCAGCGCTGTGCCCACTCCTCCACTCCGTCTCGCTGTCTGAGGTCCCGGGACGGCCGCGGGATGCTGATTGTCCTGAGAACAGAGGAGCTCAAGGTCAAAGACAGGGGGGAGATTACCTGCAGGCATATACAAGCCACACTGACGAGGCACACACGACCAAACCTCATTTTTCTTTTGACTCTATGCTGGTCTTATCATCTCCCTCCTCCTCGGCGCCGTGTTCAATCACGTCTTCCTGTTTCACGTTTCTGCCCTTGCCTCTGACTCTGACCTTATCCGTCTGTTTGTGCATGCTCCATAAACAAAAAAGGGCAGTCGCTTTTGACACCAGCTATTGTTTTTATCTGAACTTTGCAGCCCCTATTGAAATAATTACCCCTTCAAGCAGAGAGTGATGTATTTTATACTAAATATCTGAACAGCTCAGTGTCAGGGCAGCATGGGTTATGCAGTATTCTTGTTGGATATTCGAGTTACCAGCCTAATTTACTTTGCTCAAGTCACCTCGCCACCTAACATCTAGTATTTTATTTCTTCTTCCTGTGGGTTTTTTAGATAATGCATTGGAAAACATAAGCTTTGACTGACTTTGTGATTTTTAATTTTTTTAAATAATTACTACTGTCAGTCTGTACAATGGCGGCAGTAGCTCAGTTGGTAGAAATGTTCGCCCACTAATCCAAAGTGGTGGTTTGATCCCCGCTACTGAAATTGGATACTGACATTGTGTCCTTGGGCAAGACAATTAACCCACCTTGCCTTTGTGAAAATGTGTGATGATTATTATTATAAGGCCATAATTCACCTGTGGGCTATCATATGCAGCTTCAGTAGTTGTTTACGTAGCCATTTAGCTATATAATGTTTGTAGTGGATTTTCTTTAAAATTTTAACAGTGACACTTTTTTTTTTTTTTTTTTTTTTTTTTTGAGATAGGGAGTCTTTAGATATGACTCTGAGATTCCTTGTCACCACCAGTTTTAAAAACCACACCCACCATCTTGTCATGACTAAGTGTAGACAAGAAAGTCATACTGTGTTCTCTAATGAGTACAGACATGCAACCTATTATTTTTATTTTTGATTACTAACACTTTTTATTCGTACACTTTTGTGTTTTAAAGATAATTGCAATTTATGGAGTCATATAATAAGTAGACCGGGGATGGTGATTTGACATTGGCATGACAATTGATGTGTTCATAGAGTCAGGCAGGAGGTTAAGCCCACTAACTGGAAGGTTGACAGTTTGATTGATGATCCTGTGCATGTTGTTGCTGTGTCCTTGAGCAAGACACTTCACCTGCATTGTCTACTCCACTGATAGTATTAGTGATGGGAATTTCAGCTCATTTCAGTTCTTTTTGTTTTGAAATGGCTCTTCATTTTATCACCGATACCTTTCATATTTCAGCCAAATTTAGCACATTTTTGAATAAGTTGTATTGTGTACTCATATATAACTTAAATACATGGCTTGACTTCCCAATGAACTGACTTGCTTAAAAAAACACTATTACACAGCAGCATATAAAAACACCTATAATTAAGCATAAAAAAAGGTTTTATTTAGTATTACAAAGTAAAAACAACAGCAACAGCTTAGCTTATCATAAATATAGACTCTAATAAAAAATAAATAACACAAATATATTGCAATGTGCATTGCACAAAACAGCAGCACCAAACAGCTTCAGGTGTCTCTCTCTAAACTAATCACCATCAACTATCTAATTTTTTTTCCTAACTTTTAACTTTTATTTTTCATGGCAGATTGGCTTTGAGGAAGACTAAGTGCCTGGGATTAGGTGGGCTCATCCGAGTTCTTCTCTCTGTTATTATCTGCACAGTTTTTATAAAGAGCCTTTCAGAATTTTTTTTAAAAACGGCTCACGAATGGGAGTCGGCTCTCACCGTTCACTTTGTACCGGCTCATTTGTGACCGACCCATCACTGGATAGTATGGAAGAAGGAAGAGCATCTGGCACAAAAAAACTTCTTAAAAAAATCACTGTGCAATTGATTCTCTGTGGTGACTCTATAAGGAAGCAGCCGGAAAAAAGTTGATAGTAATAATAATATTAATAATAATGTTATTGTGTGGCCCCTATAGAAAGAATACTTATTGCTGCGGTAATAACTAATGGCTATCCTGAATAGAGAATACTGTATATGTAGTAGCTGGAGAACTAATCCCCCCCAAAACCATTTGTGCGCCTGGATGTGCAGGAAGTGCACACCGAGCCCTGATTGCCTTCACTGCGTGGCTCTGACACAAAGGCCACACACACGTATTACACACTGTGAGTGGGTAACCTGCCTCCAGAGCTGCTGCTGTATTCACATTAACTGTGCATTGTGGGGCTTTGTTGATGAGGCAAAGTCACAAAGGAGAATTTATGGAAAGGGGAGCATGCTTGGCGTGATGGATGTGGTGAGCGCCGGCTGTGCAATGTGTTCTCGGTGCACAACACATTTGTTTAGGGGCAGTGGACAGAAGGCAAAACAATGGAGCGCTCGTATTTCTCCACAATATAGCCACAATATAATGCATTTCTCTAAGTTATTCAAGCCAGTTTTATGCCTGTGAACTGTTAAGGACCGCAACAGCGCTCGCAGGAAGTAGGACTGGAGGAGATAGTCATAAATCAGCCTTGGTTAATAAAATATTTTTGTAAATTATGAATGAAATTGTATTTGTGACAAGCTTTGCATTGTAAACACTATTAACCTTTGACTTTTGAATGTTGCTTAGCTCTAATGGGGCTACATTATGGTTCAAGTCACCGACAGTGCTATGCATAAGTCTTAAGCACATTTTTAATAACTCTATGAACATGGAAAGATGTAACTATGTTTACATATTTTCAAAAAAGGACTAAACAATCAAAAGAAAAAAAAATAAAAGTATTTGTAGAGAGTAGACCTCTGAAAAGGCACTGATCCTATCCTGCAAGGTAAAAAGACCTGATTGTGTGACTAATTGTTTGTGAAGCCCTTTGAGGCGACTGCTGTTGTGATATTGGGCTATAGAAATAAAACTGAATTAAATCCTCTAGTTCAGGGGTAAATGCTCTTTCCATTTAGCCAGTAAAGTGGGACTTTTGCACTGTACTGTATGCTGAAATCACATTTGCCTAACTTAGACATTGGTGTAGGTCAAAGTTTGTACCTTGGACATGGGCAGTGACCAAAGAATAAACCCTTAAATAATATGCTTTTAAACAGGAACACCTTCAGGTAAAACATATGGGCACAATCTTAAGTCTGAAATTCTCAACACAGCTTACATAAGTGCCCTAATGCATCATATAAAAGGGATTTTTTGCATTGTCTAAGACACCAAAACATCACCATTAATGATACAGCCTTATGCCTTATGGCTACTGTACAAAGTCTATGATGTAACTGTTCGTTTCAGATAGAGTGGAACTGTTAAAGGCAAAAAGTATACTCAAGGAGTCTTATTGGGGACTCTTTGAAAGGGTTTTATGTAATCCTAGTAATGCATTTGGTGTCTATGTGAAGCCAAGGCACCATTCACCTCACATTCATTTCTGTGTTATTCTTAGGACACCAAACAGCAAAAGCATTATGCCCTCTCATTGAAATTATCCCTTTGAAAATAATACTAAGTGCAGCCTCTAAGCAGCAACCTTACATAAGCTGAAGTCACTGAAGTTCTTAGTCAACCTGAATGATGTTAAAGAAAAATAAGTGACCAGAACTTAGCCAGGTCTAAACAAGGTCTAAACCAAGACAAAACTAGAACTTAACCAGACCTAAACCAGTACTAACCTAGGACAAAACCAGGACTAAACTAGCACTAAACAAGGGCGAAACCAGGCCTAAACCAAAACTAAACAAGGTCTAAACTAGGACAAAGCTAGGACTAAACAAGACCAAAACAAGGACTAATCTAGGACAAAACCAGTACAAAACAAGGTCTAAACTAGCACTAAACAGGACTAAACCAAAACTAAACCAGAATGAAACTGCAACTATATCAGGGCTAAACTAGGGCTAAAAGCAGAACTAGGACAAAACAAGGACTACACAATCCTTAAACCACGACTAAACCAGATCTAAATAAGAAATAAACCAGGGCTAAACTAGGGCTAAAAGCAGAACTAGGACAAAACAAGGACTACACGATCATTAAACCACGACTAAACCAGGTCTAAACAAGAACTAAACCAGGGCTAAACCAGAACAGGACAAAACCAGGAGTACACAATTATTAAACCAAGATTCATAGGGCTAAACTAGAACTAAACCAGGACAAAACTAGGAGTAAACCAGCACTAGGACTAAACCAAGTCGAAACCAGAACTAAACAAGAACTAAACTAGGGCTTAACCAGGCTAAACAAGAACTAGACTAGCACTAAACCAATATTAACCAGGACTAAGACCAGATATTGTGCGTAGTACAGAGTAAGTTGAAAATGAATGGAGTAGGTGTTTTCCAGCAGTAGCAGTGAGCAATAGTAAGATCTGCTTGTATGGGACTCACTGTAGCTCTGTGTATTTGCAAACCTGCGCACAATGCATTTTAGCCTCTAACGCTGCAGGCATCGCTAAACACCAGAAAACAGCTCGTCAGCACGGCAGAGTTTGGCTCCACGTCAAGGTGACTGGAGGAAATAAAATCATATCAGTTAAGAAGATAAGGAGTACTTTGTTCTTCTTAATGGGACGTCAAATTACACTATACACTAACCAGGCATAACATTATGACCACTGACAGATGAAGTGATCATGGCTTCTGTTAGTGGGTGGGATAAGAGGCACAGAGGTGGACAGTAATAATCTGTAAGTGAGTTATCTTTTACTTTGAACATTATTTGCACTATTCTATAATAAACCAATTTAAAAATAATTGATTAGTATGATCAAAATACCCAGCTATGTTTAAAAATGCGTATGGCTCGTTTTTGCTGTAGAACATTATGGTTTTATAAGTTGATCCCCACATTTCCAGACTAAAATGAGTTTGACGTCTCATCTTTAGAGGGAAGGATTAAGAATGTAGGAAAATGTATTTTATTCATATTTTTGGAGCTGCAAATTTGTGACTTGAATGTAGTAGAAATTTTGCCTTAATTTGAAATACATTGTGAAAAAACATTTTTTTTACAAGTACTTTGAATACTGAAGTATTTTTGAAAGCACATACTCCAGTATTTTAACTGAAGTAAAAATCTGACTTAGCAACTTTTTCTTGTATCGGAGAAAATATTTTTAGGCAGGTGGTCATAATGTTATGCCTGATTGGTTTAAATTGTTAGTAGGTTTATAATTTACTCACCTATTTTATTATCTCTACAATAACTTTTTTTTCTGACTTGTAGCAAAGTAGGCTGTAGTAGTAGTAGTGGGAGAAGTTGTAGTAGTGGTAATGAGAGTGGTATTAGTAATAGCAGTAGTATTAGCAGTTGCCAATAGTGTAGTATTAGTAGTAGGACAGCAGTAACAGTTAGGGATTACGATTATTCGTAAATCGGCTAAAAATTGATGCATAAGAGAGAAATTTTGAATCAGTGTGGAAAAAAATTTATTGTGATGTCATTTTAAACAGCGTGCAGGCCACTAAAGTATAATGGTGCGTAATCTGGCTCGCATATTTGGCACTAGACATCATTACATGACCATTTTACAGAAGAGAATTATGAAGAGAATTAGAACATGAACTATATAAAGCTTTAGTTTACAGGACTTGTAAAATCATTAGCCCTACGTGCTGGAAATGTGAAAAGACTGCACAAGAGTTTCATTACTCGGAGTGGCTTGGAAGAGCGCTCCCTCACCTCTCACACAGACGGAGGAGCGCGCACACAGTGCACAGGGAAAAACAACAACAAGCCCAGGGCGAACGGCAAGAAAGACACATCCGAAGGTATTATTTAGGCAGCACATACCTGTTCGCTCCGTTTACCATCGTTCATAAAGTAGATTGTTGTTAGCAGCGAGCTAAAGGAAAGCAACAGCTAACAACAACAACAACAGCTAAAGTTCACGTGAAGTTTCAGTGGCCCCTCTCCCGGAGCGTTTCCATGGAGATCAGAGTCTTTATTGAGGATGTGTCTTTCCTCTCTGATATTTTTATAAGACTTGACTTTTATTGGGCCCATTATAAATTACCGAGGCGTGGATTCATGATAAGCTGCTTCTCTATGCATTGCTTGCTACTGTAGTGTATCTGTTTTTGAAGGATAGTAGAAAGGTGTTAATAAAAGTGTCTAACCAATTATTTTATATATTTTTGCTATTTTTACATGTCAGTGTTTTAATATCTACTTTTTAAATTAATTTTCAGTTCATAAGAAATGTATAACAATTTAATTTTGATAAGGCGACCCAAATAGGCTGTGTAAAAAAATCCTTTTGGTCATAATTATACTGCGACTAAATCTGCAAATAAAAATCATAAAAAATTGTAATTGTGAACATAAAATTGTGAATCGAATCGAATCGAATTGTGACTTCAGTGCATCGTTACATCCCTAGTAGCAGTAGTATGCTATTAGTAGTAGGACAGTAGTAGCAGTAGTATAGTATAGTAGAAATTTGCAGTAGATCTTTCACCTCTGGTCAGGAGACTCTTAACTGATCTGTCCTGGGACAGTGCTTGTTTGTGCCTGTGTGGCCTGATGGTGTGTGGTCTCTGCCTGGTCCTGTGTGTGTGTGTCCTGTGTGTGTGTGCTGTGTGTGTCCTGTGTGTGTGAGCATTAGAGTGGGAGGTATGTCAGGATAATCAGTGTAATTGCCGTGGCGTGGGCTGAACAACAAGTCTTGATTAGCTGTTTTATTAGCGCGATTTATGGGCCTGCCCTTATCATTCAGTGTATGGATGTTAATGGCAAGAGTTAAGACGTTGTATTGATGTGCTGGATAAATGTTGGTTCACATTAGTCAAGTAAAAGTACTTCAGTATTTGCATCTATAGGTTGTTTTCATGAATCTGATCATGTCAAACTTTCCGATGGAGAGCAGGAGCCAGTATTACTCTATGGCTTAGATGCAAACAGAAAATTCACAAATGTTTAACTTGTGCATTTTTGTTAGCCTGTAATCTTACTATACTTACAATTCTTTGGCTAAATGGCCTGTCTACTTTCTTCAATCACTTCTGTGTGATTGAATAATACCATGATTTTGGTAATTGGTCAGTCTAAACATCTCTTTGTATCTGTCTCCAAGTGTTAGCTCTGCGATTAACCCTACCTCATGCTTCTTTGGTGTTTTTATCACTACCACTAAGTATTTTACAATTCATTTTAAGCTTTGTATTAAACTAAACTACTAGACTGAGGGCCATAAATATGTATCTGAAAAGTAGTTTTTACCTGTTTGAAAAGCAGGAACTTTTTGTATACATTATTTAACATGGAAGATTGAGTTGCAATGTTCAGGGAAGCAAGCCCAGACAGAACAGGCACAACTCACCATCAAATGAACCGGTTTTCTGACATTTCTGCAGATAAACGCTGTTGGAAATTGTGTACATATTATAAGGCATAAGAATTTCCATCACAAATAGCTGTTTGTATTTTAATATTTGTATTAACATTCACAAAGTTTCCCTCGAATTAATGTTCAAACCACTTTTTCTAATAGATTTTCCCTTCTGAGGTTTGCCTTTCTCTCTTTGCCTCTATTTATCTGGGCTTAGGATCATGACCCCTTGACGCTGGATTAAATAAAGTCAAAACCATACAATGTAACTAAATATAAGTTGTCCCAAAATGACTAGTTTAGAGCCTTGGACTTCATACATTTTAGGCAGTCAATGCAAGGCTAAGTTGGGCTTTCTGATTTTGGCTTTTTACGTTCTGTTATTATAATCTGCATAGTTATGACACAGTGTTTGTCTTTATCCATTCCTACTGCAATTACTGCATAAGTCCATTCCCAGGCCTGAAGGGATGGCTTTTCTAAAACTTTCCAAATAATACCTCTACTGTTTTACTGTTACAGTTTTTTTGTTTTGTTTTTTTGACTTTGTTTTTTTGACGTGTTCCTGCCATCAAAATGACCTTTTTTCATATTATGGTAAAATATCTTACCATTTAACAGCCGGTGCATTGGTTTTGTTATATATGGTTCTCAAACTGTGGTATGGGTACTGCTGGTGGTACATGGACTCCTTCTGGTGGTACTCAATAGTCTTTTGCAGTTCAAGTTTATTTTAGAACCATTTTTCTTCCTGTTTTAGTCCTACTTAGTCCTGGTTTTGGTAATGTTTAAACCTGGTTTAGACCTGATTTATACCCAAATGCATTTTTCTGCACTAATCTATTTTATTCTTTGACTTGCATGATTTAGGTTAATTTTTGTCTATTAGGATGGTACTTGTAAAGCCAGTACCAGTGTACCGTCTTGGAATTGAGTTTGTAACAGTAAGTCATGTATTGAGGTCTAAAAGCTACGCTAAAGGTAACTATTTCTAAACGGAAAAACCTACTTAAACCTCTTCAGTCCAAGCAGAAGCAGCAATAGTGTAGCTTCGATTAAGCATTTAACCTGTGTCATAACCGTTAGTTTTAAAGTTGAGGCAGCATCGGGCCTCTTTTCTAAGGACACACTGTTACCATTAAGAGAGGAGCATCCCCGTGGTTTCCAGGCAGACTTCCATTACTGAAAAGTGGCCTGAGGTGCGTGTGTGTGCCTCTAAAAGCGCAGCGCAGGTTCGGTCTCTCTCCCATCAAACTGACTGCTGCGGGCCGTGGAGAGGTCACATTGAGATGCATGTGTGGCGGAGAAAAGACAGGGAGCAACAGAGGAAGACAAGAGGGACAGGAGACAGATGAAAGAGCGGGACAAGCAAAGGGAGGTTTGAGGCCTGAGGGAGGACGGTTTCTCTCACTTTCAGAGAATTATTAATGGCATTTCCCCCTGGACACATGTTTCTGTCTCACAATCATGTAAAAATGCGTGTAACAGAATATTTCACACATAACACGTATTAAACTGTTAGAGGAGATGAGTACAGAAGTAGGACTTTGATACTGAGGTGGGACAAGTACTCAAAATCTGTAAAGTTTGCTTAAGTTGAAAGTACTTCCTGGTACAAACACTACTACTGTTATTCCTAGTGCATCTACTTAAGACTCATTTATACATTTATATGTATTCGGATACAGACAAAGCGCTCTGTCCGTCTTCTGCGTTCAATCTG
Organism: Bostrychus sinensis; assembly: GCA_020698575.1. Lineage (NCBI taxonomy): Eukaryota > Metazoa > Chordata > Actinopteri > Gobiiformes > Eleotridae > Bostrychus > Bostrychus sinensis. The sequence goes on along the minus strand of CM036244.1, from coordinate 11,835,894 downwards.
TCGTATGTTGGTCCATTTTTGCAGAGCTTGAAGATACGGATGAACGGAGCAGTACATGTGTTGACCATTGGGGGCGCTAGAAAACACAGCTCAACAAGTCACAGCTGAAGAAATTGTTGAACTTTTTAACGAGTGACTAGAACATTTTTGCCTCATTTTGTTGGCTCTTTTTAATTAAATGTGGTGTAAAAACGTCCGTCAGCACCACCATGTTTGTTTACCGTTCTTTTTCTTCTGTCTTGGTAAAATCTTTGACTGTTGCCGATCGCCCCCTACTGGTTATTTAACATAACACACAATGACAGATAAAACAATTGGAAGTATAAATGCTGTGACGCCAACAACGCTTGGAATGAATGGTTCTATTTACATACATAATGGAAGTATAAATGAGCCTTTATACTACTACATTAATAATGCTACTACAGATATTACTACTATTACCATTACTAATTCTGATATTACCCCTTTGAGGTCAAAATACTTCCCAGCCCTTTGTATTTATTAGAAAACATTCATCTACTCCTGTGGTTAAGTTAGTGGTTAGGGTTTTGTGAAGAAGTCATTTCAGTGATAGAACATTAGTTTAGACAAAAACGTAAGTTTCACAAACAATACGTTGGGTATTTCTTATTGTGCACAAAACCAGACCATACAGATACTTTACCTGCAGCTTTCTTTTCTTAGCCAAGTAAAGTTCTTACGGAAACAGCTACCTATTTTATCAACCAAGCCCCAAAATGCTAAAATAATAATCATGCATGTCTGAAAAATGTCTTCTAAAACACGTCTAACCATCCAGTTATCACATTTAAAGGACAGTGTTGTTTTTTGTATGGTCCAGGTGTTGGTGATCTGTTTTTCCAGCACACTTTTATTCCTCACATTAAATCCTTGTTGAGCCTCTGAGCAGCAGCTGCTAATGGAGGAAACAGTGTCACTTCAGAGACACAGCTGCACTAAACTAACGACAGCAGGTGGTGAAACCCTGTTACTATGTTTTATGGACCATTATGTTTGTACACAACAAATGTGTTTCATATGTTTATGACAGAGCCAGCGCTTACTCAAATTATTAGCACCATCCATTTTCTAAGAATGGGCACATATAAATCTGTTAATCATTACACTGTTCATCAATGCTGTTGATTGCCGCCTGCTTCTTAGAAATTAAATTTGATTATTACGTCAATTTGTAACAATAATATCTTACATAATACATTGTGTACACAACTTCAACAAGAGGCTATTTTTCTGCTGCTAATGTGTTTAAATTATGACTTGCTGATTCCTTATGTGCTAAAAAACATATTGTAAAACTTCTCACCAAAGCAGTATCCTTCGCATATACTCTACTGTAGATATAGAAAAAGATATTCATAGATAGATAGAAACTAGATCCGTTGTCATAGAAGTGACATAAACTTTCAGCTCTCGTGGCATGTTTTGAGGTTTACTGGTGTTTATCTTGAAATCTTACATTTAGTTATTTCTATGAAACTCACTTTATTTAAAATATTTACTGCAACAAAAAGTACTCAGTGCCAAAGTACTCACTCCTGAGTTGCACTTTTTGTGAACAATAAATATTGCATCCCATAAAGGGAAAAACGAGAACACAGCAACGATAAAAAAGGAGTTATCAGGCAACTCTAACTGTCAGCTCTAATAGGCAAAGTCCTTATCTTTTTATCGTCTGCATACTAAACAGACAATACTACTTTGCACAATCCCTAATATAATTTAGTATATTCCTTTCAGTATTGTCGCTTGTGTAAAGTCTGTCACAGCAGTGGTTCCTAAATGGTGGGTCAGGACCCTTGCAGAGGTTGAACAATCTTTCATTCATTCACTCATTCTTTATTTGTTTCTTTAATGAAAATGCACAATAATACAATGTATATTTGACACAATTTCATAAGCGAAACACTTTTATGATTGGAAAGCTGCAGTGGGAAGAATATAATTATTTTTTACCTAATCTTAAAAGAAAAAAATCTTGCCTTGCCCATAGTTTTTTTGCTGCCTGCACCATCAGTAATTAATCAAACAACATAACATAAAAAATAAACACAAACATTTTGACATCCAGACAAGTTCCATGTGCAAATTGTCTTAATTGTTTTGCTTTATACCCTTTCTTAAATTGAAAAACATCTGTTCCAAAGTTTTACACCAACAACAGAAAAACACATTTGTTTTAAAGTGGTCCGATCATTTTTATTACATTATTATTATACATTATTACATCTTCAGCTTACTTGAAGCCTGTATTCTTCATTTATTTGATGAAAGTGGCACAGTGGCAAAGTGGTTAGCACTGTCGTCTCACATCAAGAAGATCCCTGGTTAGATTTCTGGACCGTGTTGAGTTTGTGAGCTCTTCCCGTGTCTGGGTGGGTTTTCTCTCTCTGCTCCTCCCCCATCAACCTCAAAACATGCACAATGGGCTAATCCTGACCTGGATCCTGGCTCAAGATCAGGAAACGGGTCCTCATGGGGACCAAAAAGTCTACCTTAACCTATGGCGTACCCTTGAAACATATTTTTAAATACATAAACAATAAAAGTTGGACTAAGTTGGAACTTTAATTCTGTAAAAAGTGTGTCACAGTAAAATGATCAGTGATAGAAGAAGTCCCATAATCAGATTAAAGGAGCAGTTTTACAGTGCAAAGTGTACGGCCTGCAGTCCCATTAATAGTAACCTGGCTCTCATAACCCAAAGCCCTGTTATAATTAACAACTTAACGTCAGGCATTTCTAATTCTTGTTGACAAGTGATGGCAGGAGGCCAGTGGGGGCTTCATTTCAGATTCAGTCCCTCACAAAGATGGGGCGAACGGATCAGAAAGAGGGTTGACAGGAGCTGTGTGAGAAACGGGACGGGTAGTAAGTGTTTGTTGTCCAAAGGGGAGCGATTTATAGCAGGTAGAATGCAGGTAATGCTGAAATGGCATGAAATAAAAAGCTCAATTAGCAGCAGGTCAGGACGTCCCAAAGCGGATGGTGTTGACTTGCAGCTTAAAGACCAATCATACTGCAACTTATTAACCATGGAAAAATACAAATAAGTGAGTTCAGAGATGTCTTGGGATTTTTAGACAGCAAAAATCCTACTTACACCAGCATTATTGCATGAGTAAACTATGTAAGATGTTTTTTTAGTAATGGTCTGGATGCCTTTGAGTTGCATTTTATAATATGTGGTACGTTTGCTCGTTTTCACTCTGTGTTTAAAAATGTAATAAAAATAAATATTTCTAATAGTATAATAAATAACAGCCTAAAATTACAGTGCCAGCTAACATTTTGACTTTAATGAAAAACATCTTTTGGGGAGCTGTTACTTGAAAGCTTGGATTAGGTAGCACCCCCTGCTGGTAATGATGGGAAATAGACAGAGCATAAAATGGCTATTTAGCACAACTATTAGCAACATGATGCTAACAGATTAATGAGCTGACTGCTTCATAGTGACAGCAATTTGTATGTGTAGGTGCTTTAGAAACGCTCAGGAGCACTTCCTGATTGAGAGCCAGCGTTTTTAGAGGAGCTTTAAGGTAAAATGATAAAAGGTGGGTCTTTGGTTCACCAGACTCATTTGCTCAGAACGTATTTGCTTATCATAATCAAGTTTATATTAAATTTTCTGTCAGGCAATGTAATCACAATCCTATATTTTGTATGTTTTGTCAAGAGCATATTCGTCTTTTTTTTTTTTGCCAGACTACGGTCAGCTGAGTCAGTGCTCGCTTAAAGGTCAGACTTGAACAATGTCAGCTTAGTCCCTTTTAGGTTCCCTGATCGAAACACCTGTGGGACAGAAAACACGAATGAGGGTGGTTTTATACTCGAATTAAGCTTTTTCTTCACACTGGACCTTGTGACGCATGCCATCGATCGGCTGCACGGGGCACGCGTTGGTTTCTTCACACCAAAGCTCTCATACCAGGTGAAGGCTTTTACGCTCTAGGACAGTCATTTATTTATTGCAGAACATGTAGGCAAAGCAAATGAGGATTGTGCGACCTGTTGGCTTTCACGTTTTAATTATTAATAGTCATACAGTGTATCATTCATATTTAAAATACTATGAGACCTGAATTATCTTGGTCTAATTTAAATACATAGCAAGTAATTAAATAGTGCTAGTGTGTGTGTGTGTGTGATGGTCCATGATTGTTTTCTGTCCTTTTGGCTTTTCTCTTCTGGGAAATCTGCCTCCTATGATGTAATTTTCTCCATTTATTCGGGCTTAACACTGGCACAAAGAGGGCACTGGCTTGAGGACACTTCACTGGACTATAGAGGGACAGGAGGACACTTCCCTGGACTATAGAGGGACAGGAGGACACTTCACTGGACTATAGAGGGACAGGAGGACACTTCACTGGACTATAGAGGGACAAGAGGACACTTCACTGGACTATAGAGGGACAGGAGGACACTTCACTGGACTATAGAGGGACAAGAGGACACTTCACTGGACTATAGAGGGACAGGAGGACACTTCACTGGACTATAGAGGGACAAGAGGACACTTCACTGGACTATAGAGGGACAGGAGGACACTTCACTGGACTATAGAGGGACAGGAGGACATTTCGCTGGACTATAGAGGGACATGAGGACACTTCGCTGGACTATAGAGGGACATGAGGACACTTCGCTGGACTATAGAGGGACAGGAGGACACTTCACTGGACTATAGAGGGACAGGAGGACATTTCGCTGGACTATAGAGGGACAGGAGGACACTTCACTGGACTATAGAGGGACAGGAGGACACTTCACTGGACTATAGAGGGACAGGAGGACACTTCGCTGGACTATAGAGGGACAGGAGGACACTACGCTGGACTATAGAGGGACAGGAGAACATTTCGCTGGACTATAGAGGGACAGGAGGACACTACGCTGGACTATAGAGGGACAGGAGGACACTTCACTGGACTATAGAGGGACAGGAGGACACTACCCTGGACTACAGAGGGACAAGAGGACACTTCACTGGATTATAGAGGGACAGGAGGACACTTCACTGGACTATAGAGGGACAGGAGGACATTTCGCTGGACTATAGAGGGACAGGAGGACACTACCCTGGACTATAGAGGGACATGAGGACACTTCACTGGACTATAGAGGGACAGGAGGACACTACGCTGGACTATAGAGGGACAGGAGGACATTTCGCTGGACTATAGAGGGACAGGAGGACACTTCACTGGACTATAGAGGGACAGGAGGACACTACGCTGGACTATAGAGGGACATGAGGACACTTCGCTGGACTATAGAGGGACAGGAGGACACTACGCTGGACTATAGAAGGACAGGAGGACATTTCGCTGGACTATAGAGGGACAGGAGGACACTTCACTGGACTATAGAGGGACAGGAGGACACTTTCCTGGACTATAGAGGGACAGGAGGACACTACGCTGGACTAGAGAGGGACAGGAGGACACTTCACTGGACTATAGAGGGACAGGAGGACATTTCGCTGGACTATAGAGGGACAGGAGAACACTTCACTGGACTATAGAGGGACAGGAGGACATTTCGCTGGACTATAGAGGGACAGGAGGACACTTCACTGGACTATAGAGGGACAGGAGGACACTACGCTGGACTATAGAGGGACATGAGGACACTTCGCTGGACTATAGAGGGACAGGAGGACACTACGCTGGACTATAGAGGGACAGGAGGACACTACGCTGGACTATAGAGGGACAGGAGGACACTACCCTGGACTATAGAGGGACAGGAGGACACTACGCTGGACTATAGAGGGACATGAGGACACTTCGCTGGACTATAGAGGGACAGGAGGACACTACGCTGGACTATAGAGGGACAGGAGGACATTTCGCTGGACTATAGAGGGACAGGAGGACACTTCACTGGACTATAGAGGGACAGGAGGACACTTCACTGGACTATAGAGGGACAGGAGGACACTTCACTGGACTATAGAGGGACAGGAGGACACTTCACTGGACTATAGAGGGACAGGAGGACACTTCACTGGACTATAGAGGGACAGGAGGACACTTCACTGGACTATAGAGGGACAGTAGGACACTTCACTGGACTATAGAGGGACAGGAGGACACTTCACTGGACTATAGAGGGACAGGAGGACACTTCACTGGACTATAGAGGGACAGGAGGACACTTCACTGGACTATAGAGGGACAGGAGGACACTACCCTGGACTATAGAGGGACAGGAGGACACTTCACTGGATTATAGAGGGACAGGAGGACACTTCACTGGACTATAGAGGGACAGGAGGACATTTTGCTGGACTATAGAGGGACAGGAGGACACTACCCTGGACTATAGAGGGACATGAGGACACTTCACTGGACTATAGAGGGACAGGAGGACACTATGCTGGACTATAGAGGGACAGGAGGACATTTCGCTGGACTATAGAGGGACAGGAGGACACTTCACTGGACTATAGAGGGACAGGAGGACACTTCACTGGACTATAGAGGGACAGGAGGACACTTCACTGGACTATAGAGGGACAGGAGGACACTACGCTGGACTATAGAGGGACATGAGGACACTTCGCTGGACTATAGAGGGACAGGAGGACACTACGCTGGACTATAGAGGGACAGGAGGACATTTCGCTGGACTATAGAGGGACAGGAGGACACTTCACTGGACTATAGAGGGACAGGAGGACACTACGCTGGACTATAGAGGAACAGGAGGACACTTCACTGGACTATAGAGGGACAGGAGGACACTACGCTGGACTATAGAGGGACAGGAGGACACTACGCTGGACTATAGAGGGACAGGAGGACACTACCCTGGACTATAGAGGGACAGGAGGACACTTCACTGGACTATAGAGGGACAGGAGGACACTTCACTGGACTATAGAGGGACAGGAGGACACTACGCTGGACTATAGAGGGACAGGAGAACACTTCACTGGACTATAGAGGGACAGGAGGACACTTCACTGGACTATAGAGGGACAGGAGGACACTTCACTGGACTATAGAGGGACAGGAGGACACTTCACTGGACTATAGAGGGACAGGAGGACACTATGCTGGACTATAGAGGGACAGGAGAACACTTCACTGGACTATAGAGGGACAGGAGGACACTTCACTGGACTATAGAGGGACAGGAGGACACTTCACTGGACTATAGAGGGACAGGAGGACACTTCACTGGACTATAGAGGGACAGGAGGACACTTCACTGGACTATAGAGGGACAGGAGGACACTTCACTGGACTATAGAGGGACAGGAGGACACTTCACTGGAGTATAGAGGGACAGGAGGACACTTCACTGGACTATAGAGGGACAGGAGGACACTTCACTGGACTATAGAGGGACAAGAGGACACTTCACTGGACTATAGAGGGACAGGAGGACATTTCGCTGGACTATAGAGGGACAGGAGGACACTTTATTGCCTGATCCAAGATAACATTTCTATTTCTACATTTTCAGTGATATTTTGCAGTAAATAAGCCCAAGACGTTGCCCCAAGTAAATGAACCATGATGTTGCCAGATCCTCCAGTGGTTTATAATCTTATACCACATTTTGCACCAAGAATGACTCTTGTTTCTGAGTGGATCTTCTAGTATTATAGATTATTATCAATTAAAATGTAATGGCTTAACACAACTCAATTAAGGCCTTAGCAGTTATTTAAATGCGTCAAAAAGACTGCTCAAGTTGAGGCAGTCTGAGTTTTTGGAGCAAGAAAGCGGCGATCGGGGGTGTTGTGTGTGTCTCCTAAACGTTTGTGACAGCAGCCTATTGGGTCCTTTAACATCACCTTAAGTAACTCTGAGGCTTAGCGTATTTACACTGAGTTTATGTGAGGGGAAAAGAGAGAGGGATGGAAAAACACTGAGAGGCTGGAAGAGGAGGAGAGGACGAGAACAAAAGCAGAAGAAGAAAGGGGGAAGACAAAGTGAAGCTAAAGAGCATTTATCAGAAGATTTATAGTCAGAGTAAAAATGGCGTCCATCCAGGAACAGGCTGCCACCCGAGGTCTGCTTCAAACAACGGGACAGATCTGGTGCTCTGTCCTGGATCACAGTGGATTAAAAGCACTTTCTGGCCATCTATAAACTCTTCTGAAGTCTGGCTGGTGGGTCCCAAAGCTGCAAATACTCCATCAGAGTCTGGCTTTGATTCGTCTTGCAGGTCTTGCTCCCAGCATTGACTCAGTCAGTTTTCACTTTTCTCTCGATTACGTAGAAAAACACAGAATCTTTTGTTTTAGTACTGGAGGTTAGAGTATTGGATGCTTATAATTTTCAGGACCTTAAACCTCTCTGCATTAAAACAGGCATGGTTTTGTACTGGAAATCACTGCAAGAACACTTCCAGAAGTTATTGTCTGTGAATACACATTAACTTTGTTGCAGCTATTTATTGCCGTTCCAACTTTTTTGTGGCATAACTGCTGCAATCAAATTAAAAATGTGCTTTTATTTTTAATGTAAATAGTCGTTAAAATGCTTCTTATATAGTTCTTCTGGACACTCACAGTTGCTTTTCAGTGAGGTGCATTATTCATTTACTCCTCAGTAGTGGTGTAGAGCCGAGATCGGTCTTGGTCTTTAGAGCATTTTTCACAGTCTTAGTCTCATCTCGGTCTTGGCTGCAGTTTTACTCATTCTTGTCTTGGTCTCAAATCCAATTTAACTTGGTCTTGTCTCGGTCTCGGATGTGGCAGTCTCAGAGACTTTTGTAAAAAAAAAAAAACACTAAGAAAATACTATACTTTTGAATGTGTATATTTTTTAAGCAATCTGTCTTCAGCAGAAGAGGAACAAGGAAAATGTCTGTTGGCGTTATATAATTAAAATGATCAGTAATGTATTTAAACCACTTTTTTTTTCTCTTTGTTGTTTTCAACCTAGTCTCGGTCTTGACTCGGTCTCAGTCTGTAAAAGTCTCAGTCTTGACTCGGCCTCGAACCCTAAAAGTCTTGGCCTTGTCTTGGTCCCGGTTCACTCTGGTCTCGGACTGCTCTAGGTCTTGTTTAGTATGGTCTTGACTACAACACTACACCTCAGTTACACTGCTAGTAAACTTTCCGTTTTAGTTTACATTTTACAGTGTGTTTTTGCATAATATGTGGTTGTAGTTATCTCTGTAGCTTCGTACTGGAAACTGGATAACGTGACTTTGACCCTGACTTGGGATCTGCTTAGTTTGATGCATTTAGTTTGACGTCTTTTGACTTTGGAAAATGCTCACACACACTGTGGACGGGCATTGCAGATAATGTTTCCACACCACTTGGACCGGTGGCAATCAGATGTTAAGTGGTCTCAGCATTATCTGAGCCTCAGCAGACAGTTTGGAGTCAGCTCAATCAATCCCCCTCCATCCAGTACACGCAGTACCACGGAGTACCACCCCCGCGTCATTGGTAATGTGGGGAGGAAGTGACCAACGTGGCACAACGGCGTCCTCGGTCATTACCTGCTGAGTTTTAGCAGTAATGATTGATTGGACTAATGCAGGGGGTCCAGACTTTACTCTGCTCTAATTTAATCAGGCCAGCAGTTTCCTGGCGTCTTCCACAATTCAGACTTAAATACAAATAACCTTAAGTTGTAATTATATTCAGAATGGCAGTGTAATTTAAGTTAATTCATTGTATTTTTTGGGGAAACAACTTTTGACAGAGACAACCATAAGTAACACATTCAAAACATTATCTGCAGGCTGCATAAAATCTGGTTATTGATGGCTCCTTAGGCCGGACTACATGCCCCACTCTAACTCAGCTTGTCTTAGATATGCAAAAGATTTAGGACTTTATGGTTTGCTTGTGTTGCGTAATTTTCTCGTTTTTTGATGGACTTCTACCATAATTATTTGCTATCAACTGTACGTTGCATTGGAATACATTGTATAATTGCCAAGAGGTTTTCAAAGTTTCACAGTGTCTATAAGCACAGTGCACATCAAATAATTTATTTTACATTGAATTCTTACCACTAAATTGAACTATTTATTAATACATTACCAACATTTTCAATGGGCAACACTAATTTGCATTATTTTGCTGAACTCAGTTTCTCTACACCACAGTTTCTCTACAGCTCTAACAACAAAGATATATTCAATCTCCCAACCATTTCTCACAAGTGAAACAAAAATCACTGAGTTAATTGAGTATTCATTCCATGTTGATAAAAACACAACACAACCACTCAGTGTTTTACAGCCTGAGCTTCAGAGCCAAGGCTTTGGGCAAGTCATGGAAAGTTAGCTCCACATGTATTGTTATTTTTGCATTAATGGGTTTTCTGTAATGGAGGTAGACTAATTAGCTTATCGTTGAAAGGGAGTTAAAAAGTGCTCCCAGTGGGAAGCTCAGCATGTAAAAATCAATGAGGATTTGTGCAGCAGCTTCAAATGGCCCACAATAGTCTGCACGCTAATGCAGGTCCACTGCTGCTGGCCTTGACTGATGGACCAACAGATGGATGGCCACAAACTGCAGCACTGCTCCTCGTGCACAGAGAGTAGATGAGCTGAGTCTAAAGCTTGTCTTATACAATAATAGTCCTATGCATTAGTCTTAATAAGTCACACAAGTCACCAGATAGATAATACTTAAAACCATATTACACTTCTTCTGTCTGATTTTCTTTCTTGGATCTCACAGCAAATCTTCTGCCTCCTAGTGTGCAGTGATGTGCATATTGATTTGACATCCTCTCCATATATCCAGGCTTCGGACTGGCACAAAGGATACTTTGGCTTCTGAGCTCCTTTGGCTGGATCAACTTTTTTTTTTTATGCATCTAGAAAATGCAACAACCCTAACAACAGCATTTCCCCCCTTGCTTTTGTTTAAAAAAAATAAATCTGGAGCAAATCAGCTCCACAAAATACTAATATTTGTCATGAAATTTAAACTTTTATCTGTGAGTTTAAACATTTTGTGAATGCATCAACAGCCAATGATTCAATGTTGACAAGAGGTGTAGACAATGGGAACTAGAAAATAATGCCAGTGTACTTATTTCTTGTTTTTAGAGTTATGTTTTGATGGTCCATAAAGCAAGGCTCACACTTAAATAAAAACCTGAGCTTTCAACAATGAACATTTAGAGGAGAAGGTGAAATTTTGGGGGCATTTTGACACCCCTTGCTGACAGCCAAACACATTTTTTCTGCCAAATTTTACCCTGGACATAAGGGATATTTAATAGTGTGCTATGGCAGGACACACTCTGCTGTTCAAAAAGGAAAAAAAAACAAAGCTAAAGCTGGGAACAGGGCAGCGGTCTATCGCAGCAGTTTAAGTGGACGCAGTTATTAAGCTAAGTTAAATATTGTTACACAACCATTTGGCTGGTGGCTGATACACAAACGCTCCACAAGACTGTGCACACAACATAATGTGATGTAAAAAGCCAGGGTAATCTGCTTGTCATCACTAATGTAATCACAAGAGATTATTTTGTGCTGTGTCCTCGTTTGGTTTTATAGAGGACACTAACTACATTTTTTCACTGTTTTAATATTTATATATCATTGTGAAAATGTATTGTGTAATCTTCTGTTTTATGCAATGCAGTTCTTAAACTGGAACTAACACTGGTGGACTAAAATATATTAAATATCCTTGAATGTGCCCTAGTGTAGCTCAGTTGTGTCCATTGTGATTTCCTATTAATACTCCACTGTCAGTAAAGCCTAAAAAATGCCCCAAAAGTATCCTAGTTTGTTTTTTTTTACCACTCATTAAGCTGAAATTTTGAACTTTGAAACTTCATTGTGGCCCACTTTTTGGTCCCAATCCTCCAGCTGGGATTTGTTGAGTTAAGCCAGTGTTTCCCAACCAGGGGTACAGGGACCCCTTGGGGTACGCGAGCACTTTACAGGCAGCGCTTGGAATTATTTTATGCTTGGATAAGAAAATATTTGTGATCTTTTCATATTAAGTTATTGATTCTTGTGAAAGACAAGCTCAAGTGTCTCACTGACAATTGACTGATAAAGTAAATGATTGATTAAAAAGAGGTGAAATTACTAAAAATATTCTTTCACTAGGGCTATTAGTTAGTTATTTAAATTTTTTTCATGAATTTTTCTTGTCAATTTATTATGCTTTTTTGTTGAAAAATATAGTAAAATGAGTAAATAATTATATAATATATAATTATATATAAGTATATAATTAAGTTTTTTTATTAATGTATTATTATTATTATTATTATTATTATTGTTATTTTAAAGGGTTTTTTTATTTAAAAAATGCTGGAGAATTAGCTTTTTACAGTATTCATTCATTCATTTTCTACCGCTTATTCCCGTTAGGGCCATTTGGGCCTTAGGCAGGGTACACCCTGGACATGGGCCAGCTTGTCGCAGGGCACTGGGTTTTTTTATTTAAAAAATGCTGGAGAATTAGCTTTTTACAGTAAAGTATAAAATGTCAGATGAACACAAATGAGAAGGTACTCAAAAAACCTCAGGGGGTACACAACACAACAAAGGTTGGGAACCACTGATTTAAGCTGTAAGCAGGAAGATAAACATTACCAAGGACATACTGTACCTGTATTGTGTAATTGTCCTTTGCCAAGATTTTTTAAACATAGGGCAGAAAAATTCTTAAATGTCATGCTCTAACCCCCCAGGTACTCGTTCCAGGACGAGGAGGACATGTTTATGGTGGTGGACCTGCTTTTAGGAGGAGACCTGCGTTACCACCTCCAGCAGAACGTCCACTTCTCCGAGAGCACGGTCAAACTCTACATCTGTGAGCTGGCCCTGGCGCTGGGCTACCTGCGCACCAAGAGGATCATACACAGGTGAGTCTTTAACCTGTTAAAGTGAGTGGATTATCAGCATCTTAACTGGCCTTGATACAAAATAGCCCTTAAAGGTCCCCTATTATGCTAAATTGACTATTTTTGAGCTTTTAACCATGTTATAATGTGCTGCGCGTTTCTAAAGCCCATACATTTCAGCGCTTAAACTGCCATCAATACAAAGCAGTCAGCTCATTTATCTATCTATCTATTTATCTATCTAGCGTCATGTAGCTGCTCTAAATAACCATTTTATGCTCTGTCCATTCCCCACCATTGCCAACAGGGAGCGACAGACACCTAATCCAATCATTCTCTGCAAAGTTACAGGAACAAGTTTTCAATACCTTATTTTAAGTTATAAAATGTGAAATACTAATGCAAAGGTGTCCAAAATTATTTCAGAAAGCCTGAAAAAAGCATAATTTGGTCCTTTAATAAGTTGACAAGTTTATGGTGACAGTGGTGGGATAGATGAATAAATAAATTTCACAATTCATCTATGCTATTTGTCATATTTAGTTAAAAGTAAAATGTTCAGGAGCTCAACAGTGACTGCCCACCTCCAGTTACAGAAGCAAGTTACCAATTTATTTTCTTCATTGACTTTTGAAAATATTATAACATGATTAAAAACCCCAAAAAGTCGATGTAGCTCAATAAGGAACCTTGGAGTTTAAAGTCCTGACGGAGGCTCATCAGCTTTGAGGTAACTCATGACTTTAACACACTTCATTTCAATCTAAAAACATACGCCAGAGGTAACTTATTTGGACTGTTTCTCAAGTTTCAGCTAATTGTTTTAATTGAAAGGAAATTTGCATCTGGAGCTGGAGGCGGGTGGTACTGAACAGTTTCTCAGAAAATATTTGACAAACATTTATTACATTTATTCCTAAACATAAAACTAGCCAAAATCTATTTATGCTGTCTCAAATATATTTATTCAGATTCATATTTTCTACTTGGCTGCCCTCTTCTGTGCATCTTCCTTGTTTAAAACCATCATGTTGAGCATTAAGCATTTTTGTTTTCCCTTTTCTCCTTGGCTGTCCACTCGAATAATATTTCTGCTTCACTTTGCCCAGAAAGGTCAAGCCATCTTGACATGAAGGTCACACCTGACACAACGGTTTAGTCAGAGGCTGTGGTCATCAGGAAATGCACCGTTTCTGTCTATGCTGCGATGTAGATGCCTTATTCAATTTGTGAAATGCAGATGGATTGCCTTTTAAGCAGTTTTTTTTTTTTGCAAAGTCAAAGAGTCTCCTGGCCAAGAAGGATATGGCGAAGGACCAGTTTTATTATTTTAAGTTGTTGATCTGAGTATTAAAGATATTAGGGAGGATTTTTTCGAATGCTGAGAAACCAGCGACTGTTTGTCCTTTTTTGAATAATGCGCATGCGTCAGGACCCGGCCTTCACTGTTCCTTTCCAAGGAACTCCTCCACAGCGACGTGCACGAGCGTTGGAACACGCGTGTTTGTTTACAGCCGGCATCAGCAGGGATTTGCCTAAACCTAGACCTGCATTGTTTGTTTGCGCAACCTTTGACCTAGTTCCCCACACAGACCCAGTCACATGCACAGTCCCTAAATGTGAGCAAAAATATATACTCCTGCTATTGGTAGCATTAGCAAACTGACGTTGCTGTACAGTTGAAACAGTTCAACAGATAAAGAAAAAAGGCATTTTTTTCAAACGATAAGATAAACCTGTCCAGCAGAAACTTGGCGACCAATGCATCGTCTGAAGCCATTTCTGTTCCTACAGCGCACGCCGTCCTTTGAAGGAATCGCCAATAACTACACGGGTTTTATTCTGCTCTTCTACAGTTTTTCTCCTCCTCCTCTGGTACACTTCAAAAACAGTTTTCCTTTTGTGACTGCCCGGTTCACTGTTTTCCTCAGCCATTGTGCTCTTCGAAGTCAGGCTGTCCGCGCTACGATGTTAACGCCGCTAACCCAGCGCTAATGCCGGGCTACATAAACATAGTGTATACGCATGCGCAAGCACAAGAACGCGCACGTATCGCCGAAACTAGGAAGTCGGAATGATTGGCAAATCCGTGGAACAATGGTTAACGTACTCATGACGAAAACGATTGGATGAGGTTTTTTAAGTCCCACAGAGTCCACAGTTTATTAATATTATTATTATATTTTCTAATACACCAATTTATAAGCCTTATGCAGGGCAATGAAGGTAGTTTTAATAAATATTGCAAAAAAATAATTTATAAAGATCCTCCCTAATACCTTTAAGTGATCCTATAGGACCATTATTGCTGCCAAACAATATGCTAACATACAGTGCTGCGATCAGACTGTTTAACAGCTCTTGCTAATGGGACTTTATTACTATCGATAGTAACCTTTTAAATATTTATTCACTTATTTATTGTAAATGTATTTTTATGATGTTTTTTGAATGATTCTTAGATTTGTGTTTTTTGTTTGATGTGTGCTACCGGACAATGTGAATTTCTCCTTATGGGGATGAATAAAGTCAGTCTAAGTGTAAGTCTAAGTAAGTCATGGGAAAGCAGCACGTAAAAATGAATGCCTGTACCTTATGGTAGTGTTCAGAGTAAAATTTCAGGATTGTATCAGCTTGGACATTTGTATGATTGTTTTTTGTCTGAGCAGTGAAATATGATTGTTTACTTTCTTGAATATGGTGTTTACAACATCTTACAACTGGAAACACCTAATGTTTGGCTTTCTAACTGTATAGATTTCACAAATTAATGCAAAATTTCAGACAATAAACATGCACGAATGCGCACGAAATTTTGCTCAAAATTCAGACCAAGAGAACAGGAATTTTACATAACGTTTGCAAAAAACAGCAATTCAAAGTGGCTCAATGGCGACCTCTGGAAAATCTAATAATATTACACCTATCTGAGTCAACCGGACATTGTTTTTTTGTCACAGACAAATGAAATTTGGCACAGTCATAGGACAAGAACAAATATATATAATGGCTTCACCCTAAACCCCAAAAGTTGGCCATTTTGGTTGAAAGTTGAAACACCAAAACAACAATAAATGCATTGATGCAACTAGACTGATTAAAATTAAAATGCCTAATTTGTGACTTGCATGCAGCGATTTTGGCAAATAAATTCTAATTTGCAAATATCCATCCATCTTCTTCCACTTTATCCGGGGCCGGGTTGCGGAGGCAGCAGTCTAAGCAGGGACACCCAGACATCCCTCTCCCCGGACACTTCCTCCAGCTCCTCTGGAGGAACCCCAAGGCGTTCCCAGGCCAGCCGAGAGACATAGTCCCTCCATTGTGTCCTAGGTCTTCCCTGGGGCCTCCTCTCAGTGGGACATGCCCGGGACGCCTCCTTGGGGAGGTGTTCCGGGCATGTCCCACTGAGAGGCATCCGAAACAGACGCCCAAGCCACCTCAACTGGCTCCTCTTGAGGAGCAACAGCTCTACTCCGAGCTCCTCCCGGGTAACCGAGCTTCTCACCCTATCTCTAAGGGTGCACCCAGCCACCCTGCGGAGGAGACTCATTTCAGCCGTTTGTATCCGGGATCTTGTCCTTTCGGTCATGACCCAAAGCTCATGACCATAGGTGAGAGTAGGAACATAGATCGACCGGTAAATCGAGAGCTTCGCCTTTCAACTCAGCTCCTTCTTCACCACGACAGACCGATACAATGACTGCATTACTGCAGACGCTGCACCGATCCTCCTGTCAGTCTCACGCTCCATCCTTCCCTCACTCGTGAACAAGCCCCCGAGATACTTGAACTCCTCCACTTGAGGCAGGAGCTCTCCTCCGACCTGGAGAGGGCAAGCCACCCTTTTCCGGTCGATAACCATGGCCTCGGATTTAGAGGTGCTGATTCTCATCCCAGCACCCCAGTGCACACTGAAGGTCCTGGCTTGAGGAAGCCAACAGGACAACATCATCCGCAAAAAGCAGAGATGAATTCCTGTGGTCCCCAAACCGGACTCCCTCCGGCCCCTGGCTGCACCTAGAAATTCTGTCCATAAAAATAATGAACAGAACCGATGACAAAGGGCAGCCCTGCCGGAGTCCAGCATGCACTGGAAACAGGTCCGATTTACAACCGGCAATGTGGACCAAGCTCCTGCTCTGGTTGTACAGGGACGGGATAGCCCTTAGCAGAGGGCCCCGGACCCCAGACTCCTAGAGCACCCCCCAAAGAATGCTACAAGGGACACGGTCAAACGTCGTCTCCAGGTCCACAAAGCACATGTGGCCTGGTTGGGCAAACTCCCATGAACCCTCGAGCACCCGATAGAGGGTGTAGAGCTGGTCCACTGTTCCACGGCCAGGACAAAAACCCCATTGTTCCTCCTGAATTTGAGGTTCAACTATCGGCCAAATTCTCCTCTCAGTACCCTGGAATCGACTTTCCCGGGGAGGTTGAGAAGTGTGATTCCCCTGGAATTGGAACACACCCACCGGTCCCCCTTCTTGAAAAGAGGGACCACCACCCCAGTTTGCCAGTCCAGAGGCACCGTCCCCGACTGCCACGCGATGTTGCAGAGACGTGTCAACCAAGACAGCCCTACAACATCCAGAGACTTGAGGTACTCAGGGCGGATCTCATCTACACCCGGTGCCTTGCCACCAAGGAGCTTTTTAACCGCCTCGGTGACTTCAGCTTGGGTGATGGACGAGTCCACCTCTGGGTCTCCAGCCTTTGCTTCCTCAATGGAAGGCATGTCAGTGGGATTGAGGAGATCCTCAAAGTATTCCTTCCACCGCCAGACAACATCCCCAATTGAGGTCAACAGCTCCTCACCTTCACTGTAAACAGTGTTAGTGAAGAACTGCTTCCCCCTCCTGAGGCGGCGGACGGTTTGCAGAATGTCTTTGAGACTGACCACCCGGGCTGCAGCACGCTTGGCCTTCCGGTACTCCTCGGCTGCCTCAGGAGTCCCACAAGCCAGCCAGGCTCGATAGGACTCCTTCTTCAGCCTGACGGCATTCCTTACTTCCGGTGTCCACCACCGGGTTCGTGGTTGCCGCCACGACAGGCACCAGAGACCTTACGGCCACAGCTCCGGATGGCTGCATCGACAATAGAATCAGAGAACAGGGTCCACTCGGACTCCATGTCCCCTACCTCCCCCGGGATCTGGTTGAAGCTCTCCCGGAGGTGGGAGTTGAAGACCCCTCTGACAGGAGGCTAAGCCAGACGTTCCCAACAGACCCTCACAATACGTTTGGGCCTGCCGAGTCTGTCCGGCCTCCTCCTCCGCCAGCGGATCCAACTCACCACCAGGTGGTGATCAGTTGACAGCTCAGCCCCTCTCTTCACCCGAGTGTCCAATACACACGGCCGAAGGTCAGATGACACGACAACAAAGTTGATCATCGACCTATGGCCTAGGGTGTCCTGGTGCCACGTGCAGTGATGTACACCCTTGTGCTTGAACATGGTGTTTGTTATGGACAATCCATGGCTAGCACAGAAGTCCAATAACAGAAAACCGCTCAGGTTCAGATCAGGGAGGCCGTTCCTCCCATTCACGCCCCTCCAGGTGTCACTGTCGCCGCCCACGTGGGCATTGATGTCCCCCAGTAGAATGGCGGAGTCCCCAATTGGAGCATTTTCCAGCACTCTTCCCAGGGACTCCAAGAAGGCCGGGTACTCTACACTGCTGTTCAGCCCGTAAGCCGAAACAACAGTGAGAGACCTGTCCCCAACCCGAAGGCGTAGGGATGCGACCCTCTCATTCACCGGGGAAAACTCCAACACATGGCGGCTGAGCTGGGGAGCTATGAGCAAGCTCACACCAGCCCGCCGCCTCTCGCCGCGGGCAACGCCAGAGTAGAAGAGACTCCAGCCCCTCTCAAGGAGTTGGGTTCCAGAGCCCAAACTGTGCATGGAGGCGAGCCTGACTATCTCTAGTCGGTAACGCTCAACCTCCCACACAAACTCAGGCTCCTTCCCCCCCAGTGAGATGACATTCCATGTCCCCAGAGCCAGTTTTTGTGTCCAGAGATCGGGATGCCGAGGCCCCCGGCTTCGACCACTGCCCGATCCCCTCTACACCGACCGCTTATGGTATCCTCGAAGAAGATGGCGCCTGTGTATGGCCCCGCAGTGGCCCGGCTGCCTGTATGCCGACTCTCTCGTCTTTTTGTAACAATCTATGCCGTCATATCAGCCCTAACCTCCTGTGACTATGTCTCTGCTGTGTGGACCTACGATCGCGCCTCACTCTTTCAAATCAAAGAGTCAATGGAGCGCTGTTTTAATGACTGGGAGGGCTACAGACAAACTTTTCCTCCACCATTTATGTGCCCGCCCACCTCACCTGAATACTTGCTTCTGTTTCGGGACCCGGGCAATCCAAAAAAGAGGGGGAGGAAAAGAGGCTCCAGAGCCGGTGTCCAGGCTATGCTCAGACGAGCGCCCAGGAAAGCGGGCGCCTCCTGCCTGGACAGAGCACGCTACAGAAGGCTGCAGCCGGTCCTTCTCCAGCACGGCGCGTGTGGAAACGCTCCCTCTCCGCTGCTTCCTCGGGTCGTAACAGCTGATGGCCCGGAGCCCCCGCAGCGCTGGAACCACGATGACCGAGCCCCATGGACCCCGGTGTCGCCTTGGCCGTTGTTTACATCGCTGGACCAACATCTGTCCTGCCGCCGGTACACCTGGAAGTCACGTGACCGCACGCCGTGTCTGCGGCCAATCCCATTGCAACGAGCTGACAGAGGTGCTGTGACGTCATCTTCGAGTCGTATTGGACTGCTGAATGCACGGTCCATTGCAAATAAATCTTTCTCTCTCAATGAGCTCTTCACCAGGGAGAATTTGGATATTATGTTCCTCACAGAAACAAAGAGATGGCGAGTTCATTCATCTAAATGAGCTCTGCCCTGGCGGCTGCTCTGCTGTGGGGACGCCCCGCCCCTCTGGTCGGGGCGGAGGCCTTGCTGCTGTGCACCGGGACAGGTACACATGCCGAGTGATGAACACTGAGCACTTTTCTTCATTTGAGTCACAACTGATCAAGGTTGGCACATCTAACACTTTTTATTGCATTTTGATTTATCGTCCCCCTGGCCCTGCGGGTGTCTTTTTAAATGATTTTAATGACTTTTTATCTTCTTTAATAAAATTGGAAAAAGTCTTAATCCTTGGGGATTTTAAACTACACGTTGATGATGACTCATCCAGCCCAGCAGTGGAATTTTTATCAATGACTGAAGCTTTTAACTTAGCAGCATGTGATTGGTCCCACACACATAAAGGGCCACACTCTGGACTTGGTCTTCTCACTTGGCTTGCAGGTTGCTAACTTGCGCATTGAGGATGTGCATATGAGTGACCACTGTTGCATACTGTTTGACCTCCCCACTTCTCCTGAGCCACGGGTTTTAAAGACAAAGTCATAAAGGCGCATTATCACGGAGAGTACTGCTGAGAGGTTTTGTTCTATGTTCGACTCAAGTGCTGTAAATGAAGCTGCTGATGTTGATGAACTTTTGAAAAACTTTGACAACCACTGTGCAGCTATTTTAGATCATGTGGCTCCCCCCAAGTCCAATATTGTCTTTCAGAGAAAGCTTTGTCCTTGGATAAATGAGAGCATTTTGAAGCTCAGACGGCTGCGCCGCAAAACAGAGCGCTTATGGAAGTCATCTAAACTTGAGGTCCACAGACTTCATCTGAGGGAACAAACTGCTAACTTAAATGACACGATCAGAGTTGCCAGGTCTAACTATTTTGCACAGTTGATAGCGTCTAGTAAGAAAAACCCCAAAGTGTTGTTTGACACAATAAATTCTTTAGTGTCTCCTGCTGTTCCAGTTGCCCCTGTGCTCTGTAAGGCAGATTGCAATGATTTTTTACACTTCTTCATTGTGAAGATCAGAGACATTAAAGAGAACGCTACACCATCTTCCTTCTGTAATCCAGCCCATGTTGAGCTCGCCTCCCAAACCTGGTTCTTTTTTAAACCTATGTTATTGGAGGACATATCAGCCCTGTTGACTAAAATGAAACCTGCCTTTAGCGTTTCGGATGTCCTTCCATCTAGGCTCTTTGTAAATACGTTTGATGTGATAGGACCATGGGTGACAAAAATATTTAATATGTCCCTCTCATTGGGTGTGTTCCCCAGCTCTTTTAAACATGCCGTGGTGGAACCTAAACTGAAAAAACCCTGCCTTGACCCATCAGAGCCAAAGAATTTTAGGCCAATATCTAAGCTCCCCTTCATGGCCAAACTATTAGAAAAAGTGGTGTCCAAACAACTCACACTGTTCCTAGAGTCACACAGCATCTATGACACCTATCAATCTGGCTTTCGGAAACATCACTCGACTGAAACAGCCCTTCTTAAAGTGTCCAGCGACATCTTAATGTCAGCTGACTCTGGGAGATGTTCTGTTTTAGTCCTGTTAGACCTGTCCTCGGCCTTTGATACAGTCGACCACCACATCCTGATAAACAGGTTGAGGAATGTAGTTGGGATGGGTGGTTCTGTGCTCAAGTGGTTTTCTTCTTATTTGACTGACAGGAGCTTCAGTGTATCTGCAAACCACATTATGTCTGATTCTGCTGAATTGTCATGTGGATTAACCCAGGGCTCGGTCCTAGGACCAATCCTGTTCCTGCTCTATGTGCTCCCCCTCGGCAGGATTATTCAGCAGTTCAGTGATGTTTCATATAATTTGTTTGCAGACGATATTCAGCTCTATTGTTCTTTTAAGACTTCTGAGGCCCATAAGTTGAGTTCCCTTTCAAACTGCCTGTTTCAAATAAAACAATGGTTGGGTGATAACTGTTTACAGCTTAATTCAGGAAAAACTGAGACCCATATCATTGCCCCAGATAGTGCCATTCCTGGCATTAAACAGCACTTAGGAGACCTGAGCCAAGCAACAAAATCTAGACTGAGAAATTTAGGAGTCATCTTCGATGGAGAAATGTCTCTACAGCACCACACCAACCAACTGCTAAAGAACTGTTTCTTCCAGCTGCGAAATATCTCTAAACTCAGATCAATGGTCACTAATAACAAACTTGAAATGCTAATTCATGCTTTTGTCTCTTCGCGACTTTGTTTGTTTGATTACTGCAACAGCCTGTTCACTTGCTTGAATAAAAAGGACCTGACCCGCTTACAACTCGTACAAAATTCTGCTGCGAGGATCCTGATGCAGACAAACAGAAGAAAGCACATGACTCCAGTTTTAAAAGCACTTCACTGGCTCCCTGTCTCTTACCGCATAAACTTTAAAATCCTGGTCCTGACGTTCAGGGCGCTGCATGGGCAAGCGCCCCCCTATATATGTGATTTGATTCAGCCCTACAGCTCGGCACGCAGCTTGAGATCCTCAAAACAGAACTTTCTAATGGTCCCTCGCACTCATTTCAAGACTCGAGGAGACAGATCCTTCCGCGCTGTTGCGCCCAGATTGTGGAATGAACTGCCACCGCACCTGCGCTCATTACATTGCATAAATACTTTTAAAAAACAACTTAAGACCTTCTTTTTTACACAAGCGTTTCAGGGTCATTAGACTAGGGCTGCTATGATTGACTGTATTTTGTTATAATGTGTTTATTCCACTGGTATTTTATTATGATGTTGTTTTATGCCTTTCATTGTGAAGCACTTTGTGACTATGTCTGGGAAAGGTGCTATAGAAATAAAGCTTACTTACTTCCTTACTTACTTCCTTCTGCAGGTGGGTCCACAGGAGGACCTTGTTAGTTTTGTCCTTGTAAGAGTTTTGTGAACCGCTCTTAGTCTGGCCCGTCACCTAGGACCTGTTTGCCATGGGAGACCCTACCAGGAGCATTAAGCCTTATCGTGGTGGAGGGGTTTGAGTATTAAGCCTCCAACAACATAGCTCCTAGGATCATTCGGTCAATGATCCTAGGAGCTATGTTGTCGGAGGCTTAATACTCAAACCCCTCCACCACGATAAGGTAGCGGTTCAAGGAGGGGCAAATATATTATTTGCAATTATTTCACAAATCAATCATGTTTGTCATTTATAAATCTGCAGTTTTGCATGTGAATAGTCCAGTCTGCATTTGTGGATCGCTTTATTTGTGCATTCATCTCCTCTGCACATTTGGATCTTTTTGAGACATTTGTCCTGCATTTTGAGACAGCAAGATTTATCCACAAAAGAAATCCTGTTCCAATGACAACCACTGGGGGTATGCAGCTATATTGTAATTTGCAAATATATCTGTTGTAATTATTTTAAAATGATTTGTGTTTTACATTCATAATTTTCATTTTCATTTCATAATTCATTCATTTGCATGTAAATAGTTGATTATGCATTTGTGGACTGCCCTATGTGCACATTCAGCCCTTCCAAAGTGTGAATTCATCACTTCTGAGCTTGCGGATAATTTTGAGACATTTGTTCCACGTTTTGAAACAGTTTTGGATTGATTCAAAGGAAATCCTGTTCCACTGACAACCATTGGGGACAGTGTCGGTATTTTCACTGATGTCTTTGGGTACAGACCAACCACCAGAGACCAGCAGCATGTGCTGTTGTTAGCTGATGAACGGTAGCAGCCAGAGCTTACGCGTGTCGAATCATGGCAGGACACATGGACATGTGTCTTCTTGTTCTGGGCTTAAAATACTAAACATAAGCTCCCAGAAGCATGTGAAAAATGGCCAGTTAAGCTAGCAGTTATATTCCCTCACTGCCAATGAATATCAGTGTTATTATTTGAAGAAACTCAGTGAAATAGGAGCCGATTGCTGCTTCTGTCTTAACACTTTTTTTGGGTGGTGGGAGGAAGCCGGAGTACCTGGAAAGAACCCACGGTCACACGGGGGGTATATGCTGAATCCACCCAGAGAGATTGTGTGTTGGCCGGTCCGAGGATCGAACCCACAATTTAACTAATACTAACACTAACTGCTCTGCCGCTGTGTCCCCCAAGAGTTTTTTTTAAAGGTGTACTTACATTATATTGCTGTGGTGACTGATGTATGGTAGACCAATACTCAGTACAATCCCCTCAAAAGTTTTATGCAACCATAAAATATGCAGGACTATGAAGACCCCCTTCTGCAGTTATCCCTGACTGTACAGTACAATACATTCTGTTGTATCATACAGTCTTTAGGTTTACAGTGGAAGCAATCTGCAGCCTTAATATTCCTGCAGACTTTATGGACGCCTACTCCTGACCTGTGCTCTGAATTTACTCGTCCATCCCTGACACATTGGTACAAGTTACCTTCCGGAACATCTTTCTGAAGAAAGATCCTATCCTTCCCACTATGGATTTACCCTTTGCTTTTGTCCTGCTGGTGGGCTGATTGTTCACACTAGCAGTGTCTTTATTCATCCTGCAACTTGTCGTTCTTGTGTCTTTGGGCGTTTTAGCACTGCTCTCTCTGTTGGTCATACTGAAAGTCGATGTCTTTTTTGACGGTATTTGTGTTTTTCTGCTGCCACTATCCGTGCCCTTATCAATATCAGGCTTCCAATTGAGAATTGTGACTTTTGTTGTTTTGCCACTGCTATAGGTAGCCTTTGGATTTTTCCCCCCTTGTGTTGGTACTCTATCCTCGCTTTTCTTTAGTTTGGGAGTGCTGCTACCTGCGTGGGACCACTGGAGCTCTTTGATTTGATTTGAGATATTTGATGACAATTTATCTCCGTCGTCGGGTGGCGTGCTGAACCAAGAGCTGGAGCTGATGTACTCCTTGAAAGACGTTGTCCAGGGCATCCTCTGTGTAATGAATGGGTGCTGTAAAGCTTTAGCAGCAGTGATCCTTTCTGCAGGATTTACCTCCAAGAGCTTATTTAGAAGGTCGAAAAACTGCCTGCTGTCTTCCCACTCTTGTTCTGTTTGGGGCAAGGGGTGGCGTAGCATCATGTCCTCCAAACACTTGTAGTCTTTTGAAATATTCTTACATGGCTTCGTTTTGTTGCCTGTTATCACTGTGTACTCCTTTCTAGGTCGCAGTTTATAGTCAGTCCCAGTCATTTCACGGTTACATGAGAAGAAGGTCTCTGTGAACAGACCTTCTTTGAGGAGGTGTAGATCTGGCATTCCTTTAATTTGCGTGATTATCTTCATACTTTCGTATTCGTTTTCATTAGGAAATAAATGCTGGCCTTGAAACAAGTAGGCCAGCACACAACCAAGTGCCCACATATCAATAGGCTCGCCCAATTCTGTCCCTAAAATTACTTCTGGGGCTCGATAGCTAACGGCCTGGATAATACTGCCAGTAATTACGCAGGAGGCCCTGGTTGACATCCCGAAGTCTATCAACTTAACCCGAAATGGTTCATGCTTTTGGTTAACAAGCATGATGTTGTCCGGTTTCAGATCTCCATGCACAAAACCACATTTTGCCATTTCTTTAAAGGTCACCAGCAGCTGCTCAGCAATGTAGCGTATCTCAGAAATGTGAAGAGGTTTAAACTTTCTTTCATACATGAGGTTATGTAAGCTTCTGTCCAAATGCTCCAGGACCAGACAGTAATGGTCTTGGTATTGGAACGCTTTGATAAACTTTACCATGTTCTTGTTTTGGCTGAGAGGGGCCAGCTCTTTGAGAACATGTGCTTCATGTTTTGTGGCCCTAGAGAACTTGAGTCGAGATATTTTGATTGCGACATTTTGGTTGGTGGATAGGTCCACACACCAGGCCACTCTCCCGTATGTCCCTTCACCCTTCAGCTGTTTAATTTGGTATGAACCAAAATCACCAGAAATTATATCGTTTGCATTCAACATGATTTCTTTCGGCGAGGAGGTTACGGATGCCATTGTTGCGCTCATCTTGGTGTATCCTTATGAAAAAATAAACACTAAACAGACTGACCTGTCCTCTCCCAGAAACTCTCAATTGTGTGGTTCTGTACGTTGCTCACCAGCAGTTAAGTGATCAAACTTCCTCATGGACTGTTAATGCTGTGGTCGTGATGACATCACAAAGCCTTGACATGCAGTACTAAAGGTTGCCATGGTAATAATCTCTGCCATCTTATTGGTTACCAAGTGACCAATTAGATGGCTTGATTTGGTTAGTAACACTTAGCAACCAATAATTCAAATATAATTAATATTCATTAATTCCATAAATTCATTCAAACGTTTTATTTTAATTCATATGCACATTCAGTTGTTAGATTATGTGCAAGTTATTTGTTACACAAAAGACATACAAAGAGAAAAACAAACAAAACATTATAATAATAATCCAAACATCAACACACTAAACTAACTAAAAATAATAAACCTAAGCAAGCTAAATTGGATTGGGGGGGGGGGGGGGGGGGGGTATTAGTTGCATCTTACATTTACATTTGCAAATCCTTTTAATAAGATATTAGTATGGTCCAGTGAATTCAAGGACTGGCCTCCAGACTTTAAAGAACTTGTGAATATCACCTTTTAATACATAAGTGAGCCTTTCTAATGGAATTAATTTAAGGACATTGGAGAGCCAATTTGTAACGTTTGGTTTTGCTTCATCTAACCATTGTTGTAAAACTGTTAGGCGGGCACAACACCATAAAATACGCAAAACTTTTTTATACTTTTGAAGATCTGGAGAGATAGCGGGTAAGCCTAGAATGCACTGAAGATGATTTAATTCTGTAGGACATTTAATAACAGATGAGATTACGTCATTTATTTCTTCCCAAAATGAATATATTTCTGGACATGACTACATAAAGTGTACAGAGATGCCTATCTGTTGCTTGCATTTTATACAAAAAAACAGAACAATCTTTATAATATTTGCTCCTCCAATATGGTGTGGTCTGTAGCTTATGTGTAATTATAAATTGGATTTCATGAGGTTTATAGCTACAGCATATTTTCCTACTATATAACAGAATTTTTCTCCATTGATGATCTGTGATAGTTGTGTTTAGGTCTAGTTCCCAAGATTGCTTACTGCCTGCTGCACTAATTTTGCTTAGAAAGAATAATTCATGGTATGTGTAGCTGATCTTTTTTCTTCTGTAATTAACTAATTTGGAGAATCATTTTTTCTCATTTTTGTGGATAATTTATTTTGCATTCAGGGATTAAATTTAAGAAACTGCGGTATGTAGGTATCTATAAAAATGTTTTTTTAGGTTGTCCATACTGTTCTTGAACTTGATAGAATGATTTCATTTTACCTCCTTCATACATATCATTTATGATCACAATACCAAGTGCTCTTTAAAACCCGGATCGGTACAGGAAGGGGTAAAGTGTGGGTTATTCACAATTGGTACCAAATAGGAATATTTCTTATTAATGGAGATTGACTTCTTTATTATGTTCAAAGAATTAAACAAATTATTCACAATAAAGTTGTCATCAATACCAGGTAGATGGTTCACATTTTAAAAGAATGGTACGCCTGCTAACATTGATGGATCCTATCCCAGTGATTCCAGCTCAAGAAATGTTGAACTTAGATCTCGTGTCACCCATTCTGAAATATTTCTCAATGGTAATTGTATTGACCAATGAAAGTACTGGAGGTTTGGTACTGAAAGGGCACCTTGTTCCACAGTGTTTTATTCCAAATAAATGTAGACATACTTCAATGCAAATCTCTAAAGAATTAGGTATATATATAAGATTATTCATTCATTCATTTTCTTCTGCTTATTCTTGTTAGGGGTCGGGGGTGACTGGAGCCTATCCCAGTAACTTTGGGCCGTAGGCGGGGTAAATCCTGGACAGGGGCCAGCTTGTCGCAGGGCTGACACAGAGACGAACACTGACAGACAACCATTCTTCATCACCAATTCACCTAACACATGCATGTCTTTGGACGGTGGGAGGAAGCCGGAGAGAACCCACGTTAACACGGGGAGGACATGCAGACTCCACCCAGAGAGTTCGTGTGATGGTGTGTGGGCTCGAACCCACAATCTTCTTGCTGGGAGGCGAGAACACTAACCGCTCTGCCACCGTGCACCCCGGATATAAGATTATAGGAAGAATATTAATTTTTATCATTGATGTCTGCCCTAATAATGATGTTTGAAGTGGCATCCATCTATGCATGTCTAATTTGACCTGTTTGACAATTGGTGAGACATTCATCTTTACCAAATCCTCCAGTTGGTATGGAACATAAACAGAGCTGTGCGCAGTCTTTTGAATAAATAAATGAGACCTAAAAAAAAGTTGATTTTGCATAATATAGCCCCTTTAAGGTTTACAAACTCACTTAACTTGCTCCAGTTCATTCTCAACATCCTCCTTCCTTTTTACCAACACTGCAAAACTGTTACTCCTCTAAAAGACCGCTTCCTGTTCTCACTAAATGCATTAGTTTTAAGAGGCTCAACCAGTGCCCCTCACCTATCTGCCTATACCCTTCCACTGTCCTGGGACTCCTGCTTCCACTGCCCGTACTCCAGCCTTGTCCTGGTCTGAGTGGAGATGAAAGGGAACCAGTGTATACTTTTGCTCACTCATCCTTGCACTACACTCACTACTGGCCTTGATGTACTCACACCCCATACTTGTTTTATTTGGTTTGTTTATCACTATTATTTTAATAAAAAAATCCTTTAATTGGCCATCCTGTTGTCTGCTTCCCCTCATTTTGTCACGGGCTATGAGCCAGCCTGTGACTATTAACAACATGATGCTAACAGATCGATAAATGAGCTGACTGCTTCGTAGTGACGGCAATTTAAGCGTTGAAATTGTCCAATTGAGTCCAGGGACAGTGTACGAGCTTTAAAAACATGTAGTAGCACTTTCTGGATTCACGTGTCTTTGTAGAGCCATGTGAGCGAGCGTGTCCAGATCATTAGAAGAGGACAAGCTCAGCGAAGTGGATTATTTAAGCGTGTGAATGAAACAAAATGCTGGAACTTTTTTTTTTTTTCCTGGTGGAAACATTATAACATGGTTAAAAGCTCAAAAAAGTTGATTTAGCAGAACTTGTTTTGAAGTCTGTGTGATGGTTAAATGAGTTGTTGTGGGGGGTGGAGGCTTAAAAATAAGCCCTTTTGGTTTTTTGCCTCTCCTCTGCACTTTTCTTTTACATACATTTTTCAAATTTACATTGTCATTTTCATTATGTGCAAAAATAAATAAATAAATTGCTCTTCATCTCCCTCTGCTGTCTCTGGGCCAAAAGTGACACTTGCGGCACATCACAGTTACCAAAACAAAAAGCCAGCGATTTCTTGATTTTCGTTATGACAGAGCAGCCAAATACCAGAACAATCTTCAGACAGTTCTTTACTCCAAAATGTAGGGGGCGCTCCAGAGAGGAAATTTAGGCAGGTAATTAAGATATTAAGGTAGCATTGTTATTGCAATATTCAGCATTGGTTGTATATATCTGCTGCCCTGTAGAAGAAATTGTAGTTTTGTTGGTGGTGCTGGTGGTAGTAGTAAAATAGTAGTAGTAGCAATCAAGCTGTTAGTTATTTTTATGAATATTTTGTTAATTGTATGCAAGTTTTGCTCATTATCTCTGCTTGTTTCATTGTATAAGTAGCCAACTCTCTATTTCTTGGGAATAGATTTTGACTACTCACCATACCATGTCTTTTAGTGCCTTTTTATGTTAAACTACACTGAGTCACTTTCATTAAGCGCAAACTTGGCCCTGACAGTAGCAGGACAGTCTTTTTTACCTCACTTTCTACTCAGTCCTCCACTTCTCCAGCGACCGAGCAGAGAGATAATCATAGAGAGGCAGCCCTTCCTCCGTCGTGACTAATAGGCCACGTCACCACAACGGAGAATGCTAATTTATCAAAAACCCTCAAGACAAATTAGGCCATTTAGCTTAAAGAACACCACTTGCTCTTGTACGCGCTCCAAAACCACCACTGGAAGAACGAGTGAGGACGTACTAAATGATGCGGATTATGCTTATTCACTGAGCTCCTCTAATGCTTATAAATATATTATTAGTATTTTCTATTTTAAGAGAGGAGAGTGGCTGGTGGATTTGCAGGTGTTGGAAGACGTTTGTTTGGATCAAATCAAAATCTTCTCCATTAGCATTCATTAGCTTCAAATGGAAAAGAGAAGAGAAGCAGAGACAAGTAACTCTCAGCTCATCTCTGAGGAAATTGAGAATATCATTTTCCTCTTCAGTTGTGGATGTGATGACTTTGGTCTAAAGGGTTGTGTGTGGTGAGATTTTGGTGTTTGTGTGTTTAAAAGGCTCTTCACATTTGCTGGTCTCTGAAGCATTTGATGATAATGAAGAGGGTAATGATGTTAAGTGTGTACAACATGACGATAATGAGCACTTATTAGTAACATTGATGATGACAGTTTATTATTTGTACTAACACAATGGGAAAACATTGATTGTAATATGATGTTTGTGATGGTTTGTGTGTTGAAGGGATCCTTACATTGTGTAAAATGTAATCCAGTGACATTGCAGCATGTAGATGGTTTTAAAGCTTCTATGTTGTGCTTTTTTTAGTCTCTTTAAAATAATTATGGACACCTTTGCATTAGTATTTCATGTTTTATAACTTAAAATAATGGTTTTGTATGGAAAATGTCTCCTTTTGCAGAGCAGTTTCTTTGACTTTGCAGAGAACTCTTGAATTAGGTGTCTGTCGCCCCCTGCTGCCAATGGTCGGAAATGTACAGAGTGTAAAATGGCTAATTAACACGGCTGTTAGCAACATGACTCTAACAGATTGATAAATGAACAGACTGCTTTGTAGTGACTGCAATTTTAAGCGCTGAAATTATCAAAATGAGCCCAAGGATGGTGTATGGGCTTTAGAAACGCACAGGAGCACTTCCTGGTTTCATGTGTCTACGTAGAGCGATGTTTCCAACTCATGCAAAAGAGACGGCCTCAGCATACAGGATTACTCAGATACTACTCCAGGTATGTTTTTGAGGTGCAAACATAATATTGTTAAGGGCTAAAAAAGTAGTTTTAGCATATTAGGGGACCTTTATGGATAGAGACATGTTTGCTATGAAAGAAAATCGGTAGAAAAAGGCAAAATCCAGACCCACACAGAATTCCTATCTGTCCATGAGTCATGTTGTTCAGTTGTCTCCATGAAGCATAGCCACCTCCTTGTACAATCTAAGCAACCATCTTTTCAATGCATCCACTGCTGCTCCTGTCAGCTAGTCTTTGTTTACCTTCTGCAGCAAGCTGGATTTTCACAAGATTTGCGAGTTCACAAACTCACAAAATCCATCTTGTCAGATTCAAGCATATCCTTCTGGGAATCCGGACCGCAGGTGGTTCACTTTAGTTATACTGTGTGGGCAGGTTTTAGGTTTGCTGACAGCAACAAGCACTCAAATGGCAATGCCGAAAGATGGTAGTGTAGATGCTACTAAAAAACTTGTTTTTGTTTATGTCAAACTGTTTCAGTCATTGTAGTGCACATAAATAATGGTCACTAGCAGTCACTAGCTGTTGCTTCATCCAGTCACTACCAAATACTCTTTTGAAAGTCGATTCTCTTTACAGTGTTTTCAATGGGAGCACTGCTAAATTAATCTGGAGAGGATTTGTTGCACTCTAAGGATGCACTCACACCAGGCTAATCGAACCATGCCTAAGTCTGAAACACCCCTAAATCATGGTACAGCTGCCTAATGTGTGTGCTCCAATCTGGAGGGGGCCCACAAAACGGCCCAGATGCTCATGCATGTCTCTCAGTAAAAAGTAAATAAACACAATTTTTAACACTTAACAACGTCACTTGTCTTCACGCTCATTTTTCTGAAGGAGACAGTGGTTGTAATTGTGAAGCCTCTTGTATCCTGCTTCAGTTACCTTTGCTGCTCCTTGTATGTGTTTATTCTGAAATGTGACAAGAAGACTGTGCCTCAGAAACGGGACTCAAAGCAGACTCCAACTATGACAATAGGATAATTCATGCCGCCGAGCTTATGTCTTCTTCTGCACCATATTAAAAGTTTTAGCGACATTGTGCAACTTGTAAACAAACAGCGCCTCATGATGATGTAGCAGCCTGTCACTCTCAGAGCTGATGATGTAACTGGGCCACAGTGCAGACTGTTTGTGCAGGTGTGAGTGCAGCCAACAGGGGACAACTACACAGTGGCGCCGTAGGGAGGAGAATGATTCCAAGGGCCCATGGCTGATGGACCCTGGAAAATCTTACAATAATAATATAAGATTACCTTAGTTTGTCACAGTAGAGCCCATGTTATATCTTTTCAGGGGGCCCAGAATACCTGGCAGCGACTCTGCACAGACACCCCTCCCCAATCATACCTGGGCACAGCATGGTTCGAATGGCTCTACTGTGAGGACGATTTAGCTTTTACCAGGTTAATCTTTTGTCCAAATGCTTGAAATTGTTTTGGTTTTTGGCCCCTAAAACTATTTTTCTTTATCTTCCAGGACATGTTGTGGATGTTTTAGCCATGCAATGTAGCCCACAACATCACTACCGTGGAAAAAATAGACTGAGGACTAAAGTTTAGTGTGTTCTCTAACCTCACCAGGCTCAAGGTTACATGAGTTATTTTTTCCGTCTGACTATTCTTGGATGCGCCACATGGCAACCTGCAGCGGTGATACTGACATCTTCATCATTGGGTTACTCTAATTATTTTGGATAATGAACTCAAATGCCACTGTACAGGAAATGCCTTCTCAAAACAACACGTTTCCATGTTGAAAATATGAAGGGAGCTTGAGGGAGTGGGACAGGGCTAACAACAGCCATTCAGGTCATCCCAGAAGAGACTTTTGGTGGAAAATCTGAGAGAGGTCCAGTGCTATCATGGGATGTCCCGGAGCCCTTGAGCATGTGCTATGATGCGGAGTGGAAGTTAATTTAATTCCACGGTACGCTTAAGACGCTTTTACATGCAGCATTTAGGTTCATAATATGTTTGAACAAAATTAGTCCATCTGTTATCTCCTAAAAATAAACGGTCTAAAAATGAAATGCTATGTATGTGCTCTGGCAGTTGTTTGTTGCTGTGTGTGTCCAAGAATAGGTCAGACAAGGTTATCTAAGCAGCAGAAAATTGTGTATAATAACATAATTACAGTAAAGAAGCCCACACTGACTCCAACAATAGGCCGTAGACTTTTAAATACCATAATAATAACATAATAACATGATTGCAAAGCGTGGACTTGCTTTTTGTTGCTGAATCTATAAGCAAGTTTTCGTATTGACAAAAATCTTAAGAAGCAAGAAAAACTGGAACTATGGATTCTGAGTTTCTACAAAGAAATGTCTTAGCTTGAAAGAATATGTGCTTTAAACACCTATGAAAATATAATTCACAGGTAAAAAGTTTAAGACATAAACTAATGAATATTTTAGCTTTCTGACATCTGTCAAAAATCTTCTTGTCTAAATGGTATTGTACCACAGTTTGGGAACCACAGTTCTTGAATAACACTAATAAACACCATCGACACCTGCAATTGTTGTTACAGAAATAAAGAAGATTGACCAAATCTGTCATGTATGAGAACACCATTTTTGTGTCAAGAATGGCCAAAATGCAGATTTTAATTGGATGTTATGTTACTGTCAAACAAAAAGGAAGCTGGATTGCCTTGGGTCCAGTGCCAGGTTGAGCTTGTTCGCGTGCCTCTTGTCAAACCACTGCTCCAGCATCAAATAAGAGAGGTGCATGCCAGAAGTTTACATTTATATTATCAGCTACAACCAAAAACATTATATTATTATTATTATTATTAGCACATATTCATTGGCTCAGATACTGAGCTCTGAGTGTGTCATATCTGTTTCAAACTCATTGTAGTTACTTCTTTGTTTTGAACTCCTGTGTCTCTGGGGAGGTTGAATTATTCACAGCAGAGCGAGTCTCAATTAGGAGACATCTTCAGAGACAGACATAGTTCCTCTAAACAAGTGGAAACCTAATGGCAGCTGGTGATAGACACGCCATGAGCTTTGTGTGTTTCGGTGGCATCAACAACACTCGTCTGTGGCCCTATCCTCAGGTGTATTTGGTGCCTCCTGCACCGGGCCGTAATGGAAACACTCATGTTGTCTGTCAGTGTTTTACCTGGTCAATAAGTTTCCTTTTAGCACAGCCTTCAGAGACACATGACTTTGCTGCAGTCTCCAGTTAGTGTTACACTTTTAAAACTTGCCCCCATTCACAATTGGTTTTATGTGATGAACTTTAATGGATAAAATTAATATTAGATTTGCATATACAGGTATTAATAGTTCAGACAAAAGGCAAATGTCAACTACTAATAAAAATATTTTTTTTTCTAAGTCTAGTGTCTCCAAATACATGCAGCAACTATCCAACTATCCATGTTAATCTTCAGCATTATTAAAAGGGCTATATTATGCAAAATCAACTTTTCTGAGCTTTCTACCATGTTGTATTGTTCTTTCATTAAAAACATACCTGGAGTTGTGTTTTGCTTCATTCATGCATGTTTACGTAATCCTCTATTCCCTGGCACGGCCGTTCTGAGACTTTCATGAACCTCCGCCTCTTCCATGAAACCATGCCCAGTCCAGGAAGCACTGACCGATCAGCAAGCCCTCTACATCCAGTCTGCTCTCATTCATTTATCCAAATAACGATGCACAGCTCTGTTTCCACTGATTCCTCACAGCTTTTTTTTTATTTTGTAGTAAAATGGCATCATATAAAAAGTTTAAGGAAGCAAAAAGCTCTTTTCCTCTATTTAAAAGACGTCAACACTATGGACTCACCTCCTCACCTGTTTCTTTATGACACCTGAAGAGTACTTATAAAAAAAAAAAACTTTTATTTTAGTCAGATAATGTTTTTAAAAACCTGCACTCCTGTTCTAGAGGTGACCAAGATTTGTTTAAAAATAAGAATAAAAGCTTAATATATCCATTTTAAATAATGTATTTATGCATTTTTTTGTTTTTGTTTTAATGTAACACAAATGTAATAGAAGAAAATTCTAGGTCAAACGTGGCTGCCATTATTTTTAAGCAAAACAATTAGTTGTTGTCAGACTAAAAAAGAGAATAACTTTTAGTTTGCGCCTCCCCTTAGTACCATTTTTGGTCACTAACTGGGATGTTGGTGGTTTGATTCCCTGCACTGACACAATGCATACTGCCATTGTGTCCTTGGGCAAGACACTCCACCCAAATATCCTGCTCCAGGTAGAGTATCAGGCTGTTTGTAGGATAGACATCTGGGATAAAGAAAAATTGGTATTAGTAACCCATGTCTGTTTAAAAAGAAAACAAACATTGGAAGTGAGTCAGTGAGAAGCACAGAATAACATTTATTTGAGGGACTTACAGACACCTTTCTCTTGTCTATAGGAACCAATCAAACTTTAGCCGATAGTTTAAATATCTGGATCCTTGATTTTAATCTACTTCAATTCACAATAACCTGGCTGACTGAGAACATTCAGAGACCGGAATTTAAGAGGTTTTAAACTTGTGTGACCTGAATAAGCAGCAGGTTATATTAATGTTGCATATTGTTATCCGCCTTTTATATCACTGGGTCCCATCTGTCACAGAAGGAGTCCCATTTCAAGCAAGAAGGATTCACATTTAAACGCTTTTTCTGTCAATTTCACTCATATCACAGGTCGATTGTGCCATTTTCCAAAGCAGTTGTCCCGTTTTAAAGCAGCAAATCTTCTATCTCTGCCATTCTTATAAGTCTGGCTTGTGATGCTCCTCTTTTTCCGAGGGAGTGGCAAACTGCAGATCGCATCAAATAATTTATCTGCTCTTTTCCCAGCTCCTCCAGAGGCCATTTGCTTTTTTGCCAAGCTGCCAAAATAATGTCGTAATGCGTGTAAATCTGGTTAATTGAATGTGATTCTAAATAGCTAGAGATACAGTTGTGGAGAGCGCATAAACAAGTTATTCCCAGTCTTCCCTTATCAGCTGCTTGTCATGTCTCCAACTGGAGTATCCTTTATTTATGGCTTGCTTTAATGTTTTATTTCCCAGCAGAAATAGAAGGGAAAAAGGCATGAAGGGAGGGAGAAATGTTTTTCATAAATGGAGATTAAGGTACCAGCTGCTGCCAGCGCTCAGATTTTCACTGCAAAAATTGTGAATCGGGTCTAATCGCCGCTTAAAAATCTCCCCACAGAAGATTAGCTGATGGGAGGAGGCCTGTGTACAGAAATGTGAATGTTTACCATGAGCTTGTCCTAAAAAGAGCGCTAATTGCCTTGTTTCACATAGCAGCATATACAACCTCAATTCAAGAAAGTTAGGACACTGTGTACAACTGTTTTCATGAGATTTCTAATGTCAAAGTATTTTTAGTAACATTTCAGTTAAGATGTCTGGGAATAAACATTTTAGAAAGGATTATTAGGATTGAACATATAGGATGTTCATGAGCTTCAGGTCCTCAATCAGCACTGCTTTAAAGCTGAACTTTTTACCTTAAATAAACTGTTTTGGAGTTCATGTGATGGTTAAATTAGTTGTTGTTGAGTTCTGGTGTCTCTGGGCTGAAAACGACACTTGCAAGTATGAGTGTCGTCGACCCAGTGTCATGAAAGTCTCGAGTCTCACAAGAAAACAGCTCATCACGGTCAGCCAAACATCAAGCTATAGTGATTGCTTTATTTCCCAATTTTTGTCAGGGCAAAGTGGCCAAATGGCAGAAAAAACATTGGACAGATACAAGGAGTTAACTGGACTTGGGAGAGTAGTTATGATAGTACTTTACTCCGAAAAGTAGGGTGAGCGCCATAAAAAAAAAAAGAAAAGTTACTGAATTCCACTTTAAAACAAACATTATTCTGTGCTGAAAATCACGGCATGGATCAGGAACACGTCCAGAGGTGACTGTCTTTAAACACAGTTTGCACAAACTCATGTTGTAGCTGTAAAACTTTCTTTTTCAGTCTTTTGTTGCACCCATCGCAACTGTTTTTGGGATGTGTTGCTGCCATCAATTTCAAAATGAGCTATTAATTTTCATGAAATGGTAAAATATGTCTACCTAAAATGTTGTTTATCTTTTATTGTGGATGAGATATGTTTTTATCAGATTTAGAAACCATTAGATTTAGTTTTTATTTACATTTTGCACAGCCTTGTACACAGACATCTCAAGTACCACTAGTCAGAGCTTGCGTACCACAAGTGGGACGTGTACCAGAGTTTGAGAACCGTTGATATACTGTACTAAAAGACATAAAATGGAGCTGCATTGAGGCGATCAGAGAGCCAGACAGTAGGCAGAAAAGTGTCAGATAAAGGAAAAGATTTCTGGCAGAAAAGGGACAAGGGATGAGACTTTTTTGTAACACTTGCTGAATGGTTTTGACTCAGTGAATTATTCATCACTCGTAATTGTGACGTGAATTTTTTGGCCTGGGCTTCACTCCGCAAACTCAGCCGGGGACTTGTCAAAAACTTGTCATCCAGCCACGTGTTAATGAATAAGCAATGAACGTCTCCCCAGCTCTTCTTTTTTACACAATTTGGCTGTCATACTGTACTGGGTGTTTACACCTGGGTGTAAACACAACGTCATAAATGCACAAAAAACACCTTTGTCTTTCTCACACTTGTCAAAGCAACTTTCTGTTCCAGCACAAAGATGAGGGGAGACAGAGCTGCTGGCCTCAGAGGGACTGGGGCTGGCTGGTAATTCAAAGGGAGCTTATGTCTGGCTCCGTGCGTTGGCTGCAGAGCATGGGTACTTAGAACTAGAGGGATTTTATTAGTGTGTGTGTATATCTATGCACTGGGCTTGCAGAATATTAGAAAAAATATGCAATATCCAACAACTGTATACGACTTGCAATATGTGAATGTGTCCCCTATAGAGTTTGCGACATGATGCAACCGTTGTGGGATGGGTCCGCCATAAATCAAGTAGTTTACATCCTTTACTACTGGAGTGCTCCTTCTGAAATTAATATTGTGTAACTGCAACCATTTGGTAACAATCTCTCATGTTGGCCATTGGAGGCCATACAGCAGCTACACAACAAGTGCTTACCATTTACACAGAACCAAAATTATCTTTCCATATTATTTGTAAAACAACCTTTATGGGACATGCATTTTAAAATATGTTGATGTAGTCAAAACAACATAAGCTGGACATTGAAACTATATTTAAAAAACCTATATTATGCTTTTTTGTGTCTTTTAAATTCATTTAGGACACATCTAGATCAGCATCTTATGTTTTGTTGCTTAGAAAACTAAATAATTATTGAAAAAACATTATTTGAAGAAGCTCATCATGAGAAAAGCTCCCTCCCACTTTAAGAGCCCTCCCTCCCCGCTGCCCTGCCTGCTGTCCCGCCCCTGCAGCGCTTTGAAGCCCGTGGAGTTCAAATGATTTGTTTGGTTGCTGCGGGGGAGGCGTGAGCTGTAGCAGCGCTTCCTGAACAGGACAGGGCCTTGAGGGTAGAGAGACGCAGTCAGGTGGAAAAGGCAGATTTCGTGTCACTGGCGTCAGTGTAAAAGAATGGAGGATTACTTAAACATGCATAAATGAAACAAAACACAACTCCAGGTATGTTTTTGATGAGGAAACAACATTATAACATGGTAGAAAGCTCAGAAAAGTCAATTTTATTACATAATATAGCCCCTTTAACCTCTGAACCACTTTTAGGTCCCACAACCCACCATTTGGCAATCACTGGAGTACACCAGTACTAAAGTAGGACTTCCCTTGAGCTTAATGAGCTCTAAACCAAGATTTATTTGGATGCACCACAGTTGGATTCAATAGCAAGAATTATATATCCATCATTATCACAGTTATACTCTAGCGACATCTTTGTGCCGGTCCCAGGCCCAGATAAATTGAGAAGGTGCCCTATAAGGATGGATATCTGGTGTAAAACCTTATTTTGCAAATCGCTGGCGACCTTGGAAGAGAAAAGCCAAAAGTAAAGTAGTTCTTATGTGGATGATTACTGTTGATAGTATGATTATTTTGTGATGTATAGTGCATTACCCTCTGCATATATATATACTGTATACTATGCAACAGTGTGGAGTGTGTGCTGAAGCTGAGTGCTTTCTGGGGCTTCCTCCAGACTGACACAGAGAGAGAGAAAGAGCGAGGGAGAGAGGAGAGGAGCAATCTCAAACAGCCTCTTTGCTTTTCTTGTGGAGGAGCAGCAGCAGTGCCATGAAAGGGCCTCTGATTAAACTGGCTGCAATCTGAGTCCCGAAAATACAGCGACTATTTTCACTGCAGCAGTTCACTCAATTAGAGAAGATCACACATTTCACATGGCCTACACATACAGGCTGCGCGTTAGAGTGAGACATTGGAGTATAAATATGTATATTGGTTATAGAAGAATACTTGTTTCAGTATCGTGCAGAAATCCAGCCTGAGGGGGTCACAAGCCAGGGTACTCTTTAAATAAAAAGCTGCTGTGGTACCACTGCAGTGTTTCCCATTAGTTAAGAAGATTATGGAGGCCCACCATAGTCTAATTTTGTCCCCCAGAGTCTAAAACTGAACTATACAACTTTTTTCCTCATAAATACATACCTTTTATACTACTGATGCTACATGTATTTTAATATAAATATCTAAATTGTAGGCCCAATAAAAATGTATATATTGTGGCCTTTACTGGAACATTTATCACACTGATATTACAATAAAACAAAATGATTAAAAATGCAAAATATGAATACACAGTTTTAAAGTGCAAAATATTTTATTAAAAAATATAAAATGATTTTTTTTTTTTTTAATCACGTCTTCCTGGATTTAAAAGGGTCTTAAAAATGTACCCCATAGACTTAATATAAATAAGTGGGAAACCCTGCTCTTGAAGGAAAAGAAGTAATCAAATACAGCTACAATATACGTTTTCAAAGTACTTTGATAGGATACAGTACTGTTTTAGGTCAGCTATGGAAATGAATATTCATGCTTCTATCATCCTTATTTAATCAACTTTAAGAGAACATTGAGCGGCAATTCACTAAGTCAGATTACAATAGTATTTTTTGTTTTATTCTTCTGAAAGTAAAAAAACAAATGACATTGTATGGATTTAATGCATACGATCCATGCATCATAATGGTGTTGTATGTGCATCACTGTTTCCAAGGCTTACCTGTATGTGCTGAACGGCCCCAGTCATGAGTCATTGAGTGGCTCAGGTTGACTCCGGGCTCGGGCCATTTGCTCGCTCTCTGCTTTTAAAAGGAGACTCCATTTAGAGAAACAATCAGAAATAGCTTTTGAGAAACTTAAAAAGTTTGAAGACTTCCAAAAAAGTGATATTATTGCCTCGTGTAATGGAAAAGTGAAGCAGTAGTAGATGGATCTTGTAGTAACATTGTAGTAACATCCATGTACATAGGTAGATATTTTTGAATTAACGTGTATATTTAATAATCACCATTGTCTAAAATTGTACTGATAAGTCAATTAAAGAAATGGAAAATAATTTAACTCATATGAACTACAGTAAATCAAATAGACCCCCAGCAAGACACTATCTTACAATAGTAGAGATATAACTTTCTGGAATTGAACCTGGACCTTCTGGTTCAGGGGTAAATGCTCTATCAATTCAGCTACAAAATGCTGCTAGCACTGACATTTGTGGCTGGCTAAATCTATGATGTATTTGCAAGTGAAACAAAGTTGCAATCTTATGATAGATGTCACGTAACTGTAAAATTGTAAAATGCACCATTTCTCACTTGAGATTTTGTTGGCTTTTTTTGGAACAAACTAAAATACACACAACACTTATAAAGCACTTTTCAAGACACTCAAAGGCGCTTCACAGTTTTAAACCAAATAAAAACAAAGATTAATCTCAGATATATCCCACAATTTTAGATATATTTCCCATTGTCCAGGGCATAGGAACACAAGCTCTTGACAGTGCTCTCCCTGTTTATGTTTAAGGCTTATACATTTGTGTTAGTGTGTGTGTTTGTGTGTCTGCGTCAGGTGTGTTGGCCGCTCCGGTGTCCCTGCCGTATCCAGTGACCAGGTGCAGGGTTGAGTTACCCCTGTGCCGCTGATGGCTGCCTGTAATGAGGCCATTAGATCCTGCTAATAGCTTGTAGGGTCACTCAACCGAGAGAAAAGCCACGAGGATCAGCTTCCATCGGCCTCCCCTGGACCTGGACGCGTCTCAATAGTTACTCAGCGTGCCACCGAATTTTGACTCACTTCCTGTTGCCCTATTTTCTCCTAATGTCTCTTTTAATTCAGAGTTTTAACAAAGCCATCTCACTGACTTTTCCTTCTGCTTTCTGCTCTATCCCTATAGGACAGCCTGTGCCTTAAGCTCTTTATCTATCAAACTTCCTTCCTTACTTTCACTCACACTTAGGTACACTACCCAAAATGTTCTTATCACATTTTATTTAACTAAAAAAAGCTACACTTGACCAATGCACCATGGGAGCTTGATTATTGATAAAACAGTCTATAGTTGACATATTAAAACCCTGCAAAGCCTGAACAATGAGATAAAAACATATTGATCTGTTTTGTATCACTGGCATCAAACCTTTATTGCCAGTTTTGTGTGATACAGAAAATATTTTTTTACAATAATATTTAATGCATTTTGAACTCTTCTGTTTGTGGGTTTTCTCACCCTATAAAACAGGATTGTTTTAAGACCTTTTATTTGTGATTTGGGTCAACAAAATGGGAAATAAAAGCACAAATCCCCATAGCATTTCTACAGTGTACATGTGAGAAATAAGTCCCAGTGCAGGGATTTCATCTCTGGCAAGTTCCTCGTGATAATATATATATATATATATATATATATATATATATATATATATATATATATATATATATATATATATATATATATATATATATATATATATACAATTACCACCGAGACATCACTGCACAAGAGCAGTCTTGGCACTTAATTAAAGATGGCATTTTAATCTTTAATGAGTCTAATTAAGCACAAAATAATGTAAGAGGTCGTAATCATAGACAGTTTATCAAAAAGTGCAATACAGTGACAAATGTAAACCCTGATCCTAAATACCTGCTGTATGATATTTGATGCAGACTTTTCCAACATGTTTTCAAAAACCTCATGAAACCTTTTTTTCATCTGCTTAGTTCAGTTAAATTGCATGGGGACTCAAGCTTATCCTAGTAACTATGGACCTTAGACACTTGCCTGACAGACAAACATTCACTCTCACATTCATTCACCAGGGGGAATTTAGATTTACAGTGGAACCCACAGTCTTATTGCTGAGAGGCAGGAACACCTACCACTCCGCTCAGTGCTTAATTTGTAAATCAAACGATGCCGGAACAAAATTTGTGCTTTGACACCGGAGTCCATAAGAACAATAAACACAACACGATGTATAGGCACACACACATGCTAAAATACCAAGCAACAGCTCATATATACTCCATTTTAACTTATATTTACACATATTTGTTAACATTGTTATAGATAATAGCCAGGAAATGCTTTACTGTATCTAGTTGTGTAATACATCCCACACCACAGCCATGTCCTGTGACAACTCCTCCTCCCTGCATCGCACTTTTCTCTGTGTGTCCGTGGCATTGGTCTGGGGCAGTCCTCTGTCCTTTGGCCCCGCATAACCTCACATATGGGACCAGATTGAATTTGGCCAACATTCAGAAAGCGTAACTCAGAGATGGTGGAAGTGTGCAGAGAGACTCTGTTTAGGCTGCATACCTGCTTCATCTGAGGAATGTGACCGTCTTTTTTACATTTTGAGCACTGCAATTACATTAGTTTTTAGAATCGGTGCCTTTGCTCTGTGTACGTGACTTATCAGGCATTTCTCTCTTTATCAGGATGTCTATAAATAAGGATAATCTAATTTATATTAAAGACCTGGATTCAATAATTGTACAACTGATTTATCTGTTGTATTTTTCATATATTTTAATGTTTATTAATGGATTGCCCATGAGTTTAGTGGAGGCTTAGGAGCTTTTATTGTGAAGGTTTCAAGCAGAAACGAAACTTAGTGTTTCAGAGACGCAAGTAACGTGGCTCATATTTATAAAAATATGATTTTTTGTATAACATCTGAACTTCAACATAAGCTTAGGAGCTCAAAAGAGTCAAATGTAGAGAGCTGTTGTTCTGGGTTGTGCCCAACTTACTGGATCCAAGCT
This sequence comes from Bostrychus sinensis, assembly GCA_020698575.1. Lineage (NCBI taxonomy): Eukaryota > Metazoa > Chordata > Actinopteri > Gobiiformes > Eleotridae > Bostrychus > Bostrychus sinensis. Next base: position 11,792,938 of record CM036244.1, on the reverse strand, counting down.
AACCGTTACCAGATTGCACACACTGTCAAAATAAGAGAGTTTCCGGATATTGTCCAGGATCCGGCTCAAATTAAGCACTGACTCCGCTCCCCCAGACACTTTCCCTTATACAATAAAAGAAAACAAAAATCACATTCCCTTAAATTATTGTATCTTAATCTAACCTTATTTCACAAAAGCTTTCCCGATTGCCTTTAATCAAATCCAGGGCTGCTTTATTCAGTACACATCTGTTCTGTCAAAGCCCTTTCAGAATGGTAAATGCGTGCAGATGGCGCAGGTGTCACCGAGCCATGAAGCCCTGTTTCCACAAAGCTCTAATGCATCACACCTATCTCTTATTTGGCACTGAGAGAGGACGGATTCTCAGTGGATATCCCGGTACGGAAAGGCTGCAGCACGGCTCAAATAATCGGTTTATTAAAAAAAATCTAGCGATAATTGTCCCACGCTGAGGCATCTTCCCATGCTGACACGAGAAATGTAATCCTGTGAATATTAGCTCTGCTCTTTCCCTCGATGTCGGCACTAAAAAGAGCTGTCTGACCTACTTTCATTAGGGCTTTTATTTGGATAGAGAGCGGTGCTTTAGCTGGTAATTAATGTGTAATTCTTTTGTGTGGGGGCTCACGAACTGTATTCAAGGATCAGTATAATGAATGAGAAATGAGGATAAAAAAAGTATTAATAGTTTTGTTGATTTGGCTTGGGTCAGGATGTCTTAACTGTGTTACTATTGCTCACTTCTCCTCTATTCAATATGTGGTAATTGGTATTCACAGGGCTATTGTGCTGAGTATAAATGTGAACACTTCCTTAGTGATTCAGTCTTGTTGATGTATTTTGTGTGCAGCCAGTGATGGGACTCTTGCTTTTGTTGTAGCATTTTGTCTTGTGATTAAGTTAAAATAAGATGTAATTATTTTAATCCCACAGTGGGGAAATTCACTCGTTAAGGCAGCTCTTAATACAAAATAAAATGCAATTATTATGGATTTCATATCACAGATGTTCACTGTTCAATACAATATGCAGTTTAGAGCCCTGTCTTGGAAAATTTTTAAGATGTAGTGATGTAGATGTAGTGGGGATCTTTCAGTTCAAGGGAAAAAGCCCAAAAAACATATATATCTCCCCATGGTAATCCACTGAAACTAATGACTTGTGACAGGAGTTAGTATCTTTGCCCCAGTCTTTTTTGCAAAACCAACAAAATAATATTTACAATAATAGTGATTTCTTCTTTGGTCCGTAACTGACCTTTCCTGAAACATTGATCAAAACCTGAACATTAATTGCTTTTGGATGTGTCTTGCTATAAAACGAACAAACCAAAAAGCCATCAAGCCGAAAATGCACAATTTATTAACCAATCATACATTATATTTCCAAAAGTATTCACTCACCCACCCAAATAACTGAATTGGGATTATGGTGTGGGGTTGTTTTCAGGAGCTGGGCTTAGTTCCTTAGTTCCAGTGAAAGGAACTCTGAATGCTTCAGCACCAAGAGATTTTGGACAATTCCATGCTCCCAACTTTGTGGGAACAGTTTGCAGATGGTCACTTCCTGTTCCAAAATTACTGCGCCCCAATGCACAAAGCACGGCCCATAAAGAAATGGGTGAGCGAAGAACTTGACTGGTCCTGACCTCAACCTGACAGAACACCTTTGGGATGAATTAGAGCGAAGACTGTGTGCCAGACACGTAGATGTCTGACGTAGATAAATGCAAAGGGTGGGCTGATGTCATATTAAACCCTATGGTTAAGAATTGGATGTCACTTAAGTTCATATGTGTGTAAAGGCAGGTGAGCTAATACTTTTGGAAATATAGTGTATTATTTTATTTATATATATGTATATAACGCGGGTCCCCACAAACCAACTGAAAACGCTGCAATACCTATGCCAGGCCTGTTAGTGGTGCCGTAATGCTGCCACAGGAACACCATAGACAGAGAAACAGAGAAGTCAGTTGAAAGAAGAGTGCAATATTTTGCTGTAAAAGCCATAAAAAGCTCAGTAGCACCTGCAGGTTGGTGTTTTGAAATCTTTCCTCTCTGGGACCTGGTTTTTAAAAATGATTGTGTTCTGGCACCCACAGTGACATGCCTATACATGATAAAAAAAAAAAAAAAAAAAAAAACCTTTGCGGATACGTTTTACCCCAACTAAGTTATATGGGCCTAAGTTATATAGGATTAAATCATAGTTTTGTCTTTTTTTAGTCTTTTAGGAGAAAAAAGTCTGGGTAACAGAAAAAGTGTCATGTTGGGATGAGAATGGTCAATGTTTGAGTCAGACGTCAATCAATAACTGGTAAAAATTAAAGAAAAAAGTCTGTCCAAAGTATTATAAAAATTTAAACAAGGGTCTTTTGGAGCCGTGGTGTTTTTGCAATGAATGATTTTAGATTGTTAAAATGTTTAAGTGCCTTAAAAAACTTTGTACAAAACTTGTCTGAAGATGCCATGGTTTTATGTGGCACCACTGTAGTCGTAGAGCAATAGGAGCCAAAATTTAACATCTGCTCCAAAATGGCAGCCGTATATTGTAAATTATATGGGATTAAATCACAGTTTTGAACATTTTAAAACACTCAAAATCAATGCCTAGACATCTAAAGACAATGTTGTCATATTAAATAAAAGATAAGAGCCCAATGCCTAGCATTTTACATTTAAAGACAAGTCATATTGGCTGAATTTCACTGTCGTCTTTGCCAAAAATCTGTGCTCTCTGCTTCTTTTCATTTCATTTTCTTATCGACTTCCTTGTCCTGCGGCTCCACAATGGCTCTGTGGCCTTTAGCCAGACTACAGACTACACTTGCTCTCACTTATAGCCTGCCTTTAGTGGAAACACACTCACCGCGCTCTCCCCTAGAGCCATCCTTTGAGGCAAATGTCAGCTAATTAAGGGTTACACGGGCGACCTTTCTCACCCCCCTGGCTTTTGCTGCCAAAAGAGAGCTGTGTGTGCTACAGGTTGTCCCTCCAAAAGAGTACACTCACACATTTATACGGGAAAAGCCACACAAAGCCGAGGTCATAGAGGCTTTTGATATGCTAAATACAGCCAGACTCCGACAGAGCAGCAGACATCATTAGAGGTGACACTCGCTGGCTCGAACCGAGGATGTTCAATGAGTCGGCTGTCAGCACACACAGAGGACAAGAGAAATTAATACAGTGATGCAGTGACAATGTTTTTTGCACTTTTTGAAGTTTTAAAATTGATTAAAACTTTACATTGGACATTAATTTGTACTTAATTCATTCATAGACCATAAAAAAAATCATTGCTCTTTTTATAGGATTGGAATTTTGGTTCACTTTCAGTTCTTGTTTGTTAAATGTCCTATATTATGCTATTTTTCAAAATTTTGCATCAGCATTTCACATTTTATAACTTAAAATAATGTGTATGCATGGAGAATGTATTCTTTTGGGGAGCTGTTAGTTTCACTTTGCTAAAAACGTCTGGATTCTGGTGTCTGTCGCTTTAAAGAGGAAGCAACATTGTGAGGTTGTTAATAGTTAAGAAATGCCAATTTAAGATAATAGGGGACCTTCAATAATTAATTAAAGGGAATACAACAGGGTCTATTTAACAGTTACTAAGAAGAGAAACTCCAAAAACAAACAAAGCTTCCCTGGTGTTGATAAAAGTTTTTTATCTTTAGCTGGAATAAAGCATGTAGAGACGACATGAACATTCTGCACTAAACATATAATACATTTATACAACCAGTGTTCTTTTTGTGCCATTCCTAAGCCTGGATAAATGTATAGGATTGAATCAGCAAGGGCATCTGGCATAAAACCTGTGCCAAATCAAAATGCAAGGAGGTATAGTAGATGATAAAAAACGACAAAGTCAAAAGGAAAGAAGCTTTTGAAGTGAAACTGAGCAGTTTTGTAAATAATGTATTAAAGGGAATACAACAGAGTCAATTTGACATTTACTAAGATCAGAAACTCCGACAGAAAGAAGAGTTCCTGTGGAGGTGAGTGGTGAGAAGGTGCTGTTACAATAAACTCAAAATGCCAGCCATAACTGTAGCTGCAAAAGAGCAGTTTACTATAAAATTTACATTGGCAGATGCTGTATTTGTTTTGCATTATCCGGCCATGCTCAAGATACAAAATCCCAGGAAAACATGCACAATGACATAAAAATGAGCTGTGAGATTTCTCTTTGGCAGAACAAAATTCTATCATATTTGATTGTATTTAAATTTATAAAAATACATTACTACTTTGTACTTCGACCACAAACTGGTTTCAACATTTAAGGGAAATTATTTTGACATAGGTGTGGATATCCGATACATGACATGTCACAATTTGCTGTTTGTTGCAGTTTGTTACAAGATGCCTCGATGCTAAATTATTGTGCAACCTTTACCCACTCATTGCTGTGTTCACATATGACACAGTCACAGTTGAATGTTCTTTAAGATTTTGTTAAGTTGTGAGAATGCCAGACATGAAGGGTTGGTGGTTCAAACCTTCTCTGAAGTGCCTACTGTTGTTGTCCTTAGGCAAGACACTTTACCCACATTGCCATCTCCAGTAACAGTACGTGGCTGGTTGTGATAGGAAGGGCATCTGACATAAAAACTGCCAAATCACTGTGAGTCTGGTTTGCAATGCAGTGTTTGTTAGTTGTCATGTTCTGTTACATTATTGTATTTTCCAGACTATGTTGCTCCGGACTCTAAATCGCATCATTCAAAAAATGCGTCATGAAGAGGAAAAAACATATAAGTCCCACTGGACTATAAGTCGCATTTATTTAGAAATTTATTTAACAAAATCTAAGACCAAGAACAGACATTTAATCTGGAAAGGCAAGTTATTCAACTACACAATAGCACACGGAACAACAGACTGAATAGATGTCGATATGCTAACATAACACATTAGCAGTTATTTAGCTACACAATAGCATAAAGAACAAACCTGGGAGGATGAAGAGGCTAAAATAACATAACAAGCCAGAGTCCAACAAGAAAGTTACCGGTAAGGAAGTTTACCAAGCTGCTGATATCATTCTACATCACTGAATACTACTGACAGCAGTTGTCACAAGCCTAGAGCACCCTCTCGCAGCTGTAGACGGTAATGTTTACTCCTTGGTTTATGTTAATTTTATATATTTTGATATTTAAGTCGCACCTGACTATAAGTCACAGGACCACCCAAACTGTGAAAAAAAGTGTGACGTATAGTCTGGAAAATATAGTAAGTTAAGTTGTTAAATCAAAATATAACAATGTTAGACTCTGCTATCTCTTTCAGAAAAAGTTATTTCATCATCTTTCATCTTTTCATCATGATTTTATAGAGGGTTTAGTTTAACAGAGCAGTCTGAGCCAGATATATAATTTACACTCGGGATAAATGGCCAGACCTGAGACTTATTCCCTCAGGTAAGATCTATCCCTGGGGCATGCTATCGGTGACAAGCAATGTCAAGCTCTTCATTTTTGTCTCTGCCTACACTCGCATTTACCCTCAGGTCTAAATCAGCATGACATTGCTGAAATACATTGACACTTTTACCTAATAATGGCTCAGATATCACAAGAACAACAGCTTATATAACTTGTTATTATACCCTCTTATTAAGAAATCAAGTCAGCGAGATGCAAAGGGACCACTTTAGAATCACTCCACGTACAATGGGACACAAATATTACTTTATTCCCCGTCCTATTATGTTGATTTCAATTGGCCAGGCGTGGTAATTGGGCAAGTGGAGCCGTGCACTTGATCATCAGGCACAAATGAAATACTTGAGAAGGGTTGCTGCTGAATATTGAATATCTTCTCTCCAGTTCAAAGCTTTATTTTTTTTCCCGAGCTGCAGGGATATGTTCCAGAGAGGGGAGAACAGAGCACTGTGAAGAACAAAGTGTACCCTTTTTGGGTCTTTTTTTAGTCTTTTAGGAGAAAAAAGGTCTGCGTGGGTCAGAAAAGTGTCATGTTGGGCCGAGAAAGGTCAGTGTTAGGGTCAGATGTCAATCAATAACTGGTAATAAGTGAAAGAAAAAAGTCTGTTCAAATTATTATGAAATTTTAATTTTATTTGGTTTGGTTCATTAAAATGGTAATTTGGAGCGGTGGTGTTTTTGCAGTGATGGCTGGTTGCCTTAAAAAACTTTGTACAAAACTGAAGATGCCATGGATTTATGTGGCAACAATGTAGTCGTAGAGCAATAGGAGCCAAAATTGAACATCTGCTCCAAAATGGCAGCCATATATTTCTCTGAACAGGAGCTAATGACCAGGAGCTGTGTCAGTGTACACCTGTTCCTCTTCTCAGGTGTCCCAGTCACTCCCACGGCTTCACCTGCTGTCTCTGCTTCCCACAAAACTTTCTGATGATACAGGACTACAATGACATATAATATACCACAGCTTTGGAGTTTAGTTTTTTGCAAACTTTCAATGTCTGTCTCACGTTTTATTAGAGTAGCATTCAGAGCTGGCCTTAGCTCTATTCGTACCCCAGGCAAGTTTTTAAATTTTGCCCCCCCCCCCCCCCACCACCACCACCACTAAAAACAGAATATAGGCTACATTTGATAATACTTTACTAAGCATTAACATCATGTTTGTGCCAGCCTTGTGTATTTTGTAGTAGGTTTTTGTGTAGTAAAATAGATAGCAGGGGGTCCGGAGTCCTCCCTCAGGAAAATTTTAACTAAACAGATATAATTTCCTGTAATCTGATGCATTTTAGATCATCATATATGATTTCAGCAGCTACTACACTGTACTACAGTGCTTCTGCTACAGAGCCTTCATCAAAGTGGGCAGCCCATTAAAGTGGGCTGTGGACAGTTGCTCCAGAGAACACTACAGGCTACAAAATTTAATGTTTTATGTTGCTTTATAATAATACAGCTAAAATATTGCGTCTTTCATTACTGCATGTATTATTTCATGAGCTGTTTATGAATGTATCTCCATGAGTAAGAGCTCGATTGTCATCAACAGGAAAGTAATTTAAAGTTTGACAGGTGTAGAACACATTTATGGATACAAAACTTTCCCTATTGTCCATAATGTCCAGGTATGTACTGTAATGATCAAGTTCATTAAGCCTGCTGGAGCTCCATCCATCCATCTTCTTCCGCTTATGCTTGGAGCTTATGTCACTTATTGCGTGCTGAAGCATGGGGCAGTTGCAGACCACCCCTAAATGCGCCCTTAGCATTTGCCTATATCGCTTATGCCACGGACTGGCTGCCAGTACCAAACAAAAAGTTATGCATTCAATTACACTGAAGGTTAATGTATTGCCATTCAGCTTAGTTCAGCAGGTTACAGTTGGGCATTGGTGCAAATTGTTTCCCAGTTTTGCAACCTCTGGCAAGACACAGCATTTTAGACTGGTTTTAGATTGGTTTTAGACTGGTTTAGTTTTGTTTTAGACTGGTTTTAGACTGGTTTTAGATTGGTTTTAGACTGGTTTTAGATTGGTTTTAATCCAGTTGTTCTGGGTGTAAAAAGTTTGTTTGGTCCTTCAGGATGGAGGCTGCTCTGTTTCTGTTAGGTGGATCTAAATATTCTCTGCCTGTTTTTGGTTAATTTTTGAGTAGCAGATATAACTTCTGCATAAAGTTTCTTCCTTGTGCACAATAATTTATTTAAAGGTGGACTATATCTCCACAGGATTCCTTGTATGAAGAGGAAAGTATGGTTATGGGCAATAAAATAGTTTCTTTACTATTCCAAGACATGTTATTTTTCAACTGAACTATGCCCTCGGAAAGTTGACATCTTGTATCTTGTTTAGTTATGTTTTGGGGAAGTGTGCAGCGAATAAAATGTTTTTTTGAATTTTATTTATTCATTTATATTTTGCCCATACAATGCAAATGTGTTGTTGTTTATTGCACAGGTTGCACTTCATACCTTGTTACAGTCGCATTAAATAAAATGAAATGGAAGTTTAAAAAAAAAACAGATTTCACAAAGTTAGGCATATATTGTAAACAAATATTATTTCCTGTTATCTTCTCTATAGTAAGCATCTTTATATTGCCTATTTTCTGCTCATAAATGCACAGTGCTTCTGGTAATTCCCAGGCAAAAGCTTAAGCCGTATGCAAATAGTCAGATGTTCATATTTGTACGGCCCTGACTGCATTATCCCGAACCAGATTTCTGCAAATCCAGCTTTTATGAGTTGCTGTGAAGCTGACGAGTAATTATTTGTTTAGTAATGAGTTGCAAATTCAAAGTGATTCAGACGAAAAATACTAATCTGATGTCTTTTCTTCCACAGAGACATCAAACCTGACAACATCCTGCTGGACGAACACGGTAAGTGCATCTAAATAAATGTTTCATACCAATCAGCCATAACATTACGACCACTGACAGGTGAAGTGAAAAACACAGATTATCTCTTCCATTATAGCTCCTGTTAGTGGGTGGGATATATTAGACAGCAAGTAAGCATTTTGTTCTCAAATTTGATGTGTTAGAAGCAGGAAAAATGGGAGTTGAGTTTGACAAGGTCCTAATTGACTGGGTCAGAGCATCTCCAAAACTCAGCTTTTGTGGGCTGCTCCTGGTCTGCAGTGGTCATTTTATATTAATTTTGTTGCATAATTAATTTTGTTGCATAAGGTGCTGCATATTAAGCAGGTGGTCATAATGTTCTGCCAGTCTGGTGTATACTGACTATGACTTACCCATGTAACCTAAGCTGGCACACATTTAATATGGAGGATTTACCCAAACCTTCAACTCTGGATCATTTTACAGAGATCAAAGTACTGCAAATGCTCTGAGGCAGCTTTAGTGCTTCTTTTTCTTTAAGGTCTCAAAGGTTTAAGCAAAAATCCCACAAAACTTTGATTTATTTGAGTATATGAAGCAGAGAGAAGCACCACATATGGAGCTTTCTTATTGTTTATCTCCACTGCCAGATGTATTAAATATTCAGTTGTTTTTGAAGCAATCAATTGAATGTTTAATTGCTTGTTTGGCTCTTGAAGATAAACAAGCCAGTAGAAAATACATTGTGCAAGTTCATTAAAGCACCATTACAGAGTCATAAAAAATACATGGTCATGATCCAAACCCCATCAACCTCCCCCAACATCAGCATAGCCACCCTGCTGCTTATCTTTATTATAAACTAACTAACTAAACTATTTTAAAGGGAAAAGATGAAAGGAATATTGGCAGCCATTTAATTTTGACCAACAGCCAATAGGAGTGCCCCTTACTGGAGTGTGCTAGGTAATAAAATTCTTGCTATTAAAGCCTAGATGACACCCTAAAACCTTACAGTATGCTATTACAGGGCTGCTGTGGTGTTTGATTTGGCTCATGAGGGAGTACTGTGAAGGTGCATCTACTTTAATTCTATTGTGCACAAAATAGACTGTCAGTGGTTGGCAGTGAGTCTATAACAAGGCTGCTTACATAAATAATTTAATCATTTAAGGAAGTTTAGGCATAAATCGCTTTGCATCTGATCTCATTACGTTCAAAAGATTGTGAGATTGGTCATTGGCCCGCTAATACATAGGAGGGTCTAAGGACAGGGGATGTCCTGGGTCTGTTTAGTTTAGTGTAGCTATTGTTTGTGTTTGATTGTGTGTTGATTAATTGTTTGTAAAGCATGTTGAGGCATTGTTGTGATACTGGGCTATATACTGCAAATAAAACTGAATTGAATTGAATTTCCGTTTTGGCCCTTGGAGAGAAAAAGTTGGGCAACCCTGTGCTATGGGGTATTTGTGTTAAAAGTTTTCCTCAAATACAAGAAAGAAATACTTTATGTTTGAGAGTATCTTTAAACCATTTAGTGTAGCCTTCAAAACACCAAGAACTATTTCTCTTTGCTGAGCTGGTGCAGGCTGATCGTCCTGTACAACATGTCTTATGAGGTGAGCAGCTTTAATAAGAGCTGAGAGCTCGCGGGCAGATCTTCACTTCTCTTTAGCCGGAAAGCGGTCGGGTGTCTCTGGTGGTAATAAGGTCTGCTCCTGGTTTGAATTCATCCCAAAGGTGATGGATGAGGTGGTGCATTCAGGCTGGTTAGGCACCTTATGATAGACTGTGAAAATAACACTTTCTCACTGCATTCAAAAATCTCAGGTGCCAAAGATTCACTTTAGTATAAAATAATAGATTTAGTTCAGAAGAAAAGTTGATCTAGTAAATCTAGCTATGGGGTCACAAGCCTGTAAAGTTTTTATGCCTGTCCCAAGCCTGGATAAATGGACATAAATGGAGAGGTTCGCTTTAGGAAGGGTATCCCACATAAAACTTGCTAATTTAACACGTGATATATTATGTAAAGAGACCTCAATGTCAAGTCTTAGCTCATTTAGATGACTGCAGAAAGTACCCAGGTGCACTTATACGTTTATGCATTCAGATTTGTTCTTGAGCCACAAGATGAGCCTGGCACCATCGCTGTTTGTGAATCTTTTGTTTTGACACATTTTATTCACAAATGCACACTCAGAGAAACACACTAACTGCTGAGGTCCGGGGGGGGCACTGGGCAGCTGCTCCGGGGACGGCAGGCCTGTCTCGTCAAAGTCGGTCTGAGGGAAAAACAGAAGAGAGAAGAAGAGGAGGAGAAGAGGATGACAGGGGAGAGAAGACAAAGTGATGAATCAGGAAACACAAGATTTGGCAGGAAATAGAGAAGGAGATGTGTGAAGAGGAGACGGCAGAGGAATGGAAATGTCTTGTATGCAAAAGAAAAAGTTTACCTGGTGCTTTCTTTGGTGACTTTGTCTTTTTAAAGTACTTCTTTCTGTCATGGATCCTACTCTTTCACCATGGACTAAGAAAAGGAAAGTAACTAGATATTTCTACCTACTTTACTTACTTTGCCTTTACTGTATTAGTGTATTTTTGGAGTTTGTCAGAGTTATTGGGGTTGCCTCACAACCAGAGATTGAGTTTGATTGCAGGTTAAGTAGTAGTAGTGGTAATAGTAGTAGTTGTTGTAACAATAGTGGCTTTTAAAGTGCATTTACTCTCAAAAAGAGCCTTAGTTAGGCCCAGTTTAGTATTAGTAGTAATGTTTGTTATGGTAGTAGTAGTAGTAGTAGTCGTAGTAGTAGTTGTTGTTTTTGCAGTGGTAGTAGTGGTAATAGTAGTAGTAACAGTAGTAGTTGTAGTAGTAATCGTAGTGGATTTTGCTTTTACTTTTAAAAATAGGCTTAGTCAGGCCTGGTTTAGTAGTAGTAGTAGTAGTAGTAGTTGTAGTAGTAGTAGTAGTGGTAGTAGTTGTTGTTGTTGTGGTAGTAATGACAATAGTGTAATAGTAGTAGTTGTATTAGTAATAGTAGCAATAGTAGTGGATTCTAAAGTGCTTTTACTTTCACAATATGTTTTGTCAGGCCAGGTTTAGTTCTAGTACTAGTAGTAGTTGCAATAGTCGTAGTAGTAGTAGTAGTAGTAATTGTTGTTGTAGTTGCAGTAGTAGTAATAGTAGTGCATTTTAAAGTGCTTCAATTTCAACGTGCATTAATAAAATAGGCTTAGTCAGGCCAGGGTTGGTAGTAGTCGCAGTAGTCGTAGTAGCCATAGTAGTAGTAAATGTTGTTGTTGTTGTTGTTGCTGCAGTAGTAGTAGTAGTTTTAGTAGTTGATTTTGAAGTGCTACTACCTTTCAAACTTTCTACTTAAGTCATTAATACTTTTTTAAAAACTTTTATTCAACTTATATCTTTGTGAACTTACCAATTACTCCTTGACTGATATCATTATGAACAGTACTAATACTTGCGAACAGATTTATAGTACTTTAGAGCACCACGTGTATTTTACCCACCTAAAGTTTTAAAACCCAGAGCACATATCAGAGCAGGGGCAGTGGCTGTGTTTTGTTCGTGGTGCACAATAACAATATCTCAAAGTAAAACTGACCTGTTTCCACTGGGAGCTGCATCACGGAGAGAAAAACAATTTACTGTGTCACGTGCTGTTACTGCGTTAAGAGCCTGAGCTGTGGGACTCTGAGGGAGCTGCTGTGGAGCGGCTGGAGTTATCCACCACACGCAGGCCAACACGCCACTTGTACTGGGTTTTAAACAAAGCTGCGACTGGACCTGTGGGGCGCAGAGTAATGCTGAAAATAAAACTGTGTTCAAAAAGAAATATCACTATGTGGGCTTTTTATCAGCGTACAGAGACTAGAACAGCTAAAAGGATATTTGTCACAAGCAAAAAACATTAATAATAATAATAATATATCACCTAATGCTTTATCATCATACTATTTGTTTATTCATTTTCTATCAGCTACTTTAGGCTTGAGGCAGGCTACACCTTGTACAATGGGCTTTAGGTTGCAGGGCTGACACCTAGAGACACTTTTTTTTTTTTTTTGCAATACTTTAGATTATAATAAACATACATAACTATAATTAGGATCACAGTTATGCTAAGATAATTATTATAATAGTCATTGTAATCACATAAGATAAAATTATAACAAAGCTTTTTATATTTAATACATAGGGGATGCACGGTGGCAGAGTGGTTCACGGTCTTGCCTCTCAGCAAGGAGGTTGTGGGTTTGATTCCAGCTGAAACATGATCTCCCTGAGAGGAGTCTGTGTGTGTTCTCTGTATCTGACCGTCCAAAGACATGGATGTGATACAGTGACTCTAAAGTGGCCCAAGTGAATAAATGTGAAAGGAAAAGGCTCTACCCCCCTAAGGCCCATAGTTACTGCTGGGACACACTCCAGATTTTATTTTATTTTTCACAAAATATCAACAAAGATGGCAAACAATAATCTACAATCACTATTTCATTAATCTTTTAAAAAGTGTCTTAAAAAATGCCAACAATAAAAATTATAATACATAAAATATATATTTTTTTTAAATAGATAAAAAAAAACTACGAATAATAATTTTAAAAACTACATGGGAATTACATGGGGAATTGGTCACAAAATTTGTGTGCATGTCAGGGTGCAATAATGGCTTTATCTCTATATATCACAGCTGTACACACACATATATATATATATATATATATATATATATATATATATATATATATATATATATATATATATATATATATATATATATATCAGTATAATGTTTTGGGTCATTTGAGGTGATACTGTATATAAGCAGGAGGATATTAAAAATGAAAGAGACATGCAGAGCTCTGTGACATAACCCCTGGACAGCTGTGAAGGTAATCCCAGCATTAGATAATCAGTGTATAAGCCCCAGCATGCACCAGTCCAGGCCCACTGTGGTGTTCAACCCCATTCATACACTTTCATTCAGCACTTACACAGCTTTAACAGGATTACTGGTGCAAATATTGATATTTTTGGTGAAATAGGAGATTCATGGGAAGATATTTCACTGGATTAAAAGGGATTTGTTTGTTAGTTAATGGTTTCACATTATACTGTAGTTTGTGTTGACTGTGGAGTGAGCTCAAATACAGGAAAAAATGCATTTGTGTATTGCTAATAAGGAGTATAATATACTCCTCATTAGCAATGAGGAGTATGAGGTGACTCTAAATTTGCCCAAAGTGAATGAATGTGAGAGTGAATGTTGTCTGGTTGTCTCAAAGGAGCTATTCCACTGGGACGGTACAGCGCGGTTTGGAGATGTTTCCACTTCCCAAAGCGGTCCGAAGCAGACCCAGAAAGTGTACCAAACTGTGCTACTGTTAGTACCCCTCGGCCTAAAACATTAAGCCAAAGAATAGAAATAAAAAAGATAATTTTATTTTTAATCAAACGCGTACTTTCCCTTGTGACAAACAATTGTATTCCATAAGAGGATAAGCCAAATGTGTGACCTGTACCAAACCGTCCTGGTTTAGACCCTAGTTTAGCCCTGGTTTAGATTCAGTTTAGCCCTGGCCTTGACCCAGTTTAGTCTTGGTTTAGACCCAGTTTATTCTTGGTTTAGACCTAGGTTAGTCCTGGTTTAGACCCAGTTTAGCCCTGGTTTAGACTCAGTTTAGTCTTGGATTAGACCTAGGTTAGTTCTGGTTTAGACCCAGTTTAGCCCTGTTTTAGACCCAGTTTAGTTTTGGTTTAGACCTAGGTTAGTTCTGGATTAGACCCAGTTTAGTCTTGGTTTAGACCTAGGTTAGTTCTGGATTGGACTCAGTTTAGCCCTGGTTTAGACCTAGGTTAGTCCTGATTTAGTTCCAGTTTAGTCCTGATTTAAGCCCATTTTAGTCAAAGGTGGTACTTGAAAAGCTAATTTTTTTCTGAGGTGGTACTTAGTGAGAAAAGTTTGAGAACCACTGACTTAAAGTATATTTTTGATACCAAACCGTCCCTTACTGACATGACCCGCGTCGTACAGTCCAGTGGAAAATCACCTAAAGTGTCAGCTCTGCGAATAACTTGCTATTACCACAAAGTACCCCACCTAAGGCTCGAAGAAGCCAGAATATGCTACAGCCCTCAAAGATATTAAGCGATTAATCATGAATGAATGATACATGGCAATATTGGTTTTGGCTTTAATCCAAACAATGTAATGTTAGTTAGCTTTAGCATTTACGGGTCAAATGTAAACAAACATGCATCTCTGTCTTTGTCTCTGTCTGTATTTGCATTTAAAGCTTTTCTTAACAGTCTGAGTCTAGCCCTGCTGTACAGTTTGTGTTAGGGGGGTTACTGCTGAGGACACTCACTCATCCGAACAATCACTATGCGGCAAAACTCTCTCCCCCTTCTCTGCCCCTGTCCCGGCCCAGTGTACCCCGCCTCCGCCTCCCTTCTGTCCCACACACACATAACACAGACCCCTGTCCCACACGTGCAGTCCCACATTCACAGGAAGGCAGCTCATTAGTGTGTGCTCAGTGCGTGGCAATGACTCAAAGCCATCTTGCAGCAAGGTGAGACACAGGTCAGTGGTTTGTCTTTGGTCATCAATAAGGGTGCCACAAAAATACACGCCTTCAGATACTGTACTTTATGACACTCCATGCCTTTTCTTATTATGTTGATGAATCTGTTGGTTGTAAAATAAATAATTGTCTTTGCAGGCCATGTGCATCTAACAGACTTCAACATCGCTGCCATTGTGAAGGATGACCTGAAGGCAACATCCATCGCAGGAACAAAGCCATATATGGGTAAGACACACCAGCCTCTTTTGTCTTAACAATTTGCTATTTACCATTTTAAGTCACTGACTCAATACATCTTTTCCCATTTACTGATCTACCTTAGATAATATATACAGTACGAAGCCTAATAACATAAGTAGGTTTTGGCAGTTGTTGGGACAAACTTGCAACAAAGACCAGAGTAATAGATTTGATTTATCAAGTAGTTCCTAGGTGTTAAAGGGGCCATATTATGCTTTTTTCAGGCCTTTTGAAATCATTTTGGACATCTTTGTATTAGTATATCACATTTTTTAACTTTCATACTTTTATTTTATTACTTTTATTTAACTTAACATATAATATAGTATGTATAGAAAACACATTAGCACAGCTATTAGCAACATGGTGCTAACGGGCTTACTGCTTCAAAGTGACAGTAGTTTAAGCGGTGACATTGTATTGGCTTTAGAAACACTTGGGAGCATTTCCTGGTTTAGAACTGTGAGACCAAGCGTTTCTATCTCTTGAGAAGGGCAGTGGCTCTGCAAATAGGATTACTGCACGAATTAAACAAAATACTACTCCAGGTATGTTTTTGAGGTGCAAACAATATTATAGCATGGTAAAAAGTTCAGAAAAGTCAGATTTAAATTAAATGATGACCTTTAATGATGATTTAATGGTTTTCTTTATCTTCCGTGGAAGTCATTGGTAGCTTTTAGTTTCGTTGTGGTGGCTAGGTTAAGCCTATGTAAACGTGTTTTACATCATCTCAGAAATTAATATGTTTTCTGAACATGGGAAGCTCATTTTAGATTTACATAGAACATTAAATATTTGTTTCAGAGTGTATAGGTCATTGCTGTATAATAAACCTGAATAATTAGATTATGCAACCAATTATATATCTATCAGAATTGTTGTTCTAAATCAGTGAAGGTCACACTAAATTAAATTTCTCTTTGTATCTGAAGCAACATAAAGTCACAAGTCAGTGTAATCTTTGAGCTTGTCCCAAGCCTGGATAAATGGAGAGGGCTGCATCAGTAAAGGCATCTAGCGTAAAATATATGCCAAATGTATAAAATATGAAATACTGCATTTTAGAAGGCAGAAGATTTGTTGCAGTAGCCCCAGAAGGGAAAAGCCGAAAGGAAAGAAGAAGCTTGTTGTATCAGACGCTGTCTTGTAAACACTGCCGTATATAGCTAGCTGTACTGCTTCTCTAACCTTGGCCAGTTTTTCAACCATACAGTCAGTGTGCTACTATAGGTCATGTACTAAAAATATACATGTACTACTTTCACCTTACTCAATGAATAGTAATAATAGATTGGATTTATATAGCGCCTTCCTAGACACAAAGCACTTTACATTGGTCCATTATTCATTCACTCCTCACACTCTGGTGGTGGTACACTCCCTCTGTCCTGGGGCAGACTGACAGATATGTGGCAGCCATCCCACACCTCCAGCCACCACCAAACACACAGTTCTTTTATACACTCTGGAGACAAGGTGGGCAACACCTTGGAGACAAGTGTCTTGCCCAAGAACACATTGGCAGTATATGCTCTGGTCAGTGGGCATGCAGTTCTACCTACTGAGCTTCTGCTGTCCCGTTAATTCAATTTTCAATTCAATTCAGATTTATTTGTATAGCCCAGTATCACAACAAAAGTGGCCTCAAAGGGCTTCACAACAGTTGATCAAACATAAACACACAATCAGACAACACAAACAATAACGACACTAAACAGACCCTGGACACTCCTGTCCTTAGACCCTCCTTCTTGGTAAGGAAAAACTCCTTAAAAAACCCAGCTCTGGGAAAAAAGAAGAAACCTTGTGGAGCCCAACTGAAGGAGAGATCCTCTCCCAGGACGGACAGGCAATGCGTCTAGGACTGTTAGTTCATTAGCTCATCTGTAGGACCATAGATCAGCTCTAAACATCATGCAGACGATTGATTTTTTCTTACATATTTTGCCAAGTTCAGTGTGTGTGCTTAGTGAAATGAAGGTCACAGTAATCTAACCATGTACTTGTTGTATTAAAATCTAAATAAGTGAACCAAAAACAGTGCGTAGTAAGCAGTATTTCACTGTGGGCAGATGGGAAGCTGTCCTCCTCATGACTCTGCCTCATAAGTACAGTGCGCTATCTGATCAATGTGTGCTGGGCTCAGAGAGATCAGATAGGACCTAACAGGATTTCAGGGGGGGAGTGAATGACAAGGCACACAGAGGCTTGTCAGCATTTTGTGTTCGCTCCTGTACATGTTATTCCTCTAGAAGTGTCTACGAATGATCTTGTAACTACGTCTCAATGCACTCGCGGCAAATGCGCTGTTGTGTAATAGATAATTCATGGCATCTTTTGGGAATAGCTTCAGATAAACCACAAACTAACCTGCTGGAGAGGAAATGAAGACGATACGGTTGTGTGTATGTGGGGGTCTCTTTCTTAAGGCGTTTCTCACATCCCTGAATTTGACAGTTATAGCGATAAAAATACGAAAGGGAAAAACACAAGTGACAAGTGATGGCGATTCATGTTGACAGTTTGATAGATGAATAAAAATAACCAGATTTCAACGGCCATTATAGCTCCAGTCAAAAATTCACTACAACCTTGTTAAAGAACTATGCTGACTCTTAATCCAGGATTATCTGTTATATTTAGGACGATTAAAAACATAATTTATTCATTTATAATTCTCTTTGCGCTATTCCTTCTCTGCAGTCTGTGCCCATGCCCACACAATATTTGGGCAACAACACTGAACTTGACCTGATACAGTAGAGACGAGTAGACCCCTTAAGCCCTGGTTTCGTACTAATTCAGTTCCAGTTTGGTTTTGGTCTTTTCCTGGTTTAGGCCTGATTTAGATGTGGTCTAGTCCTAGTTTCCTGGTTCTGGTATAGAATTGGTTTAGACCTGGTGCAGCCCAGATTTAGCCCTGCTTTAGTCCTGGTTTAGGCCTGATTTAGACCTGGTTTGTACCTGATTTAGTTCTGATTCAGACCTAATTTTGTTTAGTCCTGGTTTAAATCTGATTTAGCCCTGATTTAGACCTGGCCTAGTCCATGTGTATGCCTGATTTTGACACAGTTTAGTCCTGGTTCAATCCTGATTTAGACCTTGTTTAAAGGAAAACCGTGAGTGCATCAAGTTGCTTTCGTTGTTTTTTGTATTGTATTTAGGCAGATTAAAAATATAATTCATTCATATGTTTCTGTCTGTTTCCATTGGGAGGGGGGACATGCCCATTCCAATAAGTATGGGCTTTAGACAGGGCACACCCTGGACAGTGGGCAGACACAGAGACATAGGCAACAGTTCAGTTGGGAAAATTTAGATTTACCAACACATGCATGCCTTTGGGCCAGAGTACCTACAGGAGAGAACCCACAGTGACACAGGGAGGACTCAGAGAGATTGTGTGTCAGAAGGCCCAAGGATTGAACCCACAACCTATTTACTGAGAGGCTAGATGGCTAACCACTCTGCCATCATGCACCCCCCAATCTAATATATGTGGAAAACAGGAAATAGTACAGCACATATTTTAAAGGTGCTAGAGTACAAATGTTAATACAAGGACAGTGCTGCAGAGGATATTATTTAAGTCACTGTTCATGTTGTGCATTAAATTTTTGTGTTTTATTCCAGCTCCGGAGCTTTTCCAGACTTTTGAAGGGTCCCACCCAGGATACTCATTCTCTGTGGACTGGTGGTCTCTGGGGATCACAGCCTACGAGCTGCTCAGAGGACAGGTAACTCAAATACACAACACCAGCTCTGAAGAAAAAAACATAAGAAACCACTGCAAAATTATAATTTTTCAGATTTCATCTTTCATATGTGCAATATGATGACACTTTTTTGTGACCTGCTGACAACATTTCTCCTAATTTTTAAATAAAACTATGCACATAACTTTGAAGGAAATGACAATACATCAGAATAAAAGAAATTACAGTGTTATCAGAACCTTGCAAGTGATTATAATGTTTTGACTAAAGAACATTCATAAATCAGTGTTTGGTTGAGTAACCCTGATTTGTAATCACACCTTTCCTGTGTCTTGCTCTCTACCAGTTTTTCTGTTGTGTAACTATATATCACTCTCAATCGCAGAGTGAGGTGTGCAAAGGAAATTAAAGGAGCTATTTTATGATTTTATACATATTTTCAGAACCATTCTTGGTCACTTGTTTGTTTTTACAACATTTAAAAACATTATGTGACTAAATGAGAACATTTTTAATAACTGTTGCCATAAAGAAACAAGTGAAGTGACCAGCAGAGGGCAGCAGAGTGCAGGAGAATGAAGTTTTTGTTGTCTTTTGGACACAAACAGAGGGAAAAAAGCTGTTTATGTTCTTAAACTTTATGTATGATGCCATTTTATTAAAAAAGGAGAAAAAAAACTTTGACGAATCAGTGGAAACAGAGACATATTTTTGGATAAATGAATTAGAGCAGACTGGAATTAGAGAGCAGTGCTTCTTGGAGTGGGAGGGGGCTAGAGGCGGAGTTTTGTGCACCAGAGTGTTTTGGAGCCTCAGTATGGCCATGCCAGAGAATGCAGGGTAACTCAAACAGGCGTAAATGCAACAAAACACAACTCCAGATCTGTTTTTGATGAGAGGACAACATCATAACATGGTAGAAAGCTCAGAAAAGTTGATTTTGCATAACACACACTGGCCTGGGATGGTTGTGAGGCTGATTTATGGATAAGTTGCAGTGGTCTCTTGTTTTTTGCAGAGCAGTATATATAACTGTAGACGATACATCATCCCATTCATCATTGGCTCCAACCAAAACAAAAGGGACTAGAGCCATAATTGAATTTTTCATTTAAGCTGACCTCAGTGGGGTAAGATGCTCAGACGTTTAGTCACGGTGTGTGGGACGAATGGCTGCAGGAGAATGAGAAAATAGAAAAGGAGTTATTTCAAGAGCCATGTAATTAGAATTGGTTTCAAAAAATATATTTATTAATTTTTGTCTGGCCCCATCTGGTGGAGTTTAATTCGGATGTCATGGGCATAAACACAGCGCATCATTTCTATTTCGTTCAATCTTTGTGCGTTACCAGGTTGAGCTCTAGTCCTGACAGCAATCACATAACGACAAGCATTGGAAAGTAATCTCCAAATACACAATTTTCTTTGAAGAGGGTGACCACTATTTCATTTATTTCACATATTCCTTCAGCTTTTTCTGTGAAAGAATATTGTACAGCCATAATTAGAAAATGGGTTGATAAAGTACAATTTCTTTATAGGACTAGGTATTGCTACTAGTGTTGTTGCACCCAAGTCCGGTCTTGGATTTGAGATTGCTCTTGAGATCATTTATTTGCGGTATTGGTCTTTTCTCAGCTGCAGTTTTACTCGGTCTTGGTCTCTAATACAGATTTACTCTTGTCTTGTCTCAGTCTCAGATATGGCAGTCTCTAAGATTTTATTTACCAGACATTGTAAGAAAGAGCTATTCTTCATAATTTTGGAGTAATTAGTTTGTTCTGTTTGTAGTTCTGTTTTCTGTTTGTGAAGTCTGTTGCATTAGATCATTAAATTAGTTATTAGTCATATTTTAACCTCTTTTTTTTTTTTCTTTCAACCTCTATTTAGTGTTAGTTCACAGGATTTGGTCTCGAGCTGATCTCGGCTTGCCTTGGTCTCGGTCTCGACTCGTTCTCGAACCCTGAAAGTCTCAGCCTTGTTTTGGACTTGGTTCACTCTGGACACTGACTGGTCTTGGTCTCGATTAGTACGGTCTTAACTACAACACTAATTCCTACTGACATAATGACAAACATACATGAAGTCCTTAGTTATTTAGGTACTTAAATGAAAGACATAACATAATAGTGGACTTTGACAGCTTTCATTAATCTTTTGTTGTCATTCTGGAGGTTGTTGGAGCCTGTCCCAGCTTCTTTCGACACCTAGAGAGACACTGGCTTTTGCATTAATTCATAAGGGGCTAGTGTAGTTGTCAAGACCAGTCTTAGACCAGAATGAACCGAGACCAAGACAAGGCTGAGACTTCTGGGGTTCGAAATCGGGTCAGACTGAGACTTTCACTGACAATTTCAGTGCACTGCCACTAAAATGAAGGAGAAAAGTTTTTTTGTTCAAATGCATTATTGATTATTTTAACATTTAATGCAACAGCTCCACAAACAAACAAAGAACAGATAATTTTCCTGGATCTATGACCACCATGTCCAAGATTGACACATGTATGAGTAAAATTGGATTCGAGACCAAGACCGAGTAAAACTGCAGCTTAAACCAAGACCATAAAAAAAAAAAGTCTCAAGACCAGGCACTAAAACACTGCTAGTGGCTGTTTAGATTCACCATGCCTTTGGTTTATACTTCCATATTAACAAATTTACAGTGTGTTTAGCAAACTATTCAAATCTATATAAAGACCATTACTTTCTTCTTGAACTTAATACAGTTGAGAACAGTACATTTCCTCACTCATATACTTCATGTTCTCTCCTAAAATATGTCTAGTCCTCTCTTTGACCCAAAACTTTATCCACTGTGCACCAAAATGGCTGCTCCTCCTCGTCACGTCCAAGTCATGTCGTCCTCACACCTCATTCATTCGAGAAGTCACAGCCTGAAATTACACAACACAGATCACAAATATGTATCCTTTTTCACATTAATTTTGTATTTTTAACTTTTTAGGAAACCCCTTTGATTCCTTATACAGTTCTGTGCAAAATGCTTAGTTTGTTAAAAAAGAAAAGGCCGTGTACAAAATAAGACATATCATTGTACAAAATACTCAAAATTGCTGAAAATTCAAAACTTTGAGCAACATTTGTATCTCACAATGGTAAAGATATAGTGCCCAGACCCAGCTTCAAACTCGAAGATCTTCTAGTTTAGGGGTAAATGCCACAAAACCCTTATATCTCACAATGCTAAAGAATCTACTAAAACTTAAAACACTCCTGTCCTGGATCTGAACAGCAATCCACACCAAAATAAATAATTACTGACCTTTTCAGAAATTGTCACAACAAAAATAAACAATAAATTCTATATTTCTCACTCTTAGAATACTCTTAGAAACTGCATTTTCTACACCTCCCTATAACTTTTGTGCAGCAGTGTATATATACATAATTATCCTCACTTCAGTCTTTATCACTGAGAGCCACAGCATTGGTTCAGCTCTTAAGCCAAGTGCCGACCTTAAAAATGTCAAAATCATTGCCCCATTCAAAATTATTTTACTATTAATCAGTTTTATTTTTCTGTGCTGTATTCCTTCTCTACAGTCTATGCCCATGCCCACACACATTTGGCTCTGAGACACCAATATTGTTCGGGTCCAAGCAACTCAGCATCTCTCCACAACCACGCATCAATCACTGTCTCTTCATTTACCCTCCTCTAACTTCTGCTGCTTCACCAGGAGGGTGCTACGTTTCCAAAATAATGCAAATATAAAGTAGCACATTGCCTCTGGCTCGGTGTTTCTCAAACTGCGGTGGGACGAGGGCCTCGTTAAGGTTTATTCAGGAGTCCTTCATGTACTCATTCATTCATTCATTTTCTACCGCTTATTCCCGTTAGGGGTCGCGGGTGACTGGAGCCTATCCCAGTAACTTTGGGCCGTAGGCGGGGTACACCCTGGACAGGGGCCAGCTTGTCGCATGTCATGTACTGTTTTAGTTTATTTTGAACTTGGCCTGATACAGTAGAGAGATGTAGACCACTTAAGGACTGGTTTAGTCCTGGTTTAGTACTAATTTAGTCCCAGTGTAGTTCTGGTTTTATTTTGTTTTATTTCTGGTTTAGATCTGGTCTAGTCCTGGTTTTAGGGCTTGTGTAGCCCTGATTTAGACCTGCTTTAGTCCTAGTTTAGTCCTGATTTAGACGTAATTTAGTCCTGGTTCAGTCCTGGTTTAGTCCTGATTTAGATCGGGTCTAGTCTAGGTTTATGCCTGATTTAGACCTGGTTTAGTCCTGCATTTTTCTGTGTTGGTCCCTATTTTACTTTTTGGTTTAGATCTTGGATAGTCAGGATTTAGGCTCATTCTAGATCTTAAAATGGTACTTGGAGAGGTCAGTACTTCTGAGGTGGTACTTGGTGTTACAAGTTTGAGAATAACGGCTCTAGTTATTTACTATTAAACTTAAGGGAATATACTCTTTGTTATTTGATACTGTATTCTATTGGATTTGGTAATAAAAGTAAACCACGAGTGCATCACGTTGCTCTCTCTGTTTTTTCTGTTGTGTTTCAATCTGAAGTAGATGACTAGAGCTGTTGAAAACTGAAGGTCTGACAAAACACGCCTCTGCTCTGAGCTCTGAGTGCTGCAAAATCCACCTCTCAACAGGACTTTTTTTTGTATTTGCAACCACATAAAGCACTCTTATTCTAAAATACTAAAAAGTTAAGGGTGTCCTCATTTTAGGCTTACATTGAAATAGGCCTTTAAAAACATAGCTGTGCACATCTGAGAATAAGGTTTGTGTATTTACAGAGTATATCTGTCCTTGTTTGTTCAGAGGCCCTACGTGATGAGGTCCAACACTCCGGCCAGCGAGATCCTTCAGACTTTCCACAAAGTGCATCCCAGTTATCCAGCCGCCTGGTCTTTGGAGATGAAGTCTCTTCTCAGAAAGGTAAAGTCACACATTATACTCTACATACTTCAAGCAGAGATGGAGTACTCAAGTCCTGGATGAGTCCTTGGGCCAAAGACAGATCAACACTGTATTAAATGTAGTTTTTTTTATAAAATAATGCAAAACTAACATCACTCCCAATATGTTGATGCTGCATCATCATAAGTAGACTAATTTGGGGACTTGTCTCAGACTTGGACTCAAATTCAATTAATTTAGACTTGGCTAGGTCTCAACTTGAATTGGTTTGGACTTGACTCGGACTCGCACCTTAACTCAAAATGACTCAACTCGGACTGGAGTTGAATTTTTATTAGTATTTTTGCTCATGGCTCTACTTGGACCAGACTTGGACTCGAAAACTGCAGACTCGACAAGAAGACTGACTTCTAGATGAGGTATTTATCAGGTAGCTATGAAACGTAGCCAACGAAAAGTCTTAGCTTGTGGTTTTGATTTATGCACAGCACAGATCACTTAACCCAACACCACAAATGGCTATTGCAGACTGCAGAAAATAGTGGACAAAACCATGGTGATGTTGAACCATGGTTTTTACCAGAAAGCAATTTGGCTCCACTTATATTTTTTTTTAGTAATGACCATATAAGGACAAAGTTATGATAAATCCAGTATTTATATGTTGAGAACTAACATTTACTACAACTACTTTGATACTTTCTCGTACGCCTGTAATCAGTTGGTCTATAAACCAATATTATTAATAAAAAAAGGTTGAGGGAATATATGGTATATCACAATAATTTTTTGTCTGGGGACAAAAAACATGTTTTGTGATATATCGCAATGTTTTGTAACCAAATACTAAGTATCGATACTGTTGCCCAAGATCAATACTTTCAATACTTTTGTAAGGTAATGCATAATAACAGGGGTACAGTGCTTTCACTGTCAAATGTGGGCCAAAAGTCGTCAAGAACTTTTCCAGGACTGTAGAGGACAGCACTGCACTTCCAAGCATTTGGTACTCACACAAATAAAAGTATTTCTAAATACTTAACAAATAAATGTCAGACTGACTTTTGGTTTCTTGTATAATTAAGTTTATTGAAATCGCAATACAAATTGTATCGGCACCATCATCTTAGTATTTTATTGTGACAAAAGCATATCGTCCCAAATCTAATCACAATCATGTTTAAAGTTCACAAATGCATTAAAGTACATGGTAAGCAAGCATGCATAGGTGAAAAACTGATAAATAGGATTTGAGAAGCACATTTTAATTGTAAAATTAGCTCAAGTATAACACTTATCACAACTAAAGTAGTCTGTCTACAAAACTTCCATTACTTGTGAGGCTGGCATCTATCCAGTTAGTCAATCGTTTAATCCCAAGGCCCAACAATAAATTGGTGTTTATGTTTTTAATGGAGCAATACTTAAAATATAGTATCCCAGAATACTATTAGTAGCAAAATAAAGAAATATAACATTTATATTATTGGTGTTAGTTAAACGGCTGTCACTTGGAGCCAGGCTTCTTGCAGCTAACTTCAGGTTATATTGATTATAATGCCCATTAATTTGGTCTGTCTTTGCTGATCCTGCACAGCCCAACACAATATTTTTGTGTATTAGACCTCAGCTTTTCATTCAAGCAATTAAAATCCAGCATTTTAATTAGTAATCCACTCCCTCCACTCTCTCTGCACTCTTGTAAACAGCCGAGTTGTTTGCACTCCCAGCGCAGCTTCAGCCTCTCTAATCATCCATCAGTATTCAAAGCAGGAGTTGTGTTGTCATTGCAAAAGTGGAGGGCTCACATTGTGCATTTACTGTTAGCTATTTAATTAGCTTTTGCATTAAAGTCTAATTCAGTGTCCAGTCTGTAGCTGCTTGTAAACGAGCGAGGTAGGATGTTGGCTGTTCTTGTAGCATCTGTGTTTGGTCCTGGCGCTGATCCACTGCAGTCAAACTGTTGCATTGCTTCGTGCTCAGACTCCTCGCGGCTCATTGGTATTCCCGGTGTGTAAGTAAGTGGTGTGTGTGTGTGTGCGTGCGTGCGTGCGTGTGTGTGTGTGTGTGTGGGAAGAGAAAAAGGTTTGTGTGTGAGAGACAGGAGACAGTGAGGCAGATGCAAGCCATAAAGTCAGTGAAAATACAGGATAATGTCAGAGTTAATGTATTAGATGTGTCTTTTCTCCTTCACACTTTGCTTGAATTACTTCAAATGAATCAATTAATAGATAGACATTAATCTGTGCAGTGCCTTACTGTAACCAAAGTTTGACAAATGTGCTTTACATGGACAGAGGGGAAAAAGAAAATCTTGTTAATGGGGTCTGTGCCTGCTACTGTAGGAGTGAAGCAGGGTACATCTTGGACTTTCCCAAAGATAGTGGGGTCCAGCTTGGCCTCATCTTTGTATGGGGCAAGGTAGCTAATGACTAGAAGACATTACTAGCATTGACAAGTATGGCAATAAAAAGCGTTTCCCATCGCTATATGAATGGATACAAAGCTGTGATGGCAGAAAGTTATTAAACATCATATATGTATTTTTCAGTTTTGAACACGTTTGCATTTGTATTTCACATTTTATAACTTAATAAAATAATGTATATGTATGGAAAACGTGAGCTGTTACTTTCAATTTGCAGAGAACCCTTGGATTAGTTGTCTGTGGCCCCCTGCTGGCATCCATGGGGACTGGAAAGAGCATAAAATGGCTATACAGCACAGATATTAGCAACATGATGCTAACTGATAGAAAAAATTGCTAACTGCTTTGTAGTGACAGTAATTTGAGCGCTGACATTACCAGAATGAGTCTGGTGATGGTGTATGGGCTTTAGAACTGCACAGGAGCACTTCCTGGTTTCACGTTTCTGTGTAGAGCTGTGAGACCAAGCGTTTTAGGATCATTAGAAGAGGACGGGCTCAGCAAACAAGATAACTCAAACAACCGTGAATGAAACAAAATACTACCCCAGCTATGTTTTTCAGGTGCAAGCAACATTATAACATGGTCCAAAAACTCAATTTAGTCATTCAGTTATCGTAATAGGGGACATAGGGTGGCCAATGTACTCTCTGTGCCAGTCCCAAGCCAGGATAAATTATTAAAAAGTATGCCAAATCAATACGTGTAAAGAGGCAGATGATTTTTTACAACTCCAGAAGTGAAAAACTGTATCATTGTATCTTGTATCTTTAACAGCATAAAAGCCATGTTCCTTATAAGGCTTTTATGCTTTTAACAAGATACAGTACACAGTATATCGACTAAGTGCAGCCTCATATTGTATTAATTTGCACTTGTGTTGTAAATACACTGGTGTGTTTAGCCAAATGTTAAGGAATCAAATTAGATTAAAAAGCACCAAACCAATATTGAAAAGGACCAGTGTACCTCTTAAATGAAATAACATTACATTAAGCAACAGAATTACCTAAACTACTTAAGCTGCATTGGGGAATAATAAAAGTGTGATTTCAATTAGGGCATAAGACATTTTATATTGAAGCATATTGTCAATTATAATAACAGTTAGTCAGTCCTAATATCTGTGATCCTTTGCATGAGTCTTGCTTGTAACTGTCCTTCTGAATGACTTTGAGACCGAAATTGATGCTGGACTCTATTGGAATACACATTGGGTGATTTTGCCTCGAGTCAAATGTGTTTCATCATCTTTTCACTCCCCTCTTTATTGCTTTACTCTCTTCTTTTACCCTTCACCCGCTCGTCCGTGCATCCTCATTCCCAGACGTATATCCTACACACAGCGACGTCTCTCCTTTGACAATACTCGTGTCTCTAATCCATTTTGTCCTCTTCAGTTGCTGTGCATCGATGTCCAGAAGCGAATCTCGTGTCTCGCCGAGCTGCAGGACCTGGACTACATGTCAGACGTCAACTGGGACGCCGTGCTCAGCAAACAGCTCCCTCCGGGCTTCATCCCCAATGTGAGTAGGAGAAATAAAAAAATAAAAAAATGAAATGCCTCACTGTCTGTACCAAAGCAAAATCTGAAAGTGAACTGGAGAAATGAGAGAATACACTGCAGTCTGTCTGACACAACAGCACAGTATAACGCAATTTATATTTATTAATATGACACAATATCAAAATCTAAAATGAAATTGCAGTGCGACCAACCAGAAAAAGGGTGTTTTCAGAGCTGAATAGTAATGAGTTACATTTACATGAGTAACTTTAATAAATTGTACTTCTGAGAGTAGTTTTACCACAACATACATTTTACTTTTACTTTAGTAATACAGTTTTGAAATAACAATACTCTTATTTGAGTACAATTTTGGCTACTATACCCCATAAGTTTCCTATATGTTGGTTTCAAAAGTGAAAAAGTGAGAAGATTTGGAAATTTGTTTTTCTTGTGCCTTACTTTTATGACTACTTTTTACTTCTACTTGAGTAATATTATTTTGAAGTAACACTGCTCTTACTTGTGTACAATTTTTGGCTTCTCTACACACCTCGGCTTATTTTAAAGCATTGCAAGTCATTTACATATTACATATTAAACATTATAATTAAACATTATTCACAACTTACGTTACACATGTAGTATTTTACTATGCCCTTACTATAGTAAAAGTACCAGTTGTGTACCAGTTGTGTCATTATGAGCTTCAGTAGTAGTAGTAGTAGTAGTAGCAGTAGCAGTAGTTGCAGAAATAGAAGTAGTAGTAGTAGTAGCAGAAATGGTAGCAGTAGTAGTAGTAGTAGTAGTAGTAGTAGTAGTAGTAGTAGTAGTAGTAGCAGTAGTAATAGCAGTAGTAGCAGAATAGAAGTAGTAGGAGCAGTAGCAGAAATAGTTGTAGTAGTAGTAGTACTAGAAATAGAAGTAGTAGTAGTAGTAGTAGCAGTAGCAGTAGCAGCAGAAATAGTAGTAGCAGTAGTAACAGCAGTAGTACCAGAAATAGAAGTAGTAGTAGTAGTAGTAGTAAATAAATAAATAAATAAATAAATAAATAAATAAATAAATAAATGTAGTAAAATATTACTCATCACTTAAATGCACACCGCCTCATCATATTGTTATTACAAAACAGTTTCTGTGTATTGCCAAAAGCTGAAAGTAACTTGCAGTAGTAGTAGCATCAATAGTAGCATTATTAGTAGCAGTAGCAGGAGTAGTAGCAGCAGTAATAGAACAGGCAAGTTGTTTTAGTTTTTTTTTTTTTACTTTAGCTCAAGTTATCTTTCTGTTGTTGAGTACCTCTAACTTCTACTTGAGTTTTTTATTGTAAAGTAACTACACTTTAACTTTAGTAGTACTATGAATACTTCTTCCAATAATATAATGTATCCCTATCTCACGTACTGTATATAAAGTTTGAAGAACAACCAAAGCTTTGAATGCATGCATACCACCCTGGATTAGAAAAACAAGCACTAGTACACTAAACTGTAGTGTAGTTGCTTATTGCTGTGACTCTGAGCTGTCCACACTGCCCCCTGCTGGCCCGAGAGTGTACTCCAAGACAAAATGAGTAAAAAGGCAGTATCCACCACAACCCCTGACTAATGAGGTGCACATAAAGTCTCTGCATGTCCTACATCAGCCCAGGGTGAGGTCTATAGATCATTATGACAAACTGAGTGCATATGATTCAACTAAATAACCGTCCAGACACAAGATCGGGCTGCGTCGTCCTTGAGTGACTTGATTGGTGAATTACTCAAAAGGACATTCAGGGTTTTTAGGTCCAAATATGTTTGTAAACACTTACGCTTTAGAGCTGCACAGTATATCACAATTTAGACTAGCAGTGTCCGTAGAACTACTTGTATCTCAGTAATGATATTTTATTGTGCACTGAAATGGTTCTCAATTTATCTGAATGTGGCACCCATCATTATCCTTATTTTATTGTGTCCAACTTACTAGACCCAAGTTATTTTTCTAGATTATCTTTCTATGACATTTATAGCTCATATATTGTAAGACCAGTTTCACCATTTCATGTCATCAAAGCAATATGTTAGGCTTTAAAGGGAATATATTGTGCTTTTATTCATATTTTCAAACCAATCTTGGTCTAGAACAAATGCATGTTTTGCAACCTTTAAAAACATTATGTGACTAAAAGAAAATGTTTTTAATAAGTGCTCTACTGGTGCCAGAAAGAAACAGGTAAAGGGCAGCAGAGTGTTGCAATTTTTTGAACATAATCAAAGAAAAAAAGCATTTCAGTTCCTTAAACTTTTGTATGATGCCATTTTACAAAAAATGAAAGAAAAATGTCTGTGAGGAATCAGTGGAAACAGCATTGTACACTGATTTTTGGATAAATAAATGCAAGCAGATTGGATGTAGAGGGATTGTTGATTGGTCAGTGCTTCCTGGAGTGGGCGGGGGTTTGTGGAACCGAGCGTTTTGAGGCCTCAGAAACTCCAGAGGCTACAGAATTACTCAAACAGGCGTGAATGAAGCAAAACACAACATTATAACATGGTAGAAAGCTTAGAAAAGTTGATTTTAGCCCCTTTAAGAAAGCTAAGCTTTTAAAATGCTCTGCCTTTTAGCATGCAGTGATTTGCATATTGATTTGGCATAGGTTTTTGCACCGGATGCCCTTCCTGACGCAACCCTTTCCATTTATCTGGGCTTTGGAGCAGCACGAAAAGTACATTGACTTGTGACCCTCTGTGGCTGGCATAGACATCAAATAAACTAAACATTGAAATGATCCCTCCCTCCCAGTGGCCCACTTTTGGGTCCTTAATCCACCAATTGGGAAACACAATTTAACAAAGAGGGCATTTCAATATAGTAAGTTGTATTTATTGTAATATTCAAAATACATATTGCTTATTGGATGTTTTTGCAACTTGCTGCCTTACTAACAATTTGCCTAAAGGTCAGCAGTCACACACATGAGACATTTTTTCCCTGTGTGGGTCCCAAGTCTGGATAAATACAGACAAGTTTACCTCAGGAAGGGCATCTGGTATAAAAACCTATGCTAATTCAATGTGTAAATCACACTAAGAGGTATATCATTCTGCTGTGGCGACCTCAGAAAGGAAAAGACAAATTGAAAGTCAGTAGCCAGTTAATCTAACGTACCCAGCGTACCTTGGTAATGACCATGATGACAATTACTGTCAGTGCTGGGGCCGGGAGCTAAATAAACGCAGAATAATGACCGTAGAGAGGACGTAGATGACTGTAAATGACTTTATCTAATTCCTGTGAAAGTCTGGAGCAGCAGGAGCGCAGCAGCGGGTTTCCCCGAAGGCCAGAGCAGCAGGTTCGGCACAGTGGCAGAAAAACGCACAAGATCGATGGGGAATTGACAGTCGACAAATCTAATTATAAACGATTCCCTTTAGTCTCTAGTCCTTCACACGCCCAGAGTAAAAACATCAAGGAGACTGTGTACTTTTCTTCTGACTCTTCTGTTTATTGAAGTCATAATTACGGTATCTGACAAGATTTTATGCAGTGCCCAGCTCATTTATTTTTATGATGACAAACATGAAGTATACAGTTGTAAAAAGTTGTTAAAAATGACCTACCACAGATCATGGAAGCAATCATTTTTACTGCTTTTGCGGTAATGCAATAAACAACACTGTCTTCTGTGCATGAAGTTACACAGGAGGCCCCTGTCTTCTCGCTCATGGCTTTTCTACAGTGGCCCTGAAGGGCCAAAAAACACCAACAAATACGAAAACATGCACACAAATACAAAAACATGTGCACATACAAAAACACACACACAAATACAAAGACACGCGCACAAATTACAAAACACACACACAAATTCAGAAACATGCACATATACAAAAACACGCAGACAAATACAAAAACACACACACACAAATCTGGAAACATGCACACAAATCTGTGTGTTTCCGAATTTTATGCGCGTTTTCAAATGTGTGTGTGTGTTTCTGAATTTATGTACGTCTTTTTAATTGTGTGTGCATGTTTTTGAATTTGTGTGCGTGTTTCTAAATTTGTGTTTTCATATCTGTGTGCATGTTTCAGTTTTTGTTTGCATGTTTTTGATTTTGTTGGTGTGGCCACTGGTGTGGCAATAAATCACTTTTATCATATTTTTATCATAGTGTGCTGTGATTCGCATAGGTTTTACACCAGATGACCTTCTTCCTCCACACAACACTCTCCATTTATCTGATCCTGGATAATACTTTTGGGGGATGAGAGAGTTGGGTTGACATACAGAAATGATCACCTTACTAAGGCACTGAATTAGATTTTGTGAATGATTTTTGGTCATGTTGTGTCCACAGAAGCGGAGGCTAAACTGCGACCCCACATTTGAGCTGGAGGAGATGATCCTTGAGTCCAAGCCACTTCACAAAAAGAAGAAACGGCTGGCGAGGAAGACCAAGGAGCAAGGATCGGATGGATCTCCAGAGGTAAGAGACCTCAAAATTACATTACATTAAATGTAGTAAGCTCCAAAGAAATGTCCACAGTCTAGCCATTGTTGGTTATTAAATATAATCATCTGATTGGTGTATTTTAAAAACGTATAATTTATATCCTGGCAGGCAGCACAACAGCATAAACATTCATTCATTCATTTTCTACCGCTTATTCCCGTTAGGGGTCACGGGTGACTGGAGCCTATCCCAGTAACTTTGGGCCGTAGGTGGGGTACACCCTGGACAGGGGCCAGCTTGTCGCAGGGCTGACACAGAGACGAACACAGACAGACAACCATTCACTCTCACATTCATTCACGAGGGTCAATTTAGAGTCACCAATTCACCTAACACATGCATGTCTTTGGACGGTGGGAGGAAGCCGGAGAACCCGGAGAGAACCCACGGTAACACGGTAACATGCACATGCAGACTCCACCCAGAGAGTTTGTGTGATGGTGTGTTGGTCGGCCTGGGGCTCGAACCCATGACCTCCTTGCTGGGAGGCAAGAACGCTAACCGCTCTGCCACCGTGCACCCCAGCATTAAAAAAAATAAATAAATAAATAAATAAAAATAAAAACTGTAACTCTGAATGCAAGATTTTTTTCTGTGTAGACTAAAAATCAATGGGCTTTTGATGTTGAATTTGCAATCACAAAGTCAGCCATGAAAACGTTGCAAAAAAGTTAAAATGACTTAATCTTGATTCAAGCTTTTTTCACTAGAATGGATTTATTTATTTCAAGCACAAATATCCGCTCATGGACGGATAATTTTGTTTGAAATAGGTAAAACATTGCTTGAAACAGGGAAGAAATAACTTGAAACAAGTCAGATAATTTAGTATTAAGTTACCTAATAAGTAAATAAATCCAACCTGGTGAAACTTGCTTGAATTAAGATTAATCATAATTCAAGTCATTTCAACTAATGTAGATATTGATATTTTGCAGTGAAACATGTCACTAAGATGCAACAAAGAAACTCGAGAAGGAGAAAAACAATATGCAGCTGCCAAAACTAAATTATATATAAACTCTAACTTCAGTTGCTAAAGCCAAAGTAAAAAGCAGTCTTTAGTTCCTGTGTCCTTGTTGACAACAGGAGAGAGGCATTTGTTTCTGCTCAGAACCACTTCTTAGAAAAGGGGATCAGTCAAAGGACATCTGAGTAAACACTTGTGAATGCTTCAATACGATCAAATGTTGCAGCTACCTGGAAATTAGTAGTTGATGACCCATCTTTGTATAACACACCCCTCAGACTTGTATGTTTTTATATTGGCACTGATGTAAAAACAGTAAATGGATCTGGCTAGACAGATAATTAGATACTCCAAATCCCATCTTTAATAAAATAATTGGATACATAAGAAAACTAGCTTTTAAATGGATGAGCTGTCTGTTTATATCTACATTTTCTCTTCTTTTGCGCATCATTATTCAGATTAATCCAATGTAACTTAGTGCTTCCATTTGTCCCAGTTACAGGTGACAAGTTGCTCCTCAGTTTGTCTTTTTTTAAATGTGTCCCGAGTGTCATTAGTAACGTCTTAGAGACATTTTACAGCTCTGTCGTCCCTCGCCTTCATCAGAATAAATGGGCTGTGCATAGACTCACAATGTGCAATCACCTGAGTCTGTTTATTTACTGATGAACTCCCAGCCTTTCACTCTATTTACATAAATCAGTCTTTAAAGTGTGTGAAAAAGAAACTGCAAGAAGGTTGCATGGACATTAAAGACCACAGTGAGGTAATAGAAGTGGTTTAAGGGCTGTAGGTAGCTGTGTTTTGCTGCAGTGGGGGTAAATCAATAGTTGCATTTTATTTACCTATAGGAGGGCCTCTGTCTTTAATTGCATTTTAGGTCCAACAAGCAGCGACTTCATTAAAACGATGAGAAGAGAGGCTACTACCTATAAGCTGTTACACTGCCACTTTCAATAGAAGTCTCTCTTAGTACAGAGTAACATGAAGAGTCAAAACAAATCCTGTGTTGCTTTTACGCACCGTTAATGCTGCTTTCAAGTCATCTTCAGTGAAAGTTGGGTCAATCTCCAATGCCAAAGACACAGCATAAACTCCAGTTAATAGTGGAAACAGCTGAGTTTGATACATTTGTTGGTGTTTATCTGAGAATTTTATTATGTACAATGGAGAGAAAAATCATTTGCACCCTTCTTATTTGCAAATTTGTCACACTTGAATGTTTCCTGTCATCAAACATTTTTTAGTATTAGACAAAGTAAATAGGAAATGCTGTTTTTAAATGATTATTTTATTAATTAAGGGATACATCTATCCAAACTCATCTGGGCCTATGTGCAAAGTAAGTGCACCCCTTGTTAAATTATGAAGTGATTACTGTGATTAACCACAGTTTTCAGAAAGCTAAGGAAAGAGAAAAGATTTCAAAGCCATTAAATATCCACAAATGGAGAAGACTTAAAGTCATCAACAGAGACTTTGATTAAGATGGAGTTAGGTTTAAAGGGGATATATTCGCCTTTTATTTATATTTTTAAACCATTCTTGGTCACCTCGAGAACAGCACTGCACTTTAAAAAAATTTTTTTTTTTTTCAATAATTACTTTAATACTGACATAAATGAATGAGTGAAGAGACCAACAAAGGGCAGCAGAGAGCTGAATTGTTACACTATTTTGAACATAAACACTGAAAAAGAGCTTTTTACTTGCTATTTTACCACAAAATGAAAAATAGTTGTGATGTGTTGTGTGAGGAATCAGTGGAAACAGAGCTGTACACTGTTTTGAGATAAATGAATGAGAGCAGACTGGATGTAGAGGGCTTGTTGATTGGTCAGTGCTTCCTGTAGTGGGCGGGGCTTCATGAGGGAGGCGGAGGATTGTAGAACCAAGCGTAATGAGCCCTCAGGAGGGCTGTGCCAGAGAATACAGGCATGAATAAAGCAAATCACAACTCCAGGTATACTTATGTTTTCCCAAAGATGATTGTGTGTTGTGATGTTGCAGCAGTATATTAGACAAGTCTTGTTTTTAGAAAGAGATGATACTGTATTATTGCTATGATTAGGTAGAGTATCTGTAAACTCTACATTTAAGAGTGATATGAATTTAGGCACCTTGCTCCATTGTGTAAGAGTGCATTGACCGTGAGATGTATTCACTGTGAAATCTGTGGCTTTTGTCCAATTAGGTTCTAATTAAATTCTCTCCACTGCATTAAACTTCCCTTAAAGTGCGTATACACTTCCTATTTGAAAAGTCAATAAGAAGAGACTTTGGTTCTTAAAGTATAGCACATTAAAACTGTTTATGTGACTCTCCGGTAATAGAAGTTTGGCTATTTGTGTGTTTTAGTGCCCGGCTCACCAGTCTGTAAAAAGACCCGGCCAAAAAGGGCATTGTGTTTTATGAATGGTGACATCTGGTGCTGCTATAGGGTACACTGGACATGTATAAATATAAGTGATATCTCTATGTGGAGCCCAGACAGTGCTTGTCATCCGTTTAGGCCCATTTAGATAAGAACAAAGTCTGGCTTTCTAATCAAATCATTATAGTGGCCGCTCAGAGAAACCTTTTTCACGTTTATGGAGACAGGCAGTATTAAGGAAAACAACATTAGGTCAGAGTTATTGATAGGACTGTGCAGGTGGCCTTTCTGTTTGATCGTCTGCAGTCAGTCAAGTTATCATCATTGTAATATCACCAACTGTAACATCTGTATTGCTAAGAACAGCTCTTATTGCTAATAGTGTCATGGCATTTATCTTCATAGACATTGACACAGTTGACCAGAGCTGTACATCACTTTGTGGGATGAGAAAAAAAGCATTTAATGGGAACAGTTTGACCAATGCAAGTGAAAGCTAATGCAGAGTTTCTTTATATAGTTCAATAGAGTTAGACTTAGACAGACGATATTGATCCACAAGGGAAATTACTTGGTCACAGGAGCTCAGTTGGACTCTTTAAAAAACACAGGTAAAAGGTAAAATAGGTATAGAATTGTTATAAGTATTAAAATAATATAATAAAATACAACATTTGCATATTTACGAATCTACAAAAAGACCACATCTGCCTCACATGCAAGAGTTTAGGGTTTGATTCCTGTGATAGAGCCAAAATTTTAGTCATAAAACAGAAATTTGTGCTGGTCCCATGCCCGGATAAATAGAGAGGGTTGAGTGTTAAAGGTGTGACAAGAGCTCATAATGTCGTGACCTCGCAAGATCAAAATGTCCCAAGATTCTCGTGAAGGTAAAAATCGGTCTCGTGGGCTCAGGATCAGGTTTTGTTTGCACTTTTTACAGAGAAGTGAGTTGAGTTTGTGACAAAACATTTGGCAATATATATGATCTGCTTCTGCATAGAATTCAAATAATAGAAGTAAATACCATTCATTACAAGTTGATTTAAAAAATGCACCTAAATAGATTTGCATTTTATAATTTTCAGGTGAATGAATTACATTTTTCATTTGTGTAAAATACAAATTTCATTTTGTGTGTAATTATCGCATCTCATTTTCGTTAGCCCAGTCTCGTATCTTGTCTCGTTTCGTGGGATTTGTGTCTTGTCACAGCCCTACTGAGTGTGTGGCAGGGCATCAGGTGTAAAAACCTATGCCATACAAAACACAGTATGCTAACCACTACTAGAAGATTCAAGGTGAGCCTAAAGAAACTGATTTTGTGATTAAAATATTAAACATGCTGTATTTATTGCACTACACATTTTCCTCCCACAAGCTGGATTTTCCTCTTAGCCTTAAAGTTCTATTTTTCATCTAAAACTCAATCTGTTTTCTCTGTCACTCAAGTTGAACCCTTTGACCACGTTTGCATTGTCTCTTCATTTCTTTACCATCTATCCATTTACTGAGCGCCTGCGGGGAGCACTTGTGATTGATGCCTGTACGACAAGGGCCACTATAAAAACACCGAGTCCTTGTGTATATTCTGTTTGTATGGGGCAGACGTACAGCAGTGGTGAAACACGGCCGATCAATATTGAATGAAGAAAGCCAGCTGCCTAATGACTGCTCTCCCTTCAGACTGCTCTCTATTCTCTTTACATAACTTCTCTGTCTGTGCTTCTTCACTCAAGCTCACTCTCTGTTCTAACATTAGATATTACCACTCTGATGTCTACACACTCGTCTTTTCTGCATACAGCTCTCTTCATCTTAAGTGTTTTACTAAAGCTACCCTT
Organism: Bostrychus sinensis; assembly: GCA_020698575.1. NCBI lineage: Eukaryota > Metazoa > Chordata > Actinopteri > Gobiiformes > Eleotridae > Bostrychus > Bostrychus sinensis. The sequence goes on along the minus strand of CM036244.1, from coordinate 11,755,531 downwards.
TACAATCTTGCAATACAGATTAAATTAAATTGGTTTTCTATTTTAGGAAGTCATTCAGTCAATTGTATTGTCAATACATTATAAAGCATTGTATACACATGGCGTTCAATCTATAAACAGCTGGAGAAAGATATGTTGATTGCTTTAAAACCTTTTCTGTTTCCCTTTCCTTTTTCTGCTATATGTCACTTCCCCCTTTATGATTTTTTAACTTAAGAGCTTTTTTCAGGCTTTTTGAAATTGTTTTGGAGAACTTTGCATTAGTATTTCACGCTTTTGTAACTTAAAATAATGTAGATTTGGAAAAGTCTTCTTTTGTGGAACTGTTACTTTGACTTTGCAGAGAATGCCTGGATAAGGGGTCTAATGCCCCCTGCTGGCAACAGTGCATACTGGGCAGGGCAACATGATGCTAACAGATAGAGAAATGAGCTGACTGCTTCATAGTGACAGCAATTTAAGCCCTGAAATTATCAGAATGAGTCTGGTGACAGTGTATGGGCTTTAGAAACTCGCAGGAGCACTTCCTGGTTTCACGTGTCTACGTAGAGCTGTGAAGCAAAGCTAATGGCCCATTAGAAAATTATAGGTTATCGGCCAAAATCTGTTGCCTGGAAAATCCAGACTGATATGTCTCTGCGTTATTTTACAGAGAAATATCAGTCTGGTCACCACGCCGTCCGCAGTGGTTTACTCAAATCCCAAGCGTACCGTGCATTTTGATTGGTTTATTTAAGTCACGTGTTCTTCGCGAGCAGCGTCACTCGTACGCGTCTCCTCGCCGACAACAATAAAGATGCCGCACCGAGGAGCCGAGAGTTTGTTTCATTCAGCGGTATGGTACGGTAATGTTGAAATAACTTCCTCGTTCCTCCCTCGTGGCTTCACTACTCTGTTTGTTTACTTTCTTACTTTCTTATCGCTTTGTTAACGTCACGTCCGCCATTTTCTGATTGGCTAACGCCGCTGTCTGCTCCGCCCTAGAAATCGAATTGATTGTAAGGCAACCAGACTCATCCGTTGGTTCAGCGGTGAGTCTGGAATTTCCAGGCAACAAAATCTGGCTGATATCGCAGATATAAACATTTCTATTTTTACTGTGTGCTGGAATAAGACCTGTTTACTTGCAAATGATGGCTTTCTGCTATTTGTCCAGCAGAGGGCGCTGGTGCCATTTCCCAGCAGTTTTGTTTTTCTGCTGCAGTTCATAGGAAACGCCCCAAATCACCTTCTCGTGGCCTGAAAAGCTTAAAACGGCAATAAAAATATTTTACTAATTTCTTTGCCATAAAACCTCATAAAACAAAATTTAAAAATGCATTTTGTTGTTCTCCTCATGCTCTACTTAACCAGCAAGTTTAAATTAAATTTAAGTTAAACAAATTGAAGCTAAATAAAATAAATATATATAATACATAAAATATATAATACTCCCCACACCAATACCCACTACATCCTACATAACAATCAGCATAAAGTACAATAACCAGCTTTCTACATTTTAAACACAACTTTTGTCTAATAAAGTGGCCTGGGGTGTACACACCATATTCATGTAAACAAGAGCAGAAAGAAAAATGCTTTAAAATACTTTTTCCTAATGTATAATGTATCAGCCGATGTATCGCATATCGTTTTTTTTTCTTAATATCGGCATCAGCCTCAAAAAAAAAAAAAAATCCATATCGGTCGGGCTCTAGTTTCTAACTCTTTCAAAGGGAATGGCGTCAGCATTCAGGATTACTCAGACATATTGTCAGTGACTAGCTTAAGTTATTTGTATTTGTCTATAGCAGTCATTTTTTTTACTTTTCACAGTATTTAGTTTTCCAAGTACCATCTAAAATTTGCCAGAACCAGGACAAAACCAGTGTAAAAACAGGAAAAACCTGGGACTAACACAGGACTTAACAAGGTCTAACCGGTACTAATCCAGGACTAAACCAGGTAGATCTATGTCAAAACCAGGGCTAATGCAGGACCAATACGGTTCCAGACCAGGACTAAACCAGGTCTAAACTAGGGCTAATCCAAGATTAAATCAGGACTAAAACAGGAATAAAACCCAACTTAAACAGCACTAACTTTAACCTGCGTACCACAGTTTGAGAACCTCGTGTCTATAGCAAATGTGGCTCTGGGTTCTAGTTTGGTGTATAATTTCTTTATTATTATATGGCTCATCCAAAAGCATAACAAGCAAGTAACTATATTAATCTTAACTGGGCTGCTGTCATTTAATCCAAGTTTAAACCCCATAGACACCCATCCCGTGACAAAATACATAATCTTAACTGTCCCAACTTCAGACATAAGCCTATTCAAGGACACTGAGAAATGTCCCTGATGGGCTCCTGTCCAGCAGGGCACTCCCAGCTGGTATGTCTTATTAAATGGAAAGTTTAATCTTGCGGTCGGAGCAATTAGTTTCTGGATTGACTTCTTTAAAAGCATCAAATAATGAAGACGGCAGATAGAAAGAGACGTATAGGGGGAGAAACAAGCGTCTGTTGCCCGATGCATTATCTGTGACTGTCGGCTCTCGGCGCAGGCTCTATAGAAAGCAATGTCTCCAATTTGAGATAGTAGCGACGATCTGATTTGTGTAAATGACGGCGTAAACAGTTTATGCACCATTAAACTCGTGGTGAAAGTGTGAATGGGCCAGAAAAGATTGCACTGCCTCTCGGGGAACAATTTATCAGCCGATGAAGATAGGGACCAGGAAAAGGGGAAGAGATACTGTGTAGAGAGAGTGAGTTTAATAAAATGTAGCAGTCTGTGGTAATGTGTATGAGAGACAAAGAGGTTATAATAAGGTCTAGACAGCAAAGGGTTTCAGGGATTCTGGGTAAATAAAACATGACATGGTGAGTCACATCTTGTCTCTAAATGTTCAGATTATAGATATAAATACTGTTGTCTAGAGGTAGAAAGTAACTAACTACTTTTGTCCATTTATTTTACTTGAGTACAAGTAGGGATGGGCGATATTGACAAAAATAAATATCTTGATATGTTTTTGGATTATCTCGATACAACAAATGTAATGCCATAAATGTATTGTCTTAGTATTGTAGTAATAGTTCTGTCAAAGTCAGCACAAGAGGAACTTGTTACCCTTTTTTTATAATACTGGTCCACTCCACACAGTCACATGAGTCTGGTTTAGGTTTGTTTGGATGAAGTAATCAGTCAGTGGCGCGTGCACGGCGTCGAGAGACAGACACTGAGACTTATTTAAGCTTTGCAATGAAGTTTTGGACAAAAACAAAAGCGCACGTAGCTCTGACAGCACTGTAAAGTCTGTCTTTTACAACATGAGGATGCACATTCACGTTTTTGGTTCACTTTCATACGTGTGTATGAATGTGGGTTAGCGGCAGCTCAAGTGTTTGAGTAAATAAACACACTCAGGTCTGTCCTGTGTGCTCTGGAGGGAAATGTCCACAGCACATCTGAGGTAAATGTAAGAGTTCTGCTCAAAACATGAGGCTAAATGACGCTGCTACGTGAACACTCAATAATGGGATTTTTCAAATTGTTAAGACAATTTGGATATTATTGTTCACAAGATATATTGCGCACCCCTAAACTGCAATAAGATGTACTTTCTAAGTAGGTACAACATACTTTTACTTTTACTTGAGGAAAGACCTGTAAATAGGTAAAATTATTGACCTCAGTGGCAAAGTGAGCAGTAACAGTGATAGCAGCAGTGGTTGTGGTACTATTAGTAGTAGGAGTAGTAGTGGTAGTATTAGTAGCAGTTGCAGTAGTAGTAATAGTAGTAAGATTATTGTATTGTAGTAGTTGCAGTAGCAATACTACTAGTAGTAGCAAGTCTTGAAGTAGTGCTAGTAGTAATAAAAGTAGTATACTGTAAATAGCAGTTGTAGTAGTCACAGTAGTATTAGTAGTACTAGACACAATACTAGTTGTGATAGTAGCAGTAAACACTTTCTTCTTAAGTCAATTTTACACTGAATACTTTTTTATTTTTATTTTGTTTAGTACGTTTACTTCTGCTTGAGTAACAATATTTTGCAGTAACAGTACTTTTACTTGAGCACAGAGTTGGAGTACTGTTTCCATCTCTGCTGTTATTATCACCATTAGCTCACCTTAAGTTTCCCCTCCAGTCTCTGTGCGAGTGGAGAAGTGCTGCTTAGTGCCACGATGACACAAAGTTGGCAGAGTCCAGAGCTGACGATGTGACACGACTGTAAACATCTGTCCCCGACTTTGTACTTCGAGAACACTGTAGTAGTAAACAACAACACCACTTTCAGTAATGTTTGATTAAAGCTGATTAATGAGAGTCTCACCACTCTACATAGACACCGTCAGCGGACTTGTTCTGACAATTTCAGCACTTAAATTAGTGTCAACATGAAGCAGTCAGCTCATTTATCTATCTGATGGTGTCATGTTGCTTATAGCTGTGCTAAATAGCCATGTTGTGCTTTGAACATTCTCCACTGTTGCCAGCAGGGGGCGACAGACACCTAATTCTGCAAATTAAATGTGAAGAAGCCTTTTTCCACACATATACATTATTTTAAGTTATAAAATGTGAAATGCAAAAGTGTCCAAAACTATTTCAGAAAGGCTGAAAAAAAGCATAATATGGGAACTTTAATGTTGTAACGTCAGTAGTGTTTGGTTTTATAAGATTTACATTTTACACGGTGTCCTAACTTCTTTGGATTGGCATTTTTCAAAGCCACACAAAGTCTTCCCTTCACCACACTCTTTATATTTTCCTCTAATATATCCCTGGGCCCTATTTGAGCTCTTGGCCCGTGTTGAGCCAGTAGCAGCCTCCCCCCTGCTGTTCCTGCACCTGCCCTGAGCCCCGTCCCGCGGTGTGACTGACAGCTCTGGGACAGGAGTCTGCACTTAGCTCCAGAAGATGCCCCCTGAAGCCAAACCCGCTGCTTTAATGGGACAATTCTGACATTAAGGTTGCGGGGTAGCAGCGTGGTGTCTGCCCTGAAATGCAGCACTTCCCTGACCTGACTTGGAAGAAGAAGACTCGAAGGCAAAACACATGTGACGCAATACAATGTCATGGTGATGATATATATACACACATATTTGTTTAATGTCTCTCCTGGGAGGACAAGGAAGCACCTGTCTTTTTGTTTTTTACTCTGGCATAGCAAAGAAATATAATTAATTTTAGACAGTTTCAGCAGACTTTTTTGTCATCTATAGATTAGAAAAATATATTGCATCCTATACCATTTATCAGTCCATTTTCGAGACATTATTTGACATGTGGGCATCTAAAAGTGAGGTGAATGGCATGAAATTTGCTGTATGTTATGTCCAAAAGCTGCTGCACAGTGCAAAGTGGTTAAGCAATGACTAAATCTATCTCTACAGTAAAGAAAAGCAAAGAGAAAGCCAATGATTATTACAGAATTTTTAATGAATTAGGCTTTGTACGATGTGAAATTGTGGGTGTTACCTGGCATGTTATCTAACAAAGTGTGGTTATTTTTCAATATTTTAAAATATGACTTACTATATGACAACCTACCTCACCCCACTCCCGTCTGGATGAATCCTTCCAGAGCTGATCTATGATCCTACAGATGAGCTAATGGACTAACAGTCCTAGACGCATTTCCTGTCCGTCCTGGGAGAGGATCTCTCTTTCAATATGGGCGCCATAAGGTTTCTTCTTTTTTTCCCACAGATGGGTTTTTTTAGGAGTTTTTCCTTACCGAAAAGGAAGGTCTAAGGACATGAGTGTCCTGGGTCTGTTTAGTGTAGTTATTGTTTGTGTTGATTGTGTGTTAAGTCTGATTGTGTGTTTATGTTTAATTAACTGTTTGTGAAGCCATTTGAGGTGACTTTTGTTGTGATACTGGGCTATACAAATAAAACTGAATTGAACTGAACCAAATATTCCACAAATGCCCACATATACAGTGCGTAAACCACACCCATCTCAGTGTTTACAGGGCAGCCCCAAGGTCAAGTTGTTTTATGATAATATAAATAAAAAATAAATAAATAATAAAAATACCAAAAAGTACTATTACCACAATAACAGTGTCTACAATATACTTTTTGAAAAAACCTTATTAATATTTTTATGATTCAGTTTAATTTTATGAGTAATTTTATCTATATTTGACTTTTAAATAAAACCCTTGAGTTTCAGAGGAGAGCAGTACAGATAATTCCTTAGTGTTAAATTAATTGTTGACAGTGCTGGCATTAAGTCTCACTCTAAAAGGCATTAAAAAGTCTTAAAAAGGTCTTAAATTTCACAGCACAAAACCTGGAGCTAATTTAAATTTAACTCTGGTTTTATCATTTTAACAGCACGAGTCATGGATGTGGACACCTAATGGAAATAAGTGAGAAAAAAAAAGTTAAAAAAAGTCTTAAGTAACCGTTGTTGTTTTGTGTTTTCTCCAGAACGGACAACTGCAGCAGCGTTTGGATAACGTCCAGCGAGACTTCATCATCTTCAACAGAGAAAAGTAAGACATCAGCACTCACTGTCCTCCTTAAAGGACATCTTCAGTAACTTTTAGTGAAATACGTGAACAAAAGAGAGGCTTGTCGAAATCTTTAAGCTGTGTTAAAGGCTACAGTTTGTTGGGTTGGTGGAGCTGATTTATTTTTTTAATATAAAGTCTCTCTAACAGTAGTTTGGTTTGACAAAAGTGATACACAGTGAAACGTCTTTTAGGATAAATGAACTAAAAATGTCATTCTCTGCATGAATTAATTTATATTATTAGGTCACATGCACTTGTCAGGTGAACACAACACACAGTACATCACAAATGTTTTTTTCCCAAATGCCAGCCCATGATATTTCAAAGTGATACTGGTTTTTGTAACCAGGACAAAAATGAGTTATTGGGTAATAGCCCTGTGTGTACGCTGTCTCCAGTTATTCTGATTTTTAATATATACCCTCAATCATACCAATGGGTTGCGTAGAAATTGCTTTGTTGTTGTTTTTATGATGTCCTACAGCTAGAGGAAGATTTTTTGGCAATTTTTAGGCTTTATTAGACAGTATACAGTCTAGTAGTGACGGGAAATCATGGGGGAGAAAGCAGGGAGAGACATTCGGCAAAGCGTCATAGTCCAGACTCGAACTGACGACGCCGAAGGAAGGCTCTATCATCTGAGCATTTCTTTATTCATTATTTCACATTTGCTTTACAGTAGTTACAAATATTACAGTGCATTAGGAAAAAATAACAAATCTCAAAGTGCCACATGACTTTGGATCCATGTCAAGAGAAACTGGCCTTCATAGTTTTTAGATTACACATCATTATTTAGATTAAAATTACTTTCTGATAATACAATACTAACATACGTGTCTGTTCCTCCACAGATCAAAGAAGGCCACTCTTGACTCCGAGTCGTCTGATTTGTCCATCACTGAGAAGAACAAGGCCATAGAGGACGGACAGAACAACAACGTCGAGCCGGCCTCTTACTTATCAGGATAGATGTTTTGTTAGTAACTCCGCCCGCCCACAGACCTGCTCCAAAACTCCTCCTCCCGCTTTAACAGCACAAGCTCCGCCGTCTGGTCCACGATGTTCCTGCGCTCCAACCTCACACATACAAAGAAACCACTGGACTGCACTGTGCGTCACCTAATATCCCAAAATATGGACCCCTGCTATAACCAGAAGAATGGACACACACATTTCAGCCTTCCCTACATTGCGCTGGTGCTTCTAATGTCAAAATGAAGGACTAAACCAGACTTGTAAAGCCAATGGAGAAAGACCATTTAAAAACTCAATATAAGGAAGTAACAACCTAGAATGGCAGCACACGTGCAGCAAAAAAGCCACTTAAATGAATGCATTTTCATTGTTGGATACATGCTACATAGAGCTAAATAATTAAAATAGTGAATCAGGTTCAAAAGGGAATTGAAACCATGCTGCTTAACCATAGACTGCTATAGAGGGTTTAGCTGTGGCACAAACAGTAGCATGGTACAAGCGCACATCACTTTATTAGAATACTGTGGAAAAGTGAGTAATTCATGCGAAATGCATATATTATATAGATTCAGTACACATAGAGTGAAATATGTATTTATTTTTATGTTTATGTCCTACAGCTAAAAAAGAGGAAAAATGCAATTGTTTTACCTCAGTGAAACAGCTTCAGAGTCAGTTTGAGGCCTAAATGAGTTGTTGCAGGGTGAAAAAAGCCCCTGCACCTCCCCTGGAGTGTCTTGGGGAAAAAACAGCCTTGTAAGAATGGGAGCACCATCCTGGTTTCCCTGAAGTCTCAAAATTTGTGAGAAAGCAACACGTCAGGTTAGCCATAACAAGCCAGCGATGGCCAAAGCCAAAATGAAACTTATGTAACCTGGCAAAAGCCAGAATGATAAAACATTAGCACAGAGTTATTTTAATCTGAAATGTCTCAGCTGAAAACGTTTGTAAAGGACATTCATTAAAATATATTTAGAGGTGATTGAATGATGTGCCAGCTATGCACCTAAAAAATATAGCAGCATAACATTTGTTTTTAAACAAGCATGTTGTTAACAAGTATTACTGAAGGTGTTGCTTGCTGCCAAATGAATCAGCATGAGCCTGACAAGATGGATTATAGCAAGTTTGTGAACTCAGAAAGCTCGTGAAAATCCAGCTTGCTGTGAAACGTAATTTTACAGATATAAGAAGGGAAATAAGAGAGTAAAGTTGAGCGAGGGCACACAAGAGTCAACCAGGCTCAAAAGTTTTTACCATAGTGCCGCTCTCCAAAATGTAGAAGTAGCTCTGTAGAGAAAAATGCAACAAAAACAACAAAAAACGAGCAAAGTAGCACGGCTTTGCTTGAAATAAAAATTTTGTATGAATATCGCGTAATATCACTTTTTAATCACAATGAAATGGTCAAAATATTTTGCTCTGTATGTAGTGTGTACTGAATCTATATAACACAAAATAACCTTTTGAATTGACTTACTGAAATTATTTTACTTTCCCACTTTATTTGAAGTCATTGTGCTCTGTATAGGTTATAAAGGGAACTGCTGCTAGAAAGCATCAATAGACTGCTAAGTAGGCGAGCAAAGACAGTAGCATAGTGACAAGGAGAAACCTATTGCATCAGTAGGAAAAACACGCTAGTCTTTTCAACTAACTATGCTCAGTAGCAGTAGTCAAAATAGCTGAAACAGAGTGTGATACCTTTGCTTTAACTCCAAATGACTATGGAAACATAGAAAAGATATACGTATAAAAGGTAGATGTTATTTGTCCTGCACTGAACCTTGCTTTGCACATGCTTCTACATCAACTGTAGCATTTACTGTGCACAATTTTTACTTTGTGCACAAACTAAAAATATTAAAGCTGTGAGTGGTTTTGTCCCTGTAGGGATTGCTTTATGGACAGAGATAAACTCTTAAGATTCATTTTTGTCCCTCGTTGTCTGCTTCAAAGCCTCCTTTGTGTCCCAAAAAATGTACAGCTTTCTTTTACTTTGAGCACTCAGAATTACACTGTGCTACTGGATAAATGTGTTTCTTTTCCTGCTTAATTCCCTTCTCTAACATCTGTGGAAATAATTAACTTTTTGCAACAATGGTCTTGTGCAAATATACAGCCACACACCAACAGATTACTATATTGTGTATTTTAGAAGTTCAGTTCAAAAAGAGAAACATGTAAATTGGCTAGATTTAGTGCACATATAATGAAATAGCCTAAGCATTTTATGTATTTTAATTGTGATTGCAGCAGTAGCTCAGTCGGTAGAGACATATGCCTACTAATCCAAAGGTTGGGGGTTTGATCTCTGCTGCATTGCATACTGCCTTTGTGTGCTTGGGCAAGACAACTCAACCACCTTGCTTACGTTTGAATGAGTGTTGAATTGTTTTTATTATTATTATTATTATTATTGATGATGATTATGGCAAAAAAAAAAAAAATCTTTTCGGCTTTTCCATCTCCCTTCTTGTGTGTAGTTCTTTGCATGTTGATTTAGTGTATGTTTTATGCCAGATGCCCTTCCTGGCGCAACCATCTACATTTATCCAGGCTTGGGACTGGCACAATGAGTACACAGGCTTGATTAATATTACATAATTAACATAATCACCTCAGTTAGAAAGGAGAAATTTGAAATTATTGTATTAGAAAAAATAAATGCTGTGTAATGGACATATATAAATTATAGTACTATAGTATATGTTTAACTTTTTGAATTGAACTACTGAAATTATTTCAATTTTACACAATATTGTAGTTTGTTGGCTTGCACCTGTAACTCTACTTGTTTATATATTATTGTCTAAAGTATATTTTTGTTTATTTCTGCCTTAGTTTTTATTTAAATGTGTTTTTTTAGGAAGTAAAAAGGGAAACAAAATGTTATACAGTTAACACGAGCCAATATTATAAATAATATGATACCAAGTTTGTACAAGATTGCCTTACATCGTAGATATGGCACATACTGTGGTTTTCTCCAAACACTGACCTACTCTAGTGAACAGCTTTTTCACATTTAAAAAGTGATTTCTACTATATATTATCAACCCTTTTGTCTGTAAAATACTCCTCATTGTATATCACTTAATATTTAAATTATGAATACTGTTGGCACTTTTCTAAAATCGGTACAATGTTTTGACTAATCCTTTGTGTTGCTGTTGTTATTGTTGTAACTATTTTCCAAAGGTTTCCTATGAGCTGTAAGGATAGGTAATCTGATAGTGTAGAGTTATTAAAGAGATAAAAATCAGATTTTACAGAGGTAAAGTCAACTGGATGGAAAAACTGGGATTTAAATTATCGTTTCGGTCTAAAACAGACTCAGTCGTCATCCATTTGTGAATCTCATCGAGGTTGTCGTCCTTCAGTTGTCACTCTGTGTTTATTGTATTTAAATGTGATGAAGGTGTGCCTTAAATAACAACTTTGTTTTTCTGAACCAAATGATGACTGACTTGTGTGTTTTGTTTTTAACATGCATCATAAACAGACTGTGCTTTAATACAACAGTAACAAAAAGCGACAGCACTGGCCAAAGCACAATGCTGCCCTCTAGTGGCGCATGGCCTATAGTGGAGCTACAGTTCTCCAAATACAGTGAGTGTTCAGTTAAAGCTGCTATTTTGATCAGTTTTGGATATTTTTGGTCAGTTTTAGTATTTATAGTCAGAGGTGTACAGTAGGCATTCTAACTATGTTCTTTACAAACCCTGAAAAGCCCTTTTAGAGTTATTTTTAAGGTAGAAAGAAAGGATGCCCAAAAACAATTTTATTAGATATGTCAGTGCCTCTTGAGCAGTAAAATACTTAAGTACGTTTTTTTGAAGAAAAAGTACTTCCTGAGGACATTTTGTAGAACATACTTTTACCTTTACTTGAGTAAATAGTAATTTTGGAGGAATTTATTTTTACTTTAAATTGTCTAGTGAAGTAAAAGTAGTTCCTGTCCTCTGTGGTGCAGTGGGCAGCACATCTGACTTGTGATCAGATGGTTCAGATTTCAAAACATGGGGAAGAAGAAGTTACTCAATACTTTTTTACTGTTACTAAAGTAAAATTTATGGTACTTTTACTTTTGCTTGAGTAATATTACTTTTGAAGTAACAGTACTTTTATGTGAGTACAGCTTTTGAGTACTTTTCCAGCACTGCTCTTGAGTTTTTCAGTAGACTTACTTACTGATTTTTAGTATTTAGGTTTATAAACATTACCTTAAAGGTCCCATGTTAAGCTTTTGACAGGCTTTTTGAAATAGTTTTTGACACGTTTGCATTAGTATTTTACATTTCGTAACTTAAAATATTGTGTATGTTTGGAAAATGTTACTTTGACTTTGCAGAGAACGATTGGGTTAGGTGTCTGTCCCCCCCGCTGGCAACGGTGGGGAATAGACAGAGCATAAAATGACTGCTTACCACAGCTACTAGCAACATGACGCTCACATATATAGATAAATGAGCTGACTGCTTTGTAGAGAAGGCAATTTAAGCTCAGAAATTATTAAAATGAGTCTGGTGACGGTGTGTGGGCTGATTTCAGCTCTTGAGAAGAATACACACCTCAGCATACAGGATGTGTGAATGAAACAAAATACTACTCCAGGTATGTTTTAGAGGTGCAAACAACATTATAATATGATTAAAAACTCAAAATATGAAGAAGAAGTCTTCAGGATGTGCTTTGTAGAGTTGAAGACGTTTCGCAGGATCTGGAGAAGTCTGGTTGAACAGAGACGTACAACACTGCACTGCACACACATCCCATATGTCTGCATCCTAAGAATAAAACAATATTAAAACTTTAAGCATTATATTGGCTAGATATACAGTATACGCACTTACAGACAGACGCAACATTAGCATTTGTACGTGTGGCCTCTTACATCCCACATGCAAACTTCATCTTGTCCTGTGTCAGTTTTGGGTTTAATGGGATAAGTATGAGAACAAGATGCTCCAGGCCCTGCAAACACTGACATGCATGTGAATAAGACGCCTGAATCCATAAGTTGCAACTCGTTTATTCAGGAAACAATTCATACTTCCACAACAACACTTCATTTTATTGACCTGCCAGCTCCGGTGTTTTTGATACAACTGTATAAAAGAAACGACATTTAAAAAAAAAAAGAAAAGAAAAAGAAAACATAACAAAAGGTCTTCAAATGAACATAAATATCCCATACAACTACTGGGCCTTGATCCACTGTAATTCTCTGCCTTTTAGCGCAATATGACAAAGAAATCGTTTTAAAAAAGAGCACCATTGCCTCTCACAGTCACTACCAGAGTACAACGAGTGTTAGGATTTTTAGTTCTGGCCTGGACTGTCTTATTGGGCGAGATTAAATACATTTAAAAAATATAGCCTTATGCATAGACAGCAGAAAGATAGTGGACCTACAGTCAAGCCTTTGGTCCAATATTTTCTACTTTCTATGAACTTTGTGGATTAATAAATTAGACCCTGGCTTGCAAAGCCTAGAATAACAAAGCAAGAAGTGTTATATATGTGAGCAGGTCTTTCTTTTTTTTTTTTCCCATATCTTGCATTTTGTATTTGCCCTTAATAGCAAAGCTTGTAGTTGGTAGTAAAAATGTCTCTTACTCTGCGTCATGGTTTGAGATGAAGCTATGAGCAATGCAATGGCCTGTTTTAAATTTCCGCTTCTTACCGTCTTTCTTTTTTGAACAATAATAAATATCCATCATCACAACATGGGTAAAAATGGACAAATATCTAAAAGCAAGGCAGCAATAGGACCATAGATCACGTCACCAATTTCAATACAGGCCCATGCAGCTCTATGTACCACACTTCCCTTGCTTTCGGATATTTCTGACAAAAAAAAAGTCTTTCTTTTTTGGTCCCAAACCCCAAAAACAGTCTGTAACGAGGTCATTATCATTCACAAAGCTACGTCACATCTATCGCATGTATATACAACGCCATCTAGAGCTAACCGAACGGTACTGCATGGCTTTGAGAGTCTAGTGTGGGAGTCTATGTAGTAGTGTTAATGTTTCTGCAGAGACAATGGACAGAGCAAGCTACTGAAAAAGATGAAAAGGGTGACGTTGCAAAAAAAGCCAGACAGGAAAACACGAGGCCATCTGAGAAAGCGGTAGACATTTTTCTTGTTTTTTTTTTTTTTTTGAGAATGAGATGTAGCATTGGAGCCAAGCTAAACCATAACCCATTGATTTTCTCAGCCAAGGGAAGAGGGTTCAAGATCTCTTCGACCAAAAACAAGCCAGCCAACCAATCATAATCTTTGATCTAAAATGGGGCGGGGTTTTGGAAATCTTCTCCAATCGATTGTATACATCAGTGGTTTCCAAAAAAATACAAAACAAGTAACTGGGTTGAGATTGAAATTACTTGTTTAAAAATCCTAGTTTGAAGTCATTTTAGCCAACAGTCTATTTTTTTTTTTTTTTTTTTTGGTAACATATTTATAGAAATATATGGGGAAAAAACATGACACAGTCTTTTGAATAGTGAAATTTTATTTTGGGGAGGATTTTTAATTTTTAAAGGGGCTGCAACTCTTTTTACTTTAGGAATGGCTGGTTTACATACATACAATAAATTTTAATAACACATTGTTATTTCAGTAGCTCAATTCGTAATGTGATATTATATAGATTCAGTATACACAGAGTAAAATGTTTTAGGCATTTATTTAATTTAATTGTAATGGTTAAGGTGGCTATCAAATATTATGTAACATTCTGATTTAATAATTTTGTAAACATTTTGATTTTCTTTAACTTTAAGCCATAAATATTACACATTCATTAAATAAAGGCTTTGAATAGTTGACTTTATGTGCACTAAATCTATAATAATATAATAATATACTGAATATGAACTACTGAAATAAACTGAGTTTTCCTTGCTAATTTGATGATATTATATTTTTCTAAATAAATTGGTTTATTATGCATGTTTTTGTATTTCCTCCTTCTTTTTGGATGGTTAAAAGTCAAACCAATTTAGCCCCTTTAGAAATCACACTCTGTATCGCTTTGTAGTACCCTGGCTTTTAAAAACTGACAGAAAATAAGTGTCTATGCTGCAATCAATGACAGTAAATGGCTAGCGCTGCTATGGTGTTATTTAATCACAATTTAAACCAGAGCTAAAGCACTTTTTTTCTTATTTCAGTCAAATTCTCAAGAAAAAGTGTTACCGTTCTCATTTGGACAAGGTAGCATAGTGACAGGTAAGGCATGAGGATTCAGTGTTTTGCTCTTTTTTTTTACTTTGAACTACTTACTCATGGTCTTTTTTTTTTTTTTTTTTTTTTTTGGCATCCCATTTCCCCTTTACAACCCCCAAACCCATTCAACTCCCAAACTACTGTGTGTATCCCTCCGCAATGCCGTCTTCCATGTGTTTAACTGAGAGATGTGATGTTGGAGCGACCACCAGGGGGCACTACAATACGGCGTCCCGCGGGCCTGATGGGGATGTCGTCTGGGGTGGGGGGACCTAGAAAGAAAAAAAAAAAAAAAGAAGAAGAAGAGAAAGATAAGACAAAAACAAGTTTGAATGACATCATTGGACAAGGACGGGGAAGGGGAAAAATAGTAACAAATGCAAACCATGTGACAGACAGTAACGGGACAGAGAGGTTTACAAATCTGTGGTTGGTACTGTTAGTCCTAGCATCAAGGTAACAGTATAATACTCTGCCCCAGAACAGAATAATGAATTTCCTGCTTTAGAGAAAACAGGAAATGGGGAAATTGCAATGCAGGGATTAGTCCTGATCTATAGCACACGCTTATGGCAACACATTTTAATAATGTAGTGATCACTGGCTTTACTTTTGTGTTGTGTTGTTCTTGTTGAGGTATAGGTTAGGCTTGTAGCACACCAAGAAAGAAGTTAAAGTATGCGCAAGTCTATATAAAGTCACACTGAATAATGTCTATATTGAACTGATTTATATAGGCCTACAGAACAGTGCAACTTCAACTTCAAGGGTCGCTGTGTACAGTGTAAATAAAAACAGACAGCAGTGTTTTGTAAACGTCATAAACCAGAGATTATCAAACTTTTCACACCAAGTACCACCTCAGGAAATATTTGACCAATCTTTAACGGACTAAAATGAGCCTAAATCTTGACTATACCAGGTCTAATCCCAAACCAAGACTAAACTAGGATTAATCCAGGTCTAAACCAGGACTAAACCAGGTCTACTCCAGGTCTAAACTGGGACTAGCCCAAACTAAAGCAGAACTAAAACAGGAATAAAACTGGCTTTAAATTAAACTGAAAAAGAACTGCGTAAGACTCCTGTGTACCACCAGTGGTACCCATACCAGTTTGAGAACCACAATGAAAACTAAATGAATGAATGAATGAATTTATTGAACATAGAAATAAAATATACATATACATATATTAACAAAAAATCCCCCAAAATTAGAGTCATAAGTTTAAGGTATACAGTTAACAGATATAAAATAATTTTGTATTTTTTTTTAAGTTTTAACACCTTTCTTCACTCAGGTATTTCTCTAATAATGATTTTTTTTTGTACATCATTCTAAATGTAAATGTGTTTTTTTGGATTGTTTAAACTTCTCTCCAACACTATTAAAAATAAAAATCAATAAACTGTAGCGTCAGGGTTGTTTTTATGGTTATAATAAAAATGGATGGTACTGCACTGTGTAAAGATAAGTGACAAGGCAGAGGATCATCACTACAACGTCACGTGTGTACTTAGATATGGCATTTATCCAGGCTTGGGACTGGCTCAAAGAGTACTGTTTTCTGTCCCTCTGTGTCAGATGTGTAGACGGAAAGTCCTACATACTCCCAGTCCTGTATCTGAACCTTGAAAATGAACTTAAACTCAATTTGATAACTCGTGTGACCTCAACTTTCCAGAGCGCTGTATGTCATTACATTGTTGGCATTTACGCTGGATAAGTGTCGAGATTGTCACACAAACAATCAACATTTTTTAAATTATTTTCCAGCTTATAGACATTTACCATGACATGCTGTAATTGCCACTAAGATGACAGAGCGGCAAAACCTCTGCTCCACGTCACAGCTTAATAAAATAAACTTACAATCGACTATAAACCGTTGCGTTTCCAAAGGATGAGCCAGCGCCTGCAGCCAATTATCACTGAGGTTATAAAAGGAAAGTGCAATGATGTCAGAGCGACTGAACTTCCCCCATCAGCGTTCGACTAAATCTTCCCATCTAGGATCCAGAGCAGTCAGTCAGCTCTGCAGGTGGTGGGCAAAGCTAACCCCGAGTGTGTACGGTGAGTCATCTTTGAGGGGGCACTATAATAGAAACTGGTGGGATTTAATAAGCGCAAAGTCGTTAGATGCATGGGAAGCAGGAGGAAAAACTCTAACTCCTGTTTAATTTATGCGTTCGGTCATGGGCATTCCTTCAAGTGGAGGTCATTTTTTTCATCTTTGTGGTATCAGCGAATGGGTTTTGGCTGAGGCAGGTTTCTGTAAACTCAAAAACAAGTGTTTATAAAGCAGGGATGGTTCTAATGTTATATGAGTTTAGCAGACACTGAAAATAACAAATTAAGTGATAACTTCTCTGATGCAGTGCAAATTTAGTTTCAATGATTTAGGGAAATACCATGAGGACAGTTATAGCAATTATGGGTCATGTGCTGCATTCATGTGGTCCTCGGGTGCTCATCTTTTCAAGATGAGAAGTTGTTTACTCGACTTGTTTATGTTCATGTGCTTTTATGTTGAAAAGTCAGGATACTGGGGTCACCATATGTAGACCAAAAGAAGTTATTGGTCAGTAATGTTATTAATTAGCATTTAACACAGCTAACAGTCAGATTTAACGTTAGCCTTCTCACTACTAGAAAGCTTAACGTTTATACTTTTTGCAAATATAGCTTTAGAGAGCTTGGATGTTAAGGGTAAAATAAATAAAGGCATTTCGAATGCCTTTCCTAATCTCTTTCTGTGTGGAGTGTGGGCTCACACAGACAAACGTTCATTCATTCACTAGGCTGGGGCAATTTAGATTCACTATGTGACCTAACACATGCATGTCTTTGAGGAAGCTGGCATGAACCAAAAGAGACCCAGAGAGATAATTAGAGCAGATGTGTCTAAACTATGACCCAGGGGCCAAATGCGGCCCATGGACATTTTTTTCTTGGCCCCCGGGCTTCCTTCTCAGTTGGCTCAAGATGCTACAGGTAGTACATTTAACTGTGAGGGTAAAAAAAGCTTAAAACTACGAATATCTCTCTATGCAGTAAAAAGTGCCTCCTCAATCCAACTTTGGAAGAAGTTGGAAATTAGTAGTTGGTGGTGCCAAAAAAATGTCTGCAAAACTATGTGCTCGTCCCAAGCCTGGATAAATATGGGGTGGCAGAGGGGCGTCTAGAGTAAAACCTATGCCAAAGTACCCATGTGAATGATTCACTGTGGAGACTGCTAAAGGAAAGGCAGCAGCCCAGTGAGACTTGCTATGGCGGCAAAATGCATAATCTTGAGTGGCTCTTCTCTTTATGATTTTTTAGGATGAGGCCCTCGAAAAAAAGTTTGGAGACCCCTGATTTAGATTATGTGCCTTTTTCTCTGCCTTTTAACTTTGTACTTGACTCCAAGCGAGCAAATAAAAACCTCGAATCTTGAATGTGTCAGACGGCCCAATAATTGGTGAGAGAGAGCGGCGCTAACCACTCTGCCACATGCGCCCCACTTTTAATTTTCCATATTCTAAATGTCCATTTTTTAACAAAGCTGAATGGCCTCCTTGACACAGATTTGCCGCCTCATCATAATCAGCATCTGATGTTGAGATATTCACTTCGACATTCATCATAAAGATTTGCTAAAGGCTGTATTGTCCTCAGTTAGCACGTCAC
Source organism: Bostrychus sinensis (assembly GCA_020698575.1). Taxonomy (NCBI): domain Eukaryota; kingdom Metazoa; phylum Chordata; class Actinopteri; order Gobiiformes; family Eleotridae; genus Bostrychus; species Bostrychus sinensis. Next base: position 11,737,116 of record CM036244.1, on the reverse strand, counting down.
CCCAAGACCAAACTTTTAACACGACAAATCCACATCCTATACACGTCTGTCTGCATTACTGTCAGAAGTACAGCTGTTTCTGTCCAACAACACTAACACTAATGCTGCTTTCATATTAAACAAGATCCAGTTTGAGAAATTGCTTTGTCTACACATTTCATTCCTTAATAGCCTGACAAAAACCCACATTTAAGTCTCGGCTAATCTGGCCTTGGCGATACACGCGGACTTTCACTCAGCGGCTTTCCATAGTGCAGCAGATGTACACAGTGTTATGATGTCCCGCATTAGATAGGCTTCCTAATAGACTGTGACCAGATGTTGGGACGTACTGTATGTCGGGAAGTGACGCTGCTTTTTAGGCGTCCTGCCAACTTCTTACAGCGTATGTCCATCCCATAGTGAAGGCAGCCCTAGTGGGAAACTATTCTGACTACAGAGGAGGCTTTTATTCAAATAATTTACTTTAATTTGCAGACATTTTTATTGTACCTTCTGAATGCATTTAGTTGGGTACATTTCAGAATAAAATATGCTACTTTTAAAAGAATAAAAATAAATATGGACCTTGGTACTATGTGTGTAAAAATAGAGGTAATTGTAATATTCAGTGGTAGACAGTAACTAGATACTTTTACTCAATTAGTTCACTTAAGTACATTTTTGGAAGTACTTTCTGAGTACATTTTGTAAAACATACTTTCACTTGAGTTTTGGATGATTTTATTTTTACTTTTAATTGATTAAAACTTTTAATTGTGTAAGGAAGTAAAAGTATTTTTTGTCCTCTTGGTCTAGTGGATGTCTGACTTGCAGAAGAAGATTTTGTAACTTTAGTCAAATGCACTTTCTACTTAAGTAAATGTTATACTCAATCCTTTTTTACTTTTACTGGAGTAAACCTTTTGTAGGGTACTTTTACTTCTACTTGAGTAATATTATTTTTGCAGAAACTGTACTTTTACTTGAGTATGGCTTTTGAGTAATTTGTCCAGCACTGGCAATAATATTATAGTTATGTTTAAAAACGGCAGTAGCAGTAATTGCAGTGGTTGCAATGGTAGTAGTAGTAGTAGTAGCAGTAGTAGTAGTAGTAGTAGTAGCTGTAGTAGTAGAAATTGGTATTTTCTAAAACATGCTTACACAGTATATTTAAGAGGAAAAATGTACTTTGTGAAATCTCTAAAAGAAAAAAATATTTTTAGCCTCTGTGCCATGTGAGTAAAACAGTGATGATTGTAGTATAGTAGTAGTAGTAGTAGTTGTAGCAGTAGTAGCGACAGTAGTGGAAGTACAGTGGTAGTACGCATAGTAGTACATATTTTTTGAAAACATAAATTTAATATTTTTTTAAACATACATTTTCTTGAATAGATTGTAGAGGAACAAATAATACTTTTACTCATTTCTCTCTGGCCGCCGTGGTGGGAAACTATTCTGACTACAGAGGTGGGAAGTAACTAAATACTGCTACACAAATTAATGAAACTAACCTAAGTACAAAATGTACTTTCTGAACACATTTTCTAAGATGTACTTTTGCTTGAGTGGATTTTAGAAGAAAAAATGTTGCTTTTAAACTTGCATTTGTAAAATCTCAAAAAGTAAAAGCATTTTTAGATCTCAGGGGCGATGTGAGTAGTACTAGTATAGTAATTGTAGAAATATTTATAGTAGTAGTAGTAGTAGTAGTAGTAGTAGTAGCGGAGGTGGTGGTGGGGGTAGTAGTAATAATAGACATTTGCATACTTTTATTTGCATACTGAGCCTTAGTGCCACAAAGGTAGATAAAGTAGTAGTAGCAGTACTTGTAATTGTAGAAATAGTTATAATAGTAGTAGTAGCCGCAGTAGTAGTTATAGTAGTAGTAGTACTAATAGTAGACATTTCCATACTGAAAAAGTAATTTTAAGCCTCAGTGGCAATGTGAGTAGTAATTGTACTAATAATTATAGAAAGTTAGGTAGTTAGTTAGTGGTAGTAGTAGTAGTAGTAGTAGTAGTAGAAGCAGTACTGTTGCCTTAAGTAAACTTTATACTAAGTACCTGTACTCAAGTGCTTTCCCTTTACTTTAGTAATATTTTGAAGTAATAACTTTTACTTGACTACATTTTAGAGAAACAAATGTTACTTTTGCCCAGTTACATTTGCAAAAGTAAGACTAAACGTATTTTGGGCCTCAGTAGCAATGTGAGTAATAATACTATAGTAATTGTAATAATTATAGTAGTAGTAGTAGCAGCAGTACGTCTTACTTAAGCAAAGTTTACACTATTTTTTTTTTTTTTAACTTTTACTCAAGTAATGATTTTGTTTACTTCTCTTGCCTCTACTAAGTAACAGTACTTTTACTTAAGTACAGATTACTTCTTCCCCCCCTCTATTCTCCAAGTCATGGATTTTAAAATCTAAGTTTATAGTGTGAGATACTGGAAGAAGCCATTACTCATTTGGACTTAGAGCAAATATTTCAGACGTGAATCATGACAGAGAGTGACTGATGTAATGGAGTTTAGCATAAATGAGCCTCGCGTCAACTGCACACGATAAGGTTTCAATTAGGAGCAGTGCTAACGTCATGTCTAACCACATAAAAGACAGGTTTGGATGAGCGCAGTTTACGGCGGGCCACATGCAGTGAAGCTGATTGGCCTCAAACAACTGGGTTAAGGACACGCATAAACAAACAATTTGTCACATAAAGACTGGTCATGCTTCTTTTAATAAGTATAGAGATATACCACAAGGAAATATGTGACTAATCTTAACAGATACTAGGGCTGCACAAAACAAGCTCAAGGCATTGTCCCTGTCTTGCAATAGTAAAGGTAGAGTGCCTGGACTTGAAGCAGGGATCTTCTTCTTCTTCAGGAGTAAACAGTATGTATAGTATATAGTGTAATATACTATACTATAGTATAATTCTTAAAACCTAAAAGTAATGATGTTGTTCCTTTTACTGACCCCTAGTGGCAGGAATTGGTATTTTTGTAGCAGCATGCATATTCCTATCTTGCACTGATACCAGAGCTGGTAAATAATCCTGGATCTAGACGATATTCTGGATCCATACCAAAGACTTAAGATTTAACATGAGACACTGCAGACGAATAGGGATTTTTTTTTTTTTATTGTTTTCAAACCTAACAGATTTATGAAACACCTCCTTTAGATAAAAAAAAAAAATGTAATGCAACTTTTAAATACTTTACTTTAAATACATTATTGAAGTAAAAATGAGCAAATTTGCATGAATTTCACAAAACAAAATCTGACGCCAGGTTTAAAATTCTTGTTTACTGTTGTTGACCTATTAGATCAGGGTTCTTCAAACATTTTTACTGAGAGCCACCTACTGAAGAATATATGCAGAGGAGGGCCACTTTACTTATTTCACTGGCTGCTTTTTGCAACAACACATGTACGCAGGTTTGGGACCAGCGCGTAGGATGGCTTTTTTTTGGCACCACCAGAGAAATGTATGCACTTAATGAAAGCTTCATACAAAGCTGAATTATCGAGAGTCACTTTTGATCTCATAGAGACATAAAGCTGCCATATGAAGCTTTTTATCTTACATTAAATTGTGCTACATGTGGCAATTTGGACCAATTGAGAAGGAAATGGTCACCAGACTCCATTTGGCTCCTGGGCCATAGTTTGGACACCCCTGTATTAGATGAAAAGTTGTTTCCAGAAGGAATTTTCAATATCTTATTATGTCTTATGTCTTTTAGTTACTTCAAAATATTTCCAATGGCCTAAAAAAGGGGGTTTTCACCATGATTTTTGGAATAAAATGCCCAATAAATCAGGCTAGGAATCATATTTCAGCAAATCCATCTGACAAGCCTTCAAAAACAGTGAGGTATAAGACTGGAAAATGCTGTATTTGCAGGTGCTACAGAAGCAAAGAAATCTGACTTAGTGTGTGTGAAAAACTCATTTTCCGAGTTTATACATTATACAAAATTTTTCCATGACTTTTTCATGACTATTTCAAAAGATTTCCAATACCTGAATGACTGAAATAACTTATAAATAGTATTCAAGTGTCCAGTGTGGTGCATTATAAACGTTTTCTGCAATTTCATTTGTTAAAATTGGAAAAAAAAAAAAACATTTCCACCAGAAATATATGATTCCACAAATTTTACTGAATTATAGTCTACACACCAGTGATTAAAAGATAATTATGCTTGGTAAGTTGGTTCAGAACGCATTTTTAAAAAGTAAATTAAGACATAAAGTACTCATTTAGGCAGGCTCGCGCAGGTCGAATGTTACTCAGACTGTTTAAATTTCCAAAACTTCACACCAAAATTTAAAATTCCAAAACTTTTCAAGGATGTGGAAATTGCATTTTAAAATTCCATGACATTTCCAGGTTTTCCATGACTGTACAAACCCTGCACTTTGAGAAAATTACCTTTGAAGTTAAGATTTTAGATAGAAATTGTGTAAATGTAATGTAATTCTTTGTTTTAGTGTGAAAGCTGCATGTTAATGGAGCAAACCTGACCCAAAATCTCAAAATATCTCGCCTTAAATTAGAAAAACATGGCTCTAAACTATCCTACACTTGCACTAATCAAATTGCCACAATATCATTTAAAGCAGTGATTCTCAAATGGTGGGTCAGGATCAAAAGTGGGTCACAAAGAGGTTGAATAAAGTTCTAATGTTCAGCTCATTTAAAGCCTAAATATTGTTTTAACCCCATAGCACCCTCTGTTGCAAATATGCAGCATATAATTCAAAGGTCATGGCAAAAAAGTAGGAGTCTTTTTTTTAAATGTATTAACTAATTCATGAATGCTGCTTACCAAAAATATTGACAAATTTTTGTTCTTACCCATCCCCGTTGACTAAAATTTAGCACGGATGATTTTTTTCCAACAAATATTTCTATGTCTGGGTTCTACGGAGTTAAATACATGTATTAGTGAAACTGGCTATGAAATATATATGCCATGAAGGCTAATTGCTGTAAAATCATAAAAAAAAAACACTAAAATTAACACAATTTTAATACTACCAGTCATTTTGAGGCAAGATTTGCAGGATATTGTGCAGCCCTGGTAGACTCATGCATGTTTTAGGCTTTCTGGAGATGCTAATATCACATGACACGTTGTAAGTGGAAAAAAATGGGACACAATGCGATCAATGCGGACCAAATGTAGGACAACACGAAGGACTGAGGTTTGTAGAAAGAAGTTTGGCTCACCACAAGGCGCTGGGTTACCTGCTAGACTAAATCCGGACTGGTGCAGGTTTCTGACGGGCTGTTTGGTGGGAGAGGTGCGTGCGGAGGCGGAGGGCGTCCCACCGCGAGACATGGAGTATTCGGATACGGGGCCGTCGTACATTCCCCTCGGCACTGCCTTCAGGACGGCCAGCTACGAGGAAAAATGGAAACAGAGAGCACGGCATTTACAGTGGCCACAAATGAAAGAAAGCATTTATTTGATGTGACACCTGTTCAGTATTACACGGCTTGTTGAGTGAGAAGAATTCATGCTTTTTTCTTTCTTTTTTTTTTTTTTTTTTACCGGTTTCCTGTCAAGAACAAAATCCAGATTGTATTGTCGATGGCAAATAGAAAACCTTGTGTGTCTGTAGTCGTGGGATCTGAAGGTTTTTCTCAAAAGTTAAAAAGAGACACGTGTGAATAAAGAAAGCCACAAATCGACAGCTACCAAGATAAATAGCCTAGTGTTACTACAAATGGGTTCATAAGGGGCAGCCAATTAGGAAACAGTGAGATCTGGAGGTCCTTATGGCAAAAGGCTAAGGCTACAAAGCAGTAAAGCTGGATAAATTTTGTAAAATACATCTGCTTATATTTTTGTTCTTCCATTACAGATACAGCCACTGTGTACAGAAGCCAGATTTATGAAGCAATGGACCACCAATAAGCTTTTTAAACACACTTTAAATTAACTAAATCAGTTTATTTGTTGAACTTCGACCTTTAATTACCCAGAAAATTGTCACTGAGACTGCCAATCACTTAGAGTTGGAGTCATGTATATACAGTATGTCATGTCTATGAGATATCTGAGCCTTGAGGCAAAAATTATAGTGGTAAAGCTGGATAAATCTAGTCAAACATCACATCTGCTTATATTTAATATGAAGCCAGATCTATGAAGTAATAGACCACCAATAAGCTCACTATGATCATTTTAAGAGAGATGTTGGTTTCGATGAGGCTATAAATTATACTATTATTTAATATAAAGATTATATTTAATAAGTCATGAATAACATTAACAATATCACAGTTTCCATGCAGTCATTTCATCTATTTTTTTTTATTTTGTATTTTGGCGGCTTCCTTTTTTGTTAGGGGTCGACAAAGCAAACCAGTCGCACAATGCTATGGCAGGTTTTTACCCCGGATGCCCTTCCTGTTGTGGTATAACTGTATAACAAATACAGAGCTACAACACCAGTCGCACCCAGCCACATACTCTGACTGCAGTAGGCAACGTGGATGAAGTGTCTTGCCCAGGGGCACAATAACAGTGTGGGGTGACAGTGAGGCTTGTAATAATCTCAGGAGGCAAAACATTTAAATGCTGGGTTAATACAGTTTATTTGCATGGTTTATTTTTAAACTACTCGCATGTTTGACTAAAGTATGGTATTTTCTATTAAAAAAAAAACAAAAAAAAAATGTAAAGGTACTGGAAGTAGCATGCACTCAAACTGGGTTAAAAACGTTACTGCAGTCTAAATCAAAACAAGGTCCTATGATGTACTTTTGTGATTGGACAATCAGTGATGCCAAAACAAAAACAAAACTGTAAACATAAACAACTTGGCCATTATGTAAAATATGTTTTTACTGTATTTTCCAGACTATAAGTTGCTTTTTAGAGTATAAGTCGCATCAGTCAAAAAATGCGTCATGAAGAGGAAAAAGCATATATAAGTCGCACTGTACTATAAGTTACAATTATTTAAAAATGTTTTTCACAAAATTCAAGACCAAGAACAGACATTTAATCTGGAAAGACAAGTTATTCAACTACACAATAGCACACAGAACAACAGACTGAACAGGTGTCGGTGTGTTAATGTAACACTAACAGTTATTTAGCTACACAACAGCACAAAGAACAAACCTGGGAGACTGAATAGGCTAAAATAACATAACAAGCCAGCGAGTCCAAAGGAAGTTACCGGTAAGAAAGTCCCCTGAGCGCTCCATCTTATTCTACATCACTGACAGTAGTTGTCACAAGCCTAGAGCGCCCTCTCATGGCTGTAGACGGTAATGTTAACTCCTTGGTTCATGTTAAATTTGATATGTAAGTTGCAGGACCAAAAAGCGCGACTTATAGTCCAGAAAAAACGGTAATTGTGATTATATCAGTTGTACCATTGTTATCAGTAAAACTAATATTTGATTTAAACATGTTTACATCATATCTTGGGGAACGTGGGTAATGGTACGTGGGCGAATGCTTAAACCCACGCCCGACTGCCACACTACCCAGTTATTTCACGTTATTTTAATCATGGGTAAAAGGCAGTGCATGGACTGAAGAAGTGATATCAAGTCTATTAATTTGTTAAACTATTCAGCGACTGACTACTGCATGTAACCTGGTTTTCCTTAACATCTGCCTCCTCCACAAAAACCAACTTCATGCCCTCTTTCACTTTGGTCTTCCTCTTGTCGGGCAGATCTAACCTCAGCATCCTTTTAATGATATATTCACCATCCCTCCTCGGTCCAAACCATCTCAATCTGGCCTCTCTGACTTTATGTCCAAAACATCTCACATGAGCCGTTCCTCTGACTCATTCCTAGTCCTATCCATCCTCCTCACTCCCAAAGAGAACATCCACATCTTCAGCTCTGCCTCCTGTCTTTTCCTTAGTGCCACTATTTCCAAACCACAGCTGATCTCACCACTGTCTTGTACACATTTTCCTTTTATTCTTGCTGAAACTCACACAATAACCATTCCAACCTGCTCGCTCACGTCTCTTCACCTTCTCAACACACTCTGCTCATGTTTGGCCCAAATATAGAAGTGAATAATTTGTGCAAAACCCAGCCAAAACCTGACTATGACTAAGAACAAATGCTGTACTATGTGGTAGGTCTCCCCACAAACTCACTCTACATCATAGTGTCTTTAATGACAGAAGCAGGACCACCCTCGCTGCCTGGACCTATTCACTTACAGGATAAAAATCTAGCCAGGATCTTACAACAGGACTCTTGGGGCCAATGTGCCTCCCACTACCTCATCTCACTCCTTTCTTTTTTTACTACCGTTCAGAATTTAGTTCAGCTTGACCTCCCAGCAGCATCTCCCTTTCTTTATTGTTACTTCAGAGTGTTTGCTTTCCCTAAAAACAATGCAATTAGTTAACTTTGCCTTGCCTTACTCAGTCTTCCATATTTTTAGTAATTAATAATAAAGTGTTTGATCAGGGCGTCCCGTTGTGTGGATTTCGTACCTGTTTTCTGGCCTTAACCCGTTTGTAGGCGAAGTCTGGGTACGGGGAGCAGGGGATGAAGCGTCCCACTCCAGACGTGATGTGGAGGTTCCCATCCTCCAGGACGATCTTGCCCTGGCAGACGACCACCTGAGGGGCCCCGCGCAGCTCCATGCCCTCGAATATGTTGTACTCAGCAGCCTGTGGAGAGCGGAGGAAAAGGAAAAAGGTTAACACCTGATGGGGTGCTCAAAGCCGGTTATGAGAGGGTTTTTATTCAGAGTCTTTCTATTTGGACACAAACAATTAGAAGATGTTAACTTTTTTTGTGTCAGAATAGAAAGAATCAGAATAATAATCTATAAGAACACATAATGACTTTTGTAAACCTATTGAGAGGGGTTTAAAAATAAATCCAGAAACTATTAAGCCATTTTCCATTTGAGCCACAGACTAGCCACTTACTCGATATTTTCTCTTTTGTGAGCAATTCTTTTTGATTCAGAGGCCCACGATTCAATTCAAAAGTGATGTATCAATTCTGGTTCATGTCAGCATTAATTCTTCAACAATAACTCATTTGAATTGTATATTGTATATCTAAAAAGTAATTTTACACACATTCTACTCCAAAATCAAAACTAGAGAACTAATAATTGATATGTTGCAGTAACAAATTCTGTTAGCGTTTGCCAGAGCTGACTTTTTGCAACCCAGTAGCACAAGATTTGTATTGGACATAAGCTACTTTAATAATTTGTAGTCTTTACAAAATTTCAATGTTTAGTTTTTCTGAATCGATTCAGAAAAATTATCAATGCATCAGAAAAATTAGGCAAAGCGGGTAAAGTGTCTTGCCCAAGGACACAAAGGAAGTATGTACTGAGGGAAATGGGATTCAAACCATCAACCATCCAGTTAGTGGGCAACCTGCTCTACTTCTTGAGCTTTTAGTGTCCTTTTGGCACCAACAACCAAGCAAAAGTCAGTTTCCTCTCATTTCTGAGGCTTGGTTTAAACTTCAGCAGGTTTGTACTGAGCATGGCTGATGCCTTAAGTCAACGCAATTGGTCGCAATCATTTCCATGCAATTTTTGGTTTAGATATTTACATTTAGAAGCTTTAGAAATGTGTACCTAATAATGTGGCCGGTGAGTGTGTCCAGATATTTTTGTAGATTTAATGGAAAACCACCATCTTACTAAGCAACCAAGAGGTTGGCTCAGTTCATCTTTGTATATCTCACATAACATGGACTAAGTCTGGTCTCTGTCATCACTGTGTCTACATTTATCTGTGCTTAACTTCAGCTCCAGTGTTTACAGTGAGAATAAACAAAGTGCTTAGTACAAGAAGTTTTCAATTTGATGGTCATATGATTTGGTTTAGAGACACATAAACTTGGCCGACTATAATTACAGATCAATTTGATTAAACCAAATCTATTTACTTTTTCACTTAAAGCTACTGTATTTGGCACAAAAAAAACACAAAATAAAACCTGCTGGAGTTTAAACATTGGAGAGATAAAGGCAGAGAAAGTCAAAACAGATGAGGCTGATAGGGAACAGAGCATAAGCAAATCTCTAGGCCTGACATCTCTTGGATCTTTCCTTCATTACTGTATTTTCCCTGTGTTGGCATGTTCAGACAGCTGCTGTGAACCAGCTGGGCACTCTGGGCATTTCCCAGTGTCTCCTTTCTCAGGCCTTGTTCCCTTTTAAACCACAGCTATTCTCACTTTTTATCTGTGATACTTTGCATTTGTTAAGCAGCTACTGTGTTTTTAGGAGACCCTTATTTCAAAAGACCCCCTGGTCTGTTTTGGCATGAGTTAAGCAGGAGTAGCCTCTCCCACACATGTCCAAAAACATAAGTACAGTGGATAGATTGGTAAATCTAAATTGCCCATAGTGATTAAATTTGAGATTGATTAGTTTATGGCATTCCTCTAAGTGTTAGCCCTGTGACTAACTTTGTCATTGTCCACAAAACCCCTTCTCAGGCTAAAAGCACAAAGAGACAGGCAGGAGAAGATTAAGTATGTTTTTTTAATTTTTATGATCCAAATGTATATTTTTGACAACCCACTTAAGAGTCCTAAACTACCATTCAGGAACAACTCTCCTACACTATTCATCTTCCTTCAGATTTATTTTTTCCCTATTTTCCCATTTTCTTAAGCTCATACCTTGGCCCATATATAGTAGTAGTCGGCTAAAGACAGCTTACACAGCAACAGAAGCAAAAGCAAAACACAGTGGCATTTCCCGTTGTTTTACTGCTTCTCCTCCCGTTTATATCACAGGAATCCTTTCACTCGACAGATATAAGACTTTGTTGACTTTCCCCACTATTCATCCTCCTCTAAATCTTTTTTTTTCTTCCTACTTATAGCTCCTCTCTTCTCTCCATGATCTGCGATGGTCTCCTCCCCTCATTCCATTGTTGTTCATTTCCTTTTTGCACACGGCCCTGTTTTGTTTTTTTCTTCTTCTGCTGCTGCCTTCATCCAAATTCAGGCCGGAACAGGACATAACTCAGGCCTGCACCGTGCCAAACATGATGTCAGCGTGAGCAGTGTGTTATGTCTCTCAATATCTCAGTGTATTTCTGTTTGCAGCTACACAGGCCGGAGCAGATGTAGGCTTTCGAGATAGCAACAAAGAAATACAGTGAATCATTTAAAGTTAAAGCTACACTTCACTCCTGTTTTGGACTCTTGTAAAAGTTACCTGGCAATATTGTGGTCAACTATGCAGCTTTTTACCTTAAATAAACAGATTTGGAGTCAGTGTGATGACTAAAGAAGGTGTTGCAGGGAGAACAAAGCCCCCCTGCTCCTCCTCTTTGTGTTTCTTGGCGAAAAACTAGCCTTGCAAGAATGGGAGAATTGACCCGGTTAAGTCTGGGTCTCGCAAAAACGTGACATGTCTCAGTTAGCCATAACAACAAGTCATTTCTTAGATGTCCGTCATGGCAGAGCAGCTAAAAGAAGGCAGAGGAAACCTTCTGTAAAGACACGAGGAGGAGAAAATGAGAGTCAAGCTGAGCGAGGGGTCACACAGGGGTCAACCGGACTCCTGAGTTTTTACCATAAAGCTTTACTGTAGGCGGAGATCTACAGAGAAAGATTCAACCAAAACAGCAAAAAAAAGCAAAGTTACATGGTTCTGCTTTAAGATTTCTGTGTATAAAAGGAGCTTTTAAAAAGGCAGTCTGTGTTTTTAGTTCTAGATGTAGGACTTGAGACTTGCTTGACAAATATTCCAAAAAGACTTGACTTGACTATGACTCCTTTTCATGACCTTAGACTTGCGCTAAATGACTTGAAATGACTTGTTTTTACAGAAAATTTGCGATGAATTCGAGTGAAACATGAATGTATTAAAACAGCGGCGCATTTGTGTTTATAAATAACCTGAAAAGTGTTGAAGACAGGATATATTTTGGTGCTGTAGTGTCAGATATAATGCTCTTTGGCAGCCTTCCTATACGCTTGGCCCATAGCCTACCTCGCCCATATCCTTCATTTATTGTCTATTGTTTCATATTGAAAGTTATTAATCAATATATACACATTAAACATAGCAAAAATGACAAGACCACTCATTTTGTTTATTTTATTTAAAAAATCCTCAGCTTTGTGTGGCCCTCCATACACTGTATATAAGAACTACTGTCTGTAGTGGATTATAAATGTGTAAGAACATTTCGGCCAAAAACAAAACACATATGACTCGACTTGACTTAATGTCTAAAAGCAGGGACCCGACTTGACTTGATTTTCTTGGTTCTCATAAAGATTGACTTGGACTTGCTGGTAACTTGAAGGTGAAGACTTGATGCTTACTTGTGACTTGCACATGAGCGACTTACTCCCACCTCTGCTGGATACTGCATTGTTCCCAGTTAACATAGACATTTGCAAAATGCTCCTCCAGCTGTTTTTTTTTATTTATTATTAAGCAAAACTTTATTTTCCAGTCATTTGTTGCCCCAAACACTTCTGAAACAAGTTGCTGCCATCAAATTGAAAATTAGCTCCTGTTGAAATGAAAATGCTTATCTCATATGTTCTATTGTGATGAGAAACAACACTATTAAGCCGTAATAAAGCATTAATAAATATGTAATTAACAATATTTCAATTAATAAATAGTTTATAAATACCTTACCGACTGCCATTTATCAATTTGCATTGATTCACAAGAGCTTATAATTCAACTCAATGGTGTTTGTAAGTAATGGTTTGTAAACAATTTAATAACTGGTTACTAATCCTTAACTATTGCTTTATACTGTGAGTTATTCTGAATTATGCTTTTTATGAGATTTGCAGAACACTGGATTTATTTCTGTTTACATTTTACGCAGCGTCCCAACTTGTTCTGAATTGTTGGGTTGTATTACTCTGTTAAGGTCCGTTTACTGGAGCTGTGCGCTGCTGTTGGCCAACCCCGCGCTGTTGTTGTCTCTGGACACACAGTTCACAGGAAATGAAAGGGTGACATCATTATGTAAGAAGCCGCAGCTCCTCGGTGGAGTTTGTGGAAGCGTATTATTACTGCAGCTCATCTGGAGACGCAGCCGAGGCAACAGCCATTTCGCCTGTCACAGTTTCTATAAACAAAATATGATTGCAATTTATTGTTATTGAAAAACCTAATTTTAAAGTGCTTATGAGAGTTTTGTTCCTGTTTTGAGAGTTCTATTTTTAATAGTTTCCGAATCTGAATGAGATCTAGTGTAAGTGGGGTATTTGAGAATAAACAGGAAATAGACAGAGCTGGTTAAATTTCCTGTTTCCTGTTGAATCTTCCTTGTATCTGTGAATCCATGCATACTCTCAATTTTACTCATCTATCCTCAGTTATGCTATACTATGCTACACTTATTTATTCATTAATTCCACTATAATGCCATCATTATAAAGTGTAACAACGTAACACACAATCACAATCTTGAAACAAGCAACCAAAAATATCAAAGTCAGAAACTGAAATTCATATTTTATTTTATTTTGTACATGGTGATTGAAATATGTCCTAATATGACACGCCAAATACTTCCTACTACTGTACTATGCTATACTTTACTACAGCCAACCTTCCAGTTAATAGGACAACCGCTCTACCACTCTATTCTAGTGGTGCTCAGGAGTGTCTGGGTTTTTTTAAAGATGAAAACCATTAAAAAGATAATTAAGCAATTTTAGCCCAAACTTAATCTTGGGTTAAAGCCTGATTTTATCATTTTTTGTAGTTGCTTAGACCTGGTTTAGGCTCAGTGCAAGCCTTTTTCAGCTGAAGTTTAGTCCTTGTCTGTTTGCATGGTTTATTCCTGCTTTTATTTTGGTTTAGGCCTGGTTTATTCCTGATATAAGATTAAATCACTATTTTAATTACAGGTGTAGTAGACCTGGGTTTGTCCTGATTAAGATGCATTTAAGTTAAAAGCAGTAGTTGGAAAGACAAATATTTTCAAGTGATACTCGAACTGAAACGTTTGAGGCCCACTGCTACAGTACGGTACAGTATATGCTATTACTGCACAACTTATTTTCAATATATAGATTTATTTTTTATTACATGAGAGTGAAGCGAGACACAGAGAGATAGCACATAGTGTAAGTCAAAGCTAAATTCTGTATGTTGTGTAGCCAGGTGCCATGTAAATTGCATGTTATGCGAGAGTCCTTCCTGTGAAATCAAGAGTCTCATGACCTGAGCTTATCCTCGTAAAATCTGTCCTTTTTTAAAAACACACTGACGTCAACAGATGTCCTTAATCTAGGGGGGAAGTCAAGGTATTTGAAAGATTCCCATAATCCTTCAGTCTGAGTGACTTACTGCAAACCACAAGAGCCGTAAGATACTCAGAATAAGAGAAGAATGGTTTGTTTAAATGTGAGTGCTGTAAGTATGTGAAGATTACACGGAAATGCAGTAGTACTTCAGTATTTTATCAATGTTAGTGAATATGTTGCCGTGTTTTGAGGTCAGAGCAACTTCATACAAGTAACCTCTTTTTTTTTTTCACTCATGCATTTGTAAGGGCTGCTTGATTGTTCATTGGAGCTTGTCACAGGGAAAGTCCATGTGATTAAACAACGAGAGATCCAGAGAGGTTTTATTTCCGTCTAAAGCAAGTGATAGAAAATCTTTGGCAGCTGCTCAAAAATGTGCCTTCTCTCCTGTCTCCTGCTTTTCTCTCACAAATACAAACAGATGTAGAAACAAATGCACAAATATCTCATTACATTCTGAGTCAATAAAAATACTATTTACAAGCATCTGGTGCAATGTCTTTGATATGTGGGTCTCGGTCGTAAAGCTTATTGGGAATGCATTTCAGAGAAGTAGTTTGACAATAGCACCTTACTGCCTTATCTGCTCCTCACTGCTGTACAGAAATGTGCCTTGTGAGGAAATATTACCGTGTCTGTAGCCTCTAGACTTTAGAAAATGTGCACTGCTCAGTCTGTCTTCTTAACAGTAAGTGCACAAATTGCAAAAGCACAATTGTCTACTGTTGTGGAAACTCTATGAGCATGGACAGAACAATACATAAGCATTTGTTGACAAGCAGCAAACTCTACAGAAGCCTAATTTATACAACAATGTCAACAGAAATGGTAGTGTCAGTGCATAGTTTTAGTTTTCATATATAAACTCAAATAAAACAAAAAAGAGCGAAGTATTTTGCTCATGTTTTTAGTTCGTATATGCGTTGACTCTTTCCAAATCTTTTTGCTGTCTTTGCTGGCATTGGATTTTAAAGAAGAACTCTAACTAGTAACTTTTTCACCTTAAATAAACCGTATCGGGGCCTGTGCGATGGTTAAATTGGTTGTTGTTATCTATGGGCCAAAAACAACACTTGCAAGAATGAGCGCCACCGATCCGAAGTCATGGAAGTCTCGAGTCTCGTAAGAAACCAACACATCACAGTTAGCCTCACAACAAGGTAGTGATGGCTTTATTTTGCGTTTTGTTGTCTTTGCAGAGTGGTAAAATGTCAGAGAAAACTTTGTTAGAATACGAGGAGGGGAAAACGAAAGTAAAGCCAAGCGAAGGCTCATAAAGAGTCAGTTGGACTTACGATAGTGCTTTACACCAAAACGTAAGGTGAGATCCATAAAGGAATATCAGGCAAAAACAGCAAAAAAAACAAGCAAATTTACTAAGTTTTGCTTTAAAATACAATGTTCACCTCACACTGCAGTTAGCTGACAAATTTATCTGCCCAGGGAAGTTCGTAGAGTGACCTTCCTGCTCCCCCGAGTTACAAAGATAACAGAGGACAATAACATGAAGCGCTGAGAGGTCAGGGAAAGGGCATTTTTTTCCCATCAAGATTTGATCTGCTACTAAAATACATTTCAAAACATTATTTTAAGGTCCAAATACCACACAGTGTTGCTCTAAGTTCTCTTAAGTCGCTCTTACGTTCTACTAAAAGAGGCACTGAGACACATATGTGCTGGCAGAAAACGCACATACTTTCTGAAACTGGAAACCAAAAAATGCCAAGATAAGAAAAAGAAATGGATATTCTCTAAACGGTACACGGATGTGTCACATACCGAGTTGTGTGTCTTGGCGGTGATGGTGCGAATGGAGTCCGTGTCCCAGATGACCAGGTCTGCGTCGGATCCCACGGCGATTCGTCCTTTACGGGGATACAAGTTGAGGATCTTCGCTGCGTTGGTGCTGGTCACTGCCACAAACATGTTCTCGTCCATCTTCCCTGTCGTCTGGGTTCAAAACAATACAGAGATATTCAGTATCAGTAAATGTAATGATATCTAAAACAAACAAACCATAGTTTAATTTTGCACCGAAGTGAGGAAGTCATTAAACATTTAGTATGATGTAATGAACAAAAATACACACATGGATATTTAGTCCATGTTTGGTGTGAGCCAGCTGCCCTTAGGAAAGTTACTTTGGCAAATTTTGAAATGGCCAATATAAGCTCCAGACTCTCATAGTAAAGTAAAACAAACTACTATTAGAACAGTGGTTTCCAAAAAGGTGGGTCAGGACTAATAGTTGTGTTTATCTGAAGCCTGATGAAACAGATGTTACTTTTGCCTTTAAGGTTGTAGTAAAATATAAAAAAAAAAAGTGGGTCACAATAAAATAATTAGCGATTACACGAAACTGGGTTCCATAGTCAGTTCAGAACCACTGTATTAAAACAACACAGATGTAGTGATAAAAAGACGAAAGAAAGGAAATAAGTACAAGCAGTGAGCTGTATCCAAGAAAAAAGTCAAAGCATTGACTGAAAACAGTTGTGTAGCATCAAAGCAAATCGCTAAACCACACACAGAGAGAGAACGGGCACTACAGACGCAGAGCAGATCAAATGAAACTTTTAAACGGTCCAAAAACAGAACAAACACCTAAAGTCAGACTTAAAACCTTCCTCTTTGAGAACGCTTGTGCTTAGGACATAGGCTAGATGCAGAGGGAAGTATGGTGCACCAAGCTTCTATCCTCTGCCTCTGTCTGTCCTTCAATTTTTATCACTGTAAATACGTAGTTCACAGTATTAGCGTATACCTGTCCACAATAGGGCAAAGAAATTGTTAGTCAACTGAAGTTATGCCCAGTACAGCGCTTAATCGACCAAAATCGACCAAAGGATATGTGGTGGTCTTACACAAACAATTCACTTTACATTAATTAGGTGATAAAACATTTAGAAAAGATGGCTGTTATCTAAAAATCATCAAGTCTACACTATATTTCCAAAAGTATCCTCCTTGTGTAGGTTTCTCTGTTTTACCCCTGGTGTAGAACCTAAGGATGGGGGGTGTCGTCTGTGTCAATGTCTCTTTCTGTAAAGCCCTTTGAGGAAACTGCTGTTGGGGAATTGGTCTATAAAAATAAAACTGAAATGCTGTTTTAGGCATAACTGTCCTTTTCTGTAGGTCAAAAAGTGTAACTCACCACAGCTTTGTCCCAGATCAGAGCCATCCTCTCCTCCACTCCATTGACGCCTTCTGGGATCTGGGTGAAGTCGTCTTTGCCGATGGCCTTTTGAGCCACGCTGAAGGTGCAGTGAGCGCTGCCGGTAACACTCAGGTCTCCACTGGCAAAGACAAATTATACAAAGTTAAAACAAATTGATGCAATATGGAAAAGCTTATTTTTGCATCTGGACGTACTAATACAGTTCAAACTGATTTTCCAGACTAGATGTGTGTAATTACTGATTTGTCATCGCACATTTTTCATACATTTTACACAACCTTGAAACATAACTTTAATTGCAAACTTTATGTGCTATAAAGAGACCTCCTTGGATACTGTGTGTGTTTTGTTAACAACCTCATTTACCATAATGACCTTGGTGAGTGGAAATCATTTTTCATAAAAACACAAACTGACTAAGACTATTTTTTCAGTGTAAATAAAGCAATCAGGGCTTATTTATTGAGTGGCCACAACATCGTAACCATGGAGCTTAGTGTTATTATGTGTTAAAAATTGACAAACTGCTATGTCTCGGTTAAAGGCATAGCTACCTTCCCTGCTTTTATTTTATTAAAAAAGGTCAAACTGAGCAAATTTACCATTGCTAAATAAATTACATCTTTAGAAAAGTTTAGAGCTTACTATAAACTTCTAGCTCAGCAGCTCATCTCATCCTGCAATTACCTTTGCCTCAATGCTTTTCCAATATTTATCCTCATTTCACTTTACTTCCCTTTTCTCTATTTATATTTTTGTTTCGGGGCTTTGTAAACAGAGGAAACCAGTGTTGAAGTAGCCACTTTCTCTGTACTATCAACAATCATTAATTCTGTGTTGAAAAGTGTTGTAGACCGATCAATGGGAGCTTGGTAATAAAGTCTAGCTTACATAAAGTCAGATATTATATACATACACATATTTTATTACTTGCCATGCCAGATTTTCCTCAAATACAAGATAAACACATACTTTGACTTGTTGCATTTTATCTAAATATTTGTTGAGTGCCATATTATGTGTCAAAAGGAGCCTTAAAGGTGCTATGAGCAGTAGATATTTTTATACTACCCACGTGTGCTAAGATATGATGTAAACATGTTTAAATCAAAGCTAAGTTTTATTGATAACAATGATACAGAAGTTTTAAGGGTATTCACATTTATAAAATATTTTATATAATTTATTTTACTTTATTTATATTTAATTAAATAGTTTGCATAATGGCCAAGTTGTTTATGTTTACATTTATATTTCAGTTCTAAAACTGCATTGCAGATCGTCCAATCAGAAAAGAGACCATTGTTTTGATTTAGACTGCAGTACTGTTTTTAAACCAGTATGAGTGCACTCTGCCTATAGTAACCTACATTTAACCTCACTTTTTACCTGGACAGCAGTGTATTTTTGTTATTCTAAATTCTAAATTTTACAGTCATTAATTGTAATTCCTGACTATGTAAGTATGTGTATTTTATTTCTGTAAAGTATTTTAAATTCCTGGGTATGAACTGCCCTATACAGGAATCAGGCATAACATTAAGACCACTAACAGATGAAGTGAATAAAACTGATTTGTTCATCTTTTCATTGTGGCTCCTGTTAGTGGCAGCAAGTGAAAAATCTGTCCTCAAAGTAGATGTGTTTGAAACAGGAAAAATGGGCAACTGTAAGGATTTCAGTGAGTTTGACAAAAGACCAAATTGTAATGTTTACAGACAACTGGGTCAGAGCATCTCCAAAAACACTGCAGCACATGTGGGATGTTCCCGGTCTGCAGTGGTAAGGATCTGTCAAAAGCGGTCCAAGGAAGGAACAGAAGTGAACCAGCAACAGAGGAGCTTAGGCTAAATTTGCCAAAGAAGTTAATGCTGGTTTTAATAAAGAGGTTTGTTGAGTATGGGGCTGCACATTAGGCCACTGGTCATAATGTTATGCCTTGTTAGAGTAAAAATGTACTTGCCTTACCAAGTTTTCATACAAGAAAAGACGTCAGAGTGCCATATTAGGGGTCTATAGCAGCTTTAAAAGACGTATAAGTTGCCTTTTTCACCTGGACAGCAGTGTGTTGAGATAGTCTGGAGTGGTGGGGTCAGGGCTGAGGGGAGGCGATGTTACAAAGGAAGCAGCTTTGGCCCAGTTCTTGCTCCAGTAGTGTGTCCCGTCGGTGCCCAGGCTGGCTGTGATTGGCTCCCCAAAAACAACATTTCCTGGAAGAGACACAGGCATTCACTGTCTATTGTTTTTTTTTTTGGCCTGATTAATTTTCTACTGTTTAATCTCACTAAAAGCTTTTATATGTAATTCATCTAATAGTGCTCCTAAAGGGGGAGCATCCTAAAGTCTGGCTTGTTTGACGATGGCTTGTCTTGCATTGTCTTTTTATTGATAAGAAGGGTAAGGCTGCACAGTATCCGAAAAAATGGTTAATGCAATAACTTTCTTGAATATCGAAGTAACAATATGATTGGAAATATTTTGATACACTTAATAAAGTTTAGGCTATTTTTAACTATAGCTACAGTAAAAGTTTAACAAAATTTTGATTTATGAGGAGCTACAATGGTCTGGACTCAACTGCGGCTACATCAGGGGTGTCCAATTTTTTTATTTGTTTTTAAATTGAGGGCCACATCCTGAAAATTATATGCATCGGGGGGGCTTTTAATTAGAGTCCCTTTGGGCTGGCCTTTTAGCTTCAGGGACCTCCTCACATTTATGAACTCTACATTAATCCAGGCTTGGGGCTGGCAGATAAAATACGTTTTTTTTTTTTTTTGTTCTTTTTTTTTTTTTTGTGCTTTAACCACAAAGTTTGATTTTTTCTTCCTCAATGCCAGGTCTAAATTAAGGAAGTTAAAGGAAGTTTTTTATTTGGCAAGAACATAATCTGATTTAAAGTGGAACTCAGTAACTTTTTGTACCTTTAATAAACTCTTTCTGAGTCTGTGTGATGATTAAATTAGTTGTTGTAGAGTGAATAAAACACCCTGCATCTCTCCTGTTGTCTCTGGGCCAAAAACAACACTTATTATAAGTACTCAGACCCAGAGTCTCACGAGAAAGCGGCACATCACAGTTAGCCAAACAACAAGCAGGCAATGGCTTTTATTTTCAATTTTTGTCATGGCAGAGTGGCCAAAACTGATATTATGAAGGGAAAATGAAGCTAAGGCCGAGCGAGGGTTGGATAATATAGAAGTCAACTGGGCTTGTGAGTATTCGCTATAGTGCTTTTCTCTTCATTTTCCAAAAACAGAGAAGAAACAAGAAAGGTTATCGAGTTCTGTTTTGAAGGCCAAATGCATATTTTTCTGAGTAAAAGTTTCTGTCAGATGCATAACATTATTGTTAGTATTTAAATGCATTTTTGCATCTTAAAATAACAATATTTTTCTTCTGTAATATACTGTGCAGCCATACTGCTAAAATTAAAAGATATTTTTAGGAAGACAGCAATTCTGTATTTAGTAATAATAAAAACCCAACATAGAAACATCTATACTGTTTTATAAATTGAATTGGCAAAAGCGTCTGAAGAGGTTTTTAATAATCAGTGTTTATGTCTAAAGCTAATTATGTGTGAGAGTATTCGTGGTGTAATCGTTACCCTTCTTGCGGGCCAGGGAGATGATGTCGGCGGCGCTCTTGCTCATGACGCGGGTCACGTACAGAGGACAGTTGGTTTGGCTGGCGATGGTCACGGCCCGAAACACCGCCTCTGCTTCCAGCTGCACGGGACAGGGCACACGGCGGTTATAGGACGTTTTTCCAATTACACTCTTAGCTTTGATTAATGTTAAAATGATGATGTATAATATTAGATTGTATTCCTGGTATAAACTATTCCAAACCATAATGACACAGGGGTATAATTTGTGAGTTATAAACATATTATTTTAAAGATATATTCAGTACAATTCTAGTTGCATGGATGTAATGGATAAAATAAAAGTACATAAGGTCTTAATTATGTTTTTAGCTAATTCTGCAATAACTACAATATACTTTATACCTCTGAAACAGCAGTATTTTATATATATGCTTCTATTTGATACTTTTTAAATAGTTTCCCTAAAGTAGAGTATAATAGTGGCCCAGTTTGGAGAAGCAGACAAGAGCAACACAACATGGAGTAAACCAATTTTTGCTCTAAGATAAGCTGAGGTCTCATTTTAAATACTTAAAGGGCCTATATTATGCAAAATCAACTTTTCTGAGCTATCTATTATGTTATAATGTTGTTTGTTTATCAAAAACATACCTGGAGTTGTGTTTTGCTTCATTCACACCTGTTTAAGTAACCC
Organism: Bostrychus sinensis; assembly: GCA_020698575.1. Taxonomy (NCBI): domain Eukaryota; kingdom Metazoa; phylum Chordata; class Actinopteri; order Gobiiformes; family Eleotridae; genus Bostrychus; species Bostrychus sinensis. Next base: position 11,715,356 of record CM036244.1, on the reverse strand, counting down.
TCTATTCTCTGGCACGGCCACTCTGAGGCCTCAGAACGCTTGGTTGCAATCAACAAGCCCTCTACATCCAGTCTGCTCTGATTCATTTATCCAAAAAACAGTGTACGGCTCTGTTTCCACTGATTCCTCCCAGCCATTTTGTAGTTAAATGGCATCATACAAAAAGTTTAAGGAAGTAAGCAGCTCTTTTTTTCTTTGATTACATGTTCAAAAGACTGCGAAACTCTGTACTCTCCTGCCGTCTGATGCCCTCTGCTGGTCTCGTCACCTGTTTCAGCATGTTAAAAACGTTTTCTTTTAGTCAGATAATGTTTATAAATGTTGTAAAACACGCAAAGCTGTTCTAACGGTGACCAAAATTAGTTTAAAAATATGAATAAAAGCATAATATATCCCATTTAAACACTAGTAACAATGTTTATAACTCAATGATGATCATAAAAGTTGAAATAATGCTTTGTAATCAATTAATTAAGTGTTAACTAATCATTAACTACAACTTAATTAATGCTTAATAATGTGAGTTATTCTAAATTGTTATCAACCTTGTTAGTTCATATAAAAGAGTCATTTCGCCTCATTAACAGGTAAACTGTGAGGGGGCAAAACGTTACCTGTTCCCAAAGTGCTTCTGTCTGTTTGAAACCCAGAAAATGTTTAATCCACTAAGTTTTAATCCAGTCGACAATCGGATGTCCATAAAAACAACTTGACCACTTGAAAAGACAAATCGCTGACACATCTTTGTAGTCGGTCACAAAAGCTGATTGTTTCCTTTCTCTTTTTCAACAAATGGATCCACTAAACCATAAACACTTGCAGACAGAAACCCAGACACCGTTCAGACGTGATTAATCCACGCTGGCCGTTTCTTAATTAAATGACAAACCCCGACTTTTGATCCTTGAGACACCACATAACTGTGTGACACTGTTCAATTGGTGTGAATAAGCCACTCCAGTGTGAAAATGGGAAAGTCCCAGCGCAAACTGCTGAGTCAAAAATATGTCTTTCATTTAGCAGTTTACAGAAGAAACACTGGCAAAAAGCAGCTCGGAAACATGAGATTTTTAGTGTGTGTTTGTCTTATGTCTAAAACCATGTGTGTGTAACAGGAACAATGTGTTATAAAGCCACTGAAGGAAGGTCAGCACGGACAATGCATGAGTGTTTATGTGCGTTCATGTTTGTACTTAGGGAGCTGCTCTGAACATGTAAATGATTTTAGCCACAAATGGTCTCTGGGGGGGTCACTAAACAAAAGAGGCAGAAGTCTACAGTTGGGAAGAGACGCAAGGGCTGAATCAAACATGTGACTAATGCAGAAACATGGAGATTATTACAATAAGGACACATAACTATAGCCATGTGCCAAACAAGATGAGAGGAAAACAATTCTCAACTTCTAAGCAGAGAACTAAGACTTTTTATGGAACAGTTTGTTACCTCCTCAGGTCGGCTCAGCACGTGTCCCTCAGGTCCAGTTATTCCCATCTGCAGCATACGGGCCTGCTCCTAGAAACAAATACACCACGAAATTAGAGTTGGTAAATAAAAAAAAGTTTTGTGATATATCGCGATATTTTGTAACACATATATACAACACCGAGTATTGGTATTTTTGCCTGATATAGATACTTTCAATACTTTTGTGACGGCAAACATAATACTGGTGCTAAGTGCTACTGCTTTCACAAACGTGGGACAAAAGTGGTCAAGTACTCTGCCAGGACTGTAGAGGGCAGCACTGCACTTCAAAGCACTTGCTTTGTCAAATACTGTGACACAAATAAAAGTTTTTGTTTTTTTCTTAAATAATGTCAGACCGACTATTTTTGCAATAATGTGTGTGTGATTATCTTGTCATGGATTTACTCTTTGTAATGTGAGCAGGTCACAGGCAGCCATTTTGTTTCCTTTAATGATGTACGAGGCTGAAACACATTTTGTTTAACTAAATACTGCCCATGAAATAAAAAAGACTTCTTTTTTTTCAAATCCCATTGAGTGCCTCAGTCTCTGTCTGTATCCAAAGTCAGACTGACTTCTGCAAACATGGCTTGGTTTCTTGTATAATTAAGTCTTTAAATTAACTTGATTTAAAAATTTAATAGGAAAATATTGCAGTAACTGATAATATTGGATCGCGATACATGTTGTACCGCAATACAAATTGTCTTGGCACCAAAGTATTGTGATAGTATCATATCTTGATAAAAGCATATAGTACCAATCCCAAAATAAATATTTGTATTTATGTTTTCATAAGGACAATAGATAGACAATAAATAAACTATTTTGGTCACAATATGTTTTTTCATAGTGATTCAAGCTGTTCTCTTGCAGGGGTCGCCACAGCAAACCATCTACTTCCATTTAGCCTCATCCTCTGCCTCTTCTCTCACACCAACGAACATCTTGTCCTACATCCATACAGCCCCTCTTTTGTCTTGTCTTTTGTCTCTAGGCCTCCTCAGCATCCTTCTACAGATAAAGATATATTCACTATCCCTCCTCTGTTCATGTCCAACTCACAGTCAGGCCTCTCTGACTTTATCTCCAGAACATTTCACATGAGCTGTCACTCCCAATGTTGGTCATAATACAACTGTAGATGGTAGATTTAATGATTTAGTTTATGGAGAAAACAACCATTATTAATTATGGCTTGACACTAACTAATTTGGTCACTCTATCATCTTGTAGCAAAGAGTTATGTGTTGCACTGTAATTGATAAAATATGTGATCTGATTTGCAGAACTGACAAACAATAACACACCAGTCTTCCAAATGTTAATTAGAGAATTACGAATGTTTAGAAATAATTTCTCCCAGAAAAAGGCTAATTAAATAATCAGCTGCGGTGTACACTAAAATCTAACCTAAAATGGGTAGCATAGGAGTTTTGACAATACAACTTTGCACTTGAATCTTATTTTGCTTTCTTTGGCAGGCGCTTCAACCCAATTATGTTCAAAAATCATTTAAGACAGCTTGACTACCATTCTTCTAGAAGCACATTTGTGAGGTCAGATGCTGATGTTGGACGAGAGGACCTGGCTTGCAGTCTTCGCTCTAATTCTTCCCAAAGGTGTTCAGTCAGGTTGAAGTCAGGCCAGTCAAGTTCTTCCACACCAAACTCACTCATCCATGTCTTTATGCTTTGTGCACTGGTGCAGTCATGTTGGAACAGCAAGTGACCATCCCCAAACTTTTCCACAAAATTTTCCACAAAACTGCAGCCTAGGTGCTTGATTTTATTCACCTGTGGCCATGGAAGTGACTGGGGCAAGAAGGCTTCACATGGGCCCCCTTATAATATTATTATTATTGTTATACATTTGTCAACAGGCCTGCTCACTGCTCTACAGACTCATGAAAGTAGGAGTGCTCCTTTGCGGTTTCCATACACAGATTATTTTAAGTTGTAAAATGTAAAATACTAATGCAAAAGTCACTTCAAAAAATCATAAAAAAAAGCATAATATGGCTCCTTAAGTATGCAGTAAATTGCATTGGACACACACATAGGCTTATAGCAAACATAGCCCAGGATGTCAGACCCATTCCCTTTCTCTGTAAAGTGGGTATATAACCTCTTCCATTGAAACCGTCATCCACCAACATCAATCCTACCGACCAATCAGAACCATTTATCCAAAATAAACAGTGCTTTTTTCTGATTGGTAGCCAGCTCCTTCTGCTTTTGTTGGTACTGCTCCCAGTTTTAGGGCCTTAGCTGGGGTACACTTTGGACAATGACCAGGTAGGCACTGGGCTGAGCAATTGCACTTAAAAGTAGTTTAATCTACCTCCATTTGTTCTACCTCTTAAAAATCATACTCAAAATTTACAGGGGACCAGGCCAATTCTTTGTATACAAAAGAAAAATAAGGATGGTCTGGAAGGATAGAGTAAACCACAATGACAAAGTCCAGACAAACCTCAGAATAAGTCTTGCAAATCAACAACAATTCAAATTAATTCACTTACGTCCACCCACAAAAACCCAAGTCATGTATTGTGTAAACTACATTCGATGATTAAATTAGAAGAAATGTGCTCTCGTCATAGGGACAGTGTTTAGTCTGAAGGTAGTCATAATAAAATGTTATAACCAAGACTTAGATAAGATGAAAGAGAAAGTAAAACAAATAGATTAAGAAAAATATATCTGCAAGTACTGTTTGTTGAATTGTATTTTATCTTTGCGAACTAATTTCCTTGCGTTTTTTTCCTTCGGGGGTCGGCAAAGCAAATCATGTGCCTCCCAGTGTGCAGTGATTTGGGGGAAGCAGTAGCTCAGTAGGTAAAGCCATTTGTCAACAAACTGGAAGGTTGGTGGATCAGTCCCCGCTACGACTGAGACATTACTATTACTAGCAGATTGATTTTGTCTCAGTTTAATGTAGGATGTCATAAAACCCATTATTGGCTCTCCACTAATCCTGGCTTAGGACTGGCACAAATAACACACTAGCATGCAACCCCTGGATCATTTTACCTCTGCAATAATCTCTCCATTTTCAGCGTGGACTTGAGCGATGCCTCCTCTCTCGGCCAGGAAGGTGAAGACTTCATAAATCTGGACACAGAGAAACACTTTGAGTACACATAATTTGGTCAGACACCCATTTTTATCCCGGGATCAACCTAAAGCCACAGTTTAGCCGAAAAAAACCCACTCTGCAATTACTGTGTGTGGCCCCAGGGACGGTTACACTCATGTGGGACATAAGCTACAGCTGTAAAACTCACTGCAATGGCTATGGCTCCTGGACTGGATGCATGACATCAGATTTTCAAGCTCTGGTCTTGGACTGCCCTGACGTGGATTTGACCAAGTGAATTATCCAGGGCTGCGTGAGAACCTCTCTGTGTTTTTCCAACCAGGATTTATGACTTGCCATCGCAGGTTAAAAGTTACATGAGGACAGTTTTTTTTAAGCAGCAAGACTGATCTTTTTTTTCTCCTAAAGTTAAATGTCATAGGTAGTCCAGTATATTTGTTAAAACCTATTTGCGACTTCTTTTTGAGCTTGTATCTCCTGTCCAGGTTTAGCCGTATAACGTAGCTCTATGCCTTATGACGTTACTCTAATTTATCAGCCAACATTTTGCCCCAAAACAACCCTGACCTTTTGACCTGTCTGCTGCTCCAGACTTGCAAAGACAACTGTGGTATCTGGCACCGACATGTCAGCAGCAGTATCTCTAAGTCCTGAAGGTTAAGAAATGGGTTCTCACAGTTCACTTGTAGTCTTGCCTTGCACTGCTGAGATAGTAACTGGCCACTTCAGACTAGAAAAATAATTAGTTTTTCTCCTAAAGACATTTACTTTTTGGTGGCCCGTGGTGCTTTTGACTTCTGACTATTTCAAGTCATGAGCAGCCATGGGATTGATTGCCACACACCACAGCAATAGCCTTTCACAGAATAGTCTGTATGTTCTTAAGCATTATCCAAAGACAAGGTCCCCTGCACATAATGTGTGTATAGAACCAGCTTCATGTCCAAAGCAGCTTGGATAGGCTAAAGCTTGTGTGCGATATTTTTAATACAAGATAATTTAATTCTAGATGCAAAAGCAATCTGAAAGTATGGATAATTTAGTAGTAATGACAAACAATGTAACAGTGACAAACAACAAAAATGTAAAAAATCCACTTCTCTTTGCACCAGATCCTTCATGTGTGTGTTTTAGCAAGTCCAGACCAATCCATTATGTCCTGCTGCGCCACTGGCATAGAGTAACTGTAATTTGTAACATGTGGGCATACAGACTTTTTACCAAAAATTCCATTATCTGTATCATCAATACCAGCCTTGGTATTGATTGGTGTAAAATTGAATGTGAGAAACCTGCGAGCATCACCAGCAAAACACCTATGCAGCTCATATGGGACAAAATATAAATGAACATATCACAGTCAAGAGGAAAATACTTACAGGGATGTAACAATATTGGCAATATCATGATATCTCAATATCAAAAGTCCCATAACATTGTCATAGAGCTTTTGTAATATCATAGGGTAAGCTCCCGGGGCTAATATGCATTGTTTTGTTTTTTTGCAGCTCAATGGTAAAAAAGCAGAGGGCACTACATAGACCATGATCCTTTGCTTCATTTCAGTGCAGCCAACATAACAAATAATTAACACTTATTTAGTCCTAATCTTTTGAAATATCACAATAATTTATGCACAAAAGGCTCGTCAGGGCATTTTTAGAGAACACGTTTTGTTATTTTGTGAGCAGTTCGTCACATCCTTAATTATATCTCACATATGCCATTGTAACGAGATAATGAATAGGTTCTTTACCTATGAGTGGTCATTATGTTATGGCTAATTGATCTTCACAATATCAGTATTTTTTGGATTTCTTGGTATTTGGGCTTTATAGCTCTGTACATGCTCTGTAAGCACTGCATGCTCGGCCAAATTACCCAACACACAAAATAATATTGTAATTGTAAATTGTGTGAATCTCGAAAATCCACACCAAGCTTGTACCTCACTGTTGGTCATCTGGTAGTAGTCCTTGTAAGCCATGTAGACCTGGAATGAGTTGACACCTGAAAAAACAACACAATTCACTTATAATAATTAGCATCATATATCAGTATTTATAGGTATATTAATAGTCACATTTTGCACACTGCTGTTGTCTTTCCACTGCTATCATGTTTTTTATTTTTTATTTTAAAGGTACAGTTTATTTGAATTTTCTATAAATCATACTAAATAAAATGCAATATGAGAGAACAGAAACAGCATTTTAATTCTCATGTCCTCTACGTGTAGCGAAATTGACAATAAAACATCTTTAGTACTAATTTCTCATGGTTGCTTGGCATAGTTTAAAAATATAATGACGTGGCCCACCTTTCTCCTTAATAAGCGCGTCCACTTCCTGTTTGACGCTGTCGTCCCAGTGAGTGATGTCCACGTGCAGAGAGTAGTCGCAGCAGGCCTTGTCGTCGGCCCACTGTCTCCAGTGGTCATAGGCCTCCATCAGGCTGCAGCCCGGCTCCGGGATCACGTGGTCCACTGAGGAGAGCGAGGGAGAGGGGCAAAAGAGTTAGAAAAGCTACAGAATGACAATATTAAGACAGAAATGCAATAAGACAGCGCCAGAGACGAGAGGATGTCAGGATTTTGTTGTTGTGGTTTTCACATTTTGTATTTTTTGAGTTATGTAACTGTCTGAGTTTGTGTCAGCAGAATAAAACCAGTCGGGACCGGCCTTGTCACAATGTACTGTACATGTCTAACAACACACAATTTTTAAACAGATATTGTCACACTATTATTTTCATGTCCAAAATAATCTGTTATCTTATAGGATCCACTTGGGCTGAACAATTTTGAAAAAACATCTAATTGCGATCTAATTTTTTTGAAGATACTGTGGTTGCGATTAGATTTGCAATATTGCATTGACACTTGACAGAAAATTTAAATATTCACTGCCAAACTAACATTAGGAATTTCATGTCTTTCAGATCATGTCTGTAGAGGTTTAACTACAGCTGTAGCACGTTTTATACACATTAAAATCTGTGAAGATAGGATATTTTGTTTTCTGGAGTGGACATTAACTCGCATAAATAATTGCAGCTTTTGCGATTTGCTAATTGCAACAATTAAAATTGCGATTTTGATTCGTTTTTGATTAAATGTGCAGCTCACTATAAGAGATTTTTTACCCACTAACCAAAACTCTGGCTGTTCGTTCCCCAATTCCGGTACTGCATACTGCCGTTGTGTCTGTGGGCAAGACACCTTGCTTGTATGAATCTGTTAGTGTGATTGTGTGTTTGGCAGTGATCGGACAGGGTGTGGGTGCAAATTGGCAGCTACATTTCCTGCCCCAGCATAAAGCAACTTTGAGTGTCTAGAAAAGTGCTATATATTACTAATGCATTATTATTATTATTATTATTATTATTATTATTATTATTATTATTATTATTATTATTATTATTATTATTATTATTATTATTATTATTATTATTATTATTATGATGGGGCAGCAGTAGCTCAGTTGGTAGCGCCGCTTGTCTAATAACCAGAAGGTTGGCGGTTCAAACCCCACTCCCACCGTTGCATACTTTCGTTGTGTCCTTGGGCAAGACACCTAACCCACCTTGCCTCCGGTGTCTGCGCACACTGGTGTATGAATGTGAGTGTGAATGGGTGAACGGTTCCTTGATGTAAAGCGCTTTGAGTGCCCGTGAAGGTGGAAAAGCGCTATATAAAAATGTGACCATTTACCATGACCATTTTATTATTATTATTACATGTGTAGCATTCAATTGTGCACTGTTATGTTAGCAGAGGAAGTACAGTAGCCATACAAGACAAATATAGAAAGATAAACTGCATGACAGGGATTTATTGGCCAGAAATGTACTATATTTTACAGAAATGTATTATGACACAATTTAAAATAATTAGCATAGACTTTTAAGTTGCTGGTTAAGTGTATTTAAGTTCACATGTATTAGTTGAACAATTATACAGTTATAGGCTGCACAATAATAATGAAATTTGTTATACCTTTTGGTTAAACAATAAAAAACAACATAAATAATTTGTAATCAATGTAAAAGTCAAAAAGTTCAAAAGAAAAAAGTCCTCAGTTTTAGTAGTTATTGTTTAAAAATAATAATTCATCAGCAGTACAACAGCCCACTAAAGCTTCACACACATGGTTCATCTATGCATGTACAGCGTCCATATGTTGTGTGGGTGTTTTCACCTTTTTGACACAAAGAGAAGAACAAATAATAACCACTATATAAAACATTATCCTGCCCCTTCTTACTCAGCTCTAATAAAACCAGACCTCCTGCTGTCCCAGCAGCTGACTGCATTCATAATCCCATTAAAAGAGACTCAATCTACTTAAGGACCTCTTCTTTGCATCTTAATGGGATAAGTATACATAATGTCATTCATGATAAAACTTACAATTTCCAAGAAAACTTTTATTGCTTCTCAAATAATATGATACAGGATGGGATATTGTGGGAATTTGTAAGTCAGATGGTCAGACATTAATCAAAAGTATAATTTTGCCTGACTGCTTAAATTTAATCCCTCAATGAATGGAGCTTATACAGTAGTGCTCCAATGTTTGGGAATAGGGACCCACACTGGCGTTAGCACCCGCGCACCAGCCAACTCTAAAGAACTTAATGGCATTAATGAGGTGGTGGGATCCTGCAGCTGTTGGACAGGATGGTGTCTGGTCTGTGAGACTTGTACGAAACACTGGGGCTGTACTCAATGCAAGCTTTTGTCTCGTCCTTTAATGGAAAGCAGCCTGTGACAAATCGCTCGCACTTTTATTATGTAAGTGAATCTGTCTGAGTGTTGCAAGAATCAAAGATGGCCGACGTGTGTATTCAAAGGAAAGTTGTTCATTGGGGCAAACGCTTAGAACATACTGTATTTCCGTGTTTCACAGCCAGGGGTACGGGGACCACAAGGGGTACGTGGAGTTATATGATCTTTTATTTGAAAGACTAAAATAAACCTAGGACTAGGACCATAGTGAGGGATGTGGCACTAAAGGATAAAAAATGGGCTAAACCAGGACTAAACCAGAAAAAAAAAACAGAACAAAACCAGGAACAAACCAGGTCTAAACCAGAACTAATCTAGGTCTAACCCAGGACTAAACCATGCTCAAAACTAGAACAAAACTAAGACTAAACCAGGACTAAGCCAGGTCAAAACCATGATTAAACTAGCAACAAACCAGGTCTAAACCAGAACTAAACTATGTCTAAACAAAGTATAAACCAGGTCAAACCAGGACTAAACTAAGACTAAATCAGGACTAAACCATGCCTAAAACCAGAACTAATCTAGGACTAAACCAGAATTAAGGTGGGCCTAAACTAGGACAAAGCCGGGCCCAAACCAGGACAAAAAAAAAAAAAAAAAAAATTTCATCTTATGTATAGTTTTAGACGTGACCTTACCAATCATAGTGGTTCCCCCGGCCAGAGCAGCCTTCGATCCCTGGCCGAAGTCGTCGACGGTGGTGGTCCCACGGTAGGGCATCTGGAAGTGTGTGTGGATGTCTATGCCTCCGGGGATCACCATCTTCCCGTTGGCCTCGACCGTCTTCACCCCGCCCGGGACGATGAGGTTGTCACCAATCTGCCTAACAGGGGGCAGGAAAACTATGTCAGATTTATGCTGGACATTTATTCAGGGGATTTTGGGATCATGATATCTTATATTAAATTATAATAATAATATTAATTAGTTTATTCAATACACTGAAGCTAAACAATGCAGTGCTGTGTATTTGGCTTACATTGCCAGCTGTTAACCTCTGTAATTTTTGACTCGAATAATAAACAAAACAAAACCTTTCTATCTATAATGCAGTTGGTCAGCTTCTTGCATAATGGTGTAGTAATAAATTGCACAATGGCATGACCAAAAACAAGCAAGCCCACCTATAAATGCACGTATGTTCATTATAAGCCACTGAGCTGTGACACTGTTCATTTTTGCATAGCTTTTTCATGGTTATATAGGTACTATGCCCACCAATGTGTGTGTTTTGATTTATATTTTGACTACTGCAAGAGGAAACAGATGAGGGTCAATGACAAAACATCCAGTTTTCAGTGTCCGTAGTGTCGAACATGACTAAAATGTATTTATTTTTAGAAAGTAGTTTACTTCCAGCATAGATTTATTAAGAAATGGTAAAGATACAGATAGTTTTTTGAGACTTGTACTTTAAATTTAGATTAAAATGTCAAAAATGTCATATGGTGTGATTGTACAAGCTATGTTTGACCTTAAAATAACATTATATATGTAAATAAATTGTAAATACAATGCTAATTTGTAGATCCAGGAATATGTATAAGTGTTTTAACTAATAGAGAAACACTTGAAGTCATATGCATTATTTTTAAATAAGTTTTGTCCAAAAAATGGTATCATATGGAGTGATGCTTTTGATTTTTGAATGGATTATAGTTTGACTGTAAAATAAAGACATTTTAATCTGCCAGAAAGCTGCAAAAATGTCTCTAGAATAATCTACAGTATCAGTAAATGAGTTTAGAGTTTTTTTTTAATTTGACTAAAAATATAGTCACAATCCAGGAGCTACTGTATATGACAACTAATATTTAATTCATAAATATCTGACTAAGAGCTGAGATAAAGCAACATCTATAGACATTATTATTGTTAAAATAAGGTAAGGTAATTTTTTGGTATCAAATGTTTTCAAAGAGTGGCACCACACAAGCAGAGCTGCCAGTCACACTCTGCTTTTGAGTAACACACTGACTCAGAGTGTAAGATATATTTTATTCGGCTGCATGTCAAAATCAATGCAAGTTTTAGCATCGGTATCATTTTATTTCCTGTTCATTATATTACTAGATTCTTGCCACACTCATTTTTCAAAACACACATATCCTTCAAAACAATCCCTTCTTTTATTCTGCCATAATTTGTAACAACATCCACAGTTAACCAAGTGTTATGTGTAAAAAGCCACTCATAGTTTAGTTTGTTCCACCACAAAAATACTCCAACAAGTATCGCCCGAGTGGTGTCTGCCAAACCAGAAGCGACACATTGTCCCCATGTCAACACATTAGCATTTCCTAAAGGGGACGGTCACAGACAGACAGACTGACAGACAGAGGGCAGTGTCTCTGGGACGGTGCCAGCGGTGCTCTGGTCCAATAGGCGTCTGACTGATTATTATGCAACACCAGACAAGTCTGAGAGTGTAGCTCCCTCAAAACAGAGCAGAGGGGACAAAGACACCAAGTAAAAAGTGTGGACCGGGCTGACAGAGCTGGTGAGGGCAGACTGGAGCACAGTAATGCAAGAAAAAAAGATGATTAGACTTAGAATTAGTTCAAATGAAAGATTTTTGCAAAGAGTAAGTGGATAATGACAAATGTTTCATCATAAAAGGCCAAATTCCATTATTTTATGTAACTTGTAACTTGACAAGAAAAAATTGCCACCTTTTTTCTTTTTAAATCCACAATTACATTCAGGTATCTAAATCAAGAATGCCATTAGCTTGTAAAGCATATTCAGTAGTTCATAAACTAGCACAACCATCTAAATATGCATTACTTTATAGTTTATATGCAATAATGTTATTAGGCAAAACACAGTGATGATGAACTACATTAATTATTTGTTTGCATCATTAGATTGTATTTAAAAAAAATACAATTAGATGCATTTTTCAAGTTAATTTTGTTTTAATCCAATTCTAGATCAGGGATTAAGGTGAAACTGTAACAATAATATAGGATGTTCATAAACAAAGCACAACGTACTTAATGACGCCATCCTCCATGTAGATGTCCGCGTGGAAGGACTGGTCATCGTTCACAATCCTCCCGCCTTTGATCAGGAGACGGTCGCTCTGCAGAGAAAATATGAGACATTGTTAACGTCACTGTTCATTCAAAGTTAAAACATCGATCACCGAGGAGCTTTGATGATCAGTCGTATTTCTCTTTCTGAATTGTGGACTCACCCTTTTCTACTGACACAAGGACAAATGTATTTACAGTGGTGTGGAACCGCCTGTGTTTGTCACCATTTGTTTGTTTACCTAATAAACACATCTCACACATGGACCACCCTCTGGCTCTGTCAGCTCCAATATCACTGTGGCAAAATGAAGATGTCAGACTTTAGGGCAGGCTCCTTCACAGCAGTCTACAGTTGATATTTCATGCCTCACAAAAAAACTATAATATATGAATTCTGAAAGCACTGTTTTCCTTAAACGTCCTCTATTCTGCTAAATCAACTTTTTTTTTTTAGCTTTTAACCATGTTATAATGTTGTTTGCACCTCAAAAGCATACTTGGGAGGTGTATTATATTTCATTGAGCTGCTGCCCTTTTTGAAAACTGGAAACACTCGGTCTCACTGTACTCCTGCGTGTTTCTAAAACCCAAACACCATCACCAAACTCATTCTGATCTAATAGAATAACTAAGTATCCATTTTATGCTCTGCTCAGTCCCCACCGTTGCCAGCTGGGGGCGACAGACACCTAATCAAAATAACAGATCCCCAAAAGAAGTTTTCCATACATATACATTATTTTAAGTTATAAAATGTGACATACTAATGCAAAGGTGTCCAAAACAAATTCAAAAAGCCTGAAAAAAGCATAATATAGGACCTTTAAAAACAAAAACAAAGCTAACAAACCAAAGCTTTTACCACAGCCACAGCTTGTGTAGGGTCCAGAAAAAGTGATGTCGAGGCTGCTTTTAAAGATCAAGGATTAAGATAAACCTTGTTTACCCAGATTCTGTTACGTAACAAAACTAACTGTGGACACTATTTCCTGTGTTAATCCTGCCCAACACCATAATCCATCACACAAACTGATTTATATTCTATATCCTGACCTTTAGATTTTGCAGGATTTAGATTTATAATGTGTCACTCATCCACTGACTGTATTTTCTTTTGTTTTAGAAAATACACTGAGCTCAGAGAAACCCGTCAGGATGTGAAATCGTGATGTGGCCTGATCAGGGCGTTGCCATGACGCCACAGTCAGAATCTGCAGGTTTCCATGGAGACAGGGTGAAAGGAACATTAGAGAAAAAGGAAAAATAAAGGAGCTGGACGATAGGTCCTGTTATCAATATTGGTTAATTTGGGGGTTTTGGGCCAGTTTGTTCCTTTAACATGTCGCTGAAATAAAGAATATGTCAAAAATACACATTGAGGTGTTTAGTTTAATACATTTAGTCAACTTGTGTCCATAGATTTCTATAGAGATCGGGAACCTACGTCATGAAACGATGAATCTGCCTCGTGAGTGGTCACAGACAACAAAATGTCATAGAGTAGCATTAGTCACAGTGGAATAAAAAAGTAAACAAACAAGCCTTGAAACAGCTCTTTTATCTGCTTTGTCACTCTTGGTGAATATTTATCACATACTAAAGTATCAGAATACTTTTGTGTGAACGCTAACTCGAGTAACTTACATCCTAAATTGCTCCACTGTGTTACTATTGAAAATAGTGTGACCACCAATGTAACGTAATCAGAGTAGCCCCAAGGTCTTAAAAGCATTAAAGAGGTATTCAATTTGGTTTGGAAAACAAGGCCTTAAAAGTATTAAATATTATGAGTAGGTATTAAATCTTGTTCACCTAGGTTGTAAAATTTGTCAAAATTTAAAAAAGGTGAAGTCACCGCAATATCAAAATATTTTTTTGAAGAAATGTCATCATTGAAATTCATGTTTCATTTATTCATGATTTTTAATGCAGCACTGGAGTACTTCTTAACCTGTATTAGACTTTTAAACTAAAACCCCTGAGTTTCAGAGAGTAGTACAGATAATCCCTTAGTGTAAAATTCATACAGATTATTGTTCTGTTGTTGATGATGCTGGCATTAAATTTCACTCAAAGTGGCATTAAAAGTCTTAAAAAGGTCTTAAATTTCACAAGACAAAACCTGGAGCTACCATGATTATGTTCCCAATCTCTATTGCAAATATTCATTTCAGAGTCAGAAGTCTCCACTTCAGTAGCACCTACAAGCACCAACATTTCCAGTCTTGTACTTTTAACTGTATTTTGAAGACTTTTACTGAGATATTGGTTGATATGTAATTCCTAGCCTGATTTATTGGGCTAAAAACATGGCAAAATATGTTCTAGTTTACTGAAAGACAAATTACAATATCCAAAATTTTCTCTGTAAAAGCCTCTAAATGTAACATGCCGACAAAATTAATCACACATTTTAAACCTGGCTCTCTCCAATTAAAACATTAAATGACTCAAAACTTGCCATCCATTTTTTATGTCTGTTTTTATATAGTTTAATTTAGAAGCAATTTTATTCCCATTTTATTCCTGTTTTATTTGGGACTAGTCCTGGTTTAGACATGATTTAGTCATGGTTTTGTCTCAGTTTAGTCCTGGTATAGACCCCTGTTAGTCACAGTTTAATCCTGGTTTTAGACCCCTTTTAATATTGGTTTAGTCCCAGTTTAGTTAAGATGTAAGCTCATTTTAGTCCATTTAAGGCATAAAGCCTGCCATGGTGTAGTTCAGCGGTACAGCTGCAGCACATACAGGGCAACTACAGCTTTCCTTGGTGTCACGGGTTCGAGTCCGGACTCCAACAATTTACTGAATGTCTCTCCCTTCTTTCTCCCCAATGATTTCCTGTCATTACTCAGCTGTTCTATCAAAAAAAGCTGGAAAAAGGCAGAAAGATGGAAAAGCTAGACATTGCCTGAGGTGGTACTTGGTATAAAAAGTTTGAGAATCACTGGACTGTACATTGGATAAGCTAAAGTTCACTCTAATATAGCCATTGGGTTTAGGACACAAAGCATTTTGACTAATAAAGCTGAATCTGGAGATCACTGTGCTCAGAAAAAGCCACGCTGTTAGAACAAATGCATGAGCTCATATTCTAATTCATAAAATGCATTCGCTCATATCCCAGTTAGGGCCATGATTTAAGCTGTTGGCTGTGCACCAGTGTGTTTCATCAGGAAGAAGTGCGGCCCCTCCTTTACACGTCTCACAAATGGGAAGCAGCAATAAGAGTTTCTATGTAGTCATCCAATACAAACCCACCCATGCAACGACGACTGGTGTGCATCAATTCTCGGTGTGTGTTGTGTGTTGAGTTTGCGTGTGGCTCTTGTGGAGAAATGGTGATGGAGGAGGAGTAACCACACCCTGCAATAGCACATTACAGCAGTCTGCATCAGAGACTGGAACCAGAGCAAGTCTACATCATGTACAAGAGAGAGACGCTGGCCCAAAACTCTCATCAAAAACAAAGGCAGAACATTTACACGGATGCAAAACATATTGTTGTATGTTTGCTCACTCTTAGCTACCATGTTAGGTGTTATTGTGTTTATGAACAAAAACATATTTTGATTGTTCTCAGGGAAAATCAAACCATATTTTTCGGATATATCTGCAGTGTAAATTAGTTGTGTAAAGGGGCTTAAATTTGTAACTCGGACAAATCTTAATTTGACACAGCAACACAAAACACTTGGGTGGGTTATCAACTAAAATGCAATGCAATGTTCAAAACTCCCAGAGCAACACCAAAACAAATTATGGATGAAAAACATTTGCCGATGAATGCTGCTTTCCATTTATTCCGTTGCAGATGGCTACAGTTTATATCCCAGCAGCTTATGGGCCTGAGGCGGGGTAAAACCTGAACAATGTCTAGTGAGTCGCAGGGTTAGCAGCACCTAACTTACAATTCCCTTAAAAGCAATCAGTGCTATAACAAAGCATTTTTTAGGTCTGATAGGCTTTGGTCCTGTTTCAAATTTATGTCTGATGATGCTCAGTAGTCAAGCAAAACAAGGGCAGCAAGTCCTCCATTACAAAGCCTGGCCTGAGGTTGTCTCAGAGTGGGCAAGGCAGAAAAATGTCAACTGCATCGGTCATAAAATAAACTTTGTCTTTGAACAATGCATATGTTCAGACTTCTGTGTGATTTGATATACAGTATTAAAGGGGATATATTATGCAAAATCAACTTTTCTGAGCTTTCTACCATGTTATAATGCTGTTCTCTCATCAAAAACATACCTGGAAATGTGTTTTGCTTCATTCCCGCATGTTATAGTAATCCTGTATTCTTTGGCACAACCTCTCTGGGGCCTCAAAACGCTCTATTCCACAAACCTCCGCCTCTACCACAAACCCCCGCCCACTGCAGGAAGCACTGACCAATCAACAAGCCCTCTACATCAAGCCTGCTTTCATTCATTTATCCAAAAACACACTGTACAGTTCTAGTTCCTCTGATTCCTCGTAGCTATTTTTCTTTCTGTAGTAAAATGAGATCATAAAAAAGTTTAAGGAAGTGAAGTGTTTTTTTTTCTTTGATTATGTTCAAAAGACCGCAACACTCTGCTGCCCTCTGCTGGTTTCTTTATGGCATCAGCACCAGTTTAAAGCCTGTAAAACATAATGCTGTTCTAGAGCTGACCAAGATTGGTTTAAAAATATGAATAAAAGCATAATTTAGCCCTTTTAAGGTATATTGAGTACATTCACTATGAGGTGTGTCTTGTGGAATAATGCATGATTCCTCAGAAACTACTCTCTCAGCATGAATCCTTTTCCCAGCTGGCCCATAACAGCGTATATGAGACCACAATACTTTTACAATCAATATCCTGACCTTTCATTTCCATTCTAACAGCCACTGTCCATCTACTGACCATAGTATTCCACATTTAGAGAAACGACCACTAAAATACATTTTTATGACTGTCCACATGTGATTTTAAAACCTGAGCGGAAAAATGAGAAGCCGAAACGTCAACAGCATCAATGTCACAGATAATTAGAAGTTAAACAATGACATGTGGAAGTGGTTCAAATCCAAATGCAGTGCAGCGGTGCTCTTTGGCAAGGCAGCATAGACCGTCTGTCAAAAGGCTTTCCTCCCAACACACAATCTGAGTCAACGACCTTTATATTAACATGTCTTAATCAACCTTCACAAATCAATCTCCGAAACCAAACATTTGAGGTGGTTTTTTACTGGAATGGATGACAAAACGTCTCAGATAGGCCACAGTATTGTAATCCAACCACACGAAGCAATATGTGAAACCTCAACTCATCATAAACGGTAACAGTGACAGCAAACTGGTACACATCAGGCCACAACTGGAGACTGCAGGGACTATTTTATATTTTACATAATAGTGTTTCCATTGTTATTTGACAAAGAAAATTATATACAAGAGAATATTAGGAATTGCATTGACTTGCATTTAGACGTATTTTGTAGTAATTTAACGTACTATGACAGCTATATAAATGTTCTGTGTTGTAATGTGGTTACAGCTTAAACCTCACTCTTTGATTAAAATGCCATCAAAACAATCCTGTCGAGCAAATGAATAAGAAGCACAAAATTTGAAAACCATGCAATATAAGATAATGTTGAATATTACTATGATGCTGACCAGGATTAAGGGGCAACAGTGGCTCAGGAGGCAGAGAGGTCGTCCCATAACCGATACAGCGCAAGGTCAGCTCCATTCTTCTGGACTGCACACATTCGTTGCTTTGTGAATTCAGCGTCCATTGCTCTAGCTGTGTCTTGTTTTCATTTTACTGTAATCCTTTCTGCAAACAAATTTACCCTCGAGTACTAATACAGAAACCTTGAACCTTAACAGGAAGGTTGGCGGTTTGAATCCCGCTCTTTTCAGTTCATACCGTCGTTGTCTCCTTGGGCAAGATCTCGTCTGGCTACAGAAGTACATGAGGAATGAATGAATAATGGACCAAACTGTAAAGCGACTTTGAGTGTGGCTGATGGGTTCCAATCAAGCAAACATTACATGAAATAGTTGTGTGTATTCATTTTGAATAAATATCAAATTTGATTAATATTTTGGTATTTATCAAATAGGGGTGTAACGATACAGTAACTATCGATGAATATCGAAGTATCGATGTACCGATTTTTTTTCCTATGTACAACTACATTGATACACATGACCTTGTATCGAATTGTATTATTTTCTAGGAAGTGAATATCAATACACATGAAGTATCGTATCGTTGCAAAAACCTCTCGTTACACCCCTATTATCAATTAATCTGAGGATGATTTAGGGTTTTAGGTCTGAGACAGAATTAGGTAGTAAGGTATTTGTCTAGATATATTTGATGTATGTTATTAAATGTCTGGGCCCCTGTTCACAAGCTCTGGCGCTTCTGGGAGTCCCATTTTAGAAAACTTATCTTGAGAATTATGAATTGTGTTTTGCATATTGAATGTTTGTAAATGAATAAAAAAAATAAATGAAATGAAGTGTCTAGAAAAGCGCTATATAAGACAGATGCATTATATTATTATTATTATTTAGACATCAAAAGTGTTAAACATAACTGCTTTAGTTTATTTTTCATGTAAGATAGTGGGATGATGTTGTAACATTATTGACTAAAATCAATTGATCAGCATTGATTCTGTTTTGCTGTGGCTTTCCCAGGGTCACTGAGCATGTCCTCAAATGTCAGTAAACTTACAAAAGCTAAACCTCTGTGATCGAGTGAGAATTGTGAACTTTCATTCAGAAAATATGCTGCTAACTAAACATTTCAGTAATACTGCCCTAGTAAATGACCACATGTGGAGTGAAAGTTTACCTAAATAACGCTGTAGCTGCAGCAACCATAATCCTCCACAGACTTCAAAGCACAATGACATCAGATGTAAGCACACAGTAGAAACAATGTAAATTCAGTGTGACCTACAAACATTGTCATTAGGTTAAAATAGGCACAAATACACTAAACTTGAATCAAACAAAGAGTGTAAACCTATGCCAAGGCACTTGCAATGAGTAAACATATAGTGCCCATACCTGGACTCAAAATATAATATCTTCTAGTTCAGGGGTAAATGCTCTTTCCAGCCACCAAACCGTTAAACCTTACAATTGTAAAGAATCTTCTAAAACTAAACATTTGTCTTTTTAGTGAGTGAAGTTAGTATCTTCGGTCCGTGTCACAGAATCATTTAAAACATTCCCACAATTATCAATCAAAATATCAACTTTAATCATTTTCTCCTGACATTTCCAGAAAACTTCATGACAAAAATAAAAAATAACATGTTGTATTTGTTGTATTCTCCTCACTAAAACATTTGTACGTTTTCTAGTAAGGATAGTCACATATTTAAAAAAAGGTTTGACAGACAGATTTTATAGAGCATGTTATATAAAGTTTAGGTTACCACATTATGGTTGGCCTGTTCTGCAAGACTTGGAAACGTGAGTGAAATTTACCCACAGACTGCTTTTACAATTTCAAACTCACTGGAAAAAAGTAATGTAGCCTGATATCAGTGCCAGCCCCATCTTCGTTTTTTTACACATCTGCTACTGGATATTAAAACTTTGATGGAGGAAAATGTATCCTGCCACTCAAATCTATGAAAAATAAATAAATCACTCCACTATGAGTAGGGGATACAGTCAGCAGGTCCCAAAATAGACCTGAGGCCGGTTGTTGTGCTACTACTGTGACATGCACTGACAATGATTTTCCACTAGACCAGGAGTCACATAAAGAGGACTGCTAATAGCCTTTTTGCAGTTAGCTAATTTTGCTTCTGGAAAACTTAACAGCTACTAACAAGCCATGGGGGCACAGGGATATTACAGGGGGGCCCTCCGTTAGCTGTGCGTGGGTGGGAGGAAGCCAGGGTTGCAGGCAGGGGCCAGTGGAAGAGAAGAAGTCATCCCAAATGTTGCGCCGCTTCGAGCTTGTTGCCGAGGGAACCAAAATATTTACCCTCAACACAAAAACAGCATGGTGAGTTTTTTTTTTTTTCACTTTCTGGAAACTGAACAATGATATGCATCTGTCTGAATTAATTACTCTGTCAACTACAGCGTTATAGAAACATAGGGCTCTGGGGAGGAATGTGGTGATTGTGAGAGTGACGTAACAATGTGTGTGTAAGGTAAAGACACTGTTTTTGAGGTCAAATCTGAGACTATTAGACTTTTACTGCACATTACATCTATGATAAATTACTTAACAACTGTTTTTAAGGCCTTGTTGCTATTATGTAGACTATATTATGCTTTTATTCTTATTTTTAATGAGTACTCTACTGGCGCTATAAAGACACAGGTGAAGAGACCAGCAGAGGGCAGTAGAGTGCATAGCTGTGACAGTCTTTTGAACATGATAAAAGAAAAAAAGCACTTCACTTCCTTAAACTTTTTATATAAAGCCATTTTACTACAAATAGAAAAATAGCTTTGAGGAATCAGTGGAACAGCTGTATAGTTTTTTGGGTAAATGAATGAGAGCTGAGTGGATGTAGGGGGCTTGTTGATTGGTCAGTGCTTTCTGGAGTGGGCGGGGTTTTGTGGGAGAAGCGGAGGCTTGCAGAACTGAACGTAGTAGACTACAGGATTACTTAAACAGGTGTGATTGAAACAAAACACATCTCCAGGTATGTTTTTGATAGTCCCTTTAATGAATTATACTTGGATATGTCATTAGCGGCATTTCCGTAATCATGGGTTTAAAAGCAACTTTTGAAAATTTTAAATTACTGCAAAAATTGACAAAAAAATAATTAAGAAAAATAAATAAATAGTGTAAAAATGAAATAGATTGGCAATGCTTTTGACCTACATTAGATTTTTTTAGGAAGTTGGTTGTTAACTTGGTCTATGCTCCAATGTGCTTTAATTGTATCATGACAAAACTGTCTATATAAATTCACTACACTGATTTACTCAATTAGACAGTGGATGTGTAAGGTCAGGACACACAAGTTAACACATTTCTAACCTTCTACCACTTGTCTTTTACGTGTGATTGATGGCTTTGGGCATAAGGCTGGGTATACCATGGCGGACAATCTTTAATCTTTTAAAGGTCACCTGTTATGCTAAATTGACTTTTTGTTTTAGCTTTTATCCATGATATAATGTTGTTACCGCCTCAAAAACATACCTGGGGTAGTATTCTGTTTCATTCACGCTGGTTTGAGTAATTCTGTATGCTAAAGACGTTTCCTATACATATACATTATTTTAAGTTATAAAACATAAAATACTAATGCAAAGCTGTCCAGAAGTATTTTTTTATTATTTATTTAAAAACCCTGAAAAAAAGCATAATATATGACCTTTCATAGAATGGCTAACACTCACAAATTCATTCAACCATATACTCTCACATTCATTCACTATATGGACAATATTTGCATGTCTTTGTACAGAAGGAGGATCCCTGAGTGCCCTTAGAAAACCCCTGGAAATCTGTAGACTTTACACTGGAAGGCCACTACTACACATTTAACACATTAAACTCTGGCATCTTTCAAAAGTACAAACCCTCTGAAATCAATTAGCTACAACAAGTTAAATTTAGTTCAGCCTTTCACAGACAGAGCAATGACAGAGAAAAACCCAGACTACTTGACTCGAATAAGTCAACAGTATTTTGGTTGCTATGGAGCGCCTGGGTGGCCACGAGGTATTGTGAGTTTGTTTTGTTCGACTTCGCTGGCAATGGCACGGTTCAGAGTGGCAGAGGAGGCAGAGAGGGGCGGACACTTATACCCCCGAATTCGTGCCCACAGATGCTCCAACTCCAGCTGGAAGGGATTAGGCACCACTGACATGTACCAGCCTAAAACAACACTGGGACTACTGTGAGTGTTGCTGGCCTATGAGGCGAAGGGAAGAGCCACACCTAAAAAATCTGACAGCCGCTCCAGCTCCAGAGCGAGACGGGGGGAAACAGCTGGAGTGGGACAAACTGCCAGGGAAATGTAGTAGGAAAGACTGGGAGGGGAGCAGACACAGGTAATAATGAGTCTTTAATGGGATTTTTATGAGTAATAAGTGTTGCTATGTAAACATTTACCCCAGGATAAAAATAAACTGCCATCTATGATCCAAAATTGGCAAATAGGCCTACCATGAGATGGAGTCGAGTGACTGGGCTAATTTTTGGGATGTGTGACTCGACTCAAGCTTAGGCAATGACTTGACTTGAACTCATATCAATGTCAGGGCTCAGACTTGGACTTCGACTCTTTTTTTCACACAGATCAGGACCCGGGACTCAACTTGGACTTAGACTTTAGTTCATTAAAACCAATGTTGGACTTGGCACGGACATTTTTCTAAATTTCAGTCTGAGGTAGAGAGTAGTAGGGCCGCTAAGACAGAGACTGCCTCCTGTGCTCTGGAGGTAAATGATCTCCTATCTCTTTATATAACTGCTGCTTACGTTGAAAACTTTGCTCAAAACATGTGCTGAAAGTGACGCAGCTGCCATGTAGGAATCTGTAGCACTGTCCTGGGACCCGCCATGTATTAAAACATGGTACCAAAAGAAAATACATTGTTACACCCAGTACTGGAGCTTTTTTGGTTGGTACCACAATAAAAGACAATACATTTAAAGTGGTTGGTATTTAAAAATATTACGCCATCCTGCAGTCATACTCTTTAACTTTGGATACTAAAAGGTTTAAACACTTTTGAGAATTTTCTGGTTGGTTATATTTCAGTTTATTTTGTAGCCACTGGAAATCAATCCGTGACCACCCATCTGTGTTTAAACTAAGAAAAAAAACAGAGAGACTGGCTAGGCAAAGTAAAAGCAGTTTTGGCACATTGCTACCTACTGCTTTTAAGCTCTAACTGGCTGAAGACAGTAGAGGTGGATTAGACTACACTGGAGATTTAAAAAAATAATAATAATACTCTAGTGTTGCTAAGTAAAGATGTCATTAACAAAATACACTGGAAATATTTTTAAACTGCCATTTTCACTGACAGACACTTGGACCATTCAAATAGTGAGAGGTTTTAGTGGGCAGAGTTTCAATTATCCACAACTGCAGGAAGATGCTTTCTCTTTTGAAGGCTGAAAACTGTCTAGCAAGAATTTAAAAAGGCTAAATTGCTACTCCACTGATTTTGCGCATATTAAGGTTGAAGATGTGTGAGACACTAAAGATCTGGCCAACTTTCAAATACAGTTTTTTTTATTGTGCTGTTTTAAATGGGAAGAAAATTAGTGCCAGAGTGCTTTGAAGATACAATAATTCTTGCATTTTAGGATGTCAACCTCTTTTGCTGCCTTTATGTAGATTACGGTAAAACTTAGGAAAGTAATATAAGAAACAGCAGACAAATGTTAAGTTACACTAAGATGATAAAGTTGTGTCTAATGCAGTCTCATTACAGAGTGTCCTGGTGAAGTAGTGGAAGTGTGCACTCAGCTCTTGATTAAGACATCAGTGAGCTGTTTAGTTTTGTGGCAGTGTTGGTCTGTGTCTGTGTGTTGGTCTAGTGGCTACAAACGGATGGAGCCAGTCTCTTGAGATTACAACATCACCACAACTGAGATCTTTAACTAAACCAACATCAGGAGATCGTGTGTCCTGAGCTCACCACAGTGTACACAGCTCACTCCAGTTACCAATACATCCAGTCTGTGACTTCAGAACTGGATTAAATTAAGAGACATGGAGATTTTATCTTCAGGATTTTGATTCATCACTTGCACATTCCCAGTCTCTGAGTCCTGGCAGAATTCATGTTTGTTAACGTCTTACACCAAGCATTTCATATGCAACTAAAAGACAAATTGCTTTTCTTTTCTTTTGGTTTTCCCCTTTCCTGTGTGCAGTGATTCACATACAGACTTGGCTTTACACCAGATGCTCTTCCTCATGCAACCCTCTCCATTTAGCCCGGACTGGGACAAGCATAAAGAATATACTGTGATCCCTTGTAGCTAGTTTTAGTCTTACAGTGCTGCATTTGCACTGGACCTAAAACAGCTTTATGTGTTAAAGGTATGATAAGCAGCATGCAGTCATACTTGTTTGAAAACGGTACTGCAGTCTAAATCAAAACAATGGTGTCTTTTCTGATTGGATTATCGGCGATGCAGTTGTAGAACCAAAACAAAAAATGTAAACAAAAATAACCTGGGCATTAGATAAAATATACTGTCAATTGTTATTAACTCAACTGTATCATTGTTATCAGCATAACTAATATTTGATTTTAACATGTTTATCTCCTATCTTGGCACACATGCAGGTAAATTTTATGAAATATGAAAAACAATACTGCTCATATCACCTTTAAGGCTGAGAGTCACCATCAAAAGATAGACGTCTTCCTTAGTCAGCACAAAAAGTGTCCTCAGACACACCGAAGCGACTCAGACCTACTACTGAGCAGCGCTTCTGTAAATAAACCTCTGCAAATTTTTCCCTCAAGTATTTATCAATGAATAATAATCATATGCGCTACATTAAACATTTTATTACAGTAATGAATAAACAGACTGGATTGCGGTTTGCTCCAGAGTGAGGCTGTTATGTTTATATCTGCACAAGGCTACAAGCTAAGGTAAGATAACTGTAGCACACTAGCATCACAAATGTGTCCCACCCTTTATACTTGACAGTCCACTCACAAGGGGGTCTCAAGCCAGTGTACTCTTTGTGCCCATGGCCACATAAATATCCAGCTAAAAACCTATCCCAGTGGAAATCGATGGTGGCAAATGAGTGGCTGTGGTATATATTTCCCATATGCATCAAACACCAATGCCAGTAATACAAAAAATATAATTCCTATTATTACAAAGTCAGTCCATTATGACAAATTAATTGATTAAAGCAATTAATTAGACCAAATGTGGCTCATGACTCCATCTGGTGGTTTGAAGTGAAATATAATGCATCTGGTGTGGCCTTTTCCAATAAATCTATAACAGCACTGTGAATGTAAACATGGTATCTCTTCTGTGTAAAATCTGCACAGCTGAAAACCCAATTTTCTCCCCCAAATCCTACCATGCCCCACTTTTTACACACTCCTCACTAATAATGAGCTGTATAGATTGCACACAGAAGCCCCCTTCAGTGCACCACCAACGCCGGCGGCCGCCCCTTCTGGTGTCATGTTGTCAGCCGAGGAGACGAGACAAAGGCCGTGTCCCCCTCCAGTGAGCAGCACGCCCCTCACTACACTGGGAGCCGCAACAATGAGAAGTGTCAGCCAGTGCTTCATAATACACTCAAACACACTCAGACAAGGGGCTGCTAGCTTCTTCTCTGCACTGCAACACGCCCAGTCATCATCAGCTAACTGGTTATAAAGCTGGACCCAACCTCTCCTCCAACAGTGGCCCATTACTAAGCCAGCTTTGCCATATAGTCAATATTAAATGGGCGTGTACCTCTTCTACCCCCCCTCCTCCCTGTCCTCTGCCTTTCAGTCTCTGCACCAGCCTGCAACATGAACACTGGAGCCCTGTATAGAGTCTGTAAAGGTTTCAATTGAAAAGGGTTTAGATTTTGCATAGGACAAGCACACACAGTTATATACAAAAAGCTATGAGAGATGGCTAGCATTAGACCAGCAGTGTTGTCAAAATGTTTTCAAAGGGAACTGACCATGTAAGAAAAACAATATCCCCCGTATTAGCAAATACAGCTGAATACAAATTAAAACAAATTTGTATTCCCATGCCAAGTTCCCGTAAACAGCCACCATTGCATTGCTGTCAATTCTGCAGAAATATTGCTCCACTGATGGTAATAGGGGCGAGCCGGTATTTCACATTTACGCATCAACATCACGTTTCAACAAAGAAAGATGCAGGACACCTTTAAGAAAACGCCTTATCTTTCTGCACTGGCTGTCACTATGGAAGCCAGGCATGCCGTTTCATGTGCCATTGTGCGGATTTTTTTTCTCCCCTTCCTGCAGCAGTCCCACAATGCAACAGAACCTATATACAGTACATCCTTGTCAGCAGCGCTGTAGCCTACATTTGTGCAGCCTCATGCTGGGATTATTATGCATCAAAGTTTCCTAAAAGCTAACGAGGCGTGAATAATACCCGTGTACTCACAGTGATCTTTGGGATGTTCTTTTTTCCTTGATAAGACATGTTTTAGTCCGGTACCAGAGCCCAAACCGAGATTATTTTTTCCCCTGCGTCTGGATGATGCTGCAAAGGATGGAAGCTTCGCCCGTCTGTCGCTGCGATGGAAAGTGTGGTGGAAACACAGCTAAAGCAGAGTCTACGGTCCAGGCGCACGGCCCCTCCCTCAAGCACCGACTCAATAAAACAAAAAAACCTGAGTGGGAGTGTTTCCACTAGAGGGCGCGGCTGGTGCAGTCTGCTGCCAGCATCCAGTTGTCTGCATTTCTAAACCGTCACACATATTTCTTTAGGAATCCATGACAAATGAGATGCTATTTAGATTTAGGTGTTTTTGAAGTTTGTAGCTTAAAAATAACAGTAATAGCTTTAGAAAAAGGTAAAAGTTTGTCTACTGATCCGTGGGGTGATTTTAGGATTACAGATTTAGGGGTGCTGCTGATCCTTGTAAATGATGAAAAGTCACCAAAAGAAGCAATGACACTGCATGAAGTTTGGATTATGGATGCTACTAGAAATGTGCGTCCCTAATCAAATATACAAAGGTACAGAGAGAGCAAAACCAACATTTTATGGCAAAGTATATTATTCAACCTTATGTATTCTTGTGCATTAAGTAAGTAAGTAATTTAAGAATATTGTATCATATACTGGGAAATTACACAGCCACTGGGTCCCATTCAGGGGTGCTAGAACTTAACTTAGGGGTGCTATAGGGGTGCTATTTTTTGCTCCCCTAAAAATAGTCTGGTAAATTGTAGGTATAGTTTGACGTTCACAGATATAAAACACAATAGCATGTTGTCATTGGCTAATTTAATCTTGTATCCTACAATTCCCACTGTTACATGTGTACTATAGAGTATTAATGTAAGTATGGCATACAGAGGTTTTTGTGTGGCCAGTCATAGAAAATGTGCATAACTGTGATTACAATACAAGTCTACAGAATTATATTTATCAGTTTATGTCCTTTCTGTAGCAATACACAGCCAAGAAATAGTGGATTTAATACAAGTAAAACCAAGCATTGCTGATATTAAAGACTATTTTTGAGACAAAATAGCTAAATACAACTGGCTCAAATTAAGTATGCGTAAAGTAGTGTTAGTGCCTACAAGGCTGTTTAATGACACAGCATCATAATAAATAATAAAATAAAATTAAAAAAATCACCATCTAACCAACTAAAAACATTCATCAAAGATACAAAGCTACAGTATCATAAAATGCAGTTGTAGGATACATTTTATGCAGCAGCAGCAGGGCCAATAGAGAAGAGCAGCTGTCACACCCCCGGACTGTCCCGGCCTCACCCAGACATGTGGCTCTATTGTCTGGAGTGGGCCATCCCCTGAGTGGCTGCCCCTCCACTTCCTCCTCTTCACTAATGCACCCTAATGAGAGTCTGGGACGGTCAAACACACGCTGAGTGGATCAGGGAGTGGCCCTGTCCATGTAATACCTTTTTAAATAAGGTTTTATCCATTACATGCTGTATTGATATAGATAATTTCACTAAATAATGAACATACAGCACTGCACAGTTTTTGATATGTTTTTGTTATTCTTAATGGGTTCAGAAGAATTAATATTACATTAGTAATGTTGCTTTATAGCTTCACATGAGGCCAGAAAATCATTATTTAAAGGTGCCATAGTATGCTTTTTTCAGGCTTTTTGAAATAGTTTTGGACACCTTTGCATAAGTATTTCATGTTATAACCAGTACAGTATTTAGTTTATTTTTGTCTCATAATGTTTATTAAGGTTTTAAAACATGCAATGCTATTCTAGACATGGCCAAGATTGGCTTAAAAAGATAAATAAAAGCATAATAGATCCCTTTTAACTACTCATGACTGAGCTCTTGCAAACGGCTTCAGCAAACAACATTATAACATGGTCGCAAGCTCAAAAAAGTTAGCAGAATAGGGGACCAGCTAGAAGTCAACTTAAGAAGAAAATACAAATATTTTCTCTTACATTCAATTATTTTTTGTCTTCAGTGTAGAGTTTTTTTACTTGTTTGGTCCAACCACAAAGTGTCACAAGCCAGCATACTCTTTGTGCCAGTCCTAAGCCAGGATAAATGGAAAAATTTGAAATGAAAGGCATCTGCCGTAAAACCTAGATGCCAACTCATTATCAAAATCACGTCACATTTTTCTTTATATGTTGAAACGTGAAAACATTTGCTCGATACAGATACAGATATATGGTGTTTATACAGACTTAGGTGAGTAGACACAGCCTTGCACTATATGAGACTACAGAGCTGGTCATTACCTCAGCATCCACAGTGTTACAGACTGCACCAACACTTCACTCCCTTCAGCATCAGGGCATGTACCACGGCCTCAGACAGAGACAGAGAGGGACAGACAGATCAGGGACGCAGAAAGTATCCCATCAAAGCTGCACCAGAAAACTTAACCCACTGAACTACAAGACCCGCTCTCCAGTTATTATGTATCTACTCTGTCACTTTGGTAACTGCTTTCATTCAGTATCATCTTTTTGTTTGGCTTTTCTCCCTCTCCATTAAGGCTTGGGACTATCACAAAGCAAACACTGGCTTGTGTCCCGCTGTGGCTGGAATGAAATAAAAATGGATTTTTTTTTTATTAAAACACCCTCTCAATACACTATTCACTATACCCATATATTGGACGTATGTATCTAGCATAAACATTTCTAGCATCATAAAATAATTTTGTAGCATCATCTTTTTTTTCTCTCCTTTTGGTTTCCAGGGTTGCAACAGCAAATCATCTGCCCTGTGATGTGCAGTGATTTTCATATTGATTTGGCAAAGGCTTTATGCCAGATGCCCTTTCTGATGTAACCTTCTCCATTTATCCAGGCTCAGGACTGGCACAAACAGTATACTGGCTTGTTACCCTTTGTGGCTGGATTTACTTTCTTTATTTTGTTTGGTCATTTGCTAATTAAAGGGGCTATATTATGCTAAATTGACTTTTCCGAGCTTTCTGTCATGTTTAAAAGCTGTTCTCTCATCAAAAACATACCTGGAGTTGTGTTTTGTTATATCCACGCCTGTTTAAGTAATCCTGTATTCTCCGGCACTGAGTTTCTGAGGCCTCAAAATGCTCTGCCCACAAACCTCCTCCTCCCACAAGCCCAAGCCCACTCCAGGAAGCACTGACCAATTAACAAGCCCTCTACATCCAGTCTGCTCTCATTCATTTATCAAAAAACGGTGTACAGCTTCCTTTTTTTCCACTGATTCCTCACAGCTATTTTTTATTTTGTAGTAAAATGACATTATAAAAAATAAAAAGCTCTGTTTCTATCTTTATGTTCACAAGCGTAACGTAACAGCTGCACTCTGCTGCCCTCTGCTGGTCTCTCCACCTGTTTCTATATGGCACCGGTAGAATACTTATTAAAAACAGCTTATTTTTGTCACATAATGTTTTAAAAGTTTGTAAAACATGCAATGCTGCTCTAAAGGTGACCAAGATTGGTTTAAAAATATAAATAAAAGCATAATATATTCCCATTACCTACTCATGTGGCTTTTTTACCACTGAATAAATTTACTAAATACAGTAAGTGCTTCATGAAACACATTGAGTGTTTCCCTGTAACTTCATCCATAACTATAAGGGTTGCTTTGCATAAGAAAGGCCCTGCATTAGTAAATTAAATTACTATTCTCAGACTCTATTGTCAGGCTGCCTGTATGACACAGCATAAATCACCTCCTCCTTTCTGCTGAGTCATTAGAGTCTCTTGAGACGCAATATTGCAGTTCAAAAGCCGGCCACAAGGTGCAAAACTGGCAGCGTGCCACAACACTAGACACAGTTCATTCAGGAGGCGATGTCAAGTCTGCACTACGCCAGCTGTTGGGAGCAGTTACAGAGACAGAAGCAGTGTATTGAGGAATTGAAAGTATGAGATAAATGGGAATAACTTGAATGTGTAGACCCCAGACTTCGAAGCTAACTTCCTCTGACCTGGAAGTAACTCATCAGCTGAGGAGTCATCAGTGCATGAGAGACAAAGACAGAAAATGGCAAAAGAAACACACACAAGTTAGTAAAGTGGACTTCTACTGGGTCTATAAAGCAGTTATGGGTTAAGTGTGTGAGTAGTTTAGTGTTTTTCCTGGACCGGGTGCCTCTTTTAAAGGGGCCATATTCTTTCTTTTTTTTTTTTTTTTTTTAGGCTTTTTGAAATAGTTTTGGACACCATGCATTAGTATTTCATGTTTTATGACTTAAAATAATATATATGTATGAAAAATGTCTTCTTTTGGGGAGCTGATACTTTAACTTTGCTGAGAATGCTTGGATTAGGTGTCTGTCGCCTCCTGCTGGAAATCATTAGAGCATAAAATGGCTTTTTAGCATGGCTGTTAGCAACATGATGCTAACAGATAGATAAATGAGCTGACTGCTTCGTAGTGATGGCAATTTAAGCGCTGAAATTAGACCTGAACTATGATACTATAGATGAGCTAATGGACTTAATGTAACAGTCCTAGACACATTTTGCCTGTCCATCCCAGGAGAGGATCTCTCCTTCAGTGTGGTCTCCGTAAGGTTTCTTCTTTTTTCTCTCCACAGATGGGTTTTTTAGGAGTTTTTCCCTTACCAAGAGGGAGGGTCTAAGTCTGTTTAGTGCAGTTATTGTTTGTGTTGATTGTGTGTTATATCTGATTTTGTGTTTATGTTTGATTAACTGTTGTTGTGATAGTGGGCTATATAAATAAAATTGAATTGAACTAAAATGAAATTATCAGAATGGGTCCAGTGATGGCGTATGGGCTTTAGAAACATGGAGGAGCACTTCCTGGTTTCATGTGTCTATGTACAGCAGTGTTTTCAGCTCCAGAGAAGGGCAGTGGCTCAGCAAATGGGAGTGCTCATACAAGCGTAAATGAAACACAATACTACTCCAAGTATGTTTTTGATGTGCAAACAACATTATGACATGGTTAAAAGCTCAAAAAAGTCAATTTAATAGAGGACCTTTAGTTGCTTGAAGACAGAGAAGCCACCAGAAACACAAAATAGCTCCCCTTTTGGCACGTACGGTATTTGCTCTTGTAAGTTCTACAGACTTGAGAGTACAAGATGGAAATGAAAGAATACAACTTATGTAAAGTGGCTTGATATATTTATTAATTCAATCCTGGTACTGCAAACACTATTACCAATGACCAAGAGAGAAAATAGCAATTTCTCCACAGAACTTGCCTTCTGGATGCTTTTATCAATAATTCATATGACAATAGCCTACACAGTGTTCTCTGTAAATATGCATTCGTGTTTACCCATGCAAAGCTTCTAGTATTTTGCAGACTGAAGATGCTATGCTGCAAAAAAGGTTGTACCAAATAAAATGTAAAATCTGTTAAGTCTTCAGCAATAAAACAAGGAAGAGAAGCTTAGTTCTGCTCTGTCAATTTTTGTTTCCAGTGACTCTTTCCATTCACACTAAACCTTATTTCAGTTACTTTTATATTATATTCTTTAAACAAAAACTTCACAACCATAATCAAGAAAGACAAGGGCCAGGTTGAATCACTAACCTAAATGACACTTTACATTGTACATTTAGTTTATAATGCAAAAAGGGAGGTTATGATCAATGCAATTTGGTTAAAAAGAAAGTAAAAGGCAACCTTAAGTGGTCAAAAGTTCAGCGCCCCTACCTTTTGTTCTCCCAGATACTGCAGCACTTCTTTATCGCGTCTGCTCCTGGTCTCCACACTTCGCTCCAGAGCTTTTTCCAAACCTCGCTCCAGACCTCTCTCCGCGCGTTTTTTCTCCAGACCTCTCTCCGCGCGTCTCTCCAAACCGGGGGAACTCCAGGCGTCACTGCCGGCCGGGCTCCGTGCCTTCTGCCCAGTCTCCCTCCTGACAGACCTCGGGGTGCTCTGGCCGACGCTCAGTGCGTCAAAGTCAATGCTTTTGCCGTCAAACGCATCCTGGACGCTGCAGAACAAGCCGCCGTATTTCTGCCGCGGCACCTGGTCAGCGGTGCCCGGTCTGGCCAGGTACACGGGCAGGTCATTTTCATCCGCTATGTCTCTGTTTTCTCTGCGCTCTGCTGCCATCGTGCACCCTGCTGCGCGAGAGACTGGGAGACGGTGAACAACAGAGCTGGAGACTGCGCGCATGTAAGAGCGTGTGCGCACAGACAGACAGTGAGGTGGCACTGTCCTGTTGCTCTAAAACATATTCAATAAAAATATTTGCCATGTAGCTTTCAGGGTTTGAATTATTGAATTAAAGAACCCAATGGAACAGTTTTTCTTCGTTTTTTCCTCCAAGTCTTATTCTGGCATTTCAGAAGCTAACCATAATTAGCAGAAGTGGCTAGTTTGTATAAGTTTTGGCACACACGATTACATGTAAAATTGCTTCCGGGTTGTTTGTGAGACAGGTGAAATTTGAGCCAATTAGAAGTGAGAAAGGAGCTGTCCTTTCAGCACCACTTATGAGTAAACAGGTGCATCAACAAATTAAATAAAGTGAAGAAGTTAGCATGAATACATTCTTATAGTTACGTTAAGATGTCTAGTTAAACTGTTACTTACAGTTGAAAGAAGTTTACATACACTGTAGACAAAGACATGTAACTTTTTTTCCTTACTGTCACATTAAGTCAGACTAAACTTCTCATGTTTCAGGTCAGTTAGAATTACCAGAATTATTTCTATTAAATATCAAAATAATGAGATTTTTTGTTACTTTCTTCAAAGTCAGAAGTTGACATACACCTTTGCCTTTGAACAATTTGCGAAAACCCAGATGAAGATGTTATGCTCTGAAAGCTTCTGATAGGCTAACTGACAATCACTGAGTAAGCAGGATGCACACCTGTGGATGTTTTATAAGGCACACCTCAAACACGCCGCTTCTTTGTGTGACATACATCAAACATGAGAAAATCAAAAGATGTCAGGGAGAGAACTGTAGACCTCCACAAGCCTGGTTCATCTTTGGAAACTGTTTCCAGAAGCCTGAATGTGCCACATTCATCAAACAATTATACACAAGTATAAACAACACAGGAATGTCCAGCCATCACACCGCTCAGGAAGGAGACCGGTTCTGTGTATCAGAGATGAACAAGCTTTGATGCAAAATGTGCAGATCAACCCCAGAACAAAACCAAAGACCTAGGGAAAATACTGGCTGAAGATGGTAAGAAAGTGTCATTATCCACAGTAAAACTAGTCCTGTACTGACATGGGCTGAAAGACCACTCAGCGAGGAAGAAGCTTTTACTCCAAAACAAACATAAGAAAGCCAGATTACAGTTTGGATATCCTCACAGGGACAAAGACCTCCAATTTTGAAAAAATAATGGTTTGAGTTTTTTATACAGATGTTAACTTCTATGTATGTGTGACCCCCACAATGAAATATTTTTGTAGGCCATCTTAAAATTTAAAATGAAACTTTAAATAAGTAGCTTACATTGCTGGTCCAATCAGAGCTAATTAATTACACTTTTGAGGTGACCATGCTTTTTGTTGCAACTTTGAATAAGTCCATCTACCACTTCACAGTCACTGGCGTTGCCTCTGCACTAAAGTGGTCAAAGTTTACTCGTTTGCTTATCCTGGCCTTCCCTTAGTGACACCCTGACGAGTACTGAGGTTTGCACAAATGAGACAAGATGGAGTCAGCATCCAGAAAGAGACACATGCAGTTTGCTGAGTCAAAGTGACAACACTGAGACAACAGTCAACACCTCGTCATCTGTCGGTGCCGTTTGTGACGTGACCAGATAATGTCATACTTACTGGGACAAGTATGAGAGAACAGATTATCTGAGTGGTTTTTGGATCTGTAGTCAACTTTGGTAGCATGATTAACATTCTTCGGTCATCTCTTCGCCTCTCTCACTGGGTTTACTTTTGCTTATATTATTTTCATGACTGTTGTTTCTATTATTGCTTTAAAACTTCTCAAAACCTTTCCTTTCTGGGTCTTTACAGTAAAAGCATCTGGCTCCAAGTGTGCAGTGATTTAAAAATTGATTTGGCACAAGTTTACAACTTTTGTGGCTGGATTCCTTTGCTTTGAAACTATGAAGACGTAAATAAATTGTCTGGGCTCTACACTGGGAGACTGGGTCCTTTTTAAGGTCTAATAAAATATAAAAATCTAGCTGTAAATACAAGTTATTAAATCTGTCAGCTACTGTTAAACAGAACAAGCTAAATGCATTGTCAAAACTACATTTGAAATAAAGGAAAGGTAAGATAGACTTGTTTGTCCCTATAGGAAAACTGGTTTTGACCCATGTTTCAGTGTTGGTGCAGTCTGTCAAGAGCAGAGCAGGGGGCTTGTTGATTGTGCATGTTTTAGGTTGGATACTTTGATGCACAATGCACTTAGCTAAGTCAAAAAAATGTTTTCAGAAATACACAAAAAAACTGTTCAAATATCAAGCAGTTCTTTCAACTTAGCATATTTCACTGTATGTTAATTTTTGTCATTCATTTTGTTGAGTAAATACAGTATGAATGACAGGAATTATTACTCCTTGCAGACTTAGCGACACATGTCTAAAGCTGGGATTTAAAATTCAGGGCTGAACATGATGAGGTACTTTATTCTGAAAAAGAGGCTTAGCCAAAATTTTAAGCCGCACCAGAGTAAAATATGATAAGTGGCTTTATTTCATTCCTTGGCTTAATATCACTGCTGCCATTTCTGTGGTGCTGTTGGCATCAAAGTTACAAGTCTGACATCTCAGCGTAAATTTCACCATTATACTTTGTGGAAATGCCAGAAGCTTTCAGCAGTTTCTTGTCCTGGACTCTCAAACTTTTCAAGCCCAGCACCACCTGAGAAGAAGGCCTAAGCCAGGATTAATTCGGAAATAAACCAGGTCTAAGCCAAAGCTAAACCAGGTCTATGACAAGACTGATTTAGAAGGACTAAACCAGGACCAAACCAGGTCTAAGCCAGGACTAATTTATGACTAACTCAGAACCAAACCAGGTCTAAGTCAGGATTATTCCAGGACTAAACAATTTCTAAACCAGTACTAATCCAGGACTAAACCAGGTCTAAGACAGGACTAATTTAGGACCAAACCAGTTCCAAAGCAGCACATAACCAGGTCTAAACCGAAGCTAACTTGTGCCTAAACCAGGACTAAAACTGTCTCTACATTAAACTAAATCAGAACTGACTCCTGTGTACTGCCACTGGTTCCCGTACCGCAGTTTGAGAACCACTGGCATAGTATGTTCAGGTTTAAATAGCTCATATTCAGTAGCTGCAGCATGAAGAGAGAAACAGAGATGACACAGTTTTGTATTTTAGTCAAAGGTCTGCAGACAGAGGCCACAGTGTTCAGAGGAGAGTTAAATATTTTGTGAGAGAACAAGGACAGTATTTGTACGTTTATGATGATGTCTGTCTGAAGCTGTGCCTCGTTACTTTGGTCTGGACACAGCAGACGGCCTGGGAGGACAGGGAGACACTGACAAACACTGTTCAAATCAAATATGCCATGTCATTATAACTGGAAAAAAAAAAAAAAAAAACACTGATATTTTTATTACAGCAATTTTAAAGATACTATATTAAAAAAACATTATATTTGTCTACAATCCTGCCTGACACCAAACAGAATACACATGATGCCCTTCCTGATCCAACCCTCTCAATTTTATCAGGCTTGGGCATGGCACAAGGTGTACACTGGCTTGGATTAGATTAGACACACACCAGTGGTTCTCAAACTGTGGTACGGGTACCCTAGGTTGTATGTAGATTATTGTCTGGTGCATCTTTGCAGTTCTGTTTAATTTAGAGACAGGTTTAGTCCTGCTCTGGTGGGGCTTAAACCTGAAGTGTACACCACTTCTTAGTCTTGGTTTAGTCCAGGTTTAGACCTGGTTTAGACCTGCTTTAGACCTGGCTGGTTTAGTCTTGGTTTAGTCCTGTTTTAGACCTGGTTTAATCCTTGTTTAGACCTTATTTAGCTCTGGTTTAGTCCTGGTTTAGACCTAGTTTAATCTTGGTTTAGACCTGGTTTGAACCTGGTTTAATCCGTGTTTAGTTTAGTCCTGGTGAGTCTGGTGTTGAACCTGGTTTAGTCCTTGTTTAGCCCTGCTTTAGTTTAGTTCTGTTTAGTCTGAGTTTAGACTTGGCTTAACCCTGGTTTAGTCTTGTTCACTCTGGGTTTAAATTTGGTTTAGTCCTGTTTACCCCTGGTTTAGCCCTGGTTTATTCCTGTTTAGTTTTGTTTAGTCCTGGTTTAGACCTGGTTTAGATGTGGTTTAGTCCAGGTCTTAGTCCTGGTATTGTGTCTGTTTTGTCCTTACTCAGTAAGGCCTTTCTCTGTTAGTTTGGCTGTTTTTTGTCCATTAAAGATGGCACTTGGAAAGCCCAGTGTTGTGGTTTGAGAATTACTGACATACACTATTAAAATGAAACATAACTCAAAAAATTGCAAGCCACATTTAAATACAGTATTTCTAATGATAAGTATAATTCTGACACAGCTTTAATACTATTTTTGTTCATAATCTTTAAAAGCTTTACCAAACACATCATCAAACATAATATTATGGCATTACAGCGAGGACAGCAGACAAATCCTACATCTCACTATTAAATATGAATGTGATCTATGGCAGACAGTAAACTAAACATCCCTAAATGTCTTGTTAATGTTTATCTGTGTCTCCTCTGTCCACTCAGGCGAGACGGGACGGCCCAGTCGAGACAGAGACTTCTACTGCAGTGACTTAAAACCCCGTTGTCTGCATGGCTTTGGCAGAAAAAGCCTCTTGGCGAATAGGAGCCTTGAAGAAGTGGGTAAGTGGGCCACATTTCCACAGCGAGGGTTAATTTAGACAGAGAGGAAAGGCAGAGGGACTGATGATTTAATTTGGTTAGACAGGCTTTTAAAACAGTGTCAGGTTATACTTAGACGAGTATTTCTTGCTTATGATATTTTAATAGAAGTTACATCTGCTAGCATTACACTAACTCCCAGTACGATACAATTAATTAAATGGTTCCTTGAGGTGACTTTTATTATTTTTTTCTTGCAAAGTTATAATTATTACTACTTTAGTAAGAAAAAAACTCACAGGCCACCCATATGGAATGTGTAATTATTTTAGCTATATATTTATTTTTATCCATTAAAGGGGCTATATTATCGTTATATTTATGTATTTTTTTATATATTTTTATCTTGGTCAC
Organism: Bostrychus sinensis; assembly: GCA_020698575.1. Taxonomy (NCBI): domain Eukaryota; kingdom Metazoa; phylum Chordata; class Actinopteri; order Gobiiformes; family Eleotridae; genus Bostrychus; species Bostrychus sinensis. The sequence goes on along the minus strand of CM036244.1, from coordinate 11,677,584 downwards.
CTCTAGGTCAGCACTGCACGTTTACAACCTTTAAAAACATTATGTGACTAAAAGAAAGCGTTTCCAATATTTACTTTACTACTGCAATAAAAACAATAAAAAAATAGGAGAAGAGACCAGCAGAGGGCAGCAGAGTGCAGCTCTGTTGTGGTCTTTTGAACATAAACATAGAAAAAGAGCTGTTTATTTTCTTAAATATTTTGAATAATGCCATTTTCCTGCAAAAATTAAAAACAGCTGTCAGTGAAAAACAGAGGTGTACGTCATTTTTGGATGAATGAATGAGAGCAGGATGTAGAGGGCTTTTTGATTGGTCAGTGCTTCCTGAAGAGGGCGGGGGTCCATGAGAGAGGGGGAGATTCCTGGAACCGAGCATTTTAAGGGCTCATTAACAGCGCTAGAGAATACAGGATTACTCAAACAAACAAAGCACAACTCCAGGTATGTTTTTGATGAGGAAAAACATTGTTATTATTTTATTATTGCATATTATAGCCCCTTTAACAAAGCGTCTCAAGCCAGTATATTCTTTGTGCCAGTCCTAAGTGTGAGATAAACAGAGGAGTGTTTTGCATCAGAAAGAGCATCCAGTGTAAAAACCTATTCTAAATCAGTTTGCAAATCAAAACTCCTCCTTCGACATTCACAGCTCTACAAAACATCTACGTTTAATGTTATGGAAATGATTTGTTGTCATCACTCTGACATAAACCCTGAGTCACTTATTAAATTGAGCTCTGTAATGTAATGAGAGCTGAAGTTGTCCCTGCAGCAGAACAGAGGCTGCAGCTGCATCCGGAGGAGTCAGCCCTGGACCAGCTGCTGCTCAAACAAGGTTATCCTCTGAGGAAGCTCGGTCAGACATTTCAATGCTTTCCCTGTAGAACCACTAGCTCCATAAAAACTACTAATACTGGATACTGCATGTCAAAATGAATCACGTTGGGCGGGTTTTAGCTCAGTTTGTTCTGTCAGGCTTTTGCTGAACTCAGAACAACCTGCAGATATAACAGTTTTTGTGCACTGGAAGCTGTTTTGCAAGTGTCAAAAATGTCATCAAAGTGAGAGTATGCAATTTCACTTTTCTTTAAAGCGAGGGAAAAGTATATTGTAATGTAAATAGAGTACAGCAGCGTTTCCCAACCAGGGGTACAGGGACCCCTAGGGGTACGTGAGCACTTTGTAGGGGGTGCTTGGAGTTATTTCATAATTTATTTCTAAGATGATAAGAAAATATTTGAAAGCTTTTTACACGGAACTATTGAAGTGTATGACAGACAACCTCAAGCGTCTCACTGACTCTCACTGAAAAACTGCAAAAAATATTATTTGTATATTGTATTTTTTTTAGGTAAAAAAGCTTGTTTCAAAGAAGAATTATTCAACAGATTTGATATATTGTTTTGTTTATTATTTGTTATTATTTATTTTATGTTTAATTTGAACATTAACAAATTGTAAAATAAGTAAATGTAATAAAAGTGTATATTAAATTTTATTTTATATTTTATATTTTTATTGTAAAGGTAGGCAGAATATTTTTTATTAGATTTTTAGAGAATTTACAAAATTTAAACAAAATGTCTTTATTCTAATAAAAACTGATTTTTATGTGATCATTTTTTTAAAAGTATTGTGTAAAGGTGTATTTATGGTATAACAAAAAGCCCAGGGGGTACATAAGACAAAAAAGGTCTGGAACCAGTACAGTGTTTTATAGAAGTTTGAAGAGTGCTTTAATAAATACAGAATTGTATTTATTTTTTTTATCTATGGTATAAAAATGTAGAAAAAGTCAGCAAACAGCCAAGGACAAAATTATAAGGTTGGTGTGGATCCAGAGCACTGTTTAGATCCAGGAGTGTTTTGAGGGATTCTGTATCATTTTGAGATACTTCATGCACTAAAAGAACTAGTTTTAGTAGGTTCTTTACCATTGTGAGATAAAAGGGATTTAGAACATTTACCCCTGAACTAGACAATCTTCGAATTTGAGTCCAAGTCTGGTCACTATAGGGTGTCCAGATGCCCCTATTTAACCGGGACAGTCCCAGTTTTAGGCTCCTTGTCCCATGTGCCGAGACATATCTGAAAACACTCATATGTCCCAGTTGTCCCCATTTTAACAAAAAACACAAACTTTTGTCTAAAGAGTTTTGTCTCTAAAATGATTTAAGTCAGTTTTTTATATCAACAAATTGCCATTAAAATTTTAAATTTAAGCCCTAGTGTCATGTACTTTGAATTACATGACAGAAGATTGTGTGGATTTTGGAAACTTTTTCTGTAACTTGGTGAGTTTATGTGCACCATGATTAGTGAAAAAAATATATGTCTAAAAATCTGGTCACCCTAACTTTATCTTAACTATTGCAGGATAGGACCAGTGCCTTGGAAGAGGTCAATGTTTTTCAGGTGCTTCTGTTTTAATTTTTCTTATCTTATTTTTTGTAATTTTTGTACAGCTATACACTTTTCTTTGTCCATACATAGCCTTTCTGAAAAACATAATTAAGACTTTGGCACAGTACTGTAGATAGAATAGTACAATATAAAATATACAATTTAATTAATAATTTAAAAGAATAGTCCAAATTTTAATGTCTAGTTACACAAAGATCCAGCCAAAAAGAGTTTTACTAATTGCAGGAAATGTAGCTGTTGCTGGGAGAGACTGATAAAGAAAAAAATGGGTAGTGTACCTTTAAGGATTATGCTTTGTGAAAATGCTGCATTGGCTATAAAAGTGGGAGATTTAGCATATTAACTGGATACTGCAGATTAACTTCTGTATTTCATCCATATTGGTTTTAGATAAAGAGGAGAGCAGCCAGTGCAGTGTTCGAGGTTTGAGGTTGACCTTTGTGTGGGCGCTGAAAAGGGGACACACATCTTTTCTGACAGACAGGATTTGGCATTTAGGGAGCACTAAATAAAACCACCACCACTCCACTTCTGTTTGGGTTTTGGCAGTGATGGGCAGCTAAAGTGAAAAGACAGACTGTTGTCCTGGACTGAGTTTGCTCTATTTGCTTAATACAAGTATAGTTTTACAGTCAGCTAAAGTACTGTTGACATTTTATATTGACGAGCCCGAACCACAGTAACCTCATCATTCAGGAGGTTATAATGTCTATTGATTATGGAGGGACACAGGATAATTAGCCACTAGAGATTGTAAAACCTATTTCCTTCTGTCCGAGTAAATGACGAGATAATTTAGCAGGATAAAAATAGACACCAGAAGTGGAGCTGGTTTGCAAACAAAAGCAATGTAACCATGTGATATAAGTATATATCAGTCATTCCCAACCATTTTTCTAAGTGACCCCTATTTTATCTGTTGATATGTTGATGGCCCCCACCCTTCGCCTTCCTGACCCAAATAATTAGGAAAAATTAGGTCATTTATTGGGTAAATTTCACTGCATAACAAAAACATCACAGATTCTATTTTCAACCATTTCTAAACACTTTTTTTTTTTTTTTGTGATCATGCATTAGCCAGTCTTCCTTGCATTATCATTCAGCCCTAGCTTGAACCTGTTTTCCAAGAGGCCCTTGCGAACCACTGTGAAGCTTTGGCGACCCCTAGCGGGGGTTCCGAACCCCTGGTTGGGAATCATTGATTATTATTTGGAGGTGAGAAGAAGTGCAAGTGTGATGCAGTTTACTATGCAATCAATAAAATGTTGGCCAAAATGTGTAAACTTTAAACCAAATGGCATAATTTACTTTTACATATTAATATTTAGACACATAATGAACAAACATGAAGTGTATTGTTGTCCAACTATTGATAGAAGTGTAATGTTAAGACGAGTCAATGGGGACTGAAAAGAGATTTAAAGCAAAACGTATGACTCCGAAAACAAGTTAAAACATTCAAGAACCAATAAGGACTCTGCTGATTGTACATCCAAAGTCAAAAAATGGTGCTCAACAAGGGCTGAGGCCTGTCACAGCTACTTTGGGCATGAGATGGAGTGCATCCATTCTTCTATTCACTTCTGGGGGAAAACACCTAGAAACATACAGCATGATGACAGAGAAATTATATTGACTGTTTACTGTATATTGACTTTAGGCTACTTTGTGTAGCGGTAAATAACTGGATTACTAATACGTATATGTAGACAACAGCTGTCCCACTGAAGTAGGAGAGAACATGTGGACTCCATAAAGAAAACAAACAAACAAACAAGCAAACAAACAAACCCATAACCATCTTGTTTTTAAGGCAGGGATTGTTACGACGTGTTGTGTGCAGTTCTGTGCTGCTGCTGGCGCTCTCCTCTCTTTGCAGGCTCTAGCCAATTAAACCTTTGACTGACCTGTTAGAGATGCACCTGGATGTACACACAGTACACTTAATCAGAACAAGTATTTGCTACTACATTTATAGTTGCTACTACTACTATTACTGCTGCTACTACTTCTAAAGCACAAAAACACTAAAAGAAGACAGCCATTGTATGCTCAAAGGTTATGAATCTTTATTTATATACCAGCATAACTCATTTTTAATAATCTAGATGACTGTAGATGGATTCAGTTCTTGTTGGAAGACAGACAGGGGTAAAGTAAAAAAAAAAAAAACATTGTGTAAAATAATCAAAATATACATCAAATGGCCATTTAAATGAGCATACAAACAGACAAACAGGTGTAGGAGGGGAAAGTGCATTTAAGGCAACTGCTAGTGGCTGAGTTTGCACAAAAGTAGTCTCAAAGTCTTTCTATTGTAGTGGGTTAAGTGGGTCTTATAGACAGGTGGCCTTGTTAGACCGATGTAGTGAGGTCTAAAGGCAGATAAACGTGGAAAAAGCAGGTGACTGGTGCTTAATTTGATAAAATATATTGGCTTGGACACTTTCCTTGTTCTAAATTTGGTATTAGATGCCTTTACGGTGTTATACTTTTGCAAAATGGGGATGTTAGTATCAAAGTTGGTTAGTAAAAATAAGCACACCTTTCATTGAGAAATTTGACAATTCATAATGTTTATATATCTTTCAAATGAACTTAAAACAGATGCCAAAGTTACATTGCACTTATTGTAAACTTCTAGATTTAATTTCCACCAATCAGAGTCAATGACAGTATATACATGTTATAACATTGTGAAACTTTTAAAGGGCGAGTTTGATAGTCGCTCAGGTGAAACCAGCACCCCCTGCAGGCCGGATAGCAGAATAACATTGGGGCAGACATGAGGGAGAGAGAAAGGGACGGGTATTTAAAGGTATCCCACATTCATCAAAATCCAGTGATTTTTGGAGCAGCTTTCACCACAATTAAACAGCAAGTCGTGAGTCTTCAGTGTCGTGTGTCAACTGTTCGAGCTGCATCGGAGAGTCAACAAAAAGTGCAACGATATATCACAGAAATTATGGTCAACGCTAACATGTTACATATCAACAAATGTTTATATTACATTACAGAAATTAGACTGTGGAAATCTTAGGACACCGTATCTGTATAACTGGAGTGGTTTCTTAAAAAAAAGTTGACAAAAATATATAACCAGAGTAAAGCTTGTTCAGTCCGCTGGCTTTTAAGAAAAAAAATAATTAGTAAGACGTATTTTCACAATCTGGAGATATTTTACGGAGATCCAGGTTTGGCTGAGCTGGATCCAAATGTTCGTTAACTCCTCTTTCTTTCTGTGTTGTATGGATGAAGACAGCACGATCTGGTTTCCTCATGTTGCTGACAGTCTAAAAGAATTTTTCTAAGTGCTTGTTCCAGGACCAAAGCCTGCAAAGAACCAATCCCCTCATTATGATTTCATATTCCCATGCCTTATGGAAAAGACTGGTCTATAGCTTTTTCCCTATGCCCAAAGAAAAGCATGTTAAGTGCATTGGTGACTGTAAATTGCCCCTAGAGAAGGAATGACAGAGTGAATGGTTATCTGTCTCTGTTAGCCCTGTGACTAACTGGCCACTGTCTAGGATGTACCCTGCCTAAAGCCCATAGTTGCTGGGATGGGCTCCAGTCACCAGTGAAAAAGTGGGCAAAGATGAATCAATGAACAATCCTTGTTTTGGGCCACTGAGGTTAAGTTTAGGCTTCAGATCCAGTGGTTAAGGTTAGGGTCAATCTGTGGGTTAGTGCAGTCATTGATCGACACTCCTTAACCATATGTGGCTGTAGGGGATATTAGCTGTACAGACGTGGGTGCTGCTTAATTTTCTTCAATATCTCTTTTTTTTTTCCTGAAATATCTCTTTTATTTGGGTCATGGCTTGTCATTATAGCGTGATGATTACAGGTTGACTGATATATTGGGCCAATTTTTGACTTTCTTAGTGAAGTGGCAATCGGCCGATTCTTGCACTTTTATGCCAATTTTTGGTCAGGCACATGTGTGGGCAACCCTGTGACTGTAGGACCCTAGCTTCACCCAACCATCTTGTAGCATTTTGGGCTCTTACTCTGCGGTTCATAGTAAACATTCAAAAATGCTTTATCTTAGCCTGAAAAACTCAAAACAGCAATGAAAAGATGTTGCTCATTTCTCTGGCATAGAACCTCCTAGAACAAAAATTAAAAAGCATTTTGTAGCTCTCCCCTAGCTCTACTCGCACAGCAAGTTTGATTGAGATTGCCTCATTGGTTTTCTAAAAAAAAAATCGGCATCAGCCATAGAAAAACTCATATCGGTCGACCTCTAATGATGGTGGGTCCCAAAGCCAGAGCAGTTGAGAAGAACTGGTTTTGTGTATACAAAAGTTCTATCTAGTTATGTTTAGGCACCAAAAACTGTCTGGTTATATTTAGGTGTTGTCTTATGTATCTTGTCCAATTAAGGCAACAGATTTCCTATATTAAATTCTCAGTATTTTACCAAAAAATCAAACATAGTTACTGTTTTGAGTGTCAAGCCTCATTTAAATGTAGTCAAATATTGCAATCTATATTAGTAACAACCACAGTCTGGATAAATGTAGACGGTTGTGTCAGGAAGGCCATCCAAATAAAACATGCAAATCACAAACATGACTTCCATACTGGACGGGTCAGGGCTTGGGTTAATAGGGTGCCAGTGGAAATTGGGCAACTTGTTAGTCGAAGAAGGAGAGGAAGAAGGCTTAGAAGATTTTAGTAAACCAGCCAGACCTTTCTCGTAAATTTCTACCCTTAAGGGGCAGACTTAAGCCATCATGATAACGTGACTGGTTCTTTGCTGGGATGATCCTGAAAGAACAACTAGAAAGATGTTCCTGGATTGTGAGCAACACGGGGAAATCAGATCGTCCTGTGAAGACAACCTGAGTGTCCCGTTTGCCTTGTTTTAAAAGTCTATTGACGCTGCCCTATGCAAAGAGCGCCCTGCTGTCTGTCCCCGGGGCAAGTCCCTCCGGAGAGTCCAAGCAGAGTCCGTGTGTATAAGCACCATTCGGGACAGTGAAGCCAGGCCAAGTGTGTGTTCCTTATTATGCAGTCTTTAGTCTGACCTGAGAGCAGTCTGTTCCAGTGGCCTCTGCACTCAAGGTCCTGAGATGGATTGCTCCAGGTTCACGAAAGAGGTTTGATGCATTCAGAAAGAACGTCCCATGTTTTGGAAAGAGGAGAAGATGAGAAGCAGTGGTCGAGTGTAAGTGTCTAGTTTGCTGATGGCTATGTTCACACTGAAGAGAAAAGTATCACAAATCATTGATCTTTCAGACGCTAAATGTAAAGTGACCGCAGTTTCAAAGTGTTACATGAACCAAAACATAACATCAGTTTAAGATATTAACTTAAATGATTTGATTGATTGATTTTTTTAATGTTTTTAAGAGATGTGAATGTTCAGAAGGATAAATGGTTAATGTTTTTAAGTTCCTATATGATGCTTTTTTCATACTTTTTGAAATAGTTTTGGACACCTTTGCATTAGTATTCCACGGTTTATAACTTAAAATAATGTATATGTATGGAAAATGTCTTCCTTTGGTGAGCTGTTACTTTAACTTTGCAGAGAATTCTTGAATTAGGTTTCTGTCACCCCCTGCTGGCAACGGTGGGGACTGCATAGAGCATAAAATGGCTATTTAGCGCGGCTATGAGCAACATGAAACTAAGAGATAAATAAATGAGCTGACTGCTTCATCTCTTCCGATCCCATCAATACTTAAACAAGTGTGAATGAAACAAAATACTAGTCCAGGTATGCTTTGAGGTGGAAACAATATTATAACAAAGCTCAAAAAAGTTGATTTAGCATAAAAGAGGAGCTTTAACTGTTTAGCTTAAATGGCACTGGGTCACTTTTTCCTCCAGTGTGGACATAGCCGAAGTGTGTTTGTATCCAGCGCTGACTGAATGGTAGTGAATGGCGTATTATTTCCCTGCACGGCAGAGAGAATAGTTCCCAGGCTTTGGTTTGGATTTGTCAAAGCTTCTGAATGTATTTGAATCCCCAAAACATCAGTATCTGTGTGAGGATGCATGCATGTCTGCTGTCTGTAAAACTGTGAAATAAATGTGTCGTGTGTGTGAATCTACTGTAGGTCTGTAGGTGTGTAGTGTCCAACTCAAACCTGGCAGCGTCCTGAGAAACTAATCCCAATATTGTGAAATAAAAAGACTAAATGTCCATAGGAACTGCACATGGCATCCACCAAAACAGTGTCACTATCTGACACATTAATCCACTGTGGTCCAGAGAAAACATAACACTGCAGTCACGAACATGGTCTCTGGATGGACACATCTGGGACAGAGAGACAAAGGAAGAGGACAAAAGTGAACTGTTACTGAAAGTATTGTAGGTAAAATATTGATTACATTACACTGAAGACTGGATCTAATGATCAAAATAAATTGTTGACATTATGTTTAGATAACAGATGGAGCTTTAGGTAGTAAGTAAGTTCATTTGAAGATATTAAAGGGGCTATATAATGCAAAATCATTATAATGTTCTTTCATCAAAAACATACCGGGATGTGCGTTTTGCTTCATTCAAACATGTTTAAGTAATCCTGTATTCTCTGCAATGGCCGTTCTGAGGTCTCAAAACACTCAGTTTCACAAACCCCCGCCCCCTCCAGGAAGCACTGACCAATCAGCAAGCCCTCTATGTCCAGTCTGTGCTCATTCATTTATCAAAAAAAACCAAAACGGTGTACAGCTCTTTTTCCACACAGACATTTTTTTCATTTTGTAGTAAAATGAAATCATTCAAAAAGTTTAGGAAAGCTTTTTTCTTTTGTTGTAGAGTACTTATTAAAAACACTTTCTTTTCATTAAATTATGTTTAAAATGGTTTTAAAACATGCAATGCTGTTCTAGGGATGACCAAGATCGGTTTAAAAATATGAATAAAAGCATGATATAGCCCCTTTAAAAAGGAATGGGATGGTATGAGTTTATGACAGAAGGACTATAAAGTGTTGTGGTCGCTTTTGCTGATTTACCTAAACGCTGCTATGATCAGCTGATAAATAAATATGTAGGGAATTATGTCACTAAGGCAATTTGATTTGTGTCTATGATAGTAGTAGACATTTTACCAAGAAGTTGTTTTATAATTATCTTCAGAGAACTTTCTAGCCTTTAGCCAATACCTCTTCTCACAAGAATTGTGTAATAAAATTATGTAATATGGTATTAGCACTTTCAGATTTTGAAACTGTGATTGCTGGGTAAAGTTAGTAACTACGCATGAAAAGATGGGAAGAGATGGTGCTGGTTGTTTGGGTCGTTAGAAAGACTCACCTCTGCTACAGGACACGCCAAAGACTTCAAGGCCAAAGGATAAAAGCCAGAGAAAAGAACAAGAAGAGAAACAAAAACTGGAGAAGGGCAAGAAATAAAAGCACAAGGGAGAAGTATAACAAGAGAAAAAGAGGAAAAGAGTTAGAGAAACACTTGAGTTAGTGACAGTGGAGACAAGAACAGAGGAATATCTCACAGGAGAAATCAGAAATATGTAATGGTACAGTAGAGATCATATGGGTATGATCACCAATTCTAGCCAAAAATTGTTGCACATTAAGATAAATAGATTTAAATCTATTTTCTTGTTTAGGATGTTGTTCTGACTGAATACATTACTGACATCTCTAAACTACTGTAGCCCCTGAAGCAGACATATTTGGTAACGGTAACAGTCCTTGTCAATAACATTTTTATAATCAGATTTTCACAAATGCATGGGGTGTTTTTAGGAATGTGTGTACAAAAAATGGACTAACGAGACACAGCAGGTGAATTGGATGGACACAAGTTGACTAAATTTATTAAACTAAATATAATAACAGTAATTTGGACATTTTCTTTAAGTCTGTGTTAAAGGAGCAAACTGGCCTAGAACCTCAAAATAAATAAAAAAAGTGCTTGTAGTTTTGCCTGTAGTATCTCCCTTTAACTTTATAACGTTATAATATAGACACTAAATTCTTTAATAGGTCTGAAACTGTTTACGCAAGCCAAAAAAAACAACAAAAAAAAAAAAAAAACAGTGGTACCTTTTCCTCCAAGTCTTTAATCTGCCTCCTCTGGATCTCTGTCTTGTCCTCGAGGTCACGGATTCTCTGCAAACATTCACACACACATTTCTGTAAATCGTAAGTTTCTTTATAATATTTTAAAGCAGACAGATCTTATTATTATTATTATTGTTTGTGTACCTGGTGGGCCTGGTGCAGCAGCTCCATCCTCTCCTGCAGGATCTGACAGTCGTACTCCCGACTCTTCCTCAACATCTGTCTCCTCAGTTTCTCCACAGACGACCGCAGCTCGGTCTTTTGAAGCTCATTCAGAGGTTCGCCATAGTTTATCACCTAAAAGACAACATTAATTATTGCAAAACACTGTCTATGGTTTCCTTGAATAACCTTTAAGAGCCATTTTCTTGAATTAACCTTGTCCTGCTGCAGAGCGTTGTACAGCGTCGCCTCGAGCTCCTGGATTTGCTGTAGAGATAAAAGTTAATGAAAGTAGCTTTTATTACCTCTAATGCTGCAGAGAAACATGTTCTGAACACAAGTAATCAAAGTATTTTCACACCCTGCATACTACGAGCCTAAACCCGTCACACATGGCCTAACTTGACATTGTAAGGTCTAAGTTTTATAGAAATAAGTAAATAAAGTGAGCGTACCATGTAGGCCTGGTCCAAAGCCTGTTTTCTGTAGTCCAGCTCTTCTTCTAAATATCCTTTCTGTTTACAGAACATTTCCTGGAAAAAACAACAACGTAAGAAAGTAAGCTAAAAGCTAAAAGTAATGTTGTAGTATTAGTAAAGTATTTATCTATACAGTATATTCATCTAGTTAATAAAACAGATAAATGTTCTTTATAAATCCTGTTGTATTTTTTATCAAGTGACTGGCTGATGTTACCTGTTTGTGTCACAAGGTGGCGCTATGTTTTCTCATGTGCACAAGAGGTCAAAGTTTACAATCCCACAATATTTGTATTTTTCACACATTTTTGCTTGGCAAGAACTAGAAGCCGAGACAGCACAGGCCACAGGAGAATCTCTGTAAGCAACTGTCTGTGTAACAAAGCTGCAGCTAACAATTATTTTGAAAATCGATTAAACTGTCGATTGTTTTTTGGATAAATTAATTAATAATGGGATAGTGAAGCCTGAGTGAATGTGTGATTTTTTTAATTTTTTTTTTTATTTTACACAGATGAAGCTACAAGAGTGCCACTTCATGACTTTTGGATAGAATATATACAGACAAAGACATTGTTTCCACAAAAAGACAAAATGTTATGTTCTCTTTTGTTGTTTTGTTGAATTTACTGTGCTGTCTTGATAAAACCTCTTCAATCAGCAGATTGTATGTTTCAAAATCTATATATACTCCAGTTAGCGATTACTTGATTATTAAATTAATTTACTTTATGATTTATTTATTATTTTAATAATCTATTATAATTGACTAATTTGATTAGTTTTTCCAGCCTTATCTGTGTAATGTATTATTTACTATGTAAAAGTCTAAGATAAAGATTGTAACAGTGTATTTTTGTTAGTCCTCGTACAGAGGTGCAGCTGCTGTTTGTTTATCATCGTCTTACTCCTACACATGTTGGATTTTTGTGTGTAAACAACACTGTTATTGAGCCATTTTGATACTGTTTCTCATTTTGCTTTCGTGGAGTCTTCAAAAGGACTGTTGCTGTTCTGTTTTTATTTTTAACATTTTTAGCATTATTTGTACTGGTAAAGCAAGGAGAAAAATAACCCTGAGAGACAAAGAACCCCATGCATTGTGTAGTATTTCCTGGCTTCATTAGAAACCCACTGTAAATGAATGTAATGTATTATTTAGTAAATTCATTCAAAAGACAAAGGTCAGAATAAATTTGATACAACTAACATTTAAACCCAAGCAACGTAGGTAAAGAATAAGCACAAATTAAAGTTTAGAACAATCCAATACAATCCAGGCTCCAAATAATCACATCTGGTTCTTCCTCTGTATCTGTGGCCACTGCTGTGTTTGTATCCAGCTGTGACTAAATCTATGTTAATGTTAATGCATAATGTTAATGTAATGTAGCATTGCTTTGGGTCATTACCTGAGCTTCTTACCATGCAAACCATTTTACTGTATTACCAAAAAACTAGCAATTATAAAGTCATTACTTACCATTTCTATTTGTAGGTCCATCATCTTCTGGTGCAGCGCTGCCTCTGTCCCTTCGATCTGCTGGATCCACTAGAAGGAAACAAACAATTAATTTAACAAAAAATAACTTAAATCCAAACTGTATCGAGTTCCCCCAGCGTACCTTTTCTGCGAGTGACAACACGGTGCTCGCCTGAATAATGGCCACCTGTTCTTCATTTCTTAAGTTCTGCAAAAGGACAAAAATGAAAATTGCATGATTCACATTTATTCACATGAAAATATTGCTCTAAAGTTCATTAAGTCTTACCCCATTGTCTCCGAGGATATCTAGAAGCTTAATGAGATCTGGTATACACACGTCCTGGAAAAGGAAAACACCAATTTGCATTTTTACATATTTACTGAAATGACACTAATAATAGAAAACCCAAACAAACATGTATCAGTAGCTCCATGGAGCTTTTGGCGAGGCACTGATTTATACTTAGCCTGTACCTTGACGCCTTCCTTTATGCAGTAGATCTGAAGAGCACTGACGCCTTCAGAAAACGGGTGCATCTTAAAATGGTTAAACGGAGGAGACCGCCTTTCACGTTCCTAGAAAGGAAACAATTATAAATATAGTTATTAACCTTCAAATAATGTAAATAGTAGCCTTTTATCAACTCCTAAATCATTCAAAATGGTGGCTTTTTTGTGTTTACAGCAGCATATATGACCTTTTAGTGAGAATACATCCTGAACACATGCTGTACATATTGTAAAAAAAATATTTCTTTCCCTGTGGCTTTTTCCTTCTGGGATCGCCACAGTAAATCATTGACGTCCTAGTTTGCATATGGATGTGACAAGTTTTACACTTTACCCTGGAAAACAACTTTCTCTGTTTATCCAGGCTTGAGACTGTCACAAAGACAGTACATAAGATTTGACTTACAGATCAAATATTCATATACTACTCTACTACTGGAAAAAGTTAATAATGGTTACATCTCTCTGTAAACTATATCAAACTGACCCACCTATTTTATTTTATTTTTTCTCACTACTGATAATACTTCACATCTCATATTGTAAAATACTTTCTTTATAATTTGACCTTCTCCTCCTAATTTGGCCTTTAATCTTAATTTGGTCCAATTCGGTTTAATAAAGATTGTTTTTGTTAAATCTTACTTTATGTCTGGTGTGTCCTCATTGGTTGCGACCCCCTGAGCCAGGGTTGTAACAATTACGTTATTTATTTTATATTTGGTCACTTTTCATTTTGATATTGATTTTTGTAATTAGGATGTTTCTTTTGCATAAAAAAAAGGAAAAAACTGTAACATAACATTGTAAAATTGTCACATAAAAATAAAAGATTTCACCAACCATTGTAAAAAATAAAATATAAAAAGATTGATGAGACTACTGTAACACAAAAAGGTGAGGTTATAGCCTAAATACATGGCAAATGTGCAATTCTCTAGGCCAGTGGTTCCCAAAGTGAGGTCCAGGGCCCCTGGTGGGCTGCGAAGGTACTGCAGGGAGCCCCCAGAGGTTGTCTACATTAAGTGCATGAAAAGAAATTGAGTTTGTAAACAAATTACAATTAAGTACAGTTATATAGTTGTTTAAAATACTACTCTGAAGCTATTTTAGCCTACTTTTTTGGTAACATAACATATTTTAATAACTTGCAACTGTGAAGCAGTAACAGATCAATAATAAACATGTAATTAACAATAATTACAATACATTAACGGTTTTTAGATCCTCACTTACCACTGATGTTTATATTTTTGCACTGATTTACGTGAGCTTATTACTAAACAATTAAACAATAATAATGTTTATAACTCTGAATGGAAGTAATGTTTTGTAAAGATTCAGTTAACTGGTTACTAACTCTAAGATATTACTTAAATAATACTTAATAGTGTGAGTTATTCTAAGTGTTAATGGTTTTTTTTTGTGTGTTTTTTTTTTTACATTTTTAATTGAAATCTATGGGAAAAAAACATGACTTTTGAATTTTATTATTGGGGGTCCGCATGGGATTTTCAGATTTTTAAGGGGGCAGAGTGTTAAGTGACAGTTATTGTGTACTAAAGCAGTTCCTCTGTCTGCTCACTGGAGGGCGCCGCAGCCCCAGACTCCCTCTGGCCTCTGCACTGCACCACAGTCCTGACACAAAGGTCCTGACACAGTAAACCTCTGTGGACTCACATGTGGGCCACATGTCCAACAGAACAACATGTCCTCAATAAATCATGTCCCGTATAAAACTCTTTACGTGTGATAAGACCAATAAAGCTGTGTTCTAGGCTTTATTCCACTTTTGATTCATTATTTACATTTTTATTTAATATAAAATGTATGTTGAAGTGTGTTTGTGCAGTGTCCTGGCCAGCACTCCTGAGTGTGTCATTTGTGTCCTGTATTAAACTTTTAATGCCCACAGAAACAGAGACAAACATTTCTAAAAGGAAAGCATGGATATCGTTACTTCAAAGTAATATTACTGAAGTAGAAGTATAAAGTAGTCGTCCAAATAATTACTCAGGAAAAACAGGTAAGTAAAAAAGTATTTGGTGAAAAAACTACTTGAGTGCTGTGTCTGGGTTCCTGCAGGCATCAGCAAGTCTAATTTAATGCTTTTTAATGCCATTTTTAACACTTTTAAAGTCACAAATTTACAATCGGAAGCAATGTAAAATACAGTTCATTCATTCATTCATTTTCTACCGCTTTTCCCGTTAGGGGTCGCGGGTGACTGGAGCCTATCCCAGTAACTTTGGGCCGAAGGCGGGGTACACCCTGGACAGGGGCCAGCTTGTCGCAGTTCATAAAACAACAATAATGTTTAAAGTCAAACATCTTGTGTTTGGGTAATTTGGTATCGCTGGAAGCAAACTCTTTCCACCATCTATCACTCTAGAGTAGGCTACGGAAAATACTTAAATTGTTAATGCCTGTTGGAATGAAATTTAATGCTTTTTAATGCCATTTAAGGCCTTAATTTTCACAAAATCAATTTAATGACTTTAATTGCTTTTTAAAGCCCCGTAAGACCCTGTAAGTAAATGTTTGGACAGGACGTCTGATTTATGTTTTAGTTTTGATGTGACCAGACAGATAAAGTATTTAAAATAATGTGCAAATTCTGGTATTACTCAAGTATGAATATTGTTGCATCAAAATAATATTACTGCAGTAGAAGTATGTTGCAAGTTACTCAACTAAATGTAACAGAGTAAATGTAATGCCATACTCCCCACCTCTGCTAAAAGAGTTTGAAATATAAAATATGAAAAGTACATTTGGTAACTTGTAAAACTGATCGAATATATGGCTCACACCTCATCTAAAGGCCTGTAAAATGAGTTAGGATCTAACAGAGGAACAAACATGTTCCACACAAACCACAGACATGGTTTATTTATTGGACATGGTTAATAAATGATGCTTCTGTTTTTCTGCGTTAAAAAGCAATGTCATGGGTTTTCTTCAAACAACACTTGCTGTTTAACAGAGTTGGGAGTACAGAGTGGTTTTTTTTTTGTGTGTGGCTGACCTCGAGCTCCAGGATCCTGAACTCCAGCAGCTCGTTCTGGTCTTTGGAGTCCTGCAGCTCCTGCTGGAGTCGACTGCACTCGGCCTTGACCTTGTCAAACTGCACAATCACATACAGCATAGAGGCAGTACGTTAATTAAACACTTACTAACGATAATTGTACAAAATCTTAACAAAGCATTTTCTAACCTTATCTATTAACTCCTGATTCCTTTGTAAAAAGAGCTGCTTTTCTTCCACCCATTTGGAGTCCTGGAGAGAGGAGACAAGAAAAAAGTTATCGGCCTTATTCATTTAGTACGTATGTGTTTTTTAAAGCATATAAAAGCTGCTCAGTGTATGACAAACTGATATTACAGCAACATTCAGACTGCAACATACAATATATCCCTAAGATCTGCTTTTTGGACAGTGGTGTCAAGATACAGTGCCCGGACCTGGACTCAAACTCGCAGATCTTCTAGTTCAGGGGTAAATGCTCTTTCCATTGTGCTACAGAACCCTTACATGTATATCTCCCAAAGGTAAAGAATCAACTAAATCTGTAATTGTTTGTTCTTTTAGTGAGTGAATAGAGTAAAAAAGACACAAATGGCCAATATGAGCATTAAATCACATTGCAACATGACAAAATTAGTGAAAGTAGAAGTCTGTAATGCAACTTTTATTATGGCAAAAAGACTTCGTGTGCTCAAGTGGTACGTTGGTTATAAGCAGGGCTCTCAAGTTTTGATCCGGGCTTGGCATGAGAGTTTTTGCACAGGAGGGGGGGTATGTGTATATATATTTATGTCATGTGTAATATGAGATATATTATGTAATTATTAAATAATAAAAGTAAATATCCTAAGTAAATTTATTTAACCAAACTGAATTTGAACAGATGTTTTATAACATGACAATAAGTAATAGGCCTACATTTTAAAACGCTTTTTTTTATTTATTTATGTCCATAAATGGCCCTACAGTGCTCCGAATCTGTCCCTCTCTCGTGTCTTTGTGGTATTCTGTTCACCTCACACACATGATCCACTCGTCCCATGCTGGAGCCTGATAGACCCATCTCCCCCCGTCCCACACTACACGCTGCCACAGACCTAACCAGAGCCCGGGACACCTCTGTAGCCCTCCTGTCTTTAGTTTGTTCAGATTTAGTCATTCAAACCGAACAGACCGGGGACACACTCTGCTCCCTGCAGGCTGCTGTGTGCCACTGAGTCACATGACCGTGCGGCCGCCCGGAGTGAAACAGAGAGAGGCGGATCAGAGCATGAAGAGGTACGCTACTCCTGATGCACTGAGTGAAAATAAGTCGCCCCAAACATGAGAAATCTTTCACGTTGCTCGCATTGACCATCCTTGTGCAATAACAGGACTTTTTTCAACGTGAGAAATGCGAGGTATGAGTGTGTGAGAGAGGTGAAATGTGTGTGTCCCACAGTGAATGCAGGAGACTTGCGAGCCCTGGTTATATTTTTTTTAATATGTAATCCATTCTCTTTAATCAGATTTATTTTTGCATTACTTATAACCAGCTGTATGGACTGTAGTAGTGTTTTGCATGCTTTATGTAAAAAAAATGCTCTTCATTTCTTTATATTCCAAGCAACAGCAACTGAATTTAATTTGGGTCTTAGCTTAATCGAGTTGACATTAACAGATTATCTCATTTTGCATGTGTGTGTCTCATTATTTGTGATTCATTGTGTTTCTCACCTGTCCCTTGAGGCTGATCTCTTTCTCCAGATCCTCTATTTTCGCTTTATACCTGAGGACTTCTGCTTTAATTTGCTCTTGAGCCTAAAACATACAAAATAACATGTATTCACACAATTTAAAACATTTTCTGAGTTCACCAATGGCTGCACATTGAAAGAAATCTAACATAATAAATATTAAATTATATAAATGACCACATGAATAAAAACAACACAGTTTTAGACCTTCTCTGTTTTGGTTGAAGAGGCTGAAATGCAGAAAAAGGCCTAATTGTCATGTTTCAAGGACTTCTGAAAACATTTAGTGAAGCCAATAAGACAGAAAAGATCTCTAAACTCACTTCCTACAATAAATAGCATGAAGAATACATACAGTATAATTTATGTGTACACAATAATTAATTCACAACATTCAATGCATAATAGCTCTTTGGAAAACATAACAATGATTACATAAACTGTGTTATTCTATACATATTCATGTACTAACATTTCTGAATAAGCTGGGCCAGGGCACTGTGTAAAATGTAATTAAAACATAATCTCATAAACTCATGAAAACATTTTTTTTGCAATAGACAAAAAAACATACCAGGAGTTGAAACCGAAATATTTTAGCATTACTGTTTTAATAATAATGTTTATGGTTGGAAAAGTAAGTACCAGTAAAAACAGCTAGATAAGCATTTTGCTGTTAAGTAGATAAACTGGCAACAATTTAGTAAGTCGAGCATTTTAGAACAGCAGAGTTATTAGTATTAGATATATTTGTATAGTATATATATTAGTTACTTGTAATCTCGCCACTTAAAAAGGCTATATGATGCAAAATCAACTTTTCTGAGCTTTCTACCATGTTATAATGTTGTTTCCTCATCAAAAACAAACCTGGAGTTGTGTTTTGTTTCATTCATGCATGTTTGAATAATCCTCATTTCTCTTACACTGAGTTTGTGAGAGGCCAAAATGCCTCGTTTCACCTGATGTCTGCCTTTTCCACCTGACCACGCCCTCCCCCCTCACGGCCCTGTCCTGTTCAGGAAGCACTGCTACAGCTCACGCCTCCCGCGCAGCAACCAAACAAACCCACCCCCAAACTGCAGTGGACATCACTGACTTCTGCACCGGCACGTGATGTTGGGACACGCTGAAGGGGCGTGACTGCAGTGGGACAGTGGGGAGGGAGGGCTCTTAAAGTGACAGGGACCTAATCTGAGCATTTCTCATGAGTTTTTTCAATAACTACTGCAAAATGTTAAGATGCTGGTCTAGGTGTGTTCTAAATTAATTAAGACACACACAAAAAAAACATAATATAGTCCCATTAACTAGCTGTAAAATGCTGCTCTAACTTTTTTTTAATTATTACCCATTCCTCCAGCCTTTTGTTGCTCGTTACATTTTTTAATGTGTTGCTGCCATCAAATTCAAAATGAGCTGTTATTATTTTACATTTCAGCACCTGACAGGTTGTTAATGGTATATTGACAATATTCTTTTGTACGTGTTTTTTAGACGTTATTTAAGTGTCAACAGTTGATTTGGGTTTATCATAATTAACAGGCTGTTGACCGCAGCTTCACAGTTGTCACATGTAATCAATGTGTTTACTCTTCTTCTTCTCTCACAGGATTTGAAAATCAATTCACCTTAAATTAACTCTACACTGGGAACTCCAAGCATCACTCCTTCTCCTTCTCTTAATTCTCCGCTTATGTTTTCTGGACTAACCTTGGCCTCCATCTCAGCGTCCAGCATCCCTCCCTTCTGCTCCTGCAGCAGGGCATAGGCTCGCTGTAACGCCTGGTACTCCCGGGTCAGCTGACGGAAACGCAGCTCCGACTCCTCATTAGCTACAGCCTGTTTCAGAAATACAATCAGAGGTCAAAGGTCATGGTTTGTTCAGGGATAATTCACTCTCTGGTTTTGGAAGTGGAAAAGCTTGGAAAAGTCTTTTAAGAAAGGCTATGAACAAAGAAAGGAGTATGGACTTAAAAAAAAAAAAACACTAGGTTGCAAAAACAAAGAAGAAAAATCTATTATGTTTAATAATCTTTGTTAGTTAAAAAGGATCTGGCTTTCTCATTATTAACAAACGCACTCACATCTTCTATATCCTCGTCCGGAGTGGCTGGAGTCCGGTCCATCCTGAAGGAAGCCACAGACGACGACTCAGAGTCCATGGATTCCTCGTCGTATCCAAAATACGTGTCCACTACAATCGGCCTCTGTAGAAACCGTAATTAACATCTGCTCAGTAAAGATAAACTATGTGACCATTACTTATGTTTACCTTAAAAGGTCTGGAGCTCCTTTTATGCCGTTTCTTTCTGAGAAGCTTTTCTCTGTCCTGCAAAATAAAAGGAAATAATTTATTGCAACAATAGCGATCATGTTTTCCATTTAAATGCAAAGATAAATAAATCAGAATAAATTATTGCCCTTCTGAATACTTCCAAATGTTTCATTAAATGCAATATACTCAGAAATTAAATACAAAAACAGCTGTGTGTGTACCTAATAATGAAACAAAAAATAAATGACAGTTATTATTCCTAAAAAGTGAAATAAATAAATATTGTATACACTAAAGTTTTGATGTATATTAATGTTAAAATAATGGTTTCAGGTAAGTGACAAGTACTCACATAATGATATAAATAGAGATTGTTATTTTGTTCATCTTCAAGTCCAGAAATTTGAAATTTGAAGAAAACTATGATTTTCAGAATTCATATTTTAAGGGAAACGAGTTACAAAGTGCTGCAGGTAAAGGAAAGTGACTTAAAACTTAAGATGCATTTAAATATGCCCTCTCTAAACTATTTTTTTTTTGTCATTTAAACAAATTTAAGAGAGTTTTTGGATTGAACAGTTGTCTATTATATTTGAGAAGCTCGTTCATTGTCTTCATTGTTCATAACCCTAACTTTTATATCATGTATCATAAAGTGGAGGCTTTAAAATAACCATACATTCTGTAAATTCACATGGTCATTTTTATTTTTTGTAAAATAAATGAATAAATAAATAAAAGAATAAATGCAATTAAATATAAATAAAAAAGGTGCAATAACACTAACACGCTTTTTACTAATTTAGTCATGACATCCAAAACTCTGATCAATTGTTTGCAAATGTAAAGAAGAAATCTAAAAAATTTGAACGTATTTTGAGGAAAACACATTATAGTGCTGTAGTTAATTAAAAATGTACCCTCGCCAGCTCATCGATCATGCTTTGCTGCTCCAGGACTTGTAGCTTCAGAAAAGCTATTTCCTGATCATCATGGGCTTGGTCCAAGTCATTTAGAGACTTCGGCTTCTTTAGTGGAGGATGTGAACTTATCTTCTCCTTCTGCAGAGGCACACAGAGTACACATCATCACTGTTTAAAATCTTCTCAAGCTAAACCCGGAAAGCTCATAAAATGTTATGCAACACCGACCATTTCTGAGTTCTCCTTGGACAGCGTTTTGAGTTTCTCTTCCAGCTTCTGGATAGTCTGAGTCAAGTCGTCATTTCTTTTATTGAGGAGCTTGTTCTTGTCCAGCAAAGGCTTACACTGCTTCTCAGCTTCTCTAACACGCTTTACCTGGTGGAAAACAAACAAGAATTTAGTTTTAATATACATATAAAACGATCAGGCATAACATTATGACCATGATGCAGCCCTGGACACCTCTCAGAACCAGCAGTAACTTCTTCAGCCTGATGAGCTACAGTGGCTCGTCTGTTGGATCAGGCCACAGCCCTCGCTCCCCACGTGCTTCACCTGTCGCTGCTTCACCTGTCGCTGCTTCACCTGTCGCTGCTTCACCTGTCGCTGCTTCACCTGTCGCTGCTTCACCTGTCGCTGCTTCACCTGTCGCTGCTTCACCTGTCGCTGCTTCACCTCTGTTCCTTCCTTAGACCACTTTTGAAACTGACCACTGCAGACTGGGAACACCCCACAGGAGAAGAGCTGGGTCCCATTCAGATTTTTTTGATACCAGTGCTTAAACGGCACCTGGTTTTCAATACTAGCACCTGAGCGATACTTTTTCTGATACCTATAGGTTGCTAATTCATCTTCTACAATCATTAAACGCAATAATATTGAATACAAGATGAATTTTTGGAGTTAAATTCTTAGCTGGAAGTTAAAACCAGTAGCTTGTATGATTTATTCTGTTATTTATTTGATTCATAAATGCACAGGAACATTAAAGGTCCCACTAGGTATTGAAACTTTTTTATTGAATAAAACTTTTTTATATATAGACCAGTAGTATTTTAATTTTTCTTTCAATACCACAAAGGTATCTTTTAACAGTACCTAACTCCACACAAAAGCTGCCACTTTAGAGATGCTCTGACCCAGTCGTCTTGCTAACACAGCCAGTCACACTCGCTCAAATCCTTACACTTGCCCATTTTTTTCTGCTTCTAACACATCAACTTTAAGGACAAAATGTTCATTTGCTGCTTTACAGTATATCCCACCCACTAAGAGGTGCCACAATGAAGAGTAATGTGTTATCCGCTTCATCAGTCAGTGGTCATAATGTTATTGGTGTAAATGACAGGGCAGACAAGGAAGAAACCTCATATACCACATTGTAAAGATACATATATAAAAATATAAAACTGTTTTGTCTTACCAGCTCGTTCCTCTCGTCACCCAGCAGTGAGTTGCGATCCTCCAGTTTGCGTATAGTGGAGTTGAGATCGGCAATGCGCCTCTGGTTTCTCCTCATGTCCTAAAAGAAATCATAATCATTTAAACTTCAGCAAACTTCAATGTACAATCGTGTGAAGTAAGAGCTCAAAAGCCACAATATAACTAAAGAAAACCTCATGTATGATATATAATAATGTGTGACTTATATACAATAATTAAACCTGGTTAACCTGAGAGTTGAATGGGCACAGACATGCCAGCTTCATCATGTGTGTGTACTTTAGATTAGGAGATCATCCATTTATTTCAGTCATTGTTCTGAAATATAGACAAGTACAACGTGGCACAGGGCAGTGGTTCTCAAGCTGTGGCATGGGTACCATTGGTGGTACGCAGGCTCTTCATCGTGGTGCTCAGGAGTGTCTGGATTTTTTTTTTTTTTTACGATGAAATAAAATTACTATTAAATAGATAATTAGATGTTCAAGTTTAGTCCTGCCTTAGATGCTTAGAGTTTAGTCCTGGTTTAGCCCCATTTCAATTCTGGTTTAGTTGTGCTTTGAGTCCAGTTTGGTCCTGGTTTAGTCTCAGATTAGTTCTAGTTTAGCTGAGTCCATGTTTAGACCTGGTTTAATCCCAGTATGAGTGGTTTAGAAGTGGTTTAGGACTTCTCTCTGACAACACCGGGTCTAAACAATGACTAAGCCAGATTACCAGGTTTAGTGCTAGATTAGTCCTAGTTTACGCCATGGTTTAGACCTGGCTTAATCCAAGAATCGGCCTGGTTTAGACTGAGATTAGTCCTGGTTTAGACCTGGTTTTGTCCTAGATTAGTCCTCCAGGTTATGTGCTGGTATAAAGCTAGTTTAGTGCTAAGTTAGTCCTGCTTTAGTCCTGGCTATGTCATGTTTGTTCCTGGTTAAATCCAGTTTTAATCCTTATTAAGTCTTGGTTTAGTTCTGAATAAGTCCTAGCTTAGTCCTGATTTAGTCCAGTCTCTGTTTTGTTCTTATTTAACAATGCTCATTTCAGTTCTTACTTACTTATTACTTTAAAAGTCAAACATTTTCTGTGGTGGTACTTTGTGTGAGAACTTTATGAACCACAGATCTGAACATTTTACTTACCGGACTTCCACAGTGCTCTGCCCCGTCCCCCACTCTGCCGGGAATCTCTCGTTTAGGGCTGCCCAGGCCACACTCGGCCTCCTTCACCAGGAACAACTGTTCGTCCAGAGCATCTTTCTGAAGCTGCAGTTTTTGTAGGAAACCAGTCGTCGACTCGAGCTCCTTCTCCAGAGCAAAGATGGTGCGGTCTTTAGCTTTGATTTCATCGACCTGTGACAAAACAAATAAACATGGGACACATCAGGGCTACATGAGAAAAGATATGCGACTGAGAAGCTGTTTCTTGTGATTTCAGTGAGGACAGAGGTCAGCTAATGTTGACCCCAACCCTAGTGTTTCTAAACAATTCGGCTACTTTTGAAGGAATGGTGCCATGAGCTAAGAAGACCCCAATACATTTTTTATAGAGATAGTAGCATCGCAACAAAAGTTTAAAAAAGCAGTCATCTGGATTAGATTCTATCTAATTCTATCTAATCCAGATGACTGCTTTTTTAAACTTTTGTTGCGATGCATTTACCCTGGATGAGTGAGAGTCTTCACAGACATAGAGATAGTAGCATTATAGCCACCAAATATTTGGCAATTTTGGCAACCAATAACCAAATAATTACATGTGTCTAGATCAGACCTGACTGCTTTTAATAATAAGCAATAAAAATAAATATCTCAACAACAACCATTCATTTTTGTCATCTAAAACATCATCTGGGCAGTATCGGCGATATTGCACTATTGCGATAGCAACAGTCTCTCAATATTGTCGTGGACTCATACGTTATCAAACTGTAGGCTCCACGAGCAAAAATACATAGTTTTGTTGCAGCTGCGTGGTAAAAAGCAGCGAGAATTACATAAACCATGATCCTTTTTCCCTTTTCAGTGCAGCCAACATGGCGGGTACCAATGTTTTTAGTAGCAATAGAAAGATAAATCTGCAAATATCAAGGCTCACAACTGTTTTATTTAGCAGAGAATAAAAAAAAAAGTGAATAATACACCAAAAGATTAGATTTTTTATCTGTTCCACAAAAAGGTTGAAAAGTAAGTAAGACAGTAAGACATTACTTTGCAAAATGTGTGTTTTGGGGATGAAAACACTAAACACCCTAAACTGTAGCAAGTCGCACAACTTGCCCCACATTTTTTACTTTTTGAGGTGGTCTCCATGCGCTCTGTTAGAGCTCATAGAGGGGCGGACTACGGGCTGGACTCGCACTGAAAACTGTATAAACTCACTCCAGTGTGCAGTAAACGAGGGGTGTGGGCAGGAGTCTGTAAATAAAATCAAGTAGTGAACACTTGCCAACTACTGAGCAGAGCTGTCTGAGAGACGTGCTGTTTATTTACAAGAGCCTCATGGCACCTGTTTGAGCTGCTGTTTGAAGCTTTTTGTTGTCAGACAAACTAATGTGATCCAAATGAAAACTTAGTTATCTGTTACATTTTAGAGCAGATAAAACATAAAATATGATAATAATTATTGCACCAAAGGCTTGGCAGGGCATTTTTATTTATTACATTTTGTTATTATGAGCATTTCCACAATACCGTGAGCCTCCCTACAATATTGTAATAAATATTGTAGCGTGAAGTTAATGCTGTGATAATACCATACCATGAGATTTCTTTGATGGCGTCACCCTCGGTCTATTGGTGAATTTGTTTACTCTGTAGGTGACTAAATCTTGAGTGCCCATTGTATATTCATGTTTGAGAGAATGGTCTGTCAGTTATCAAAGTGTTAGCTCTGCAACAAACTGGTCATTATCCAGGGTGTACCCCGCCTCATGCCTTCATAACCGTGAATAGCTCGTACCAGTCGGCGGATGTCCTTCTCACAGTCCCACTTGATCTTGGATATCTGCTCCTGGTGCTGCTGGTGCTCCACTCGCAGATCTCCGGCCTTCATCTTGTCCGCCTGGATCATGTTACTCAGGGCCTCGTCGGTCTGTTTCTTCGCAGTCTTCAGCTCTGCGATTTCCTGGAGGAGCTTTACCCGCTCGTGGTCGAAGAAGCGCCGCGCCTCCTCTCTGGCTTCTAGTGTCAGAGCAGTGCGGACCTGAACACATAAAAATATTGATTAGATACAGAAATAACTCCAGGTTTGATGGGAAGGATTAATGATGTTTACTATCAAAAAGAATGACTCACATTGACAGAAAGCCGCCCTTTTGTCCCTGAAAGTGTTCCCTATGGTCATATCATATATCTTTTGCCCCTAAACATTTACTGCTTTAGTGATGAATGACTCAGAGTGTTATGTAGTAGTTAATGAACTCAGTAGTTTTGTAGCTGTTAACATATCCTTTAGCTTTCTCCGTAATTGCAACATGATAGAAATACTCTAAGCTCTTGCTACCCTATAGGCTACATACAGTACATACTTTTTCTTAGACATAATTGCAGACATTTTAATTAAAATAACTTTATTTGCTCTCTAGGGTCTGTTCATAGTCACATAGTTACACATAGTCACACAAAAACATGCGCGATATAAATTTGCAATGTGAAAATTCTTAGTATAGCAAACTCCACCAGACCCTACCATACCAGTTACCAGACCATTATCAAGTGGAAGCATTTCTGGTGGAATCCGCTGACAGTATTGTAAATTGCTGCAATTGATTTAACACTTTATACAGCCTGTAACAAAAGACTGATTAGACTGCTTAAAAAAAAAGAAAAGTGCAATGCACAGTGGCAGAGAGGTGAGCGCTCCTGCCACTAGTCACTGTAAATTGCACCAGTTGTTAATACAGCACATTTTCTAGACAATTAAAGTCGCTTTACAATTTGGTGTATTAGACATTCCCATTCATTCTTGTCCCTAGGACACACAGAGAGCATGCAATGCCAGTAGCGGGGATTGAACCGCCAAACTTTGGGTTTGTGGGCAATCGTCTCTACCGACTGAACCACTGCCGCCCCAGTGTAGTTTCTGTGTCAACCATGTGACAATATTGTCCGGTACCCCGACTAAGATGCGGGAATAGGCTCAAGCCCTCTGTGCCCCATAATGGGAATACAAGTAAGCCTAAAAAATAAGTCTATTTAATAAATGCCAGTATTGATAATTGGTGCAAGGTTGTTTGTAAAAGAACAGCCTTTATCCATAGCAGAGCCAAGTTTGTCTGCTTTGATCAGAAACATGAAGTCATGTGTTGTGTTATTTTCACATAGAGCAGGGGTAGGCAACCCTTGGCCAATGGCCAGATAAAAGTGGCCCTCATCAACTTTTTAGCTGATATTCAATTATATTAATTGCTGTTACTTGATAGCACTTAACCCCATGGTGCTGTCAGTGTCTGAGGCAGCTGTAAGTTTATTTGAAAGCATACAGCTCTCTGTCATGGTTTCATAGCTTTAATTTCCTCCAACCAATAAACAGCAAGCGTTCTATCATGTGACCTCCTTCTGTCATGGTTACCTTTGCCTCTATCCAATAAGTATCCAATGTTTATCTAATTTTACTGTGTAAAAATGTAGCAAAACGGGGGATGATGTGGTTGGGGTGAGGATTTTTATTTATATATTTTAAAGGTACTTGTTTATTGATCTATACATTTTGTACACGTGATTGAACATGCTAATATATATTCATTTAAAGCTGCCAAGGAACCCTGAAAGAGAACTGTATGTCCATTCTTGTGACCTGCCACCTGGTGGTTCAGAAATTATTTGGCCTGACAGCAATCAAACTTGCCTACCCCTGACATACAGTATAATATTAATTGCTGTCTATGTTCTTTAATGTTTTACTTTTAATTATAAACAAGCCTAATCTCATCTCCACTCATCTGCAGTGCCCCCCTCTCACCTTCTCCCCGCTGCCGTCTCTTATGGAGTTCAGGGCAGCCTTGAGTCTCTGGTTTTCCTGGTCCTTGATTTTGGCGTGGCGGGCCAGCTCCTGCTCATGCTGGCGGGTCAGGTTCTCCCTCAGCGCCTGCAGCTCCTTCTGCTTGTCCTCGTGCCACTTGGCCCTCTGCTCCGTTAACATGGCAGTGTGTCGGTGCTGCTCCTGCTCCCGGGCTCGTTTCACCTCCTGCACCTTGTCGCGCTCCAACTTGTTTACCTTGAAGAAAATAAATTAAAACATACTATCATGAGAGTAATATTTTGTAACTGCTACAAGAATCTACAACGCAACAATGTTATTTTAATGACAGCAATTTCTTCTTGTTTAGTTTATCCATAAATGTAATTGCAGTAGTGTTTAATGGACTTTATTACGAATTATTCATATTTTTAAACCAATCTTCGTCACCTCTAAAACAGCATTGCACATTCTTCAACCTTTAAAAACATTATCTGACTAAAATAGAATGTTTTTAATAAGTACTCTCCTGGTGCCATAAAGAAACAGGTGAAGAGAACAGCAGAGGGCAGCAGAGTGCAGACTGTTTTGTGTCTTTTGAACATAATCTATAGAATAAAAGGAACTTCACTTCCTTAAACTTTTTGTATGGTGCCATTTTACTACAAAATGAAAAATAGCTGTGAGGAATCAGTGTAAATGGCAAAGTGAAATGAAGTCAGAGTTAAACAATGCTCAGAATGAAAGCAAAATAGCCAAACATTGTCATGTATATGATGTGAGATGAACTTCATTCTGTACATGCAACATCAATATTTAACCTGGTCAGTGAGCTGAAATTAACATCTGCATGCACAGCTGAGGTTATGCAATATACATGTTCTTTCTAGATGTGTTTAATGTAAAAAAGGAAATGGCCTTTGGAAATTAGTCAGTTGAAAAAAAAAGGGCTTCTTCCCCCAGAAATATATTATTCCACTAATTTTACTGACTTAGAGCCTACACACTGGCAATTAAAAGATAATTATGCTATATTAGATATAAACTAGTCATCTATGCTGTTTAAAGCTTTACCAAAGCCAAAAGCCAAAGACCAGCAAAAAAATGATTTAGTTCAAATATTCTGAAAATAGATATACTGTAGGTCACGTTTTCCTGCAGTGAGAATAAGAAGAGGCCAAGAAGACGGCGTTTCTGCTGAACAGACACTGTATTCTAACTGAGCAGGTCTAACTAGAAGTGGCCAGTTGTTATGCAGACTGTTTACAAAACTTTTCCAAAACTTTACACCAAAATATAAATTTCCAAAACTTTTCCAGGTCCTGGAAACTGCATTTTAAAATTCCATGATATTTCCAGGTTTTCCATGACTGTACAAACTTTGTAATTACTACTGTTAGAAACATTATTTTCTGTTACAAACCAAGCACAGCTGGATCTATTTTTGTAGCCAGGCCAGTCAGACCCACTCCCTTTCTTAGCAAAGTTAAGTGGGTCTAAAACCCCTCCCATCCTGTCTAACCAATGATAAGTGTTTATCTAAAATGGAGTAAGCTTTATGCGACGTTTTCTCTGAATGGCTGTTTTTTAATTTGCATTGCCCTCAAAGCAGTTTCTCCATGCTGTATGTTGGCACTGGCCCCTGATTTCTGATTGGTTGCAAGTCTTTCTCATACTCTGCATTGGGATCTTTCCTAGTTTAATCTGCATCCTTTTGTTACAACCGGGTCTAATTCTTTGTATAAAATAACTTAAGTGTAAAAGCTGACCAGCAGAGGAGGAAAGTAAATAATAGAGTAGAGTTTCAACAACATAAGTACAAGTATTTTTTAGCCTTGAGGGCAAAGTTGGTAGTATAATCGTAATATAGCAGTGGTTGTAATAATAGTGGCAGTAGTAGTAGCACTAGTAGCAGAAGTAATCCCTTTCTACTAAATAAACTTTACACTCAGTGCTTTTGCTGACATTTTTGCTTGGTATTTTTACTTCTACTTGTGAAATAATATCTTGAAGTAGTGGTACTTTCACTTGAGTACATATTTAGAGTAAAGCTTTCTCCTTTGCTGACCAGGGTAACATTTTTGGCCCAACAAACAGCATATGTTGTGTAACCCTGATGCGCTGAACAAAACTGTTAGATGTTTATTAAAACTTATCAATATTACAGGACATTTCATTTCTTCCATAACCAGTAAGTTCATACCTTGCATTTTTCTTGGTGCAGCTCTATCTGAATGTCTGTGAGCTTGGACCTGAGATCTTCGTTGGCTGCCTGCAGAGCCGAGATGAGCGCTTCGGGCTTCTCGCCCTTCGCGCTTCGTGCTTTCTTGGCCATTGAAAACACTAGTGGGGCTCCTCTACAGCGTTCATCGGCGACTTCACAGAAACTTTCCAAAGTGCGTCCAGGGTTCCCAGTTCCTCCTCTTCTTCATTCTCCTTTCAGACACAAGAGCTGCAGAAGACAAACGAGAACAGGGTCAGACATACAAAAACTCCTCTGTGTTGAGTTTAATCCTCAGGAAATGGTGGTTGCGGATGTACACTTGTGGTGAACGATGCAGACAAGTCCATGAGAACACCTTATCAGTTACTGTATGCATGGGTATAAGAAAATAAATAAATGAAAAGTGTTTTTATTCAGATTAAAGCATGAAGTACAACTTGTATCATTTTCAAGGCAAGGCACTGTTTGTTGTCTCCAGTTCCCAAGCAGTAGAGGTCATTTTGTCTTGTGAAATTTAAGACCTTTTTAGGACTTTTTAATGCAACTTGAAATTTAATGCTCAGGATCGCTGGCAAAAAAACAATAATCTGTATGAATTTTACGGTAATTAAATCTCCATACTACTCTGACGCTCAGGAGTTTTATTTTAAAACCCTAATACAGAGGAAAAAACAGTTCTGCATTAAAAAAAAATAATAATAATAATACATTTTACTGATAAAGATTCTTCATTAATTGTATTGTGTGATGATGTTTTTGCAACAATAAGCAGCCCAGAAACAACAGACGTGTAACAAAAGCTTTGGAAAATGTACAAACAGATTCAAGTGGGTGGCTTAACATTTTTAAACCATTTATGATCAAATTTAATGCCTAATTCCAACTCACAAATAAGACATACTGTACTGTACTTGTCTATTATTAGTTATGAAGTATTACTTTAAAATATACAATATTTATTGAGAGTACAAGCTTCTAGTTGGGGCTGAACATGAATCTACACATCATGCACAATGATTTGAGTGATTATTTTGATAAATGTCAAAGTTTTGAAACATATATTCACTGATCTATATATTACCAACAACACAGAAAAGACCTTTTTCAATTTTAAGACGAAGATGCACAGAATTTAATACCTGCCCATAATATTCAATACTTTGATTTTGAACACATCAAATGTAATACCTTTTTTATACTTTTAAGACTTTGGGGCTGCCCTGATAAAGAAGGGCAATGGTTGTTAAACTTTTCAGACCAGATAACATCTCAGGCTCCCCACTGATCACTGTTTTTATTTATAATGTTTTGTTCATACAGGTGACAATTATATTTCAATAGAATAGTAAATAAAGCTGTATATTTTTTGTTGTTGTGCTGTTATCAAGATAAAATTAAAAAATATTACTGGATTTTGAATGCTTATTTTAGTTGGTGTGAGAGAATATGCAGAAAAAACAAAGAAAACCCCTGGAAAGGAAACAGACGAAATAGTTATTTTATTGCTAAAATGTCACAGACTCCTATCATTGGCCAGCTTACTACCAGTGGTACTACATTTTACAATTACACTAGTCTAATGTTAACCATAGCCTCACATTATTTTGCATGTGGTAATGACCACTAACTCTTATGGCACAGCCTAGGCCAGCGTTTCCCAACCAGGGGTATGGGGGCCCCCTGGGGTACACAAGCACTTTGCAGGGAGTACTGTTTCGTCATTTGATAAGAGAATATTTGTGATCTTTCCATATTAAACTTTAAACTAAACAAGCAGGCTCAAGGTGTCTCTGGAGGAAAAGTGAGAACTGAAAATATTATTTCAGTAGGCCTATTATATTTTATTACATATATTCCTAGGTGTTTCAAAGGGAGTTATTCAAATTATATATCTTTTTAAATATTGCTTGTGATAAATTTATTTTGAGTGTAAGATTTTTTTTATTTTAAACATAAAATTTATTGCAAAATATATATATTTTTTTATTATATTTTTTATTTGCTTTTTTATATTATATATATATATATATATTGGTACTTTAAAGACTTTTTTAAAATCCTGAATTTTACTTTTAAAGCAAAAACATGCCCTAGAAATAGCATTTACAATGAAATATAAAATGTCTTTGTACTCATAAACACAGATGTTTTCTATGACTACTTTTTGAAAAATTACCATGTATATGATTGAGAGGGTAGTCGCAGAATAATAAAAAGCCCAGGGGCTATGTGAGAGAAAAAAGGTTGGGAACCACTGTCCTAGACCATGACATAACTGTTCCTGTTGAACTTCTGATGTTTTCAACGATGCACATTCACAGCCAATAACGATTAACTCTACACAGGGCTTGTGTAAGTCCTTCTGTATACAGGTCTCTGTGTCTCAACAAACCATGATGAAGATGTTACTGATTTGTATCCAATACATGCTGTATTTACAATAATTTACTTTTATTAATGTGTCCTTGTGGTGAACTATGCACTGAGAAGCAAATGTACATGGTTTACTCAGGAACTGGACGGCCTGGTTTTAATCTAAGACATGACATAACGTCTCTTAAAAGATTAGAGATTAATCTGCCACTATTATCAAACAGGAGCTTTGACTTAGCACTTCCATAACTGCAGCTCTTTTAAGTATCATTATTGGAAAGTTTTCAGCAAAGCTTTCTTGGATATTAGTCTTTTTGTTAAGACATAAAAAGTGCATTTAACTGAGCCAGAAATGCTGAGTTTTAATTATAAATTCAGAATGGTATTGTAGCACTTGAGACTGGTCTTGGTCTAAAGACTTGACTGAATGTAAACGGGACTTTACTGTTGTTAAAATGGAAATAAGATGAAAAAAAAAATCTGGACAATAACGCAGACTTCAGCAGAACCAACAGGTGACAAGAAAAGCACTAAATGCTGTTAATCAGATCAGAGAAGTTATTAAATTAGCTCGGTAGCCAGTGCTACCTTGGTTAACTCTTCCACTTTTGTCAGATGCGATGTAGATAAACAGCTGCGATGGGCCAGTTCCAAATCAAACCAGAGAACGCGTCACTCTGATAGGAGAACCAGACTGCCCTGCTTACAAAAAGCAAGTATGAGAGTCTGGCTCGCTAGGCTGGTGGTTTTGGACTTGACTCTTGGTAGTCTCGGTCTACAAAAGTCTTGGTCTGCAGAAAATGTGGATGCTCCTGGTTGGAAAAACAATCTAAATGTTTTTTAGAGTACAGTCAGAAAAAGTGCATGATCAGGGCTTTCTCATCACATTTGAGCAGACGCTGCACCAGCTTGGCACAGGGCCAGAGTAATGCACAGAGAAACATTACTGCAGTGTTCCTTTAACCATTTTCCACACTATATAATGTGTACACGAGGCACCAGACATTATGTCACAGCTACAACATTATTATACTCTGAATATAAAAGCCTGACAGTGGACTTGAACCTGGTGTAAATGTACAGCAAAGAGAGAACTAAAGTTACAAATTGTCTGAGCTACGAGAGGATGATAAACCAACTTGGTATGTGCTGTAGCTAAATACAGCAGAACAGGGGGCTTCAAGTGGCCAATTCTAGAGCAATGTAACCAGCACAGGCACAAAGAAGCACAGATATGGGGCAGAAAAGTGGAGCAAACCTACACTCATTAGTTTTGTCAGTTCATTTTCTGTTTAGTATTGACCTAAAACAGATTTGTCCTTTCACTGTGAGCCTGTGAACCTGGCATAAAAAAGCCACAAACCAGAATAACTGGAATAAAACTATACATTTGTTATATGCAATTCTTGTTCTGTGCACATGTGTTGATTATCTCTTTTGATGTGATAAGATCAAATTATAAATCAAACTGTTTCCTATAAGCACTAAAAGCTAAGGTGCAATCTTCTTCCACTTATTCCTGTTAGGGGTCGCAGTGCCTGGAGCCTATTCAAGCAACTATGGGCCTTAGGCAGGGTATACACGATGGCCGGTTAGTCACAGGGCTGACAGAAAACCATTAACCCAAACCTTCATTCATTCATTTAGAGTGACCAATTTTCCTAACATGCTTTTTTTGTGGATGATGGGAGGAAGCTGGAGAGAAGCCACAGTGACACTGGGAGGACTCAGAAAGCTCGTAAAAATATATATCATCTCCCAGCGTGCGGTGATTTGTATTTTGATTTGGCATTGGCAAGTTTTACATCAGATACCCTCCAGGGCGCATCGCTGGCGATCCCTAATGAAAAGGGAGCAGCCGAGAGATGAAAACATCTGGTTTAATTCTGGTTTAATACTGGTTTAGTCCTGAACAATGCTAGGTTAACTTTATGCTAGCAGTCCACAGGTGAATTAACCTGAACCCAGTGTTCATCACGTACATTTCCCTGAAAAATAGCTTATGAATATTTGTATGAAAATAGGCTACTGCTTTTTCTTAAATTATACTCATTTCATATTTTTATTTAAATTTAATAATATTTTAGATACAATTATTACATATAGGCCTATTGCCAATGAAAAATGTCCAAAAATGTTTAAAAACAGAGTAATTTAATGTTCTTAATTTTTTTTTTTTTTTTTTTTTGCCCAAAAAGTATCGATAAGAACAGTGTTAAAAGACTGAATCAATAAGCAGTATTAATGAGAGTAGTAGTACCATTAAAATCTATCCCTAGGTTTAATACTGGTTTAGTTCTGGTTTAGTCTTGGTTTAGTCCTGGCTGAGCCCTGGTTTAGTCCTGGTTGAGTCCTGGTTGAGTCCTGGTTGAGTCCTGGTTTAGTCCTGGTTTAGTCTTGGTTTAGTCCTGGTTTAGTCTTGTTTGAGTCCTGGTTTAGTCCTGGTTTAGTCCTGGTTTAGTCCTGGTTTAGTCTTGGTTTTAGTCCTGGTTTAGTCTTGGTTTAGTCCTGGTTGAGTCCTGGTTTAGTCCTGGTTTAGTCTTGGTTTAGTCCTGGTTGAGTCCTGGTTTAGTCCTGGTTTAGTCTTGGTTTAGTCCTGGTTTAGTCTTGGTTTAGTCCTGGTTAAGTCCCGGTTTAGTCCTGCTTTAGTCCCAGTTAAGTCCCGGTTTAGTCCCGGTTTAGTCCTGGTTGAGTCCTGGTTTAGTCCTGGTTTAGTCCTGGTTTAGTCCTGGTTTATTTCCAATACATAAACATACTCGCTTTACCATTATAAGCCACTACACAAGACAAAAATAAAGAGATAATTCACTTTGGGAGAAGAATTCAAGAAATATTTTTAGCAATAATCTCAACATGACATTTGTTGTTTTTTACCAAGTTTCTTACACTGCTCACCTTTGACCTCCCAAACTAAAACATACTTCACAGTAACTCACGTTTCATCTTCCACATATTGTCATCATAACCACAGCTCCCCCTGACCACACTAACGCTGTATTAACCTACAAACCCTGCCATAGCCGCACACCAAAGGGGTTTCTCCAGATATAAATCCAGTCTGAGTCAATCTCATTACTGCCATATTCAATATTCACACTGCCTGCCCTGGAAGTAATCCGCCTGCACACACAAACACACAGGAATTACAGAGGTGCATTTTGGGTAAACGGAGAGCACCGTGCACCAGACATGACCTCCACAGTCTCATTGAGATTTCTATTTTTGGGATTGAGCACTGTCTCTGTGTGAAGCAATGATCCCCACAAGCTTAAAATGATTTTGGGTCAAGGTTAATTTCACCGTTTTGTCCCAGCGGTGATAGGATTAACAAATAGTTGCATTTCTGGTAGAATAGAAATTAAATACTGCAAACAAAAGTTGAGTTTTTTCCTCTTTGAAATACCTGGTTAGCTCTAAAAATATAAACACTGGAGAAGTTTATTTTGCTTCTTAAATCTTGGAGTTGATAGTGAAGTTTAAAATATATATAAAAATAGGAATTGGTAATAAAATAGGATGGAAAACATAAGAAATGTATGACTCTAAATGACAAAATTTGATGGGTTTACGTGCTGCTAATTGAAAGAATTTAAGTTTTAGGTTTCTTTATTGTCCCACCAGCAATAAGAGATTAGCATTAGCAAACCAGGCAAACTTCCAAAGTGTGCAGCAAGAAAGCCAAACATCATTAAAGGCACAAAAAAGTGCTCCTTTCCATAAATACTCCATAATTTCATGCTAAAATATTCAGTTAAATTGCATACTTAAAACAGTTGCTGATATAAGAAACTTCAATCTCAAATGTAGCCCTTAACAAAATATATTTCAAAAGCAGTTTTAAGTGGAAAATTCTCTTTACCTTTTGCAAACATCTGTAGAAAAGTAAAAGTGGAGGAATATCCAGCTCGCTGCGATCCAGCCTGTGTGGCAGTAAATGACAGAGTCTGGTGTTTTATACTGTAGGCACTAATCTCCCAGCTCTATAGCCTAAAGGGTAAAACTGTATCACTGCTGCGATGCCAGAGAAGATTTTAAGTTTTGGATCTGGCAACATCTGCTCACAACCTGCTCTAAGATCAAGGAGATCATGCTGATGCTGTAAAATAAAGAACAGAGGCAAAGTCATTGCTATGCAGTTTACTGGGCCTTCCAAGTACATCTTCAGTGAACTAAAATAAGCCTAAATCCTGACTAACACAGGTCTAAGCCAGGGATAAAGAAGTGATTAATATAGAAAAAGGGCATTACTGAATAAGGACAGAACATAGGGCTGTGCAATTAATCAAATTTCAATTTCAATTATTACACACAACAATTACAAAAATGTTATAATCTAATAATAATAATTTATATTTTGCACTTTTTTATTTATGTGCAAAGAATGTATTTTACATTGTTTTGTAAAATGAATAATGAATAATGGCATGAGTAAAAGTTTTTCATAATAAAAAATTGTTGAATAATTGTGATTTCAATTATGATTAAATTAATCAATATTATTATTTTTTTTCCATAATCAAGCAGCCCTACCAGAACGGGGACTAAACCTGGTCCAAACCAGGTTTAAACTAGGTATACACCAGGACAAAACCAGGTCTAAAGGAGGGTTTAACCAGGGCAAAGTAGTGGTCTACACTACAGAGAAGACACCACCATCAGTGATACCCATACCACAGTTTGAGAACCACTGATCTAGGCTTTGTTATTAAGGATTTTAGTAAAACGTGACATTGTTAAGTGCAAGCAAGCTTCAGCCGCTCACATGCTTGCATACAAAGAGGTTTTGTAAGAGTCAGTCCATGTATGCATCAATGTAATAGCTTTTAGGCATTACTTTACAAATTTCATTGATCTTTCTCTGAAACACTAGTGGCTAACATGTACAGCCTGAAAACAGATCCACCTAGAAGTCAGGCATCTTAATATTACTTCCAAAAAATCTTGAGGTTACATGACAGCGGTGTATCTGAACATAACACCTAGTAGAAATGAAAACCCAAACCAAGCAGCAGCTGGAATACTCGTTTGCTAATAACTGCATGATGTACTCAACAAAAGCTTTATTTACTGCCTCCATTCAACACAATGATTAATAAGCCTCATCAAACAGCTAAAAGCCATATAAAATCTTAATAACCTTGATGTCTTACAGAACAACTGGTTGTACAGTCATACAGATATTTAATAAAAATGGGCTGAATAAACTATTGTTAACCTTAGAATATAAACTCACAGGCCAGTTTATTAGGTACACCTGTGGATGGATTTTAAGTACGGATATCTAATCAATAAATCACACAAACACAACTCAAACTCAAACCAAGTGGTTATTAGAATTACTGATCTCTTTTTATTAAACTAAACCCGTCTGGCCACTGGCATTTTCACCACAGAGCTGCTGCCTCTCTGTCTTTTCTTTTTTAGACCATTCTTTGTAAACCCCAGAGATGGTTGTGGGTGAAAATCTCAGTATGTCAACCAAAAATAAAAAGATTGAGTGGTTAGTCCTGGTTTAGACCTGGTTTAGGCCTTGTTTGGTCTTTGTTTAGATGTAGTTTAGCTCTGATTGAGTCCTGGTTTAGTCCTAGTTCAGTCCTTGTTCAGACTTGGTTTAGTCCTTGTTAAGATGTTGTTTAGGCCTGGTTTAGACCTGGCTGAGTCCTAGTTTAGTTCTGCTTTAGTCCCAGGTTAGGCCTGGTTTAGACCTTGTTAAGATATGGTTTAGGCCTGGTTTAGATCTAATTTAGCCCTGGTTTAGCCCTAGTTAAGATGTGCTTTAGGCCTGGTTCAGATCTGGTTTAGCCCTGGTTTAGCCCTGGTTTAGTCCTGGTTTAGCCCCTAGTTAAGATGTCGTTTAGGCCTGGTTCAGATCTGGTTTAGCCCTGGTTTAGCCCTGGTTTAGTCCTGGTTTAGCCCCTAGTTAAGATGTGGTTTTGGCCTGGTTCAGTTCTCAGTCGATGCCATGTTCTAAGTTACTTAAATCTCCTTTCTCCTCCAGTCTGATGCTCGGTGCGACCTTCAGCAGGTTTGTCTTCATCATGTCTCAAGACTAAATGCCCTGAGTTGCTGCCGTGTGATTTGTGAGTTGAATTATAACAGATGTACCTAATAAAGTGGCCGGTGAGTGTATGTTTCTAAAGCCAGCAATGGGAAGTCATCCAGAGACAGTGGAGCGAGCTCAGTGGCCTATTTTCCGAGCTGTGGCAGTCAGTGTGCAGCTTATGTACATTAGACTCTGCAATAGTGAAGCCCACTGGCACCATGACCTAGTTTTGACTCCTAAGACTTCAAATATGTGCCGGATTTTCAAGACAGTGTGAGGAAACTGGCAGAGAAGGATTCCTCATTGCTGCATCATTTAAATACATTATAATAATGAAACATAATACAAAAATAAAATAAAAAACATACAGATTATGTTATTATAAGACTTTATTTGGATAAGTGCAGGCCAATAAATCAGAAAACTGTAGAAAGGTTCAATTATTTAATTAGAATTTTAAATTGTCCTGGTTTAGACCTGATTAAGACCTGGTTTAGTCCTGGTGGAGTCCTTGTTTAGACCTGGTTTAGGCCTGGTTTAGACCTGAATTAGTTTTGATTTAGTACTGGTTTAGTCCTAGTTTAGACCTGGTTAAGATGTGGTTTAGAACTGGTTTAATCCTGGTTTAGTCCTGGTTTAGAGATGGTTTAGAGCTGGATTAGTCTTCATTTAGTCCTGGTTTTAGTCCTAGTTTAGTCCTGGTATAGACCTGGTTTAGACCTGGTTTAGTCCTGGTTCAGACTTGGTTTAGTCCTGGTTTAATATTGGTATTAGGGCTGTCAACGTTAACGCATGCAATTAATAGAAAAAAAATTAAAGCGTAAAATTTATTAACGCAAATTAATGACACGATCTGTTTTGCCATGCACCAGCACTTCTCAAAGCATTTTGGAGGGCGTTAGGCCGTGTTGAGGAGCGCGTGACCATCTTGGAAATGTGCGTATATCACAACATTGACTTGCTTTTACAGTGAACGACCCGCACGTCCAGAGGAGAGAGCACCTTCCTCACTCACGTTTGCCCGAGGTTTGACTTCAGGACGAGTCCACTGCTTTGGCCGCTGCACTACAGCCCTCTCCTTTCCCTCCCCTCATGAGCCTCGTGTAAAACTTTTTACTAATAAATGTTACGTGTGCTTTTTATATCGCTTCATTTCACTGCCTCTGTCCGTACGCGTTCCTGGGAGCTGTGCTTTCTGTGCGTCGTGGACCCGTGGTGAGAGGGGGGTGGGGGGGTTTAGTCCATGGCCATCCCTGAACTTATGGAGCCACAAGCCGCAAACTCTTACAAACGATTCATTTGCGGTGTTTGTTTTTTTTCCCCCATAAAGCGTCACTTCTCGACTCAGAGCGGCCTCACAGGTGACCGTGCCCCACCCCTGACAGGTGACTGTGCCCCGCCCCTGTCCGCGGCGCTGAGAGGAGCAGAGGAGAGGCGTATGAGTCTGCAGTAGATTTAATGCAGAGCACAGTTCAGCAGACACTGTTATCTCAGTTACTACACAGACTTATTAAAGGCTCTCTCATAATAATAGTTATTTCTGAGATGTATTTTTTTAATCCAAGTAAAAACACACTCCTGAACCTCTCTGGACTTTTTTTATTTAAACACTGCATATTGTCATGGAAAAGCTACCAAGTTATACATTGAGTGTGATTAATCTGATTTTTAATCGATTGACAGCACTAATTGGTATAGACCTGGTTTAGTCCTGGTTTAATCCTGGGTTAGTCATGGTTGAGTCCTGCTTTAGTCCTGGTTTCGTCCTTAATTTGTCTTTAAAAGTTAAGTTGGTGATTGACTTTCCCTGAACTACTTTAAAAGCTCTCACATGTGACTAATGACCCACAACGGTCCATATGCTGCAAAGTGGCCATTTTGTATTGATTTTGGAGACACCTAAAATGAGACATGAGTGGGCTTCTCGCTCTCTCTGCTTCCCCAGAAGAAGAAGAAGTGGAAAAGACTATTGATTTTTTTCCAGACCCAAAATTATATGCCAACCTAAAGCTAACATTATACAGTAGCATCTGCCAGAACTGAGCGTCCCGGAGCGGCGCTCTGACAGAGTGCGCCAGGCTGGAGAGAGACAGATAAGCTCTGAGGCTCTTTTAGACACACGGGCCCATCCCAGTCAGACAGATATTCAAATCACTGCACTGACTTACTGTTCAAATGTTTAAATTTACATATAAAAGTGGGAAAAGACTATTTCACTACATATTGCTATATATGCGCAATATCTTTTGGGTTTTCGCCAGAACCTCACAAGTGGATGAAACTAGCTGGACAAACCTACATATTTAAAACTGAGCGCCCTACATGTCCTCGACCTGTGCCTCGGGGTCTCTCCCACTCACGACACCTGAAAGCTGAAATATGGTTACAATTCAAGCTTTTTTTAAATCTTGAAAACACAACAACATTCAAGCTTTTTCAAAGATTTAAGGAAGTACCCTAATGAACACTTGTTATACTATGAGAAGGAAGCAGTGCTCAAAATCTGTTCCTAAGTAAAAACACTGCACAATACTAAATAGTAATATTACTTAAGTAGAAGTAAAAATAGTCAACAAAATGTTACTATAGTAAATGTAAAAAGGTCCTGAGTGTAAGGATTACTAAAGTACTAGTAAAGTAAAAGCTATTTTTTGTTGTTTTATTACTATTATTATTACAAACATGAATACAACTAACTACCGCTACTCTTTGTTACCACGAAACTACTCCTACTACAACTACTACTATTACAGCTACTATTACACTACTACACCTATTACTACATAGTCAACAATACTCATTTGTAATAATAATGCATCGGCCAGTGCTTTTCTAGAAACTCAAAGTCACTTTACAATTTGGTGCATTGTTCATTCACTCCTCAGTCACACTAAGTGGTGGTGAGTTACTTCTGTAGCCACAGCTGCCCTGGGACAGACTGAAGGAAGCCTGGCTGCCTACGGCCTCTCCGACCACCACCAAACACAGTCACACTGGCAAGGGGGGGGAAGCGTCTTGCCCAAGGACATGACAGTATGCATGGCCTGTAGCAGGGATCAAACCGCCAGCCTTTAGGTTAGTGTGTGAATACCTCTGCCGACTGAACTACTACTGCCCCATAATTTGTAATATTACTAAAGTACAAGTAAAAATAGTCAACAAAATAAGTTAAAGTATAAAAGTATTGAGCGTAAGGTTTACTGAAGCACTTTTAAAAGCTGTTAACTACTGCTTTTATTTATACTACTGCTCTTACTAGTATCAGTAACCTCTACTTTTTAAGTTATTGCTACTATTGCTGCTACTACTGTCACTGCTAAGCTATTACTACTACAACAACTACTGCTACTACTTACTACATCTACTACAACTACTACTACTGCTAGGGTCAACAATACAAAAGTCACTTAAGTAAAAATGTACACTCTTTCTATGCTGTACTATTTCTTTGCCATCCCATGCCATATGAATAAACTTGTGGATATCATTCAGTTCACAAACCTGTGACAATGAATGACCAAGTCCATATTTTTTATCTGCATCTGAATA
This sequence comes from Bostrychus sinensis, assembly GCA_020698575.1. Classification (NCBI taxonomy): domain Eukaryota; kingdom Metazoa; phylum Chordata; class Actinopteri; order Gobiiformes; family Eleotridae; genus Bostrychus; species Bostrychus sinensis. Next base: position 11,635,925 of record CM036244.1, on the reverse strand, counting down.
ATGTGTTTAAGATACTGCACAAAATGATAGAGTCAAACAAAAGACGGATTAAGTACTTTCTAAAACTATCGTCTTGAGCCAAGTGGTTTTTAGACTCAGACAGAGATTTATTCTGTAATCTGATCTTCATATTTTCGAGCTGCCCTTTTGGATAACTTTTTTTTCTTGTTAATCCTTGTTACATAAGGAAGTCAATAAAGTTAGTCAGACCGATGCCAACTTTTTCCCAAATGCCACCGGCCCGTCTGTGAAATCAGTCTAGGATACAACTGTGACGTAAGAGCCATAGCATCACGATACATCAAACCTCAGTCTGCTTTTTGGATTATGGCGGTCTTTTTTTTCTTTTTTTTTTTTAGTTTTGGACCCAAAATAATTTCAAATCCATCTGGCAGAGGTCAAAACCCCAAACAGGAAGACAGAGAGGGACTAATGCCTAATGCAGGGCAGCTGGACAAAAACCACAAAGACCGTGGATAAAAGAGCCAGGAAAAGAGCATCACATGCCCCGGCGCACATCTGCTGCAGTTCATGATTTAGCATTATGAAGCGTATAAAAACATCCATTCATATTCTGCTAATTTTGATAGGTCAGTGTAGTAATTTGTTAGCATTGACATTATTACTGCAGTGATCAATGACTCAAGTAACTAAGGCTATATTCACACAGAGACGAAGATGTTATCGTTTCAAAAATGTTTTCCATAAAGGGAACACTTAAAATGAATACATATGCCAGGCCTGTTAGTGGCGCTGTAACGCTGCCACGAAAGCACTCCAAAAACAGACAAGAACACACGAGCCATGCACAGAAAACTAGTGTGATGTAAACATAAGAAAAAAATTATGTCTGTAGTAAGAGGAGCATAATTTTTTGCTGTAAAAAATCTGTATCTGCAGCTAGAACTCTAGACTGTTGGAGTTTAGCGCGTGCATGTTAAGGGAGAAGTGGGGCTACGGCATTATGGCTTCAGAAAAGATGCAGATGGGCTGTAAACACGGAAACAAGTAAACATGTAAACGCCATTTTGAAATCTTTGCACTCAGAGACCCAGTTTCAAAAATGTGTATTTGGCCTCCCGAGAATGTCAGATCACACGTGTGGATGAAATGCCTATACGATAAAAAAACCTTGGCAGAAATGCTCAAGCCATCTCCATGTGAACAAGGCCTAAATGGTGTGACCTTTTATTGTTATTTATGCTAAACTAATTTCTGAAAATGTGTAGTTTGTTCTGGAAATAATTCTTGGTGCAATTCAAAACATGCTACTAATAAAGCCAGTGGTCAACAGCTTTATTGCTTTGTGTAATATGCTAATGAGTCAAACCCAGCAACTATGGGCCGTAGGTGGGGTACTCCCTGGACAATGGCTGCTTGGGGCTAGCACAGAGACACACACAGACAAGAATTCAGTCTCACATTCATTCACTATAGGCAATTTAGAGTTACCAATGTTTCTAACACATCTTTGGAGAGAACCCACAGTAACACAGGGAGGACATGCTGCTGACTTCACTTAGAGAGACATGTGTCGGCCTGAAGACTGAAGGCACAACATCCTCTCTGAGAGGCAGAAGCGTTCATCATGATTAGTATCATGATGTCGAATTACCCTGTAATGCATTATAGAGGGTGAGTGACATTAAGATATAACCATCTATCATCCAAGTAATGGTTAACAAGGAAGATTTGACTTGGACATTATTTGTAACTAATTTTCTTTCCTCGTTTCATCAAAATCTTTCTTAATTATTTCTTCTGTTATTGTATTCTTTGTGAATAATTCATCACAACATGCAAAATCACCATATTAACCTTTATGCAACAAAAACAAACCTTACTTGCATACAGTATGTCTACAGGTTTATCAATATAAAAATACATTATTGCTACAGGAACTATTTGGCTACAATGCCATGTCTTTCCACGCTTTCTCCTCATCTAATCAATATTAACTACTCAAACACACCATTTAATCCATATACTATTAACCAGAACCTGTCACTACTAGCCTATATCTGCGCTGACCCTGATACAACACTGTGACAAATGCCATCCCGGCCAGCAGCAGGGTGATGTGGGTAAATCAGGCCAGTGTAACACCCCCAGGCAGGAGCAGCAAGCAGGCCGTGGTCTCCCATCCATCCTTCCATCCTTCCTTCCTGCAACATCACTGCAGCATCCTCCTCCGACAAGAAAAAAACACACACACACTTCACGACGTGTCCATTTGTGCGTGACGTCCTGAGGAGCACACCGCGTATCATAATTAATCTGAGCATCTGCTTCACCTGAGGCACTGCAACAACAAACAACTGCACAACAAGTAACAAAAAACAGACTAAACGTGGAGATAGCTGCTTTAATGCAACATGAGCATCCAAGGGCTAAGATGGCTCGAGTGGAGAAAAGCCCAAGCGCACATAAGCCATATTCCCAGTCATATTTGCAGGGCTTCAGGAGTAGGCCATGCTCAACCACTTCCTATGCAGCCAATAAGCGAAAAGCACCGGTTACTACAATCCTACAGGTTTATATTTCGTCACTTTAATAAAGGACAAAGGCTATTGGCGTCAGATGCGATGCCATTTGTGGATTTCAGCGTTAGAAAACTAAAATTAGCTCAATATGCCGTAGCCTGGATCACACGAGATGTAGCAACATCCGGACTGAAGCCACACAGGCCCGCAGCTCACAGCCAGTCCCGCTGTAAAACGACGGTGAACCCGGTTTGATTGCGCGCTTTTCCCTAGTCTTACCTCGTAAACATCACGTCTTGGAGGTCGGGTCGGGCTAAAAACGCGTCCATCGCATGCTGCTTTTTGGCAGAGGATCGCTGGGCGCCAGCATCAGCAGCGGTCGGTACAATGAGGCGCCGATGGCCGGTGGTGGTGATGATGCTGGAGCCCCGCCCTCCTCCCCTCCGCCGTGCAGGCTGCAGCCACAATGAGCTCACCACCGTGGGCCCCCGCGGCTGGTGCCTCCGCCGCAGTACCGGGGATCACCACAGGTCCATATGGTGTCACTGGAGGAAAGAAACTGGTCACAGAACTGTTTATCTTCATCAGGTGTCCATTTGCTGGGCATTACAATAATACTTCGTATAGCCTAACCTTTAAATATTTAGCCTAATATCATTCTAGTCATATTATTATGAACAGGGGAGTAGCCATTACCATGTATTGTTACTTCAAAATATCATTACTTGAGTAGAAGTGAAAAGTATGTTGCTTTAAAACTATTTTTTTTTTACAATGTATACAAAAAGGTTAATATAAATGTAACAGAGTAAATGTAGGCCTATCTCATTACTATGCCTGGGTACTGGTAAACAAAGCCTTTGTGGTATCAAAAGAAAAGTTACAATACTACTGGTATTGAAAAAAATGTTTTTTATTCAATACCAACTTTCAATACCTAGTGGTACTGGGCTTTGGAAACTATAACCAGACAGCATCCTTCCTCTGTCCTTAGGCCCTCCATGGGTGACTGCACAGGGCCCAGGAAACGAGGGGGCCCCATTAACAGTCCTATATCAGTGGGTTATATATTTAGTCTGTGCAGTACACAGCCGGCATGACTCCATTTAAAGATTTTCTTATGCTTAAAAATGATTTAAAATGTATGATTTGCATAATTCCTTTACAATTTTTACTTAATGCTTACAAGTTTAGGTGAACAAAAATAAACATCTCATTAGTTTATGGCACTGACATGTTTGAATATTTTAAAGAAAGTATTAGTTGGTTTTAAGAAAGTACATAGTATTTTTTGTAACTTATCGATGTATAGACTTCCTCTATATGATTCCTAACTTTAGGGCCCATTCTGAAAACCTTCATTATACGACCTTACGCCACTGCACGTAACATTCAGACCAGCAAATACTTTGTTTACAAAAATATGCAGAAACCACACATATTATTAGAAAGACTGTCTTTGGGGTGTATTTTAAACATTTCCTCCTTTGTTTACAAGGAAAAGACATTTAACCTTTAGCCAGTCACGGCTCCAAAAGCAGAAAATGCAGCAAATACAAATGAATCCAGGCAATTATTTCATTGATAGTGATGGAGAAAAGAATTAGCACTGCAGTAGAAACATGCTGTGTGTAATTAAAATAGCATATAGATGGTTTTGAATCTCTTTCATCTGTCAGCTGTGAATGCTGTATGTTAATGGATAATTCACCTCTACAGTGTGTGTTGGATAGAGGTGTTCCCACCACGTGAAGATTCATTACATTTTTAATGAGACCTGTGTATAAATAGCACATACATACGGGTAAATGCCATATAGTCTTATGTCAGCTCTCCCAGTTGACTTTCATATTTTTTGGAAACCTTTGCTATTTATCCTTTTGAGATATGTAAGTAATTTAATATGCAGACTGCTAAATTAACAACAAATACAAAAAAATAATAGGCAACATGCTTTACTTTATACACTCTTTGAATGGATGTGTTAAATTTCTACACAGTTTTTGTGTTACCACTATTTTAACACATGTTGTGTTAAAATGTCAAATGTATGTGTTAAAATTTTTATCTAAAATTACACAAGTTGTACACATGAGATGTGTTAAACTATTATCCAATCACAAAGCTGCATCATTTAATTTTAAACCCCAGACGTCCTGACTGCGAAGCTGTTTTGCGCGCGGAGAGAACTGTTTAAAGGTAAGCCATCATTTGTTGCTGCTATTTCACATTATTTTTTAATCATGTAAATCTGTAAAGGTGGGTGTAGATGTAAGCAACTCTGTACTTTTCTCGTAAAAGTTTACCAATTTGTCGGTTCAGAGACCACTCGTGTGCGTATCTGACCGCTACAATAAACCTGTCCCAGCTCCTGTGCAGCTCGGTCTGAAGCGACAGCAGCCAGCGGGACTCGGTCCGGCCAGGGTCACACTCACCCCCGCCCCGTGAGAGGGACCAGCATGGGACAGAGCAGAGGGGAGCACGGTGAGGTGAGCTCAAAGTATTAGTGCTGTGTTCAAACTTGTTCGCTCGGTTTTACTGCCGTTCAGAAACTAGTTTGTTGTTAGCAGCGCGCTAATGCAAAACTTATACAATGCTATTAGGTCACGTCACCACTGAGCTGGGCGAAGGTTTGGGCTGGTTTAGACCTGGTTTAGAATCAGACTTGACCGGATTAAGACCTGGTTTAGTCCTGGTTCAGACGTGGTTTAGACCTAACTAGCTCAGGCCTGGTTCAGACCTGGTTCAACCTGGCTTTAGACCTAGTTCAGGCCTGGTTTAGACCTGGTTTAGACCTGGAGGGGGGTTATGGTCAGGGGTTAGTGAGTGCCACCTCTTTGACCATGGATGAATTTTTGGTGACCCTGAAATGGTAGGTCAGGGTCTCTGAAAGCCCTAATCCTGGCTAAATTAGACACAATTGTGAAACATATTTTAAAATGCATGTCCAGTGAATGAAGTCATTTAGAAATTTTTTTTTGTTTTTTGTTTTTGTAAAGTGGGTAAAAATATATATTTTCCACTAACACTGTTTTCTGTGTTACAGATTGTCAAATGAAGGGGAGTGGGACTCCCAGGACACTGACCATGTCCTGGATGGCAGGGAGATTTCTAAGATGTATCAGCTGAAGACCATTACAGAAATCACTGATGTCTGCAAATGTTCACTAAATTCTGATGCAGAATGTGATAGACTTCTAAAATTAAACGCATATTTTATTGAATTTATTGACAGAAATGAATACCAATGTCCAAAACCTTTACAATAAATATGAATGAAAATTATGCTATAGTTCTGTATCATTTGATGCATTATTCAAGCATATAATATAAGCATTTATTTTCAGATAATATATATAAGTGTGTTGAAAGTAACACAGCATTTAACACATCTGTTTTAAGAGTGTACACACTGTCTCAACTTGTGTTAGACTTTTAATCTTTACTTACCAGAGTAAAAATCCTCCAGTCTGCTCCCTTCTTGTTGAGACTACACACTGTTATCAATGCACTGTGATGTCCTTCTAGAAATAAAGTAAGACGTGCTGCCACCTAATGGCGCATCTGGATACTGCACAGAACTGTCAGGCTCCCTTATTTACTGCCCGGAAAGTGCATGAAAAATTACAACAACGCAGGAACGCGTTTCCAGTCCTCAAGTCATTTGGCTAAAACATAAGAAAATACAAAAAGACAACATGCAGAGTCTTTAGATAAATAAAGAGATATATTAGCCTTTATCAAATATTCTAGTTATCTTGAACATTTTACAATGTGTAGATTGGCTTCAGGCGTGTTTTGTTTAACTCGTCAGCGCAGTGAGTGATCCTTTATCATATGTTCATAATTATTACAGTGGATACACAAACATCCAAGACACGTGAGAGTGTTAATTTGGTGAAAAAGAACAGCGCCGCCTCATAGGCGCAGCTTTGAGTCCCGTTTATTGAATGACACCCGCCCCCTGTCCCCTGCGAAGCATCCAGTGCAACTTAAAAACTGTGTCAGTGTCAGCTGTTATCACCAGACAATCCTTGAGAAAACCAGTAGTCTTGAAAAGGTTAGGCTGTGTCAGGGTCATACTTGACACTTTATTAGGCACAAAGTTTGTTTGTTTGTTTGTTTTGTTTTGTTTTCTTTCTTTCTTTCTTTTTTTTTTTTTGGGCGACCGGTGTAACTTCAGATTTTTAAAATGGTTCAAAACGGAAATATTGGAGCAACTAACAGTTGCTTTTCCAAAAGGACACACAGAGCAACCTACAACAGTGAAGTCTCGGGGATACTGGGGGAACAAAGCAGAATTTATCCTCACAGTAATGGGTGCTATCATCGGACCTGGGAATGTTTGGAGGTTCCCCTATTTGTGCTACAGAAACGGAGGAGGTCGGTGAAGTTATCCTGCATTTGTTGCTTATTTTTTTGCGTTCGGTTTTGGTTACAGATATTACAATAATGTGTTGTTGTTATTAACGCTGTCTGATCCTGGCAGGTGTTTTCTTCATTCCCTATATTCTGTTCATGATAACCTGCGGGATCCCCCTATTTTTCCTCGAGACTGCTCTGGGACAGTACACCAACCAGGGAGGCATCACGTGCTGGAAAAAGATATGTCCGCTTTTTCAAGGTAAATTGGTTTTCGCTTCATGCTGCTCAAAAGAAGTGTGCGTAATTACGCGGCGTAAGCTTACTGTATTACAGATGTAAGGCAGCATTTCAGCAAATGCAACATAATTATATTGTTTGTAGACTTACATTACGGATTTGTGCAACACTTTTATTCCCTGTTTCTCTTCGCAGGCATGGGCTATGCCAGTCACTTGATTATTTCATTCAGTGCCACGTCTTACATCATCATCATGGCGTGGGCCTTCTTTTACCTGTTTGCGTCTTTTAGTGCGGATCTGCCGTGGGCCTCCTGTGGACACGACTGGAACACAGGTCTGGGCTTTCTGTAAAGCTGAATGGATTGTGGTTAAAAGAAACAATTTGGGTTTAAATATACATTTTAGTGTTGCATGGATGGTAGCAAAAGCAGGGCATGATTCATCTTGTCCAATGTCCATATGGAAGCAGTGAGTTACCAAAAAGGATTAGGGCTATGACAAAAGACATGTGCATTTCTTCCCCCCAATTAGGCTCTTGCATAAGCTTGTATAAAACATATATTAAGGAGACAAGATTGTCACAAACATGTGGTTGCACATTTTTTTGTGAAACAAGTGTTGTATCAGTTAGTCTACGTTAGAAGATAATTTGTATCTTTTCAAAATATCTGTCTGACAACCTTTGCAATAATTGATTATATTGGACATCCCCATTGCACATAATGTGGCTCATAATATTTTCAGATGTGTTTTATGTAATTTCAGCATAATATTGTTGAGTCATGTTTTGATAGGCGGTGTATTCTCTTTTTATAATTTTATAGACTCCTGTTTGGACCCGAGCCAGACGAACATAAGCCTGAACATGACATCCCGGTCAAACACCACTCTTCCAGTTGTGGAGTACTGGCAGTAAGTGAAAGTTACATCACAAAAACTAATTTCTGTTTTATGTGTAACTTCAACACCTCCTCCTCCACTACCTTTTAACCGTTTAACCCCATCATACTCTATCACCCATTAAGCTTCTTGCTTTCTTTCTCTCTCGCCTGCCTTTCAAATAGCACTGCCTCATAGGTCACCATGTCGCCCATCCTGTTCACAGACGCAGGGTTTTGAAGATCTCCACTGGTATCGAAGACATTGGCAGCCTGAGGTGGGAGCTGGTGCTTTGCCTCATCCTGACATGGGTCATCTGCTACTTCTGCGTCTGGAAAGGCATCAAGTCCACCGGGAAGGTCAGCACCTGCAACACAAAATAAACAATATATTTAGGGATAAAAATATTGTGCTCTTATAGAAATATCTTTCAACAACTACAACTAACTGGCCATTATCCAGGATGTGTCCCACCTAAGGCCCACAGTTGCTGGGATAAGTGCTAGCCTCCCGTAACCCCAAATAAAATAAATGAATGCATTCTTCAAAGTAATTGCCATTCTTTCTTAGATAGCTCTGTATTAAATTAGAGAAGCTTGTTCAGTCAGATCGTCACACTGGAGTCAGATGATTTCATATATAACATTTACCAAAGCATATACCACTGTCCTTTATTGAGATTAAGATCTGCTGCTTTTACAGTTACACTTTACTTTACACTGATTGCATTGATTACATGAGTTCGTGTGCTACCAGTAGTCTGTTGTCTGCATTTGAGATAGGGGTTGGCTCGATATTGCTTATTATTTAATAAACAATAAATATCCTACTGCTTCTCTGTCACATTGTATAGGAAGAGTCACATGATCACTGGAATCCATTCATAACGTTTAATATACTGATAATATATATGAGCTAATAGACTTTATTTAACAGTGCCAGACACATTTATAGCCTGTCTGTCCTGGGAGAGGATCTCTTCTTCAGTATAGTCTCTATAGGATTTCTTCAGTTTTCTTCCCACTGTTGTTTTTTAGGAGTTTTTCCTTACCAAGAGTGAGGGTGTAAGGACAGGGGATGTCCTGGGTCTGTTTAGTTTAGTGTAGTTATTGTTAGGGCCGTCTACAGCCTTGCCGGGGCCTGGGGCAAAAAAGGCTTCACATGAGCCCATTACAATAGAAAATTTAAGAAGAGGGACCATTCCTGTTGCCTGGAAATTCCAGACTCAGCGCTGTACCAGCGGATGAGTCTGGTCGCCATAGAATCAATTTGATTTCGAGCGCGGAGCAAACCCCAGTAAACGGACAGCGGAGTTAGCCAATCAGAAAATGGCGGACGTGACGTTAACAAAGCGACAAGAAAGTAAGCAATGTGAAAACTTTTTTTTTTTTTTTAAATAAAGGCTTCTATTGCTGCAAGCTGCTGTGGTTTTAATGACTCGATATGTTTTTGGTAATTTAAAACGGAATTTACCGCTGAATGAAACAAACTCGGCTCCTCAGTGCGCCACCTTGATTGTTGTTGTTGCGGACGCTGCTCGTGAAGAACAGGTGACTTAAATAAGCGAATCAAAATGCACGGTACGTTTGGGATTTGAATCCAATCACTGCGGACGGCGCGGTGACCAGACTGATATTTCTCTGTATAATAATACAGAGACATATCAGTCTGGATTTTCCAGGCAACCATTCCTGGGCCCCTCTAACCCTGAGGCCCAGGACAACAGACCCCTTTGCCCCATGCTGTCGACAGGCCTGGTTATTGTTTATGTTTGATTGTGTGTTATATCTGATTGTGTGTTTATGTTTGTGAAGCCCTTTGAGGGGACTGTTTTTGTGACACTGGGCTATATAAATAAAATTGAATTGAATTAAATAGAATTAACAAATGGTCTAATTTATAAATATGTGTATAGTGTAGGTACAATAACAATCTTTGCCTAATGGCTTAAAATAGCTGTGATATTGTATTGAGACGGCTGCTGCTGACACATAAGTTACTTTAGCCTATACTGATTTGAAATTGAAAAACATGCTGATAAATAGTTAAAAAGTAGTCCACATCCAAGGACTGTTGTTGAAGATTTATATTGTCTTGTGATGCATGGTGGCAGAGTGGTTAGCCCCCCTGCTTCTTAGCCTGAGTGGAGTCTGCATGTCCTTCCTGTGTTGCTGTGCGTTCTCTCCCGCTTAGTTGAATTGGTGACTTTGTAAATGAATGTGTGAGTGAATAATTGTCTGTCAGTGTGTCTCTGTGTCAGCCCCATGACTTACTGGCCTTTGTCCAGTTTGTACCCCGCCTCAGGCCCACAGTTGCTGTCATAGCCTGTCTTGATCATTATCTCAGCCACAATATAAGAAGCTGAGAGGTGTATGTTTCTCACCCAATGACTTTCTCGCATCAAGGTTTGGCACTGTACAGTTTTGACTCACAACTGAATGAAAGCTGCTCTTTCTTCGCTTCAGGCCGCCTACTTCACAGCCACCTTCCCCTATGCAATGCTCCTTATTCTGCTGATCCGTGGCGTGACTCTCCCTGGTGCTGCTGACGGGATCCATTACTACCTCTATCCAGATGTCTCGCGGCTTTCAGATCCACAGGTTAGACTAAACGTATATGTTATCAACAAAACAATTATTTCTTCATTTATTGACATTGTTGGACTGTAACAGGTGTGGATGGACGCTGGCACTCAGATTTTCTTCTCCTACGCGATTGGACTTGGTTTTCTGACGTCTCTTGGAAGTTACAACACATATAATAATGACTGTTACAAGTAGGTATAATGCTGCTAATCATATCACGTGTTTAATTATGCAGAGAAAATTCCTGTAGTAGCACCAGTAGAGGGAGCTAGAGTGAGAGTTACTTTACCAATGAAGCAAAATACTGTAAAAGCCAACTAAAAATGACACGCAAGGACAGTTTTTACATAAAATATTAGCATCTTAAATTGTTTTTATTGTTTTCCATCAGGCTATATATGGTGCAGTTTTTACTTGACATTTATTTTCTTTTAGGGACTGTTTCTACCTGTGTCTACTGAACAGTGCCACCAGTATTGTCGCGGGCTTTGCCATTTTCTCCGTTTTGGGATTCATGACCTATGAGACAGGGCTGGACATTGCTGAAGTTGCAGAGTCAGGCAAGTAGTGCTCTTCCATGTTTTACTGTCTATTATTGTATTAGAGACTTGAAATGGTGCCAAATCAGGTGATACCATAATCTCCAACTTAAGAGGCTTTCTGCCATCTCCTGCTGTACTTTCACTCTTCACTTTTTATTTTGGTGGTTTCAGAACAAGATGTGAACAGTAGGAATGCAAAGTTCAAAGGTCCCCTAGTCCGCTAAATAGCCTTTTTTTTTCTTTTTCTTTTTTTTTTTTTTTAAGGTTTTACCCATGTTAAAATGTTGTTTCCACCTCAAAAACATACCTGGAGTAGTATTTTGTTTAATTCATGCATGTTTGAAGTAATGCTTAATGCTCATTTATCTATTTGTTAGCATCATGTTGCTAATAGCCATGCTTATTAGCCATTTTATGCTCTGTCCAGTCCTCACTGTTGTAAGCAGGGGGCGACAGACACCTAATCCAAGCGTTACAAAGAAACAGCTGCCCAGGAGAAGACATTTTCCATGCATAAACATTTTATATAAGTTATAAAACGAAAAATACTAATGCAAAAAAACTGAGAAAAAGCACAATATAGGACTTTTATCAAATATTGGCAAATAAAACAGAGAGGGAACTTCTATAACATTACATAATGTTATTGTTTTATTAAGCGGCTCCCTCTCTTGTCACATCACCAGCTGACTCGTGCACTTCAGCTGTAGATACTGTATAAGGGACATCAAGTTGTGCCTTTCACAGCTTGCTTGTTTTTCTGCACTTCATCTTTACTCTATACAGTTACATGGATAGCAGTGTTCCCCATTAAAGTCCCATGATCTCTGTATGGTCCAGGACTCTCACATCAGCCCAAAGTGATTTGTCAGCTGAACACCTAATTCCTTTATTTTGTGCATTCCAGCTTTCATCTTATAGCCACAGTACATTATGCACCTAGTATGCAGTGATTAATAAAATACAGTATGTGTGTGGTGCCACTGTCAGGTCTTACATAAAATCCCCCAAAATTGTCAGTCAGAGCTCTGTCAGTGTCAGAGGGAGAAAACAAAATATACAAATGGCATAACAAAGGTTGTATCTGTGCAGGACCAGGTCTGGCCTTCATTGTTTACCCTCGAGCAGTGGCCATGATGCCGATGCCTCAGGTCTGGTCCGTGTGCTTCTTCCTCATGATCATCCTGCTCAGCCTGGACAGTCAGGTATAACACTGAACTTAACAAAATAAAAGATTACAAGTTAAAATAAGCACGAGAAGACCTGATAGACCTCCTCTGTCTTCTCACAGTTTGTCGGTCTGGAGTGTCTCATGACGTCTCTGGTGGATTTGTTTCCCGTTTTCTTGCGCCAAGGTTTCAGACGAGAGCTGCTCCTGCTGCTCATCTGCACCTGTCTGCTGTTTACTGGGACTGTCTCTGGTCACTGAGGTTTGTACTCTGTATATTTCATAAACTGTGGATCAGGGCTTGACATTAACACTTCGCCAACCAGACAAATGCAGGTAGATTTTCATTTTGGCTAGTGACGCAAAAACTCCCACTAGCTACTTTGGCTAGCAAAATTTTATGAATACTGTACTGTATATCTTAACTTTAAAGGTTAAGCATGAATTAATGTTGCTCTGCATACACCATTTAGAAGGAATGTAACAATATCCAAATTTCATGGTACGGTATTATCACAATATTAATGTAATGGTATAATATTGTAGAAATGCTTACGATAACAAAACATATTCTCTAAAAAAGCCCTGACGAGTCTTTAGTGATTTAGTTATTGTGACATTTCAAAATATTAAGACTGAAAAAGTGTTTAATAACAATCATTTTGTCAGGTTGGCTACACTGAAACAGAGGAAAGGATCATGGTCTATGTAGTTCCCTCTTTTTAAAAAAAAAACTTTTGATACTGCAATATCACAGTGTTGCCGTTAGTTACATCAATTTTCTTCTGCCTAGGTAAGGTTTTTTTTTTTTTTTTAATCTCTGTCCATAGAGAAAAGCACATTTTAAATTCCTTTACCTAATTAAATTGTGGCTAGTAAAGACACTAATAGGCTAGCAACTTTTGACAAATACTAGCCACGGTCGACAGTGAGCAAAAAAATAAATGTCAAGCCCTGCTGTGGAATCTTTACCCTTGATCCAACTCCTTACCAACAGATATAACATTTTTTTTTAAATCAAATATCAATAACTAATTTGCAGTGGTATTTTTTGCTCCCAAAAAACCTTTATTGAGCCTTTCTACTGTCACAGCCAGTCAACTGTAGACAGCTGGGCAAGAAGTGGAAATGCCTTTTGACAATAAGACAGAGTAGCTGAATGTATATAACAATAGAGAAATACATTACTGTGCACGGTGCATGCTTGCAGAGTGGTTAGCGCTCCTCCCTCTTTGCAAGGACGTCTCCTCCCTGTGTTACTTTGGGTTCTCTCTCGGTACACAGGCTTCCTCCCACCGTCCAAAGACATGCATGTGTTTGGTGAATTTGTGATCCTAAATTGCATCAGGGTTGTAGCCAAAAGCGTGGTCTGTCCCGGGACTTGTACACATTGTCTGTCTGGTCTTTCTCAGTGGTTTGAGGTCTGTGCCATGTAACCTGGGGTCCTCCTAAGGTCAAGCCAGAGGGACCACTGGCTGGAGCCTGAAGGACCATGCACCACTGAACAGCACCCCCAGAGGTGGCCCCTGTAATGGTCCAACCTATTGTCTCAGTAGTCAGAGCAAAAATAATGAATACAGAAATAAGTTTAATATAAGAATTATTATCAGGTTCAAACCTGCGACCCTTGTACTCAGAGTCCTACATTTTATCATGTGAGCTATTTCCCCACATAATAGTAAAACATATTTGAGTATTGTACCATTACAAAACAAAATGACTCGGTGGACAAATTGGCTTGATTTGAACTGTTTATGAACATATGATGACAATAAGAAAGTTAATACAATGAGATATCATAACATACACCTTTGGTTCACAACATTTTTTATCTCGTGTACCCCCTGGGCTTTTTGTCACAAAAGTGGCGATAAAAAACATACGTATAGTTATATATTGAATTGCTACTTTTTTGCTTTAAAAAACAAATAAAAAAACTTGTTTATAAAATATAAATACATATAACAAATACACAGGCTCCATAAATACATACATACACAAATAAATAAAAATATAACAACATATACTTCTATTACATTCACTTATTTTACTATATATTTCATATTCAAAAAGGAAAAAAAATCTTAAACTCATCATGAATAAAATATTAATCATCATTTGAATAACTCCACTTTAAAACAAGCTATTAAACCTAGCTACTAAATATTAGACCTTTTGTAGCCCAACTGACAGTAAATGCTGTGTCTACTGTTGTCCTAATAATCATCTACACACCCAGCCAAGACAGGCGCCACACAAACTCATCCAGTTTATTTCTTCAGTGAATAAGTTGGCTGTGAGCCCAAACTTGTGTCAGGGTTAAATGAGTTTCAGACTCATCCTTCACACCTTCACACGGGTGTTGATCAAAAGCCAAACACATCACGTAGATAAGATGATAACAGGCTGTCAAATCTGAGAACAGCACTCGCCATAATAACATAATAATATGGCATATAAAGTGCATTAGACTGATTAGTGCTTATGTTTAAAAGAAAGCACAATATGTTTTCTGTTTTTGGACAACCTGGGATGCCTGTTATCAGTAGGACCTTTTTAGCTTTTTCCTACATTTGTTCATAAAATAACAGTGAATGTCATGTTTTAGGGTGGGATGTACCTCCTTCAGTTACTGGACCACCATGTTTGCAGTGGCACCACTCTTCTCCTGTTGTCTTTCTGCCAGTCTGTCAGCATCGCATGGGTCTACGGTGAGTCTCTACTTTGAAAATATATACACTACTCGTTCATTTGAGTTAACATGCTCAAAGCTGATTTACTCTTTCTTTATAAGGCGCTGACCGTTTCTACAAAAACATCACACAAATGATTGGTTACCGTCCAAGTGTACTGATGAAATACTGCTGGCGCTACGTCACGCCATTCATCTGCTTTGTAAGTATTCAGTTTAGTCAGTTTGTCAGTTTTCACTCTGTATTATTTATTGTTACCTTCTGATCACTAATAAGTCAGCAGTACACCTCCACCTGAAGGCCACAAAACACATCATTTGAGGTCAGTGAGGTTTGAATCTTATCCAGAGAGAAAAAAATGGTTTGAGCAAGGAGTCAAAGAAGCAATGTTTGTCAAAAAAGATAAACCTTCTTTGAACAGAAATAGGAGGCTCAGATACAACCTTCCCTCTGTTTACAGCAGTCTACTGAAACCCAAACAAAACAAACCAATTTCACTCAGGTCATTTACATCTGAAGGAGTTCACCAGGCCCAGGAGGGTTAACCACTCTCACTCCAGCTGAGGACAAATGACTCCTAACAACTCGAAACCACTGAGCCCCTTTCAAGTCTAATTCAGTCTTCTAGACCAATAGAATTAGTTTCAGGTCTAAAACTCCTCCTTCCTTGAGCATATAACCCAGCTATGTATCAGTTCAATTTCAGGACTGAGAAAGCCTCTTGATGAAAGAAACTTCTTCAACTTCAACTTGAAAAAGTCCAGATGACTTATTTTTAAACCTTTTCTTGTGTTTCACTTGTAACCTTAAATAATGCACTATGAGTACCTCAGTACTGTCCTGTAGTCCACTGTGTACATGTGTAATGGTAAAGAAGGGTGACCCCAATGGGACATAAGCACTGCAGCTGAGAAAACATACTCAAGACATAGACTGAGATGTATTGTGTAATAATAACCATCCAGCACCTTTCTTTACAAATACAGACTGTGCAAAGTTTGCACATTAACTATGACATTACTATGTGTTCAAGGTAATTATGATGTGACTTTATTTTTGTCCTACTTTTTGTCTATACTTAGTACTTTTTTTTTCTAATTGCAGGGAATCTTCATCTTCTCCATTGTCAGTTACAGCCCACTGAAGTTTAGTAACACTTACGTTTACCCACTCTGGGCCAACATCCTGGGCTGGTTCATCGCCTCAGTGTCCCTGTCTGTGATCCCTCTGTTTGTCATTTATCAGCTGGTGAACGGACAAGGCACGCTCAAACAGGTGAGCGCAGGAGACTTTGATGTTTTGAAACACTTTGAAACCTGTTACTTTCCTTAATCAAGAGCTCACCTCAAACTTGTTGCTAATTTGGGGTTTGGCAATATCAATGTTTTACTGTACTTCCCTTTTAGCTTTTTCCTTCACCACAAAGAAAAATCATCTGCCTCCCAGCATATTGCATATTGATTTGACAGATTTTCCTCGGGATTCCCTTCCCGAGGCAGGAGTAGACTGGCTTGTGACCTCTTTTGGCTGGATTATTTTTGCTTCCTTTTTATAATGCTGAAATAGACATTCTTCCAGATTAATTTTACCCATTGAATGATAGCCAAAAGACTAACATCCAATGGGATTGTCCCTTATTTCAATGTGAAAGCAGACCTGAGTCTATACTATTAGGTAATAACTTGGTGAATTGGGGTTGCCTTTAAAATAAGGTCAAAAATCTATGAAAATATTATGAATGGTTTGGCCAGTTTCTCTTTATTTATAAGATATCTGGGCCTTGTAACTTATGCAACAGGAGCTGCTCTGTCTGTACAGGGGCTGTGTATTGAGGGTTGCCTGAATTCAACTTGGCTCTCAATTCCTTTCTGCACATTCCATAACATGCAGCTGCTGGTGTATACATTCATTTCACTCTGTCCTTTGCTTTTATTCCTAGAAAGAAACCTCTCCACATCCCTCTTCAGTTTTGTTTATTGTCTTAACACCAGACTCTTACCTGCCAACTGTGACTACTTTAATCTGATTTTGTTTGTCTTCTTCTTCAGCGGTTCCTGACCCTCTGCCAGCCCTCGGACGACTTTGCTCTGGACCGAAAATGGCCCACTCCGATGAAAAACGGTGTCACCTCGGACCAAACTGAACTCAAGCTCTTACCTAACAATGGAGAGCTTGCAGCGTGAACGACAGAGGTGCACCTGGACACGAGACTTTCCAGATCCGCCTTCAAAGAGATACACCAGGTTCATGTGATGGTGCCAGTAACCAAAACATTTTTAAAGCCACAAGGAAAAGTCATCTGCGTTCAGTTTCACAAGACTTACGGGACGCATTTGGGAAAAATCTGCTTAAATGTGTTTTCAAGACATTTTGGGAACCACTATAATACATAATTTTACTAAAAAAAAAAGCAGAAGAAGCAGACTGGTGTTTTGTTTTTGAGGACACCACCTTGCATTAAATATTTAGGACATCTATGGACAAAATTTGGAGTTTGAAAAACAGAATGAAAGTGGAATTATCATTCAAAGCACTGTTCATACACATCAGTATGTCCCTGCAGGGCTACCATAGCTGTTGTAACCTGTGAGGTTTGGAATTGTAACTTGCAATTTTGCCATAATGTTTTTCCAAAATAAAGGCAAAAACCAGACTTAAAAAAAAAAAAAAAAAAAAATTCTGTTTTAAATATTTTATGATACCATTTTAACTTTTTTTCATATATGTTATTATGTTTATGTCCTTTATTCTGTCTTTCTAGCAGTGGTGGAAGAAGTACTGTAGCTTCAGAAATTCCTACTCAAGTAACTTCTACTTGAGTAGGAATAAAATTCGGTACAAGTACTCAACAAAATAATTACCTGAGTTAAACTTAAATGTATATTACAGTAAAATGTAATATTATCTTTAGTATTTGAAAGCAGAGTTATATCCAAGAATTAAAAAAAAGTTCTTTATTTAAAGGTCAGATTATGCTTTTTTTAGGCGTTGTTAAATAGTTTTGGACACCTTTGCATTAGTATTTCACGTTTTATAACTTAAAATAATGAACATGTATGGAAAATGGGGAGCTGTTTGCAGAGAATGCTTGGATTAGGTGTAGGACGCCCCCTGCTGGAAACAGTGGGGCCTGGACAGGGTATAAAATAACTATTTAGCACGGCTATTAGCAGCATGATGCTAACAGTTACATAAACGAGTTCACTGCTTCATAGTGACAGCAGTTTAATGCAGAAACTATCAGAATGAGTCTGGTCTGTATGGGCTCTAGAAACGCACAGGAGCTCTTCCTGGTTTCATGTGTTGTCTATGTAGAGCCATGAGACCGAGCATTTTAAGCTCTTGTAAAAGAGGCTGCATCAGCAAACAGGATTACTCCAACAAGTGTGAATAAAACAAAATACTACTCCAGGTATGTTTTTGAGGTGCAAACATTATAATAAGGTTAAAACCTCAAAAGTTTCTTTTTTCTTCTAGATCTAGACGTTTTTGTCCATTGTTTCCACCACTGCCTTCCTGATAAATAATGTAATCAACGCATTACTGCTTTAAACCTTTATTTACAGTCTTACAGCAGTAATTATTTTATGAGCTGGTTGTGCAAATCTTTCCTGCTACACCCCAAGTGTCCTTTCAGTACTTCAGTGCCTCTTCTGTGTGTTTTCTAAAGGATTCGTCTCACTTTTCTGTCACACTAATATCTTGCTCATGGTTACTGACTTACCCTGTGTAGTTCTTTTCATATATTGTAGATAACATGTAAAGGTCATATGCGTTCACATGTGTGCTCACTTTGCCAGCAGTGAATGAAGACTCAGACAGGACACATAATGTAGATTAATAATGTTGTTTTAACCTTTTAGACCTTTCTTTATGAGTAAGTGTCGACACTGCTTCTGTGTATTCCCCAGTAGCTGTTTTTGAACAAGACTGTAAAGATTATTTCCAATGTACATGGCTGACTTAATAAAGGTATATATTTGTATTCAACTTAACTTTTTCATTCATTCATCTTATTCCACTTATTAATGTTTGAGCCTATCCCAGCAACTATGGGCCTTAGGTGGGGTACACCCTGGACTATGGCCAGTTAGATGCAGAGCTGACTTAGCTCAAGAGAGGTGAGAGGGTTTTTAAAAACATACAAACTAAAGACACATTTGGGTTGATGACATTTACAAAACCACTTACAGTTTAAGGCCAAATTCATGTCTGACTTGCAAAAAATGTAATGTGTCACTCCAAAATAGTTTACATATGTTTTATATTACAAGCTTCTGGGCTGGTGTGTTGTATCTTGAAGGTAAACGCAATGGCAGTAGCTCAGTTGGTAGAGACTCTCGCCCACTAGCCTAAAGGTTTGATCCCCGCTGCCGGCATTGGATATTGTTGTGTCTTTGAGCAAGACACTTCGCCCACCTTGCCTGTGAGAATGTGTCAGTGTGACTGTGTGTTTGTGGTCGGAGGAACTGTAGGAGCAAAATGGCAGAGTGTGACTGAGGAGTGAATGAATAATGCACCAAATTGTAAAATGACTTTGAGTGTCTAGAAAAGCGCTGTATAAGATTAATGCATTATTATTAACACAATCCTTTGAATAATTAATTACAGAAATTTACTAACATGTATTCACTAATCTTTATATTACTATAACTATAAAGACCTGACAGTTTAAGACCAAGATTAACAAAATGTAATACCTGCCCATTGGATTAAATACTTTTATTTTAATTCAAATGTAATACCGTTTTTGCACAACTGCCCTGGACACATCTATTGCATGAGAGTAGACCTGAGATGACTCTGGGGCACAGACAGAGGGGATTATGTAAAATAAACCATAACTAGTCCAGACTAGAGCAACAGGACACTGACTATTCATGTAAAAGTACACACACGAGTACTTTAAAGTAATATTTTTGTACAGCCCAGATGAAGCTCCTTTTGTGGGAGTAATCTTTAACCAAACACTGTCGGGACGGTTGTTCTCAACCCGAGCCTGATCCAGTGGTGGATTTGCAAAACTATACTTTTTTGGTAAACTTTGTAGTAAAAGCAGTAGTAACAACGTTAGGATCTGATCTGAGATGACTCTGTGTCGAGAGGGGATTATGTAAAATGAATCTTAACCAGTCCAGACCTGGGACAGAGGGCACAGACTGGATCCATCCTAAAGTAACTACTTCAGATCTCATTTGTGGTTGTTACAGGTGAGGCTTCTTTTACGACATCAAACACTGAGGGACTGCATCAAAATGAGAATCAGAGGTGGACAGTAACTTCGACTCAAGTCATTATCAAGCACTGAGCAGTGATACTGTTTATAAAACTTACTTTTACTCAAGTACAAGTTTAAGAGAAATGTATTATGTTAAGTAGATTTTTTTTACATCTCTAAATTTAATTAAATTTTATTTATTATTATAATTATTTGTTTTGTACCTTGGTAGCAAAGTGGTAACAGCACTAGTATTAGCCTAGTAGTTGTAGTAGTAGCAGTAGCAGTAACAAAAGTAGTAGCAGTAATAGCAGCAGCAGCAGCAGCAGTAGTAGTAGTATTAGAAGTAGTAGCAGTAGTAGAAGTAACAGAAGTAGTAGCAATAGTTGTTGCCAAAGTAACAGAAATACGAGCAGTAGTAGTTGTATCTGTAGTAGTAGAAGTAACTGCAGTAGTAGCAGTAGTAGATTTTACTGTGGTAAAATTGCAAAGAAAAATAGTACTTTATAGCCTATATATAAATATATTTACACTATACTTTTTATGTAATACAACTGTTGACTACTTGAGCAATTATTTTGAAGTAACAATACTATTACTTAAGTGCACATCTGAGTCCGACCTCTGATGAGAGCTGACCTGAGATGACCCTGGGTGAAACACAGACAGGATTATAATAAACTGGGACCAGTCCAGACGTTAATTACAGAAAATTATTGATCTAAACCAACTTTGAGGATCCAAGAGTTGACGCTGTTCAAACCTTTGGCCTTTCTCAATGAACATGACAGAGTTTAGTAAAACTCGAGAGAACAGGCCCTCGATCCCTGGAAAGAGGCAAAATAATTAGTTCAGACAAGAAATATCTCTAATGACCTGTTAAAAGAGGAGTGGCTGTGATGGATGGTAATTGCACGGCTTTATCCTCAACTTACACCTTTGTGCCAAGAAACCTTTAAACGAATTAAAATACTTCTGACTGCTCCAGGTCTCACATGACTCAATATAAGCTTATGATAAACAAAATGGAGGAACTCAGTGGTGGAGACCAAGTATTAACCAAATATTAACTTCAACCTACATTTTTTAAGAAGATGAACTTTCTGAGACATTTTTTTATTTCAGTGACTGTTTCAGGGAAAATACTTTTATTTGCACAAAATGTTTAAATTTCATCTTAAGGTTTTTTTTTTTTAACCTTGGTGGCAAAGTAGTATTACTAGTAGTAGTAGCAGCAGTAGTAGATTTCACTGTTCTGCAATTGCAAAGACAAAGATACTTAAATTAAACTATACAGTGGGGCAAAAAAGTATTTAGTCAGCCACCAATTGTGCAAGTTCTCCCACTTAAAAAGATGAGAGAGGCCTGTAGTTTTCATCATAGGTATACCTCAACTATGAGAGACAAAATGAGAAAAAAAAAAAAAAAAAAAAAAAAATCCAGAAAATCACATTGTCTGATTTTTAAAGAATTTATTTGCAAATTATGGTGGAAAATAAGCATTTGGTCCATAACAAAAGTTAATCTCAATACTTTGTTATATACCCTTTGTTGGCAATGACAGAGGTCTAACGTTTTCTGTAAGTCTTCACAAGGTTTTCACAAACTGTTGCTGGTATTTTGGCCCATTCCTCCATGCAGATCTCCTCTAGAGCAGTGATGTTTTGGGGCTGTCGCTGGGCAACACGGATTTTCAACTCCCTCCAAAGATTTTCTATGGGGTTGAGATCTGGAGACTGGCTAGGCCACTCCAGGACCTTGAAATGCTTCTTACGAAGCCTCTCCTTCGTTACCCGGGCAGTGTGTTTGGGATCATTGTCATGCTGAAAGACCCAGGCACGTTTCATCTTCAATGCCCTTGCTGATGGAAGGAGGTTTTCACTCAAAATCTGATGATACATGGCCCCATTCATTCTTTCCTTTACACGGATCAGTCGTCCTGGTCCCTTTGCTGAAAAACAGCCTCAAAGCATGATGTTCCCACCCCCATGCTTTACAGTAGGTATGGTGTTCTTTGGATGCAACTCAGCATTCTTTCTCCTTCAAACACGACGAGTAGAGTTTTTACCAAAATGTTCTATTTTGGTTTCACCTGACCATATGACATTCTCCCAATCCTCTTCTGGATCATCCAAATGCTCTCTAGCAAACTTCAGACGTCCTGCACATGTACTGGCTTTAGCAGGGGGACACGTCTGGCACTGCAGGAGTTGAGTCCCTGGAGGCGTAGTGTGTTACTGATGGTAGCCTTTGTTACTTTGGTCCCAGCTCTCTGCAGGTCAGTCACTAGGTCCCCCCATGTGGTTCTGGGATTTTTGCTCACCGTTCTTGTGATCATTTTGACCCCACGGGGTGAGATCTTGCAGGCAGCCCCAGATCGAGGGAGATTATCAGTGGTCTTGTATGTCTTCCATTTCCTAATAATTGCTCCCACAGTTGATTTCTTCACACCAAGCTGCTTACCTATTGCAGATTCAGTCTTCCCAGCCTGGTGCAGGTCTACAATTTTGTTTCTGGTGTCCTTTGACAGCTCTTTGGTCTTGGCCATAGTGGAGTTTGGAGTGGGACTGTTTGAGGTTGTGGACAGGTGTCTTTTATATAGAGAACCAGTTCAAACAGGTGCCATTAATACAGGTAACGAGTGGAGGACAGAGGAGCCTCTTACAGAAGAAGTTACAGCTCTGTGAGAACCAGAAATCTTGCTTGTTTGTAGGTGACCAAATACTTATTTTCCACCATAATTTGCAAATAAATTCTTTAAAAATCAGACAATGTGATTTTCTGGATTTTTTCTTCTCATTTTGTCTCTCATAGTTGAGGTATACCTATGATGAAAATTACAGGCCTCTCTCATCTTTTTAAGTGGGAGAACTTGCACAATTGGTGGCTGACTAAATACTTTTTTGCCCCACTGTAAATAAATACTATAAATAATTTATTTGACTCTTTTTACTTCTACTTCCACAAAAATACTCCTGCCTGCTCCAGGTGTCTCAGTACAGCTGAATGCAAGCCTGTAATAAACAGATTTAAGACTTTCACTAAAGTAATTAACTTAACAATTGTACATTCTGCTGTGTACATTTTAAAATACGTTTTTGTTGTGTTTTTTTTACTTGCTTTATTGAGTTTTGAGTGAAAATGCATTTAAATTTTTTTTTTTTTTTTTAACTTTGGTAAAGTTTAAAGTTTAGCAAAGTAGTAGCAGTAGAAGCAGAGGTAGAGTTTGCTGTTCTGCAATTGCAAAGAAAGTTTAATATTTAGTAAGTAAAAGTTTTTTTTTGTTTTTTTTTAACCTGTGGCAAAGTAGCAGCAGCAGAGTAGTGGTAGTAGTTGTAGATTAGTCTGTACATTTTTCTTTTTTTTTTACTTTTACTTAAGTAATATTTATTTGAGGGAGTTACATTAGATGACACATTAGAATAAAATCTCTAAATAAATAAAAGTATTTTTTGTTGTAGCAGTAGTAGATTCTGTTGTTCTGCTGTTTGGACTAATACAGTATGTTTTTACTTTTATTTAACAAAAATGTGTTGACCACTTTTACTTCCACAAACAAACTTCAGCCTGCTCCAGGTGTCTCAGTACCAGAATATGATAAACAGTATGGAGAATTCACATCAAATAAATCATGGGCCTGATGAATAAGTGAGAGTGTGAATGGCTGCAGGGGATGATTTAGAAAAAGGTGTGAAAAGTGTCATGGGAAAAACGCACAGACAAGACACAACAAATCACTGCAGCAGGATTTGCTCTTCAGATTTCATGCGTGTAATCCAAACAGGAATTTTTCTAGTTTAATAACTCTGATTGCGTGCCAACAACAACACAAAAGTTAAACGTAGTATCTTAAACTCTTGTATCAACATGCACAGGTAAATGATAAATAAACTCTAAAAAGTTTGCATGTTAGCAAAGTGGCCAGCCCCCCTGCCTTGGGTTGTGGGTTCAATCCTTGGGCAGGGACCACTTTAATCTGGAGTCTGCATGTCCTCTTGGTGTTTCTGTGGCTCTCTCTGGCTTCCTCCCACTGCACAAACAAATCTAAAGCTGGGTGGTACAAAAAAATTTCACTGTGCATTGTGCAGTGCATGTATGTGACCAATAAATAATAATAAAATAATAATAAAGGTGAACTGAAAACTCTAAATTGCCCACAGTGAATGAATGAGAGAGTGAATGGATGAGAGTGTCTCTGTATCAGCCCAGTGACTAACACTGTCACCCAGACATTGGCCACTGGCCAGGGTTCACCCCTAATGATGTGAAAATATACATTTACTACTTTTACTTTAATGGAAAGAAGTGTTTATTTATTATATGACATTGTTACTTAACAGTGGCGGTCGTTAGGTTGACCTCTTGTTTTTAAATGTGTTAAATTTGAGTATTTTTCTTCTCATACCAAAAAAGTAAAGTACTTAGGGTAAAATTTTGTAAAAGTACTTCCCACTACTCTGACTACTAGTATTATTACCAGCGTTTCTACTTAGAATATTACAACTCATACTACTACAATTGCTAAAGCTACTACAAATACTTCTACTACTAGTATCACTAATTATATATGACAGTAGTGGGAGTAGTTATGGTACCGTTACCATTACCACTACCCTTACCACTAAAGGCAAAAAAACTTTGACTCAGTTTGATGATTTAAACAATAACTTTACTAATGACTTTTTTGTTATTGTTGCTGTGGAAAATGTATTCATTAACTACAAATAACTCACTTTCTACCTCTAAGTATTACGTATTTCACTAAATTACAAGTTACAGTACATACAGTAAAAATAAATAGTTTCTCACTACTGTCAGCTGAAGCTGTCCCAACACTGAGGTCCCGGGCCTGACCTCAGACCGCCCCTGAAGGAGGCTCCCTGTCAACACTGCACATGAACCAGTTTTAATTTAGTAAGCTGTAAGTTATAGACAGAAAGTATGTGTCCATCTTTAGTGTCCCGCAGGAGAGGTGAACCAACACCGCCCCGGTCTCCCCCGTCCCACAGGCAGGGGAGCTACAGTGACATAACAAACTGTTAATCTCCATGTTGTTCATGTCAAAATATTCCTAGGAATGGCTTCAGTGTTGAGATAATAGAAGAATCTGTAGTTAAGGAAGGGCACTAATATTTCAAAATACTTTAACTCAAGTACAAGTAATAGTACTTCATAAGTTCACTACTTTGGAAGAAGAAAAAAGTATTACATGTAAAGTTTACTTAAATAGAAAGTTCCTGCTACTGCCAGTACTACTACCACTATTATTATTACCACTCTTACTATTACTTATTTAAAATTAGACATCTGTATTCAATGCTACTACTGCTTCTATATGAATATAAATCTAAATCTTTCTACATTTGGGGGCACAGTGAGAGGCAGTTAGTGCTCTCGCCTCCCAGCAAAGAGATCATGGGTTCAATCCTCAGACCCGGGACACACGAGCTCTCTGGATGGAGTCTGTGTCCTCCCCATGCTACCACTGGTTCTCTCTGGTGCTTGTGTTTGATGAATTGGTGACTCCACAATACCCCTAGTGGGCAAATGTGAGAATGAATGGTTGTCTGTGTGTGTCGCCCATGAAGATGAATGAATAAATATTACTACAAAGTAAATTACTTTAATAAGGTTTTGTGGTTTCTTTTAATGTTTTATAATTTTTAGTCATGGGTGTTGTGAACGTTGACACATTTTATGCTACATTTTATGCTTAATTTCATCTCGAATGAAAAGTGGAGTTACCTTTGGCTACACTAGACAGTCAATTTGCAACTGCATTTTCACTCCTCACACTTTGTGCACCTACGGTAGCCCTGTGGGGACATGGTGTTAGCTAAAGAGCAAACCCCTTAAGGAAAAGCCAGAGATTAGTTTAATCCGTCCATCTTTTTCCGTTTATCTGGGGCGGGGTCACGGGGGCAGCAGTCTATGCGGGGATGCCCAGACTTCCCTCTCCCCAGACGCTTCCTTCAGCTCCCCTGGAGGAACCCCAAGGCGTTCCCAGGCCAGCCGAGAGATAAAATCCCTCCACCTAGGTCATTGGTTTAAACAAATCTTAAATCTCGTGAAAGATTGTTTGATAGAGACATCATTGCTGGGTCCTTTTTGTCCTCTATGGGCATCAGTAGAAAGAGAAACAAGAAGTAACAGAGGCTATCCAAACCAAATCCAAACAAACATTTGCTTTCTTTGTTTAACAGTAAAACAAAATCAACAAGATACAAGGTTTTTATCAAAAAGACATGTTTATTCACTTGCCGCCATCTTTGAATGAAGACCACAAAGTGTGACAGGCAAAATAATTTATAACACTATATAAATAAATGCCACGGGTAAGAAAAGTAACCAACGAATGAGCTGAAAAAAAAAAAAGAGTGGCATCACGTTAAAATCATGTTAGCACGGTAGAAAAATAGCACAAAGATTTAAGTCTGTAACTGTGGCGAGCTAACGTAGATGAAAGATGTACAGAAATATGACGTGTTACTGAATCTCACACTGATTTCCTAAACCAACAGCAAAAATAAAATAAAAAAAAAAGTTCTGCAATTTTTTTTAGCAGAGCAGGTGTTGAGTCTTGTAGAAAACATAAAATATTCTGTAAAAAAAACAACAAAAAACAAAACAAAAACAATTTGGCATCAATTTTTGGAAGACGGCATTGTGTCAAAAACTAAAGGCACAGAGCATATAACAAAGTATGTGTTTAAGTAAAATCCAAACATTTCAGTAAAAAGTTTGATGCGTTTCTTTGTTTATCAGTCGACTTCTGTCAGGCCACAGGGTCTCCTGAACTCCTGACCTCTCTCGTGAAGCCACTTATTTGAAACTGGAAACAGAAATGAGAAAAGACACAGAGAAAAACATTTATTTGATAAAAATTATTCTCAGCAAATTAAGCACTCAGTAGTTTGACCTATTCTTTACACTTACGTTTTGTGCGTAATGTAAGCTTCTCTATACTCTTTAAGACCTTTCCTTTACAGCCATTTCTTAGTTCATTTTGTACATTAAAATATATAGCAAAATAAATGTAATTGGGGTTTCTATTGTTTTTTTTTATAATTTATTTTAAAGGCAGGCAGATTATTACCTATTTAATTTGGAATTTGAGTTATAAAATGTCTTTACTTTGTCGGTACTAATAAATAAAGACGTTTTTTTATTAGAATTTTAAAGAATTATTAACAGGTATGAGTGGAGGGGGCACAAAAAAGCCCAGGGAGTGCACAAGACAAAAAAGGTTGGGAAACGGTTGCTTTGATCAAACCAAGAGTCCGCCATCGCAGTGAACCTGCGCCGCTCTGAAGAATAGCACTCAGATCAGGTCCAAACTTTTTTAACAATAAAAACAAGTGCCATTTGACTGGTCATTCTCTTTCAAGGAGCTCCACAGTCAGTAAGGGATGCACGAATGGTTAATTGTCTTTAATTGATTAATGGGTAGTCTTACAAACAATTATCACTTAACTGTTAACCACCGACCTGACATCACCTATCATTACATTTTTTATAAAACAGCTCTTTATTACTTTCAAATGATGAACCATAATAAAAAGTGGATTTTTAAAAACTAATGACAAGTTATAGGCTTGTTTATTTTAGGAAACAGTTTTAACAATTTTATGTTTAATTTTCCATAAGTCTCCAGTGGTACTGTATCTTTACTCTAGTATTTCTTTCAATCGATTATGGCCATAACGTTGATTAATCGATTAACTGAACACCCCTACATGGGTACTTTGGCCCTCCAGATGCCCTTCCACAACCCCATATTTATCCAGGCTTATGACTGGCACATATTATGGCTTATTAAATATATTTTTTGGGTTCAAACAAACACAGTAATATTATTTTGAAGAGTGCTTTTACTTGAGTACAGGTTCTGAGTACTTCTATCTCTGCTGGGTTGAGTGGAGCTTTTTTTACCTTGTAAAAAACTCAGATACAAGAAGAATGAAGCCCGAGGGCCAATAAAAATATGGTCTGTGAGCCGCATTTGGCCCCTGGTCCATAGTTTGGACACTGACTTAGATCACCAGGCAACTCTCCTCTGGATTTGACAGAACTACAACTTTACTTTTTTCCACCCAATAATTATATTATAGCTAAATGTGAAGGCCTATGAACTTGTGTTGAAGTTATTTTGATAATAACCTTCCTTTTGACTTTATACAAACATAAATGCATTGTTTCAGATATTTTACTCACCCCATTTACTTCCTACTAAAACTGGGCAGGCCGCGTGCCTGGTCCGATAATCCCCCTCTCCGCTCCTGAACAGATTATACCAAAACACCGAAGTCCCCTGTGGAGACACAAAAATGTAAAGGTGAGGTGAGGTCCTCAATAACATAAACTGAAAAAACAGGAAGTGATAGGCCACAGACTCCTGCAGGACGGGAGACGACTGGGACAGCTCTAGCTTCATGCTGGCAGTGGTTTATTGCACCAACACCAACAACACACTTTCTCTCACGCAAAGTCTTGGTTGCCTGTCAACTATGTGTACTCACCACATTTACAACATTTGGAAAGCACATGCACAAAAACCCGAGGCACAGGAGTGTTATAAAAATATATACAGTATATACAGTATTGTGCTATTTAGTGGTGGTTTGAGTTTGTTAAAGATGAGATTCAAAAACACAAAATACTGTACAAAAAAGGAGTAGAGCTGAAAATCAATATGAGAAATAAAAAGATTTCCTAATCAGGGTTGATAACTTAAAACCTCCCAAATAAAAATTTTAATAAAAACTGTATTAATACAAACAGACTTTCGAATCATTGTTGCACACTGATAATAAACTCACCTTTCTGGGCCTGATGGCTGCTCCAAAGTCTGGGAAGACTGTTGAACCTCCAGCCTCTACATCACTCATCTGCATAATAAAATTTAAAAAATTACATTGCCATTGTAAAGCCTTTATAATATTCTATAAAAATAAAATTAAAAAAATTACATTGCTAATTACATTGCCATTGTAAAGCCTTTATAATATTCTAGTACCCATTAAAAATGAAATAGTTGTTGTTTTTTATGTCATTGCCACATATTTAACATATTTTTGTTAATGTGTCACTGTGTCTGAGCAAATGTTAAAGCTCACTAGATTACATAAGGGTTTAAAACTGAGCATACATTTACTTTCTATGTAATATGTAATGTGTGAAAGTGAATGTGAGTGAGTGGGACTACGGATGGAAATTAGCTTTGAGCTATAATCCGGTGTATTTATGGCACTAGCTGCTGTTCATTAATACACGCTGTCCCATATAAATAAATAAAATACAGCTCAATACAACACACACAGCCCACATCCAGCTTGTACAGTGCACTTCCCGGTGAAAAGCAAAGCTAAAGATGAATATGGGAATGTCACACAGACACATTCAATCCTTTATCTCCCATTAGCCCTTTTGTCACTGAAGCCATATTTAATGATGTTTAAACACAAAGTGTAAGTATTGAGTGCATGATTTCTGTGCTTCACATTGTGAATATTTTAATTTACAACCATTAATCCAGGCTTGTGCCCCCTTGTGGACTTCGTGTGCTATGGACCAACCAGGGATTAAACCCCCAACCTTCTCAAATCGCAGATGCTTTACCAGCTGAACTCGTGTGTTTTTATCCTCAAATGTGCCTTCACATTTACAGATGTTTGCCTGAGCCCAGTGCTTTTCCTCCTCATGCCTCTACAAACACGGACCATCTAATCATGCAACCCACCTGCACTTATTTAAACTGTGTCTGTGTAATAATGCTGCCCTGTAAATATATTATTTGTATCGGTTTTTGTATTTCAGGTCGTTGTTATGTCCCACCACTGAAGGCACTAATGTACGTCGACAACATGCAAACATTCTTTGCATTTCATTTTAATTTGTTAAAGGAGGTGAAACAGAGTGACTACTACATCAGCGTGTTAATGGGAGACGGCTAACAAAACTCTCCACAATGAGCACTGGAACTGATTGACACAACAATGGAGGTTGCCAGTCTTTATGGGACATTTTCCCATTTTGAAAAGCCAAATGCTAAAATAAAGTCAATCAGTCCAAGTCCCAGATTGAACCAGAGCTTATGCCTATGCCCATGAAGCTACAACAGAAGGATGAGTGGAAATTTAAGGCGACGGTCCCATTCTGCTCCATGTGACGGCGACTGGATGCTCGTACTTACGTAGTTTAACATTGTTGCCACACGATTTCCAGTGCCTAATCTTTTGAATGCATCAGGCTCATCTTTCTACAAAGATAAAATCCACAAACAAGACACTTGATGAAGAGCCTGCGCACACACATTTACTTACGTAGTTAAGGAACGTGGCAAGCCTATTTCCCTCGGCCTTGAGGTTGCTGTCAAAAGGACGCTGCAACAGATATTTACATTAACATTTAACCCAGAAAGGAGCCCGCCACGAAGGGCACAGTCCAGATCAAGCCAGATAAAAGATGTGAAGAGAATATTTTTGGAATAATACAAAATTAACATAAACATTAGTGACTATAAAAAAATACAAATTTGAGTACATTTTTCTTGAATGATAATGGCTTACTCTGCCATTTATGTCCTCAAGGCAAAAGTGGAAAAACACAACTGCACTTTAGACCAACAAAAGCAAGGCACAGTCACAGTTATCACACTTCTTCATAAGTAAGCTCTATAAAGCTCAAACTGTAAAGATATGTAACCTTAAACTGCAAGACTATTGAAAATTATGGGTGTATTAATATAAATAGTTATTATTACATGAACAAAAAAAAACTTAAAAGACACTGAAGTCCTATTCTTAAGGAGAGCTAAAATAAGAATTTATATTGTTAAAAAATAAAGTAGATATTTATTTATTTTGAACCTATGCCTGTAAAGGACTGCTTTCCACATGCACACTGACCACTTACCCTTGAGAAGTCATAATGCGGCTCATATTGTCCCCCAACACCGTAGTTGGCAACCTGCAGCATGCAGCAAGATCAGTATGATTACAAGGGTAACATAGATTAAAAAAAAACCTGTGTCATTGTCATTGTGCTGAAAGACCACGTGTGTAGACAGAACCAGTTTTATGTGTCTCCCTGTTAGCCATGCCCTTATAGCACAAGGTGAAATTAATAAGATTACTGATATATAATAAGATTTTATGTTTTGTTCTAATCAGGGAAGCTTCAGGTTTTGTCTTGTAAAATTTAAGACCCTTTTAAGACTTTTTAATGCCACTGAGAGTGAAATTTAATGCCAAGATCGTCCACAATAGAACAATAATCTGTGTGAATTTTACACTAAGGAATTATCCATATTACTCTCTAAAACTCAAGGATTTTATTTTAAAAGTCTAATACAGATAAAGAACTCCAGTGCTGCATTAAAATATCATGAATAAATTAATCATGAATTTCAATGATAACGTTTATTCCATAAAGACATAGTGTTATTGCGACAAATCTACTTTTTTGTAATGTTTTCACAAATTTTAAGCCCTAGATAAACAAAATTTAATACCTACTCATGATATTTAACACTTTTAAGGCCTTGATGGGTTTGACAAGATCAAACTAAATATCTATGTAATACTTTTAAGACCTTGAGGCTACCTTGTTAATAAGCCAAACGTACCTAAAATATACCAGTGAATCATTGTATTTAAATGTATTCAGACCGCATAAATTTGTCTATTAAAATTAACTTAAAAAAAGCGGCTGTCATTTTCAAAACAAATACATTTAAATACATTTCGTCAACAAACAGGATTACCTGTAGTAACTCTGCTGTGTTCACTGCCAGTCCTGTGACGTCCTCGATTCTCTGATTGACTCTTTCAATGACGGGATCCTCTTCTCCTTCCAGCCACGCACTGAGCAAACAGGACAAAAATGTGTTACTCTGATCAGACAAGGCACCGTCGCATATGAAGATGACTCAAACAATAGATATATTAAGTGTTTTACATCTTAATTCATAACTTCTTACGCTGCCGTTCCTGGATAAACATGAGAGAAAAAAAGCAAAAGGTGGGAATGTGGCCTTGATGTGACCTTCTACTGTTTTGTTTTTGTTTTTCACGATAATAACATACGAACACTAGCACTTAATTATTGCATATCTGGGCTTGGGTCAAGGTTAATCAAAGCTCAAACACCTAAAAATAAAACATGGTGAGCCACAGTTAGTAGGGCTGGGTATTATTAAGATGATTTGGATTCGATATGGATTTAAAAGCTTCAATATTGATTCAAAAATAAGTACACAAATAATTAAGTACTTGCTGATATTTTTAAATAATAATGTGTGCAATATTGCTAATGGTTAAGAACTGACCCCAACATGTTTGCCATGGTTTATTTATGCAAATTTGTCCTGGCCTGGGGGTTGAATCGATTAATTTGAGGAAAAAAATATTGCAATGCATTAATGAATCGATATTTTTACCCCACCCCTAACAGTTTTATGGAATAGTTTTCGTTTAATGCTCCTACCTTTTAGACACTCTGTACTGCGCCGTGGTTAGGACGCCTGTTTTGGGATCACGAACTGTTGCTCTAGCAAGCTGTAAAAAGGCCAAGATCAAATTATTTTAACTATGAAACAGTCAATATACAAGTCTTATTAACAATAATAATGTCTTACCCTGGGTTTGGCCAGTCTTTTAATCGTGTTAATTTCGTGATCTGAGAGGAAGTCGATGTAGCGTACGATGTGTGGGCTGTCCCATTCGTCCTCCTCCATCAGCGGCTGCAGCAGGAGTCTGGGGCTCCTCTGACCGTCCTGGTACCGGCAGTGGAGTCGGCTACGTCTGGCTTCAGTCTGGTACAATGGAAAGATATGGAGAGTATGGAAATTATTGATGAAATATTATTTAAATATTCAGAAAACTATATCAGTAGACAGTATATTGTTGATGTTTGTGAAGAACGTTTGAATGTTTTGTTTTGTCTGTTTAGTCGTGTCTTATTTGTTTTGTCTTGCTTTAATTAATTATTATTATTACCATTATTTTTTTTGTTGTTTTTTTGTATGTGGCATATCTGTTTGTCTTAAATATATATCTTTTTAGGCGAATAGCAATGTGCAGTGTTGGAGTAGATATATTTTTTCTCCTTTGTTGTTCTACTGTATAGACCTGTCCTTTCCAAAATAAAAGCACATATAAAAAAAGAAAACATACAGAAAGTATACAATTAATTTTATGTATCATCATCAGAAAAGCTTGTAATTTAAAAACAACATTATTGCACATCACTTTCTCTGTTTAAATGTGGATTATTACTGCTTTTACTGTGGATGCTGCTCTAGTTTTATGCTGCATGTAATATTTTGTAAGCATTTTTCATGCAAATCAATATTATTTCAAAATGCATAACTTACTTCTGTAGTGTCCTGTTAAGATTAACTTTTATATATTTTTCTAAAAGTGGATGAAAAATAAGCAACAGCTGCTAAACTCCTCCACTAGGGGGTAGCATTGCACTATTATACACTACATTAAACCAGGCCGGTCTGGTTATAGAACCTATTTTTATAATTTTGAGAGTTTTTTTTTTTTTTTTTTTTTTACAGAAATATGCAGGGTAGCTCCAGGTTTTGTCAAGTGAAATGTAGGACCTTTTTAATACTTTTTAATGCCACTTAGAATAAAAATTAATGCCAACATTGTCAACAACCAAACAAAAATTAAATGTAAAATATAGATGATATAACTTCAGTGCTGTATTAAAAAACAATCGTAAATTTTGATATTTTATGATAACATTTCAAGTAATATTGTAGACACTGCTACTGTGGTGACGGTACATTTAGGGGGAAAAAAAACAACAACTATCAAACATTTGATAAATTTAATACCTGGATGAACAAAATTGAATGCCTACTGATTAGATTTAATACTTTTAAGGTCTTGATTTTGACACCAAAATATTTATTATATGGTATTTTCTTTCTTTTTATTATTATTTTTGTTACAGTCATCATACTTGTGTTGTACAACCTGACTCATTAATTGTGACTAAAATTATAAATAGACCTTAAAAAAGCCGACCACGAAAACTTGACTTCCTAGCGACCCACATTTGGATCCTGACCCAACACTTGAGAATCACTGAATAACCCTAAAGTAAAGGAGGCAGTTTAAAATAAAAGTATAGCTCTGTTTAGTTTTAACTTCTATAGAGATTCTTGTGATTCTGTGTGTGATGTCTGCATGTTACTCTGTCTTCTTCATGTCCCGTGTCCTCACCATTAGGACCCCCTCGCCCCTGCAGAGGGCCTCGTAGGCCTCTCTCTCCGGGAGGTGGTCCTTGGGTCGGGTGTAGGTCCCCAGCTGGATGGGCTCCTCTGAGGCCGGTTCATAGGACTGGTTCTGCTCGTTCATCTGCTTAGACAGAAGAACCTCGAAGTAACGAAGGTTCCCTCCTGCCCTCTGGTGGCTGGGGTCTGTAAGCACAAGGTTGGTGTTTTTAACGTCACACAATCGTAACACTTTTCAGAACAAAGTGTTTGAGTAAAGCACCCATTTCAAGACAGGAAAATGGCCTGCAACACTTTGTAATTTCACCATACTACAGAAAGCATCATACTAAAAAAAAGCAAAATACTAAAATATGAAGCATCAAAGTCCTTATGATGATATTAAGCAATGCCTGATAATTTAGGTAAAGGCTCTTTAAGTGAAAAGATCAGAGCAAGAGATGTAATATGTTTCAAAATGGCATTTATATTTGACAATAGCTACACTGTGCCCCCGTGCATCGGCCAATGCCATGTTTAAAGACTGTTAGAAATAGAAACTATTAGCATAAAGACTTCTTCGGTCCATTAGACTTGACTATGAAGAGCCCTTTAGCAGCTCTGAAAGAAGAAAAAAAAAAACTTGCAGTGGTCAATACAGGCCTTGGTGCTCAAAATAACAACAGCTACCAGCCATGAGCCAGGTCTGTGGTGGGACTACACCCTGCGCTCTGGTAACAGGGAGCACCAAACTTAACGAAAAGGTGAGATGAGCAAAAAGAAAGTAGGCTAAGTGCAACTATATTCTGCTCAGTTGCCATAAGTGCATTTAATTTTAAACAAATTCCCTTGTACTGTGGCTAAAGCACATTTGTAGCCACTAAACTCACTTTCTAGCTTCATTCTCAGTTGGCCCAAATTGCCACTGTAATTTTTACTTATTTGTGTGAGATGGACAAGGCATTCAGGAAGAAAAAATGGAAACTAGAGATTTTTTTTTTTTTTTTTCAGCCACTATGTGCTGATCCCAAGCCTGGGTAAATGGGCTTGTGGAAGGACATCCAGAGCATCTCAAAGTATACAAGAGAATGAATCAGTGTGAGGACCCCTGAAGGAAAGAGACCTTCTTTACCTTCTTTTATGATGACGTGAAATATGACGCCTTTACTGAGTGGCCCTCAATAGCATTTAATTTCAATATGTGGCCCTTAAAAAAAGTTTGGACACCCCTGGCTTACCTAAAACGTTTAGCTGAGTTTAGCATTTTAATTTTCCCATGCCATGCCACAATTATGTCTGCTTCATTAGACATCACATTAATGCACTACCATTTTTTTCCATGTTTCATTTTGCTTTTCCTTTTTTAGTTTTCTGTAGAAGCACTGGATTAAACATTCTACTCATGCTAAATAACTCTTAAAGATGATTAATAAATCTATGTAATGTCTTGTTAAGGTGCCATTTTTACACACAGCTTTCAAGCGACTGAAAGAAATGTATACGAGTTACTTAAGAAGGCATGTTTCTGTGTGGGTTTAGGCTCACCAATAGCCACCAGCCGGCGTGTCAGCTCAATGGCCCGTGGCAGGTCACCCATTTGGTAAACCGAGTAGCTGAGGTAATCCAAAACGTCCGCCTTAGAAACCTCAGCGTCCTCTCCGGCATCAATCTGCTTCAAGGCCTGCTGCATCCAAAGAACCGCGTGGTAATAGTCGGCGTCGTTATACGCCGTCTTTCCCATGCCAAAGCAATCGTCCACGGTCAGTCGGGCATCAGAGTGTGTGCCTGGGCAGAAAACAGTCAAGAACTTGCCTTTGTCTTGTTCACATCACACTTGTTGGTAATACTTTTATGTTTAAACATTTATTTTATATGGACGTGGTTACCTGGCAGTTTTCCCTGAGCGAACGCTTCTGAGTCTAGTTGGTATGTGTCTTGGAGGCGCATCAAGGCCTTGGCTGCCCCCGTCTCGTCCTCCTCATCTGGGAAGTACTGTCTGTGTATGGTCATGTTGGAGATGAACCCTGCAGGAGAAAGACGGAATATTAAGTAAAGTGCAACAAGTACAGTAAAAAACAAAAGACCTGGGTGCAGATGACTGAGTGACCAAACGTTTCTGTGTTGTGATGTGAGAAGCTAGTGAAAGTTTCAAGTACGTTAACTATTTATATTATTTTAGTAGTTAGTGCTGCAATAAATAGTTGAAGCAGAGTCATGTATCTGGACTTGTCAGTGAAGACCAGTAGCATTGGTCAATATTTAACATTGCATTCACCAAGATGTTTTAGTCACTTTTTAAAAGATATTTTTAGCTTTTATTGGAAAGCAGCAGTAGACAGGGGAAATGGGGAGAGGCACAGGGACATAACATTAGGAGCAAATGTCCCACAGTAATGGTGAGAGAGGCCTCACTTCTATGTGCAGTCTGATTACAGAGATTACACCAAGCTAAACAACAAACATTTCTAAACACGTGTAGATAATGGCGTGTTTATTTATACATACACACTTAAATAGGTTTAACCCTCAGACCCTTCTGGCACCCATTTAGGACTTTCAAATGTATTTTTTGCTCTCATTTTGGCATGAACAAATATGTTCATTCATAAAAGACCAGCCCTTTTAGGACTTTAAGAGGAAGAGTGTTAGCCCTTTTTTTGTAAAGGCACAAAAAGTAAAAATGTACTAAAATCAGTGTTAGGGATCAGAGACCTATCCGGGACTGTTAATCCCTGCACAAACAAAAAAACACTTTGCATCTTTAAATAGTAAATAATTCTTGTTTTGTTTATAAACTGGAATTCAGAGGGTTAAAATTATGAAAATGAATTAACTTTTGCTGTCTATGATGAGGACAGGGGTAAATATAAGGCTTTTTCTTCATGTTTTATATTTTTAAATGTGACCCAGTGACCTGAAAAGGCTTTAAGAGGAAGAACATGATTTTTTTTAGGAGGGCCTGAAGGTTAATACTGTTTCTCTTACTCACTGCCACGTTTACAGATTCACTCAAACAACAAACAGAAGTAGTCCCAAGTCAAATAAACGTGTTAACTTTATGCTCCACACGCACAGAGACTGTGGCCAAAATCTGAAACACAGACCAGCTGCAGGCCCTGTCCCGCGCCGAGTGTTTGGCAGCTAAAGCTTTTGAACAGAACAGCTCTCATTTCCTTTCTGTGCAGTCATCACTTTTTCTGGACAAAGCATTAGACTCGGAGCAAATAAAGTGTGGAACAGAGTATGTTGACAGTTGTTATAGAGATGAAATCAAACACTGGTCATGTGACTGAAAATGGCCTCCTGCCTCACATTTGTTTGGACTTGTTTACATTCTCCACCTTTGATCTTCTTCTCTTTACGTGGCAATTGACCAGAAAGTGTTCCTCAGCGTCCCACCCAAGTATGCTATCTCATTTCAGACGGGTGCTAATATTAGAAGACGTGGTTGTGGTCCTTTTCTTTGAGTCAACTTGTATCCCATCCAATCAGTTTACTTTTTGTCTTTAATTATATTGTATTATAAGGTTAAGGTTAGGGACGACAGTGGTGCAGTGTTTGCCCACCAACCGGAGGGTCTGGGGTTCGAACCTCGCTACAAGCGCATACTGTCGTTGTGTGCCTGGGCAAGACGCTTCACCCACATTGTTTCAGTATGTGGCTGGTTCTGGTTGTGACAGGATGGGCATCCGGCGTAAAAGTGTGCCAAATCACTGTGCACCTGATTCGCTGTGGTGACCTCTAAAGAAAGGGAGCGGTCAAAAGATAGAAAAAACCAAGGTAGCGCTGGCTACTGAGCTAATTTAATAACTTCTGACCTGATTAACAGGGTTTAGTGCTTTCCTTCGTCACCTGTTGGTTCTGCTGAAGTCCACGTTATTGTTGATTTTTTTCTTGGTCTTGTTGCCATTTTAGCAACAGTTAAGTCCCATTGATGTCTGACATAACCACATTCAAACAAACCCAATTCTTGTCTTTGTAAAACTGGCTTCTGCTGTTGTTCCCGTTCAGAAATAGGTACAGAGCTGCACATAATACAACATATTCTGGTGTTTTATGATAAAAACTGCAAACTGCCATGTTTGTTTAGGGTCAGCGGTGCACTGCTTATGTTTCTCTGATTGGTTACTCCATGCTGTGATTGTTCCGCACAGAGAAACAAAATTTAAGCGAATGGGTAACAGACAAACTTCTTTGTATAATAAAGAGTTAGTCTGGCCGGCCAGGGTACCTAGCTGGAGAGTTAGCCTATATTATGCATGTTTTAGGTTGATGGGGGGGAAACTAGAGCGCCCAGAGAAAACCCACCCAAAGCACAGGGAGAACATGCAAAGTCTTTATAAATTAGAAAGGGCATTTGGTGTAAAATCTAAACTAAATGACTAAATAAAGTGAATAAGCAAATCACAGCACGCTAGGAGGCAGATGATTTGCATTTCCAGGAAGACAAAAAGCAAAAGTAGATGAAGATTTATTTCACTCTAGCGGAGGAAATGAGCACAGCCAAAAGGATGTTTCAGATAAAGAGTGCACTTCAACAATGAAGCGATGCCAAGTACTGTTTGTGTGTTGTGTGTTTGTGTGTGTTTTTTGCGTGTTAAAGGACGGCTGGGGCAGAAAAGTCAAACACAAGCTCCATAATCTCCACACTGAAGCCTTACCATCCGAGGGGTTCTGCAGCACCAAGCTCTCCAGCTCAGACCACTCTGTGTTCAGCCTCTTCACCAGTTTGTAGGCGTTGACGGGATGGGCCAAGTATCCCTCGGGGTCCGATGTTGAAATTTTGGTCAGGGTGTCCAGTTTGCTCGCCCAGCTAAATACACGGATAAGAAATAGGAATAAGAAATGAGAACGCTTAAGAAAATTTCATAAACCATACCTGAATTTTACTACCAAATTCAAAACCCACAAAAAGACAACATTAGCTGTCAGGTATGGATTAATACAGTATGTTTGACAAGGGCAACCTTTTTGTTACAGCTGTACCTTACTGGTATAGCTTGTATATCCTCTTAGCAATCGCTGGCTTACTTGCATACTTTGATAATAAAATATAAAATTCTGCATCTAGTATCTATTTACATATTACCTGCAACATTAAAAAGGCTAAAATAAGATTATGTTGCAATTGGAAAAATTAAAAAACATATACACATTTAATGCTTACTCATAAACAAAGGCTGCACAATTAATCAAAATAAAATCAAAATCACAATTAGCAAATCGCAAACGCTGCATTTATTTAGGTGATACAGGTGATCCCCTGCAGAGAACAAAATATCTATATCTACATTACTTAAAGTGACTTGAATTCAGATTGTTAATCTTAATTCGAGCAATTTTCACTAGATTGGATTTATTTACTTATTAGGTAACTTATTACTAGATATTTGACTTGTTTCAAGTTATTATTATTTGCAATTTCCCCACTGAGGGACTAATAAAGGTATTCTTATTCTTATTCTTATTTCTTCCCTGTTTCAAGCTTTTTTTCACTTATTTCAAGCAAAATTATCTGTTCATGTGGCAAGTGGAATTTTATTACACCATGGACAGATAATTTTGCTTGCTTTTGCTGAATTTAAGTCATTTTAACTAATGTAGATTTAGATTTTTTCAGTGTACAGCTGTAGTTCAGACCTCTACAGACATGAACTGAAGGGCATGTGATTCCTTGGATTAGTTCAGCAGTGAATATTTCTGTGTCAGTGCTCCATCAAATGCTTGACCTGAACATTAATTTTACAAAATATATATCACAAATCTAATCACAGCCGCAATACCTCCAAGAAAAATTGCAATTATATATTGATTCAAAATCATTCAGCCCTACATAACACGTAATACTTTTAAAGCCTTGACCATCAAATTTAATAAGTTTTTGATGCTTTGAAGACTCTGGAGAAACTGATAACACATAACAGCACCACAATAAAGAATCCATATAAAACATTGAAACACTGACTTTATCTTTCCATTGGTGTCATTTCAAAGCATTACATGGCATTTTATAAAAAAACAATACTAACATTATAGGCATTTTATGGGACCCTGGAGTACTTAAAACATCCCTGCAGTGACTGTGGACCCATTATGGCCTCTAGCTTGAACAAAAAAGCTAATTGTGAAAGCAGTGGGTGAACTTAGTGATCCTGATCCCACCTCTAAACCACTTAGGATGCTCTGGTTACAGGTGGTCTATAACTAAAAGCTGTAGAGTTACCTTTTGACTGCTGCAAGCTTGGACTCCTCGGCTTTTATGTACTCCCTGAGAGACCGGACCAACTCCTTTTCAGTGAAGACCAGATCTGTCATTTGACCTGAGCAAAGACAAGAAAATACATCTGCCATTGGACACAAATGCATTTATTAGCATCCATTAAAAGCAACTAAAGTCTTTATAATTGCAAGCAGCGACATTTATGGTTGCAATGCTAAGGCTTCGAAACCAATAAAATGTCACTTTTAAGAATAGTTCTTGCCACCACACGCCGGCCAAATCCTGTGGGACTTTTGATTGTATAGCATTACTAAGAAAA
The DNA here is from genome assembly GCA_020698575.1 of Bostrychus sinensis. Taxonomy (NCBI): domain Eukaryota; kingdom Metazoa; phylum Chordata; class Actinopteri; order Gobiiformes; family Eleotridae; genus Bostrychus; species Bostrychus sinensis. The sequence goes on along the minus strand of CM036244.1, from coordinate 11,594,981 downwards.
CTACAGAGAAGCATCCATGCATAAATGCTTTTAGCCCAGGAAACAAGGGTCACGGTGCAGAGCAAAGAATACCACAAAAACACTCAAAAACTGGCCACTGTCTGCAAATACTATCAGACATGGGCCAAAAGTAGTAAAAGTGCAAATTAGATCAGCGATTTTCCATTAATCTGGTGGTCAATTTTAATCCCTCCTCATTTTATTGTGACCCATGTTTTTACAGAAACAAAGTTCTTTTTTTTTTCTTTTTTTTTTTTTTTTTTTTTTACAAACAACCGTTATAGCATCTTCATCTTTCATTTTTTTTTTTTTTCCCCTTTTGTGGGCACCACTGCAAATCATCTTTCTCATTGTAAACAGTGTCTTTCATATTGATTTGGAACAGATTTACCGCCAAATCAGATGCCCTTCCTGACGCCACCCTCTCAATTTATCCAGACTTGGGATTGCCACAAAGAGTGGCTTCTGACCCTTCATGGCTGAACTTTTATAGCGCACATTAGCCATTTCCAAAGTCAAGACTGTCATGGCCCCCTTAAATTTTCAAAAATCCCTCGCGGACCCCCAACTATAGAAGTTCCCAGTTTCTAACATAGTAAGTTAAATTCACTACATTTCATAAAAATGTAAGTTCCTGTATTTACAAATCAAAACAGCGGCAAAATCAAAACTTACCACAGACTAAACCAGGGATAAAACAAGGCTAAGCTGTGACTAAATTAATTAAATTACCACTAAAACTGGACTGTTTAAACATTTTTATTTAGTCACAACACATGTTCTTTTAAGGCTCTGGTGGAAAATTACTCTTCAGTGTAAATCTCTGTCAGATGGAAGACCACAGCATTATTGCGATATATTTAGATTCTTACAATACGGAAATTGCTGATATTGCGATAACAATAATGCAATAATGCAATTTCCCCACTGAGGGACTAATAAAGGTTTTCTTATTCTTATTATTCTTAATTTTGCGATATATTGTGCAGCCCTAATTTTAAATTCAATTTCTTTTTATGTACTTAATATAGACACCTTCTGGAGGGGCCATGCAGTATCTTTCTGACCACTGGCATACAGCAAATTTTAAAATATGTTGAACCATTTCAAGCAATTAAAATGTGTTTCCCATTAGCTGAACTGCCTTCCTGTGATCCGCTTACAGGTCCAAACCCACAAGTTATAAAACAGTGCCATAGACTATATAAAAACCTTTCTTAGGCTATTACCAATACTGCCATTTTAGGATGAACTACATATTTTCTTTATGCATAGTCTTTAGGTTACATGGTCTGTTCCCAGTATCTAAAGCTCCTTTATGATCCAGAACAGACCTGGGTTTAACAGAGTCATGAACTCCAATAGGTCTGGGTTATTCTTACACAAGCAGTCAAAACAAACCACCTCAGACTATGGCCTTTTGTGTCTTAATTTCAGACTGGTAGTAGCTACAGAATAAGAACAATTTCAGGATGCAGACCCCAGTGTTTTTGCTTACTTAAGGACAAAGAGGTTCTTACTTTAACAATGCTTTTGGTGCAAAGAGAAAATTAGATACTAGACTTGATACTGGCCTTTGAAACAGGCTGAGGGTATCAAAAACATGGCATTATCAGCTTCATTAACTTCTTTTAACTTAGTCCAACAGTGGCACCGACTTTGTAATTTCAGCTTGAATGGACAACACATACTTTGTGCTTGATTCCAAAATGTTAAAAGGGCATTGGGCAAGAGATTATAGAGAAATACATGACTAATTCAACAAGAGCAAAATAATAATACACTACAGTGGGACATACAAATGGCAATATGCAGCTGCTATAACATTTAAACATAGTATTTCTGATACGTCTTCTGGTAGAGACACTTAATTTTGAAAAGACTTATTTACCCATATATTTGACTACTCTTCTAATATCTAAAAATTCTAGTGCATCAGGGCTGTATAATGAGCAAAGAATACGTTTTTTGTGCTTCGCTTTATGTGCGTCTTTAAGCTATAGCTAAATTAGGGTATCTCCAAGGTTTCCCAGGTAAAATTAAGACTTTTAAAGACATTTTTTACGCTCCTCATGGTAAACATTAATGCCAAATTCACACCCGACTTTCAAAAACATATTTTTCTATAAATAAATTCCAAGTAACAATGGCTGACCCAAATTTCTTGAGCATAAATGCCAAAGTTTGTTACAAAATATACATACATTAAAAAGTTTACACTAAGATGATGTTGCAATCTGAAAACCTAATGACTGGATGAACAAAATGTAATACTTGCCTATAAAATATAAAGCTCTCAAGGCACACTAAGGAATTTAATACATTGCTAATACTTCTTCTAAGTTCTCGGGGATACCCTTTACATCCTTCATAATACTGAAAGCTATTATTTTGTAGTTAAAATAGTGAAAAGTGTAAAATAGGTGATAATGCATGATAATGTTTTACCTATAGAAGTGAAGATCTCTGCCTGTGTGACCCAGCAGCAGCAGCAGAGCAGGACCCAAGACCAACACCGCACAGACTGCCTCATTTTGTTTCTGACTGCAATAAAAAACACAATAACATCGTGTCATAATGAATTTACACTACAGAGATTTTGCAGGGAACACTTACCCATTTATTCATTTTCATATTTACACGCCATTTGAACAATAGTCATTTTTCCCAGTGTAAACGTGTCTTTTAAGGACTGTCTTTTCCAAACCAAATACACTCATGATGAGCTAATGTTTGAACTTTCCATTATGTTTCCCAATAATGAATGAGTCATCCTGGGACTCCTGGGAGGCTTGTTTCTGCAGAAGTTACTGACCACAAGGAGTTTTTTTTTTTTTACCATTTGAATGAATTTTTCAATTCTGGAGCATGAAGTTCATTTATTGTTTGTAATCCATGTCAGCTATTCGAAAAAACGCATTTGTCTGTGAGGTCTGTAAATCAAGACACCAGACATGTGACTAATGCCATGAATAAATACTTTGACAGTAACCTTTAAAAGTGAACGACAGATTGGATGAAGAGATGCTAGTTTTGGAAATTGTTGCCTTGCTTCACATGTGCAGATAAAGCCCCAGCTTGATAAATGTTCAATATATTGCATTGCCAGCTGGCTTCTGGGTAAAGTACATTGTTGAACCTGAGTATTCATAGCCCACTAGCTCCAAGTTACAACACTGGCTTCACTAGACACTTGGCTTTTTCTTGACACAGAAAAATGAGAAGCTTTCAAAAACAAAGGCAAGAAGCCAAACTTAATGGAGCAATAGCAGCTACAGAATATTTTTGGATGAAATGAACTTGGTTAAAATAACATGTTAAAAGTGTAGTAGGTAAATGATTTATCTATAGTCAGTTTCACATAGTGCATATCATTTTGCATAATCTACTATTACTTTTGCCTTTAAAAACTCAGCCACAGGGGTCACAAGGAAGTGTACTGTTTCTGCCGTCCCCAAGCCTGGATAAAGGGAACAGAAATGCAACAGAAATCCAGCATCTGGTGTAAAACCAAATGTATAAGCCCCAGTTGGGAAAAGCCAAAAGCAAAAGAAGATTGCTTTTTTCCTTCAAATCCATTTTTATGTGTAACTCATCACAGACTAGAAGCCATTACACTCTAAAATCAAAAACAAGACACAGGGAGAGCACATGCTACAGAGAGAGGAACTTTGTTTAATGCTCCCCATCCTTGCATTCCTTTTTTATAGGCCTGCTATAAAGCAAAGTCTGAAAGACTGTTGCTTTTTCAATGCACAGTGCACAAAATCCTCTCTGGCAATCTTCTCTACACTTTCATCTTCACAGTATGCAATCAAGCAGAAAAACATCTCTTATATTGCTGTTTTGTTAAAAGTGAATTGACATTTTGAAGAATGTGCTCCAGGGGCAAAGGCAAAACATACATTACTTTAACTGACTAACACCTGCTGGAGCTGAGAGAGGACAATTTCAACTGTAAATAAATACAAGCTGATCAAACACGGCTTTAGGATGGAAACAGGCGAGCTGCAAGTCTTTGTAAATTTGCATGCAATGAATAAATAGAAAGGCAAATGTTTGGCCGCCACGAGGCTGCTGTGAAGTTAACAGCACTTTGTCACTTGTTCAAACAACTCAATAAGACTTCAATTAACTTGTTTTTGTGGCTTCACTGCTCTGTCTTAGTAATAAAACTTCTTCTCTCATGACATGACGTTTTAAAGACTGAGAATACCCAGAAAAAGATTCATCGATTACTGAATTAGTTGACGATTATTAAAATAATCATTAATATCGATTAATCAGATTAGTTACTGCAGCCCTAAATCAGTGAGAAATCAGTGAGAATCCATGAATTAGACCTGGCTTGTTCCTAGTTTTGTCCTGGTTTATTCCTGGTTTAGACCATTTTTTTTCCTGGTTGAGATCTGGTTTTAGACCTGGTTTAGTGTTGCATTCCTTTGGTGTAGTTCTGGGTTAGCCCTGGTTTTGTCCTGGTTTGGACCCAGTTTAGTCCTCTTTTAGTCCTGGTTTAGACATTGTTTAGTCCAGGTTTAGACTGGGTTTAGACTTAGTTTGTTCCTAGTTTTGTCCTGGTTTATTCCTAGTTTAGACCTGGTTTAGTCCTTCTTTAGTGTTGCATTCCCTTGATTTAGTTTCATTTTTTTCTTTCAAAGCCAAAAATATAAATGCAAATGAACATATAACTCCATGTCCTCCCTGCAATGTGCTCCTGTACCCCTAGGGGTCCCTGTGCCTTTTGGGAAACACTGCCTTAACAGATTCACACATAAATTTACACTGGATGCCCTTCCTGACGCATTTAGCCTGGCTTGGGACGGGCACAAAAAGTACACTTGCTTGTTGTGAACTCTCATGGCTAAATAACAAAATCACAATAGTCCAGTCATCAATGTTTATAAGAAGAAGCAACAATTAAGCAAGACTGCAGGGATTATAATCAGTAGTTTAATTTAAGGAGAAAAACCTCACACAGTTTTACAATTACAGTTATTTCAAGTTCACCGCAGCGCCTTTGGTATGTAGGTCGACTCTTTATATCAGAAACAGTGCAGCAGCTCGTATTTACTTTTAGATTTCAAGATTACACTTTTTTAATCAGCTTATTTAAACTGAAAATACCATCATAGTTTGTGCTGTGGGGCGCTTGAGGAGAAGCAGAGCCGTCCAAACATGTTGGAAGTTGCCAGGTTGGGAATGACAGGACAAATATGTGCATGGACTCCACGTGTCAACATTCAAAAGACTACTTTGTTGTGCACTGAAAACCGAGCATCTCTAACTTATTGCACAAACCAGCACTGTGCATACGTTTTAGTGAAGTGTGAAAAATCCTATTAACTATATTTTTGGGTCTGGGCACTATACTGTATCTTTACCATTGCAAGATAGGACCAGTGTCTTGGTAGCGGGCTAAGCTCTCTAAGTGCTTATAGTTTAGATTTTTCTTCTTTTGTTGTGCAATTTTGAGTATTTTTCTTCATTTGTACACATTTCTTTGTTCTTAGCCGTTCTTAAAGTGCAACTTTTCTACCTTAAATAAACAGTTTTGGAGTCCGTGTGATGGTTAAAGGCGCTGCTGTGGGGTCAACAAAGCCAACACTGCCGTTAGCAAAACAACAAGTATTTACGATAGTGTAGAGCAGGGATCTCCAACCTTTTGTCCCCTGAGAGCTACTTTTACAAATCAAAAATGCCAGAGAGCTACTCATGCTTTTAAACATTTCTTTAGTTACTGGAGGCTATCCCAGTGACTATGGGCCTAAGGCGAGGTCCAATTAGGTTGCAGAGCTGACACTTTCAACCCAAAGAAAAGTGTGTTTTGTTTTCCCTTAACATTTACTTGAACACTTACAAAATGTTGGTGTGCACAACTCACATTTTAAATTAAAACATGAAATATTTTGTTCAATGAATGCGCATTTTGTTTGTCTGTGTGATCATTACGTTTGTGAAAGCAAACTCTAGTCCTAAACTGAAAATACTGTAGCTGAGCTAATTTCACTTGACTGACAACTAATTGGCGAATAATAGCCTAATACTTTTATACACAAAGGGGCCGTGCACCTTTAATTTGATTGAATACATTCATAAGTTGGTTTGTCATGTGATAGATCAAATTTGAGCCTTTGGGAAGCTACTTGGAAAGTGGTTGAGAGCTAGCTGAGAGCTCCTGAGCTAATGGTTGGTGTAGAGGGAGCTTTGTAGAGGAAAATGAAGCAAAAACAGCAAAGAAATGACAAAAGATACTGAGTTCCACTTTAAAAACCTATCTAAGGCTTTGAACCACCACTATATAATTTACTAGCACTGTAACCTACCTCCCAGTGACTTCTTGAGTGCTACTGACCCAGATAGTGCTCCCCAGCCAGGCCGTGAACACAAATGAGAGGACCAGACCTCTGTCCCAGTAATTTACAACCCCCTGTGCTGTCCCAGTTCAAACAGGTTAACACTCCTGACACTATCCTGGGAAGAAGCCCATTTGTTTTTCTTGTCACCAACAACTTCTGAGTGTGACTCTTGGTAATATTCTAGGTCTAGGTAACACCAATGGGCCCCATACCACAGCTTGAGAACCACTGGATAGGTTTTTTTTTTCAGTAACAATTAATAAACAAGTGTGAATGAAATGTTTTTGGTTAATTTCTTCTTTCACTGGACATTAGATTGTACATTATAAGGATACAAATGTTAATCTTACATGTATCTGTTATAGTTTTTAGAGAAGACTACAGGAAGACAGAATTTATTGACAGGAGATAAAATTATCATATGCTAATGCTATAAATGTTATGTTATGTTAAATCAGACCATGCTAAAATACAAGTCTCTTAACATAGTCAGAACAAAAAGGTTTATAAGTAGATATTTTACAAAAACACTTACTATGTCTCTCTATTGCAATACACCCCTACATTTTCAAACACTGTACCATTTGATTTCACACAGAAGTGAAATATTTTGCCCATGACGCTGACAACATCCAAATCCAGACACCAAGATTAAGATAATACTATCTTACTTGGAAGCTTATGTCGGAGTCGTTTTTGGCAGAGAAGCCACAATTTCCAGGAAATATCTATCTATGTTATTGAAATGTAAACTAAAGCTGCCTCAGTGACTCACTATGCATTGCCTTGATAGTGGCTTGTTGAAGTTAAACAGGTATTTTGTGACTGATAAGTTCATATGTATGTGCAAAGGCATTGGCTAGACTGTATTCATTTTGAGAGTAAATTTAGCGTGCGTGAATGCAAACTTGTCAGCGGCTGTATGCAAAGTATGGACATGCAAAGGCAGTGTCGAGCTTAAAGATGTGAATAATGAGCGTCAAAGAGTTCTCTTACTTGTATCAGCACTATAAACTATTTTAATTGTCTAAATAAAGAGGTACTTAAAAGCTGGTAGAGGTAAAATTGGAGGTATGTGGACTTGGAAGTAGTTTTTTGCAGTTGAAGTCTTGATTTTGTTTCATTCATAACCAGTTTTATTCCTGCTCTGGTTAGGGCTTAAATTTTAAGTTTAGACCACTACTTAGTCCTAGATTTGTCCTGATTTAGTCCTAGTTTAGTACTAGATTATTTTTGAATTTGTTCATATATAGTTCTTTTAAGTTTAGACCACTACTTAGTCCTGGTTTAGTCCTGGTTTAGTCCTGGATTTGTTCATGCATATTTCTTTTAAATTTAGACCAGTGCTTAGTCCTGGTTTAGTCCTGGTTTAGTCCTGGTTTAGTCCTGGTTTAGTCCTGGTTTAGTCCTGGTTTAGTCCTGGTTTAGTCCTGGTTTAGTCCTGGTTTAGTCCTGGTTTAGTCATGGTTTAGTCATGGTTTAGTCCTGGATTTGTCCTGCATTTGTCCTGCATTTGTCCTGCATTTGTCCTGCATTTGTCCTGCATTTGTCCTGCATTTGTCCTGCATTTGTCCTGGTTTAGTCCTGGTTTAGTCCTGGTTTAGTCCTGGTTTAGTCCTGGTTTAGTCCTGGTTTAGTCCTGGTTTAGTCCTGGATTAGTCCTGGATTAGTCCTGGATTAGTCCTGGATTAGTCTTGGATTTGTTCATGCATATTTCCTTTAAATTTAGACCAGTGCTTAGTCCTGGATTTGTCCCGGTTTAGACCTGGTCTAGTCCTGTTGGTATAGTCCCATGTTTTGTCCTAATTTAGTTATGTATTTTTCTGGGCAAATCCCTGTTTTATTGCTTGGTTTAGACCTGGTTGAGTCAAGATTTAGGCTCATTGTAGTCCATAAAAGATGGTACTTGTAAAGCCAAATATTTGATGTGGTGTAAAAGTCTGAGAATAACTGCCTGACTCTCTGGAAGTGTGCTCCCAACGCCACAGCGAGGTTACAAAGCTGTGGGAGGACTGGAAGCATCTGTGATCCATCGTCAAAGTGCTTGGCAGAATTGAACAGGTTGAATGCAGCCAGTCCAAGCTACTCATTCATAATGGCCCATAATGTTTACACATAGTGACCCATTTCAGGCAAATATTAACATTAGCGCTCATGCATTGGTTTACACAGGCAAGGGTCAGGGATTGTAGGAGAGGATAAACTCTAAAGGTGTAATCTAAACAAAGAAATGTACCATCAACAAGTAACATCTCAGAAAATATTTGGCTTTCCAAGTACCATCTTTAATGGACTAAAATGAGCCAAAGTCTGGACTAGCCCAGATCTAAACCAAGGAATAACATAAATGCATTAATAAATAAGAACAAAACCATGACTAAACCGAGCATAAACCAGACTAAACAAGAACAAATGAAGGACTACCAGGAATAAAACTGGGTCTAAATAAATTAAACCAGGACTTGAAATGACTCCCGAGTACAATCAGTCCATGTAATAATGGTTCATGTACCTTTTGAGAACCACTATAATAATGACAGACAATAACAAAAAACATGCACTAAGTATGTTGAATATCGTGATAACAATGAGATAATAAGATTATGGCTTTATTAATGTTGTGAAATATATAAAAAGAAACAAGACACTTGACTTAGTCATCAAAACTGGAGCTAAATCATACCTTACTAAATCATGACTCTTTAATTAAAGTTTTTTTTTATTTTTATTTGACCATAACGTAATTGGATGCTAAGAACACTTAGTCTGTCAGACGGATGACCATAACATTATTGTGATAGATATAGTCATTGATAATAATACATTTGCGATATATTGTGCAGCTCTAGTTTTGAGATTGTATAGAAACATTCAACATTCAAAGACGACCTCCAGGATTATACTCTTATCACAGATGAAAGACGCAGAGTTGTATCCAGTCATCAGTCTAAACCAGAGCAGAGGCTGCCACACCGCATTACTGTCATACACTGTACATTACTGCAGGGCATCACTCCACCGGCCGCCATTAACCTTTTGTACTATTTCAATAGCCTTTGTACTGTTTACTAAAGTGGTGGTTTCTCTTTTGAAGCTTATTATTCATAAAGTTATTCACCTGCCCCAGCTATTTGTGACTGAATTTCAATAACCCCCTAGAGCCTGCTGCTACCGTTATTATTATTGGGAATGTTTTCATTAAATTATTAGATTAGCATACTTGACACCTTGATGTGGACTCTAAATCTTGCTTAAAGCTATGTTAAACACTTACAGGATGCTATTTTCTTTGGGTACTCTGGCTTCCTCCAGTCCAAATCCACAAATTTATAGTGAATTGGTGAATCTTAATGACACATAATGAATGAATGTGAGAGTGAAAGGCTGTCTCTGCGTGTTAGTCCTGTTATTATCTAGGGTGTACCCCGCCTCACGCCCAAACCAAATGAGACAGCCTGCAGCCTCAATGACCCATAGCTGGATAGGAAGATGCATGAATAAACTTTTTGCTGCGTTTTTATGAAGCACGACAAAGGATGGCAAATTAATTTCTGACACACACATTATTTTTATTAAAAACGTGCAAGCTGATGTAGGCCGAGTAAAAAATAGACACTTTTCATGATTGGAAAACATTTTCTAAAATTGCTTACTACTACTGCTTTCACTGCAAAACTGACCCTGCTGACTTCCTCTTTTTATATATTAAAGCATACTTTTTCTTTACTTTTTCATTAAAATGGAGAACTGACTGAGATCCTTGTAGTCTGTATGTTGACTTTCACACTTAGCGTTGCCTTCACTGACCCCAGCTGCTCCATCTGCAGCTGGATGTTTGGGACGTGACGTTACGCCAAATGTGTTTCTTCTAGAAAAGTCCTAACACTTGTGCTTTATTTGGTCCAGTAGCTATTTTTTTTTTCCTTTTTTTGCTTGCTACGCGTGCAGAAATGGGCAGTTTGTCTAATAATAAAACTGTCACGTCGTTTAAAACAGTTGTGTTTGTAGAAAAAAATGAAATGTTTAGCGGGAAACTTTTGAAACTTTCTCCCTTTTACGCATGGAAACAAGACAAATGCCTTAGCTCTGAGTCTCGCGTTTCAGCACAAAACATGTTTAGCATAACACGAATACGTCGTTAACTGACCAAATCATTGTCTTATCGCTGTATTTTCCTATCAGACATGCAAAAAAGCTTTCTAAAATACCGCTATCCCCGCTACAAAAACCTGTTGGACCGCGATCTCTTGACAACCATAACATCTTGTCGTGCGCTAACACAACCCGGGCGTGTGCGGTGAGTGAGAGGACATGTTTTAAACTAATCGGTTTAAATATCAAATCTTATCTTACCTGTATCTTCCCTGGGCTGAAAGATTAAGGGGACACTCAGTAATAAAACGCAGGACGGCTCGGCTCCCCGGGGTTATGAATAGCAGACGCACACTCGCGGGGGGAGTTTATCGTTGCCACGTACAGAGAGCAGCCAAGCACGTACCGTAATGGCACCAGAACATGCGCAGGGGCATTCCTTACTGAGTGGTTATATATGATGGGACCCCTCAAATGTAAGCTCTTATAGCCACGTTTTCGAGTTAATAATCATAAAATAACCCCAACCAAATTTATTTATTTTTTTTTTATTTGGGGGGGGGGGGGGGGGGGGGGGCTGTTTTTAGGGATTAATGCAATTTTTGTTCAAGAAATCATTCACAAACGCAAATTTTGTCTTTATAAAAGTAGTTTTTGAAGTCTTCTTTTATTTTTCATTTGTTGATTTGGTGTTTTAGATGTGTTGGCAGGAATTTTTAATCTAACATTAGCTGGACCAGAAGTTTAGTCTCGGATTGTCCACCCTTGATTTATTAAAGACTAACAAGTCAAAAAATATAGTGGTAGATCAAACACAGAGTTACAGATCAGACCTCCTTTTTGTAATCCCCGCGGCCTCCCTCCTCAGCTCAGAGTAAGGAGATGCCCCCTGTCCCAGGGTTTTCCACTACATTTTCTACCAGGAGTAACATCATAGTGACATTATTTCATCTCGTGCATTTCCTTGTTTTTTGTGCCTTGGTGCCTTCCCAATAGAACACCTGCTTTCTTATTTAGACTCAATAATGAATTGTTGAACTTCATCCACTTTAAAGGACAATTTGACCGTGCAATAAGTACATAACAAGGCCAGTACAAGATGGAAAACATGTCTGGAGGACAGATACCAATTGACTTGAACAACACAACACATTGCAACTTGAACTTAAAAAATAACCCAACACCAAATGCCCATAACACATAATGGCATAACTAAAATAAAGTTTATTAAAATGCAAGAGCTGGCATAAACTACTGTGTAACATGACATAAGAATCATAATCAATACCTGAAACTTAAAATCATTATGGAAATAAACTAAGCAAACTTTATTGACAGATTATGAAATGGCCTAAGCTAAAGCAGAATATATGAACTGACTAAATGGAGTTGACCTTTAACCTTAGCATTACAGTTGATTGATTTTTAAAAAAAATTCAGATTCAGAAATATAAGCAGTTATTTATATCTCAGTGTGCTTATTAAAATCCTATTTGTATAATATTAGCACCACCATTTATTTGTACAAATTATGTAATAAATGCAACAGTAATAGAAAAGTATTTTCTAGAAAGAACAGGGCTGTGCACAGAATTTTAGAAATACTTTTAGGTTGAGGTCAAGTTTAGTCCTGGGTTAATCCTGGTTTTGTCCTGGTGTGGGTCTATGGTTTATTCATGGCTTATTCCTGGTTTAATTCTTGGTTAGACATGGTTTAAACCTGGATTAGACCAGGTTTAGACATGGTTAAGTCCTGGTTTATCCTGGTTTAGACCTGGTTTAGTACCAGTTTAATTTAGTTCTGGTTTAGATCTGGTTTAGTCCTAGTTTAGTCATGGTTTAGTTCCCGTTTACTCTTAGATACAGTAAACATATTTAAAAATACTGAGGTCTGGACCTCTGTGGAGTGTCCGGCCATGACAATGAATATAAAATTAAATAAAATGCATCTTTTATTTATCAAAATTTAAAAATAATTTAGATTAAAAATAGGCCTATTTAATGTTCACCAGATTATCCAAATAATACATTTACATGCATTTACTTTTTTTTTTGTATCAGCAAGTGGTCCTTTAAAACATTGTCCTGAGCAAAAAGCAACTCACATCAACAGCTGATGTAATGGCTATGTAAAAGATTCACTGTGCGTCATTTTGGCGTCGTTACGGTAAAAAAAAATCCATGCAGTCAGTCACGTTTACAGTCTGGATCTGGATCTGGATCTGGATCTGGCTTGTTCGCTGGATGTGGTGAACATGTGGAGCAGCAGAACATGTGGAAGAAGGAGAGAGAGAAACCACACATCTGGACATGGCTTTTCAATTAAACTCCTTTTCATAAACCATGCGTCTTTATGCCGGGTTTTCACTTTTATCTTTGCTGTTGAAATGTGCGAAAGCTATGGCAGTGATGTCTAGACCCGCTGAGTTAGGAAAAAAATGTATAATTTGTGGCAATAGCCTTTTATACGCTATAAAAAAGACAATGATGGTCCTAAATGATGAAACACTGCGTGATGTTGCAGCTGCATCATTGCATCATTCAGACCAAACTGAAACCCAGAGTCATCCCAATATGATCTCGTTTGTCCTAATATCACTTTGGTTAATAGACTGTAGATGTAGGCCCATGTAGGAGTTTTTATTTACTAATTACAAAGATGACACAACCGAGTGTTGACTATATGACAGATTAGCATTATTGGTAATATTAATTAGTATGGGACACAATGTGAAATAATCTTTAGGCCTACGACTCTGAATTTTACAAAATGCCTATTTATCAAGTGGCTATAAGAACATGCCTAAAAAGCAATTGTGTAATTTGTCCACCAGGCGTCACTGTTGATTTTGTTTCACAATACCTTAAATACAGCAGGAGCCTGCATGAGTACACGCTGCTTAGGAAAATATTATGCTGCTTTAACGTAGCAGATTGCAAATTAGCACATTATGATGCTTGCATAGGACTGATGTTATTAGATTATACAGTATATGTGTGGTATCTGTCCAAAAATTAAATAAACCTAAAAAATTGTGGAATGTTTTTACTATGTTCAACATCTGGAGCAGATTTGTCCAAGATCGAAGCAACTAGATATCATTAGATATTTCAATGATGTTGAAAAACAATAATAATAATGAAAGTAGTCTATATACAGTCATATGTAAAAGTTTGGGCACCCCTGATAATTATAAGAGAGAGAGAGAGAGAGAGAGAGAGAGAGAGAGAGCAATATTTCATTAATGAAATTAAGATTACTGGATTATCAGAAAATATGCATCATAATAAAATTAGACAGGACAGTGCAAAATTTTGGGCGCCCCAACAGAAACATTTTATTAATATTTAGTTGAGCCTCCTTTTGCAAAAATAACAGCCTCTCCTCCAGGCTCTGACAAGTGTCTGGATTCTGATGAAGGTATTTTTGACCATTTTCTTTTACAAAACAGCTCCAGTTCAGTGAGATTTGATGGCTTCTGAGCATGGACAGCCATCTTTAAATCAACCCATAGATTTTTAATTAGTTACATGCATTCAAATCAGCAAAGTTATAATTGTGGGTTTTATTTAATTTCATACACCTAAATACTGCTACACTAAAAATTGTTGTTAGGAAAACACCCTAGAACTCAGATGTCACTGAAAAATGAATAACATACCTCTGTGGTCTTTTTTCATGAAGACAGAGTAAATTATTATGCAGCCTCAGAGGGGAGCCCAAACTTTTACATATGACTGTATAATTTAACACAGGCAGTCAGCTTTAATGTGACCTGTCTGTCTCCGATACTGTGTCTGACTCAATAATGTGATTGTATTAATTAACAGTAAATGGTGTTTAACAAAACTTAGAAAATGGCATTTATTATTTTGGCTCTATTCTACCAATTTTGTCAGTAGTTGTTTTTTTTTATGTTTGTTTGTTTTTTCTTTGTTTGTTTGGCCATAATATTGTTACTTGAACAGCAAGTTGGATTGTCGTGAAGTCTCGTCAGGATCCGTCAGTCTCCCGCTGATCTGTTTGGGTCCGGACACGTGGCGGCCCGGGCCAATGGGATGGCAGCACTGCCATGATTGGGCGGGGTTTACGTTTATGGAGAACAACAAGCTTTTTTAGCGATACTTGTTAACAACATGGCAACATAAGGTATGCTGCGCTACATTTACAAAAACAGCAAAAATCTTCTAACAGCGTCTTTATTGTGTTGTTTTACTGTCGTAGCAGTTTGTTGTTCAGCTACAAATCTGGGGGTTTATCCAATCACCTCCCTGTATCCTGCTGAAGGTCCCGCCCCGTCACAGACGTTTTTAACGGGAGCCAGTCTTTGCTAATGTTATATCAATCTGGCTTTTGCCAGGTTACTAATACTGAGTGATTGAGCATCGTCAATGCTGTATATTTTTGTGTGTGTATACAATTAGACACCAGGGGTGTATTCCACAAAGCAGGTTATGTGACACCTGGGTAAGTGTAAGGGTAAGTTGGTGGATAACTTCAACTTTCGGTAAAACAGAGGTAACTTTCAGGGAATGTAAGTAACCATAGCAACTTGCTCTCTCAACATTGTTCTCGGTTAGTTAGTTTCAGAGGGGTTACTGAGCATGGTTGATGATGATCCTGTGGACGTGGAAGCATCCAAAAAGCCTTTAAGTGACAGCAATGATAGTTGTTTATTTAGAATTAGAATATATCTAAAAACTGGAATAAGTATACGGTGGTAAACTAACATTTCAGTAAGTCACTTGTGTCGTGAGAGAGTGATGAAGTGTCCCCAGGAATGCCATCAACCACTGGTCGCCTTTATTAAGGGACAGAGCTAACTCCTCAGCTGGGGTGAGGGGCGGTGGTGGGGGCCCTCCACCAGTCAGACGGGCCTCAGCCTTCTTTCTATTAACTACATGACAGAAAGAAAGTACTAAAAATTACTTTATAGGCCTAGCTCCAGTAATTGTTTGATTTCAATATTACCTTTTTGGGAAATTTTTTTGTGTTTCATTTTGACTTAGGACAGAGTTCTTCTGGCTCCAGAAGGATTACATCTTATTAAACAAGAAGCCAATATATTATTAATGTACAATATTAGAATATTATACAATATTATAAGAAACTGATGACAGGAAAAAAGTAATGCTTGAATAGTTATACAAAATATTCAAAAGGATTTTTAATTTTACATTATAATAAAAATGGAGAGTGTTTGATATTATAACTCACTCCCAATTTGGGAGTGAGTTATGATATTTTTAAACTTATGCATTTACTCTGTTGGGTAATTTTTGCCAAGCCAACTTTCTTTCTTTTGCTGATGCAGCTGTATTGCTTTTTTTCATGATAATGGACATGAATTCTTCATAAGCCAGCATTAAAACCTCCAACTCCGCTTCTGTGAAGTCTGCTGCCCGTTTCTTTTCGCCTTCAGTTTCCATTGTGACTCAAGAATTTGGTGATTCATTGAAAGGGTCTTTATTTTTCCAGCGTGCACGCTCATTAACTCTCGGCTACCAATAGGAGGTTGATTGAACTCTTTTCAGGTGTTTTGGAACGGACACACTCAGAGTAAGCAGGTTTTGAGTTAATCAGCTGAGTTCAGAGTTTATCAGATGGTACGTTAACCACACCCCAGGTGTCACTGTTGCCTTGCAATCCACAAACAGACTTTTTGATTTTAAAACGAGTCCAAGATTGCATTTGTGATTTCTATCCACGAGAGGGCAACATAATTCAACAAATGAGTCATGACCACAGATTTTGTTGATATTAGGCCTACTCAGTCAAAAGTAGACACTTTTAGTCAAATAATATACTTAAGAAAGAAAATGTTTTTTCTAAGAACATAATTTATTTGCCTTGGTGGCACAGTGGAAAGCAAACTCACCTTGCAATTAGAAGTTTCTTCGAGCCAAGTTTGAGGGTAGTAGAAGGATGAGGACGAGTAAACTTAAAGTGTACAATAAATACTCTTTTTACTTTTAGTCTAGTCATAGTTTTATTCAGTACTTATACTTCTGCTTGAGTAAAGTTATTTTGAAGTAACAGTAGTCTACTTTTACATGAGTACAGATTCTAATTACTTGTTCCCTCTAATTACCATTATGTACAGTGCACTTTGTCTGACATAGGGGTTGTTTATACTCGACAACACTGGCCAGGAAAATGCAACAGTCCTGCCTGCGAGACCAAAACTTGAGTTTGTGGCTTTGCTCATGTAAATGAAAGGCCAAAACAAAATCAAACCTTTGCAGATTTGGCAAATCACGTTGTTGTCTAAACAGCCTCTTAATATGTATCTAACCTTAATTGAGAAATTTATCACACACCTCTTTAGTAGCTAAGCCTGTTGAATCCTTTATTAAGATGTGTTTTAGCTTCAGCCTTGTTGTTATTACTGAGAGATTAAGCCCAGTCCACAGCCTCAGTATCAGTTCACTTGTGGCAACTCTCCCAGAGACACTAAAACCACTCGCAGGGATTAACACAGTCATGAATCCAGACTTGTTGACAAGGACGTCCCAGCCCTTATCTACCCTCTCAGGTATTCTGCTTCTCAAGTTGTCAGAAGAAAAACACACAATAAACCAGTGGTCACTAGATAACTTTAACTGAAATCATTTACTTTATCCAGGGCTGGGGACCGGCACAAATAGTGCTCTGACTTGTGACCCCCTGTGGCTGGAATTCAGTCTTTAAAACATTTAATCTTTTACATTTATGAAGATTTATTAAGTTATTTTTATTCAAATACAAGTCTTTAAACAGGCTATATTCTGCTTTTTTCATATTTTTTAAAATCAATCTTGGTCTCCTCTAAAACAGCATTGCACGTTTTACAACCATTAAAAACATTAGGTGACTAAAAATGTTTTAATGGGTACTCTACTGGTGTTATAAAGAAACAGGTGAAGATACCAGCAGAGGGCAGCAGAGTGCAAAGTTTTGCCCTCTTGAACATAATTCAAAGAAAAAAAACATTTCAGTTCCTTAAACTTTTTTGTATAATCTAATTTTACTACAAAATGTAAAATAGAGCTGTACCATTTTTTTGGATAAATAAATGAGAGCATGGATGTAGAGGGCTTGTTGATTGGTCAGTGCTTCCTGGAGTGGGTTTGCGGAACCAAGCGTTTTGAGGTCTAAGAAAGACAGAAAGAATGGAGGATTACTTAAACATGTGAATGAAGCAAAACACAACTCCAGGTATGTTTTTGATGAGGGAGCAATATTATAACACATTAAAAGTTCATAAAAGTTGATTTCACAGTATTTTTGACCTCACAGCCAGAGGGTCCTGATGATTTAATTCCCGATTAGGATAGCATAGAAGTAGTCACTGTAGTAGCGGAAATAGCATATGCAGTTGTAGTAGTAACAAAAGTAGTAGTAGCAGTAGATTTTGCTGTTCAAATACAAAACCCTTGAGATGTTTTGTTGTTGTTGTTTAATCTTTTGGCTGCTCCCTTTTTTGTTAAGGTTCGCCACAATGAACTAGTCACAGTGTGATTTGGCAGAACCCTTCAAAATGTTTACTTTTTACTTTTACTCAAGTAAAACAATGAGTTCTCTGCAACTAACTGGCCACTGTGTACCCCACCTAAGGCCTATAGTTGCTGAAATAGGCTCCATGCAGCCACCCAAAACCACAGGAATAAGTGGAAGAATATAAATGAGTCTCCAGTAATAATAGTTTGAAGCCACAGTATTTTTTTCTTGAGTTCAGGTTTTGAGTGCTTTTTCCACCTCTGTGATAAACATGAGGCGATCTTTACACCTAAAGAATAACAAAAGTAAACTGACAAGCTGTGATTTAGTGAATAGAGGAGTGAAGTGAATGTCTGGCATGTCGCACTTTTACAACACAGAAACTAATAAAAGCGTGGCAAACCTGTGCTGAAACAAGGATGAGGAATGTGTCAGCCATCTTTGAAAATTGTTTTATGGCGTTGCTTTGTCAAAAAATGATGTCAGTGCTTCAGATATGCCATCGTGTTTGAAAACAATTGTGTACTCGAAGCTATGGCCTGTCATTTTAAGCTATTCCAGATGTTTCAAAGGTGTCTTCACGTTACAGGTTATTTTGCACTAGGCTCGGGTTGGTGTTGGTAATGCACGGGGAAAAGGTCAAAGGATGATAGTGGAGGAGAGGAGTTAGGAAAGACACACATTGTAGGGCACTTTTTTCGTTGGTGGTGACCTTAGCTTTGGATGAGAGCGAACACACACAGCGCTGGTTTTAGGTTACGGCAGTTTTAATCAAAGCCGTTCAGAGGAGTTCAAGGGTCTGACAGTAACTTTGGCCTGTGTCCCATTTGTTTTGTCCTAATGGAGGAAAACGGTGAAGCAGAGTCAGGCTGCATGAGGTAATGAAGCAGAAAGAGAAGCACCACTCGGATCATGTAACCTGGGCGATCCATTTAGTTTTCTTACCCAGGTTCGAAAAACTGGAGACGAGAAGTATTCCTTGAAACTTAAAGGGGCCATATTATGCAAATAAGCACTGACCAATCAGCAAGCCCTCTACATCCAGTCTGCTCTCATTCATTTATCTAAAAACACAGTGTACAGCAGTTACCACTGATTCCTTACAGCTATTAATGTTAATGTTTTTAAAGCTTGTAAAATGTCCAAAGCTGTTCTAGAGGCGGGCAAGATTGGTTTAAAAATATGAATAAAAGCATAATATATCGCCTTTAAAATAGTAAAAGTGGACAAAATCACCACTGCAAATGACAAATACATAACATCTAACTTAGGTTTAGTGCTTACTTTAAACCTTTAGTATTGAATTTAGCCTTAGACCTAATTTTCCTCTCCTCTCCTTAGATCTCTCCCTCATATTAAATAAATGCGTAGCTATCGGAGTATTTGAGTATTTTCTTCCCCCCTTTTTTCTGTGTATGTATCTCTTCATTGAACTTTTTCTTTGTGTAGCCAGTGCTCAAATAACCAACTTTCTCAGTTTCGTCAGCAAACATTTATTTAGTCTTGACAAGTAGTAGACCAAGCATTAAGTGGTTAAGTAGTCTAACTGTGGGACCTAACATTATTTTTATTTTAGCTTGACCCACTGTTTAGAACAAATGCAGTTATATGGAAACCTCAAGCTTAGAATTCATAAAAAAGTGTTGTTTCTTTCAAGAATAATAAAAGAAAACACTCTGACTTTAATGTAAAACTCATGTATTCCTGTTTATTTAAGGCTCTGGTACAATGGGCTAAGGTCGTACCTCCAGATCAGGTTACAGAGCTGTCTGTCAGCACTCCCAAAATGAGCCCCACTGGATGGAGCAGACACAGTGTTGTTCGCACCATTTTCACTCAAGTACTTCTGAGTCGATCCATCACACGTTTAAAGAGCTGTCTCGGTAATAACAGGGACTTATTACGTTGTTATCTGCAGTGATAGTGACTGACGACTGACAGGAATGGTTCAGTTCTTCAGTAAACTCATGAGCAACAGGTGAATCATGAAATAACTTAACTAGACACACGTAACCATAAAAAGTATGTTGTATTGTGTGTAGACAGTTATAACACGGGCAATTTACAACCTTTGTTCATCTAGGCATTGCTTTGTCCTGTATAGACCTTACATTTTTATTTTAAACAACTTTTCTAAACCACATTCACATTAATTTGGTAAATCAGTGGTTCACAAAGTGGGGTCAAGGGCCACCAGGGGGTCCACGAAGCTACTGCAGAGGGGCCCTCAGAGACTGTCTGTAATAAGTTCATAAAATTAAACTGAACATGACAGTCTTTTGAATAGAGGGAAGTTCTTTAGTTGGGGATCCAAGTGGGATTTTTTGAAATTTAAGAGGGCCATGACAGTCTTGACTTTGAGAATGTCTGTGGTAAATAATAAAATATGTTGGCAAAGAGAAGGTTGTGAGATTCTTCCTTAGGTCTTCCTCCCACCATTCAAAGACATGTTAGGAGAATTCATGAATGTGAGAGTGAATGTTTGTCGGTGTGTGTCTCTGTGCCCCACTTAAGGCCCATAGTTGCTGGGATAGACTCCACTCACCATCTTTTCGTGTATATACTGTTTTTTCCCACTATGGGAGTTTATGACTGATGTGAACCTTATTGAGATGTTCTTCTTTGCTGAGCTGTCACATTGATCAAAAGGTTTGTCTTTTTTCTCTTTCTGATGAAAAACAAAGAAATATACTTAGAGTACGTGGACAGATGAAGGATAGCTTGAATCATTAACACAAAAACACTGTCAATCTCAGCCTGCCTCAGCATCATGGTCCAAATGCCGACACTTGGACGTTTGCACTATCCAATAAAGCTGAAAAAGGCTTTAAAAATTTTAAAAAATAACACAAAAAACATTTAAGTGTGCATATAAGCTAAACACTGAACTACTATTTTCAGGCACACTTTTCACTTTTGGGTCTTGACCCACCAGTTAGGACTGGTGAGACCAGTCCTAACTGCTCATGATAACAGTGTGTATGATAATGAATTTGTAAATCAACCCTCATTTCCCACGTATTTTACCACAAAAGTGAGGTATGATGTGGAGATTGTGGCTCTCCAGTAATAACAACATAAGGTAGTGAAGCATGACTAGCTTTCAAAAGCCAAAAACAACCTGGATTTCTCATGTATTCACTGATGAGTAATGGAAGAGAAAAAACAAATTTCACCAGAGAACTCTAGAATTAATGAACAAGTATGAACAAGCCATGACAAGTATTGAAAAAGTTTTTAATTTTTAAAGGTATTTAATTAATTTATTTCACCTATAATTTATAGCTGTAACATTTTCTTTGGCTTTGGCTTTCCCCTCCGGGTTTGCCACAGCAGTCACTGATTTGGTTTGGTTTTTACACAGGATGCAGAGGTGCTGCTAGGGGCTCTTGGGGCCCGAAGCAGAAATGTACAGGGGTAGGGCTGGGTACCATTCAGATTTTTTTGATACCAGTACTTAAACAATATTTGTTTTTGTGATACTGTTACCCAAACTAACTAACAATACTTTTTATGATACCTATAGTGTGCTAATTCATCTTCTACAATTATAAAACACAATAATATTGAATAAAAAACACATTTTTGGAGCAGAATTCTTAGTTTTAATTTAAAGCTTGCTATCTTGTATGATTTATTCTCTGTTATGAATTTGATTCATAAAGGAACACTAAAGGTCCCACTATGTATTGAAACTTGGTATCGAATATAAATAATTTTTTCAATACCAATAGTATTGTAACATTTCTTTCGATACCACAAAGGTATCGTTTAACGGTACCCAGCCATATACAGGGGGCCCCCAACCAGCTATTGTACCCTTTACATAATAACAAATCATGCTTCAGATCTAGGGGGTTGTGAGAGCCCTTTAACACTGCTGAAGTTTTAACTTGTATGTTCACAAAAGAAGCATGCCACTTGCTGCAGAGTGAGAGGTGGACTCTGCAACCGTCTACCACTGTAACTCCAAACTCTGCCTTCACAGGGCCCCAAGCATTTGCCTGCCTTGCCTGTTGGCTAGCAGCGCCCCTGGACCTATGCCTTTTCTGACGTAACTCTGTCTGTTTGTCCATGCTTGGGAATGGCACAAAAAGCACACTGGCTTGTGACCCTCTGTGGCAGGATTTAGCATAATAATCATCTAATCCTTTATGTCAACGGTTAGACGTTGAACTACATAACAGGCCAGAAAAGTTTTCTGTAGTGTTTGTATAGGCATTTAATACATTAATTTCACTGACAATGCCCATCTGTAACTAAATTGTTAAAAGAAATCAAAACATCAGTACTTATTTCCCAGCATTCTTCTCTTCTTGTTGTGTACTTGTGCGTGTGAATACCTGCGTGTTGGTGAGTGATAGTTCGGAAGTGTGTCTGTTTGAGCACACCTCATTTGACTATATCACCGGAGCATTACCTCACCTCTTAATACATCAGTGAATTACAGCTCTGCTAATATTGACACAGCTCTTTTTGGTCAAAGAACAGATGCACCAACAGCAGATTACATTCATGGAAAACAGAAGGAGTAGGTGAGGTCTTCACTAACATGCCCTATCCAGTCATACTAAACCTGCAAGGCATTTGGTACAACTTGTACTAACAGTAATTAAAGTATTCTTTTGAAGTACAATTACACATTTATTTGTCAAACTGATTGCAGTTGAAAACCATCTGTCAATGATAATAGGCTTTATATAATAGAAAGAGGATAGTTATGGAAAGTCTAAGTGAAATTATTTACCAACTTTGGCAGATAAAGTATAGATTATGTATTTATTTGTTAACTAATGCTTGTCAGGCTGCTTTGAGCGTGAGAAAGCGTACGAAGTTAATAGCAGGGATAACATTTAGAGACACAACCTTTCTTAAAAACCTTTATTTACTATGTAAAATGTAGATTAACCAGTTCTTTTAAGCCAACATGTCTTTGGATGGGTAGAGAAAACAGAGAGTACACACAGTACCACACAAAAAGGGTTATGGTCCAGCGCAAGAATCAAACACACAACTTTTTTGGCTTTGAGGCAGGAGTGCTGATCAGCCGTGGCTGAATGGCTGAATTCTAAAAGCTATCAGTGGCCAAAAGAGTCGGAAGGCATTATTGGTTGAATTTTATAGCAAGACTGTGATTAAACACAAAAATAACCATGCAATTAATTGGGGTAAAAAAATGTAATTGTTGCCCAGCACTAATTTTCTAATTTTAACCATTCTTTATATTTGTTGTTGTTATTATTATTTTTAACAATTAATTAATGACATATTTTAATCCTGATAAAATGTCTCTTCGACTTATATAAGCATACATCACTTAGCTAAAACAATGACTAAGGCACCATCATGTTAGCCGCAGTTGGTTTAAAGGGGAGCAATATAACTTTTGTACCTTACCATTGTCCATGTGGTGACCAAATGAGTTGTTGCAGGGTGAATAAATCCTCCTGCATCTCCTCCTGGCAAATTTTGGTAATAAACCAACTTTGCCAGAAAGGGTGAACTGACCCAGTGTCCCTGAAGTGTCTGGTTTAATGAGAAAGTCACACGTCCCAGTGAGCAATCAACAAGAGATGTTCATCATGACAGAGCAAAAAACAGAGGAAGCTTTTGTACAGATACTGTACTAAGAGGAGGAAACAAAAGTCAAGCTGAGCGAGCGATCACACAGGAGTCAATCGGACTTGTTTAGTGAAAAATGAGACCAACCAAAACAGTGAAGAAACAAGCAAAGATACATCATTCCCCTTTAATTGTGTGAGATTGCTTTGGCATTAATTGGCTCCAGTGAAAGCCTTGGAGAGATGTACTTGTGTATAGCTGAAATACACAGTTGCTTCAAAGCATTTTACCGACTTTATAGACTTTTACAAAACAGTATTACCTGTTCTTCAACCCTGACATGTGCCTGTCTTATTTTTGCCGTTTTGGATAAATTGTGAGTCCGACCATTCATCTTTTCAGCTGCTACCTTGGGCCTGCAAAACCTGTAATTGTCATAATGATAGATAATCAATAATGTGTCTAATATGAAAGATATTTGTGAGGGTTTATCATTTTTATTATTAGATCAAAGCCACAGTTTATCACAGTTTCTGATTTATGCCTGACATTGAAGGTAATTACAGACAACTTTGATCATTGGTCCATTAATTTTAATCTGTCACAGCCAGGTTAAAATAAACATTACATAACTGTGTACAGAAAATCCTTTAGCAGGTTATTTCCACGATACTCCTAATATACTTCTCAGTCATGGTTCACTGAGAAGGTCCTGTCCTTTCTTTTGATTTATTAAACATGGGCAAAAACACCACCCTTTCCGAGCTGGTCCTATGATGGTTTATAGCCCAAACAAGACAGGAGTCACTTGGGACGAGAGAGTACAGGACTTTTTATAAACAGCGCCCTTGAGATTTAGACTTGGTCCAAACTTGGTCTCTAAATTCTGTCCTCGCTCCAGTCTGCTGTTTCACCATTTCCCACAACAATAAAAGACGTCGATGAGAAAGGCAGAGTACAGGCTGCACTTTTGCTTATACTCTTAAACTACTGTGCTCTTCCTTGACCCGTTTGGACTTTCTTCCTTCCTTTGAATGCTCTGTTTGGTCCGTGCAAGATTTGTGGAGTTTTACCAATGCATCTGCTTCTGTCTGTAATTGGTTTATTATGGAACAATTGTAAAGTCCCTGAAGATCCCATCTGTGATTAACACATGAATAAGAGTGGTGGAAAGTAACTACGTACTTTTACTCAAGTAACTTAAGGACAGTACATTTTGTAAAACATACTTTTACATGAGTCAGATTTTAATATTAAAGGTACTGTAAGCAGCATGTGCTCATACTGCAGTCTAAATCAAAACAATGGTCTGTGGGTCACCAGTCTTTCCGCTTTTCTGATTGGACAATCAGCAATGCAGTTTTAGAAACAAAACAAAAAATGTGAACATAAACAACCCTGGCATTATGTAAAATATATTTTTTATTGTGAAAAATCAGCTTTACCATTGTTAGAAGTAAAAAATAATTGATTACCTCATATCTTGGCACACATGGGCAATTTTAATTAAGTTAATAAAATATATATAGCTCATAGCACCTTTAAACATGAATCAAAGTGAATCGAATACTTGAAATCAGAAGGTCAGAAGGAGCAGTAGTAGTACTAGCACCAGTAGTACTACTGTAGTAGTACATACTGTACAGTACTGTACTGTAATAGTACTAGTAGAAGTAGTAATAAAATATTTTAATGTGTAGTTACTAAGTATTTTTGACCATACAACCAGAAGGCCCTGGGTTCATTTATTGGTTTGGGTACTGCCTAGTTGTATTAGTAGTTGTTGGAGTATTTATAGAAGTAGTAGTTACAATAGTACTTACAGTAGTAGTAGCAGTATTTTGTTTGCAATTACAAACAACTTTAAAAAGTAATGTGTATGTCGTCTCTCTGTCCAGATTGTACCCTGCCTAAGGCCCATAGTTACTGTGATATGCTCCAGCGATCCATCACAGGAATAAGCAAAGAAAGATGAATGAATGAATATATTTACCTAAATTATACCCTTAATATTTATTTAAACTTTTACTCAAGTAATTGCAGTCTGACTACTATGACTGGAGTAATATTATTTAGCAGTAAAAGTACTTTTATATGAGTACAGTTTGGAGGACTTCCTCCACCTCTGATAATAGGTTTGTCAATTCGAAATGCAGGTCAAACAAGTTTCAGTGTATAAATTATAAGCACTCTAAATCTATTCTAAAACATATATGTGCTGACCTGGAGGTTGCTGTCGAATTACTCTGACATCTCGAGCACTTTGTTCAGATTTGGAAACACAGCGTAGACAGGTAATAGTACAGGAAGGCACGGCTAAAACACTCACTACATGTGTTCAAGTAATCAGGAGGTAAAGGGAGCATGACCGAGGGGCTTAGACAGAGGAAGAGGACCCCTAAGTGTTCCCGTTTAACCTGAGCTGGTATGTGATCACAGCAGGACTAAAACACTCTGCTCTAAAACACAAAATATTAAAGAAAATCAGGCCTGGGAGAATGTGTTGGGACAGAAAGACCAGACAGCAAGAGTATAAGAAGTCATAAACCAGTTACTGAATATGGCATACAGAGTAAAGTTCATGCTGCTTTGGGAAGAGAATAGATGTTTTGGACAGAGACGGGGGGGAGGGGTATTCACAAAAGCCAATCAGATATGGGTTGATTGGGCTGCTGAATGTAATCGTGAAGATCTTCAAAATAAGCTGGAATGTCTTCTCATGACTCCTCTCAGCAGCTCGTGTTGTTGAAGCCTCCTGGTCAGAATTTAAAACCAGACATGTCGTCAGTGACACCAGAGGAACCTGAAGCCTGAAGTAGCTATAAAAATAACCACTTCCCCAAAAATGCCAAACATGAGTACACCTGTAATGAAATTAGGTCTAGAAGGACGAAAGGGTTTCAATTACCGCTCAGCAGGGACCACTGACTGTAACAGGCCCAGAGAGCCCTGACTGTTAAAGGTCTGCTACTGACGATAAGACTAGAGTATTTTAGCTGGGGATACACGACGAGAACAGGAGAGTCTGGATCCTCTGCCATAGCGAGCCGTTTCCAATCAGTCAATATGCAACTGGCCTATCACAGCCGTTTATCTGCAGCGCATCTTACGAATTCAGAAGATAATCTCCTATCAAAAATGACCAAGCTAGTGCTGGCTTATACAGGGCAAATGTAATAACCACTTTCACCTGATTAATGGCGTTTAGCGCTTTCCTTCATCACCTGTTGGATCTGGTGAAGTCTGCGTTATTGTCCAGTCCTCTGTGTGATTGTTTTCTTTGTCTTGTTGTCATTTTAACAAGAGCTAAGTCCCGCTGACATCGATGTAATGAACGCATAAAAAAAATCGGACAACTGGCTCCTGCTGCTGTCCCTGTTCAGAAATAAGTACAGAGCTGCTCATAATATGGGATATTCTGGTGTTTTATTAAAAATAAACAAAAAAAATAAAATAAAAATAAACACAACAAGATCCCATGTTTGTTTGGGTCAGGGGTGCACTGCTTAAGTCCTGCCCTTTGTTTTCTCTGATTGGTTACTGATTGGTTACAAAATGTTACTGAAGGGATACTAGACTAACTTTTTTGTATAGAATAGGAAAAGAGTTTGTCTGGCAGACCAGGCTAACAACAACCCATGTTAGAGACCCGATTATACCTATACACATAAAAGTGCAAAATCATTCATTGTTTTCACAAACATTAATTCATGATTTGTTAGATGAAAGCTAGCAATAGATGATCTTTGATGTGACAGTTTCTGATTTATAATGACAAGCCTGGAATTCAAGGCTATTACAGAAACTTTGATCCTCATCCATTTATTTTAAAGTGTCACAGGCAGGTTAAAATAAACATTACCTAAGAGTAAAAAGCACTAGAGGGCTTTATCAGCTTATATCCAAAATATTTCAAAAATGACTTCACGTATGTCAGTTTATTGCAGGGCTAACACACACAGAGACCCATTTACACACATTCACTAAAGAAATATTGTAGTCACACCTGTACCTGAGCCAAAGCAGGGGTGCTAACTGTTTTGACATTGTGCTAAGAGCAACTGTATCGCAGTCTACTTAATTTACAAGCTCTTTTGTGCCCTGGACTTACATTACTCTTTTGTCTAGAAATAAAGAAGGAAAAGTTGACTTGAGACTCTGGAGTGTCCAGCAGAAACAAGTGTCCCATAATCATGAACAAAGTATCTCAGTGGGGTCCATGATTTTACCCAAAGATCTATCTCTGACAAACCAAAGTCCATGCCATCAACTGTTTGTTTCACTTTGGGATAAACTCAGTGATGGACCACGACCATAAGTATGCAGCATGAAAGACAAGGACAACACACAAAGGTCTGGACTTCATTACACAAAAACAGCTCTACCTTTCTCTTCTCTAAGTCCCTCTAAAACCAGTCTAAGTCCTGAAGCCCCCAGAGGTCGTAAACAGCTCCTGAAAGCATTCTTCAGGATCTGCACAACACACAGAAAGGCTTTCAGAGATTTGAGATGGAGGCAGCAGAAGGAAGAAGAAATAAAATAAGGTTGGATAAATAAAATTAGTTTTTTATTGCTAAAGTTACCTTATTAAAATAGGATTTGAGCATACACTACCAAACTATTGTGGTTTGCCACATTTGTTTTAAGGGGCTATATTATGCAAAATTGACTTTTCTGAGCTTTCTACCATGCTATAATGTTGTCCCTCGTCCAAAAAATACCTGGAGCTGTGTTTTGTTTCCTTCGTGCATGTCTGAGTAATCCTCAATTCTCTTACACTGAGTTTGTGAGAGGCCAAAACGCCTCGTTTCACCGATGTTTGCCTTTTTCACCTGACCACGTCTCTCCCCCCTCACGGCCCTGTCCTGTTCAGGAAGCACTCCACAAGCTTTGAAGCGCTGCAGGGGCGGGATAGCAGGGAGGGCAGCAGGGAGGGAGGGCCTCTAAAATGACAGGGACTTAATCTGAGTGTTGTTCATGTTTCTTCAAATAATGTTTTTTCAATATTTTAGCATTTTCTAACCAACAAAACATAAGATGCTTCTCTAGATGTGTCCTGAAATAATATAAAAGACATAAAAAAGCATAATATTGGCCCTTTAACTTCTTTGCCCAACATAAAAGAATGTTAATAGCTAATTGCTACATAAATGAAACGGCTAAATATTGATAGACTCACTAATGTTTTCTAACCAGGCTCTGACTCTATGTACATGTACTTGATTGGTTGTCAGTTGCCAAAACCCTCTAGGTTATTCATAATTTGTGATATTTGGTGACTAATGCTATTTTTTTTTCATTGAAAATATACGGAGGTCTGTTTAGCTTATCTTTTGAATGCAGCCATATTGTTTACAAACACTTAAAAGAGAGGAGTCGGAGAAAGAAGCCTGTTGTATGTATAGTCCACCAATAGTCAACCCAGCACTTTATAGAACTTTGAATTACAAAAATACCTACTATAATAAATAGGGTTATTTGAAATAAAATAAAAAATCCTCTGTCTTGAACTTAGGATATTTTGAAGTAAAAAAAAAAAAAAATGATACTAACAGCTATGTTATATTGTAGTCTGGTGCTGAGTTTCTGAGGACTCAAAATGCTCGGTTTCACAAACCTCCACCTCTGCCACAAACCCCCGTCCTTCTTAAGTGAGTCTTCTCTCATTCATTTATTTAAAAAAAACTGTGTACAGCTCTGTTTCCACTGATTCATCACAGACATTTTTCATTTTGTAGTAAAATGGCTCTTAACAAAAAGTTTATTAAGATAAAATATTTTCTTAACTCTTTCTGTTTAAAGGAACATAACAGAGCTGAACTCTGCTGCACTCTTAACCTGTTTATAGCAGTAGTAAAGTAATTATTGTAAACGCTTTCTTTTAGTCACATCATGTTTTTAAAGGTTGTGAAATGTGCTGTTCAAGAGGTAACCAAGATTGGTTTAAAAATATGAATAAAAGTATAATATATCCCCTTTAAGAAAATAGTTAAACCTTTTATTTAGAGTTGTTTTTTGTGTGCAAAGCATAATGTTTTCATTTTATTAAAACAGAAAGTAACCAAAGTTTACAGTAAAATGTCAACAGAAGAAGAAGTATCAAATGACATTATACTTTCATTTTCATTTTTTGTAATTTCTTCTTTTGGATGCAGTGGGGGACTTTTCAGTTGGACTCAGATATGACTACAGTATATTTCCATGTAAAAACAAAAGAAAAGCAGATAAACAAACTTTTTATTTTTGACATAAAACGAAACAAAAGCCAGACGGGGGTAATTTCCTGAAAGTGTGTTTGTGGGATGGGCTGAACGTGTTGTGTGGAGATGGGGAGTGCATCCTGGCACTGTCTTTTATGTTTTCCTCACAAGAGCTGCTTGGCATTCCTGCTGCACTCACTGGACCAGACCACTCATGTTTAGTGCAAAATGTTTCAATCATTTAAAAAGTTCAAAGTCAGAAATATTTCAGCTCTACAGCCACAATATTCTCTGGTCCAATTGGGCATTTTTACTAAGAAGGCCAAAATTCCCATAATAGAACAGACAAAAAAACTAGAAGCACACCACTCTCGACTGTGTCACAATGGTAAAAATTCAGAGCCAAACCTGGATCAAAGTGGAAATTTATAAATCAGTTCAGGGGTAAATGCTCTAGCCATTCAACCACAAAGCCCTTGTATCTCACAGTGGTGATGAAATACTACTACTGACCCCTTGTGGCTGAAGTTAGTATGTTTGACCCCATCTTGCTATGGTACAAAATATTTTAGCATAGGTTTTAGGCCCTTCCTCACACAACCCTTTCCATTTATCGAGGCTTGGGACTGGCACATGTACACTAGCTTGTAATCTACTGAGGCTTTTCTTCCTTTGCCCCTCATTACTGACCTTTCCAGAAAATTTAATCAAAACCCAACCATTACTTTTTGAGTTACCTTGCTAACAGGCTAACCAAAAACAATGCCAGTGAAACTATAAGGTTATAGAAATAGCATAGGATAGAAAGTTCTTGGTTTTTTAATTATTGGCCTCGACATCTGGCCCCTCCTCTCTTTACATGACTCTGCCGCAGCGTAGGCGTTTAGCAGCTGCTGTACCAGTAGCTCTCATTCATACTGAGTTTCACTGCTCCTCTGAGACGAAACACAATGACCCTATAATGCAGAAAGTGTGTAGTGACAGACTGAAAGTACCAGAGAAAAATATATTAAGGAGATGTATGGGAAATCCCTATTCCTCTTGCATTGGAGGCTCAAAAATGGCACATTTTGTTTTGCTATGGATACACAGCTTATTACAACCAAATGGATCAACAAGTGCTCCTTCCAGGAATTTTGATAAACACAACATGCCTTTCATTTGCAGATGTTAGAAGAATGTTACGCAGAAATAAATCCTTTATGGACACACCTGAAGGTTTTCTCTCTACATTCTTGGTTTATAGGTAGAGGTTAATCAAATAGTTGTTCTGGATCAACAAACGTTTATGAATGGATCTGGTTTGAGGTCTGTAAATGGCATTCACAAAATGAAAAAAAAACATTACTAAAAGCAGTACTAGTTCTGTTTTATTTTTAATACATTTTATATTTATGAAACTAAACATAGTTGATAATGAGAAAGATATGCAATAAATAGATCTTGTCATGTAAGTTAGTGATACTTGGAGCAGATAACAAGGCCACACAATGTTATTTTTTCCTTTAGGCTTTTACCTTTTGCAGTTGCTACACCAATCATTTGCATGTTTTGCAACAAACATTGTGACTAGTGTGAACTAGTTTACTGGTGCCTTAAAGAAACAGGTGAAGAAACCAGCAGAAGGCAGCAGACCGTTGTGGCTCTTTGTACATAATCAAAGAAAAATAGCATTTCACTTCCTTGAACTTTTTGTATGATGCTATTTTACTTCAAAATGAAAAATAGCTGTGATAAATCAGAAAAACCTGAGCTTTTCACATTTTTTTGGTAAATGAATGAGAGCAGACTGCAGAGGGCTTGTTGATTGGTCAGTGCTTCCTGGGTGTTTTGAGGGCTGAGAATGGTCATGCCAGGGAATAAAGGATTACTTAAATGTGCAGGAACGAAGCAAAACACAACTCTCCAGGTATGTTTTTAATGAAGGAACATTATAACATGGTAGAAAGTTCAGAAAAGTTTTTGCATAAAATTTCCTCTTTAAATTTAACCAAACAGAGCAATGCGATGTTGTTTACAAAATAATGGCATAACATTTAACCTAAAACATTACCCAAAACTGCCAATACTACCACACCAAATTTTTTTAAGTTACAAGATGGATTTGTGTAAATCTTACAGCTGAAATGTTGCCGCTGTATTAAGTAAAAGCTTTCAAAGTAACATCTAATAAAAGCCCAAACTTTATTAATAATTTTGTATAAGTAAGTATAAGTATTTATTTTAAAAAATCTTCAGATTCTTCAGATCAAAGCAATACTAGCCTTGTGTTGGTGAATGTCCTGTTGGTGATTTATGTCCTAACTGTCTTTGTTTATGGCCCCTCTCACTCTCAGGACCAGACATGTCCAGCACTGGATCATGTCCTGCTTCCTCAACTGTGTGTGGTCATCTGGAGAGACTCTGGACTCTGGCCTGGACTAAATTGACTGGAAGAACTCAGATTTCCAGTGGGCCATCAAACCCAACACTTCAAAGACTTAGAGAGTCAGCATTTGACCATTTAAAAAATAAGTCCATCCCAACTGTGAGCTAAATCCTGCACACCTGGAACAAGGCTCATTTTATGCAGTTAATAAGAAAAAGGGTGGAAGCGATTATTGAAGTACTGCTTATAATTAGTTAATTGGAGCTTATCTGCAAAAAGGCTCAAAGCACAGGACCATGACAAATGTGGCAACCATATGGACCACAACTGAAGTACTTTATAAAGGAGAAAACAGCTGAGGTTTTATTTGTCTAATTAAGTTGGTTTACCTCATTTTAATTACACCCATATTCTCTAAGAATATGCAGCAACACCTATAAACTTGTCCTACTGGAGAAGGAGTCAAACACCATACTATTTTAACCAAGGTGAACAAGGTCTGAGAACAAGAAGCACTTGGAGAGCACAGACCTCCGTAAGACATTAGTTCACAGAGGGAGAAATAGTGCCTAGACCGTCCAGTTCGAAACATTTTTAAAACCTAGATCTTCTATTGCAAAGGGTAAGTGTTTTATTCATTGAGCCACAAAGCTCTTGAATCTCACTATTGTAAAGAATCCAGTAAAATATACAATATCATACAGATACAAATGAATGCATTTGGATGGCTACAGCTTCAAAAGCATATAGTGAGGTTGCATGTGATGTGGTTTGCAAGTCAAACACGGACACTTGAATTTTGCAAACCAACAGAAAGGGAAGCAGTGACAGTATGTGTTAAGAAATATATTTATATTTATATACTCTGGTGCTCTGCAGTCGGAGCAGGCTGAAGGGAGCCCCTCCCAAAATGGCTTACTTCAACATGTGATTAACTCATATTTTTGAAGAACGACTTTGTTTATTTTACAAAGGTTATAGTAGGAGTTGTATAAATATTACTAATGATACTAGGCTACTTGGTTTACAAAAGTAACCTATAATGACTTAATTGGTGAGAAGTAACACAAACTTGCAATAAACACCTATTGTATCATATGTGATACAAAAAAGATAACCAATTTTGTTTGGTTTATAGCCCTTATAGATAGCTCAATATAAAAAAAATCTGAATTTTTGGCATATTATCTCATAGTTTAGGCTTTACAGGGTTGACAATGATGGCAAATGTAATGTTTTTGTAGTATTACTGGGATTGGAATTTCTCAAAACTGGGACATAAACATAAACTACCCAATAATATATGACATATATGATATATAGGCTGTATTATTAAGAATTTTAATCATCTAGTATATTCCAGTAAGGGACGCTCTGATTGGCTTTTGAATAATGGCTGTCGGGGGACGTTTGTCTCTATTTTAGAGCTAGATTATGAAAAACACAAGATGATGTTTAACAAGGTGGAGGTAATTGCTGGTTCAAATCGGGCTAAATATAAACTTAATGCTAAAAGGTGTAAAGGAAAGCGTAAAAATTCAGTTTGATGTCATATCAGTATTTTTAAGGCTGGCATATTGGTTGAGTTTTAAATTTGTTACTAAGATAAAAGCAGAACGGTAGTTCTACTGTTGTTGATGGTGAGGTTAAAAACAATAATGGTCACAGATTTTGTTGTAATGCCCCCCGGGATGGCAGTAGTAAAATCATGTAGTTCAGCTTTAAGAGAGTTTTAATGAATGTTCACAGGACCCAAATCTTGAAAGCCACCCAGTTCTCAGAATAAATGAATAAATATATTATATATATATATACATTCATTGTAGTTAAATCCCACACTACCTGCTATCTTTCACCGTCCAGTCTGGTCACATGTCATTTCAAAATATGACATCTTTTATTAAAACCAAAAACATTGCTTGCCTCACTTCTTTTGGCCTTTAATATTATATCTCAACAGTTTGCTGAAGCATATACTTTTTGAAATTGGAGCCTGGTGGTCGTTTATTTTATAGTTACATGAAACCCTGGATCTTATCGGGACTTTCCCTGGATCTAAACTGTGTGTAATCTTTTCAGCTTTGCTTCACACACCTGCTCCTTTTGTGAAACCACACACTTGGATACACCGTCGTTTTGCGGTTTTTGAGCTCAACCTTTGAAGCAAGTGAAAACATGAGGTGGTCTGGAAAAATGTGCAAGGAAAAACAGTTTCTTGGTCGACGTTTCCTCCGTTTTGCTGTAAACAATTCACCACATTAAGGGATTTTTACAAGACGTCAATGTTGTTGTACAAATGCTTCAGTTGTAAAGGGGATATAAGGATACTGTTGGCAGTGCAACATGACAGACTGGGGTTTGCAGCTTTCCCAAAACAACAGTGAAGTTTACAGTTAGTCACCACAATTAACAGACAGTGGGATCAGAGGATATGAGGCTGTTAAATCCCTTAAGACCCATTTATTAGCAGGAACTGAGAAGACACGGCTACTGTAAACGCCTTGCTCACTCGGGCTGCTCTGAAGGCCCCTTTGATAAATGAACAACACAACAGTAAAAGTCATTCGTATTGTATTTGAATATATAGTATAAGTTAAATTGCAGCAGATTAGCAACTTATTTGGTATCTTAATATATTTATAGTATTGAGCACAGCATGATTTGTGACTCTCAAAAAATATATGTATTGTTTTATGAACCTCTGCAATTTTCTGGTGATGATGAATTAAAAATGTTTTAAAAGAAGGCAAAGTTTGTTCCTTTTATTTGATAGGTTTAGTTCTGAGTTTAGTCCTGTTTTGGTCTTGGTTTAGTCCTGTATCTGTTCTCAATTTTTATATTTTGATTTTATTCTAGTCCAGGATTTGGTTCTGGTTGACTTTCTTAGTTTAAGAAACATTTATCCAAAACTCCTTTCCTCACTTTCATAATTACTACTACTAATTCTACTCTATTCTGTGTCGAGTTTGCTTGTCCTACCCGTGCCTAGGTGGGTTTTCTCCAGGTGCTCCAGTTTACCCCATCAACCTAAAAGATCTGCAATACGCTAATTTTCCAGCTAGGTGCTCCTGACCGGGATCCTGACTGTTTTCCTGATATATCATATGTGTGAATGCTCAGCTTTTCTCCATAGTTTTTTGCACTTTTTCTCTTTGAAAGCAGATATAGTCAACTTTGGTATAGACGCTTGAATATTTAGCACCGTTGATTTTACTTTCAGAAGCCCTGTGCAGTACACCAGCAGTCAGTGGGAGTGGGATTGTCCTTTATCTTATGAGAAAGCAGGGCAGATTAACATGTACTAGATACCACTAACAATCAAAAAAACATGTATTTATTTTCACTGTGGTCATGACTTATTCCTGATTTTGCACTGCCCCTGCCTTTTGCCTGATTTAGTAATGCTTCAGGCCACCTCTAATCTTGTTGTCATTGCTTAGTGCTGTCAAGTCCTGTTTAGTCCAGGGCTAGTCCTTATTTACACAAGGTCTCACTCAGGTTTAGTCCAGTGTTTGTCTTTGTTTGACCCCATAGCTTTAGTATTATAGTTACTTCTATGTTTATCCAAACTTTCACCCAGGCTAGACCCTGTTTTGTCCTTGTTTGCCCCTGGCTCTAGTCCTGGCCTAGCCCAGTCTGTAAAACTCATGTTCCCTGACCTGAGTTTAGTACAGTGTGTCTACAGTAAACAGTAAACAGAGAAGTGAATGTGCTGTTGTGGGCTGTTTATTCTTGGAACCATCTCACTCAGGACACATGTAGCTCCACACAAAGAATTCATTGTAACTCTGTTTATCCATGTAATATCTCGGTAAGGGGAATTCTGTAATTATTAAATCCAACCTCCATTGATTTCTGATGGCGCTAAAGCCAAATTATGTCCTCAGGCTTCCTCTGTCTCTGCTGTTCATTTTATCAGCTTTATGTTATCTTGAGTAAAACTGGCATCTCCTGCATGAAACCACAGTTACTCACAAAATATGGCTTTAATCTGTCAGCAGAGCAAGGTATTGTTTTTGCAAAGGGCCAAAGGGTGCATCTGTTTTAGGTTGTATCTATTGTGGCTGTGTAATTTCATTTACCTATCTTTAAAGGACTACACAGAATCAATTGTTCTGTATTTGGTGAAGTGTAATAAATGTTGGACCTTTAAAATACATGTAAAAGTCTGAGTGAAATGGAAGTAGATACATCTGCCAAAGAGGTTTTGTTGTATAAACAAAAGCAAAACAAAAAATAAAACTGGAAGACTCTGCCAAAGATAGCAACTCAAGGGGCTATCAAAGAAACCAATGAGCTTTACCATTACCTAAGTAGAAAAGCATTTAAGCCTGAACTAAAAGATTTGGGTAGTATATCTTTACCATTGCAAGACTAAATGAAACCTGTCTGAACCATGGTTAAAGTAAGCATTCATTCAGGTCTAAACCAGGACTAAACCCGAGCTAAACCATGTTTAAAATAGTATTAAGCCAGGAGTAAACCAGGATTTAACTATAATAAGTAAAGTGACTACCTGTTTTACTTTTGGTTGTACTGCACAGCCAATATCAGCATTTGTCCCACCGTCCCACATTTGGTGCCCAGTGGATCTTTTAAAAAGTGAGATTCAAGAGATACACAGCCAGTTTATTTTGTTCAACGGCGGACACTGTTCAGATCAATCTCCACAGTTCAGATCACGCCAAACAGGAAACTGATGTGCTCAACATCCGGATTTCAAAGTATTATCAGTCTGTACCAATGTTTTTGATTAAAATATATATACTTATTCATTGTTTGTTTCTCATATTTTCTTTTAGATAGTCATTTTTAGTAGGCTATTAACTTACTACAGAAACAATGTCAGACACGATTAAACATTTATTGCACTCGTGTAGCTTTTTTGTGGCCATTCACTTCCCCGTTGGAGGGCAAAACCCCGTGAAGTGAAA
The DNA here is from genome assembly GCA_020698575.1 of Bostrychus sinensis. Taxonomy (NCBI): domain Eukaryota; kingdom Metazoa; phylum Chordata; class Actinopteri; order Gobiiformes; family Eleotridae; genus Bostrychus; species Bostrychus sinensis. Next base: position 11,557,989 of record CM036244.1, on the reverse strand, counting down.
GTGAACTCCAAAGCAATCTCAGAATAAACAGTTGTTTTCTGTCCTTCTGCAACTGAATAAATAGTTGTTTTAGTCTTTATTCATGGCTTTTCTGGCACAAACCCGTACTTTCCACGCATGCTTTTCCCGAGCTGTTGAGGGCTCTGCAGCCTGGCGTAGCAGAGTGGAGCAGTATCCAGTAAGTGAGGGTCTGTGCCATCAGTCGACGGTGGCCCACAGTGCAGCAGATATGCATGCAGGGGAAATCCGGGGTTAGTGTTCCCGGTGTCAAATATGGTATTTGAGGGCGTCCTGTCTCTCTGGGATGAAATATATGGCTGATGTGTTGCTGCCCATATTTCAGGTAAAAGGCCTCTGTCCATGGGGCTATTAGCTGGTGCTGTTGCTGCTGGAATTCATTTTTATAAAGTGATTTAGTGCCATTACTTTGCAAAATGTGTGTGTTATTTGTGATGAAATAAACAGTACAGTGGATGAGTTATAGACTCTAAACTGTAGCAGCTCTATCTTTATCTAAATGACATTAGATATACAGTATGTACTCACAGCATTTGTTTCTCCCACTTTGTTCCACCAAATGAATTGTCCAGGTTGACCAGAGGTTGTCACCCTAACACTATGTAGTAAGTTAAACTTTATTACTGGATCTAAACTTGAACTGACTACTATTAGAGGAGGCCAACAGTTTGAGAAACACTGTATTAGAAACACTGTAACACTGTATCTCCACAGAGTTTCAGAGTCATTCACAATAATTTGTTTGCTGTTGTGTACTCACAGTGCTTTAAATAGACACTCAAATGCCTTAAGATGCGTACAGTCAGACTCTAGACTTTAGTAATCCTGTACTTAGCCTATTCTTAAGATCGTAAAGTTGCTCTGTGGTTGCTCCACGGTGACCCTTGTCTTCTTTATGTTAGACACAAAGTTCAGCTGTAAACACTAATGTAAGGCCTGAGACAAGATGTGACACATAGCAGCCCAGTGTAATAGTATGTTAGAGACACGTGCGCACCGCAGGAACACATGTGTGCACATACCATATACATATTCATGCTTTTATGACAACCACGTACCATGCGGAGACTGGGTTTCGAGGGAAGCTTTGTTATCTAAATTTAATAAGCACTTTTAGTTCCTGCTTTTCAAGCCAAACTCTAAAAGAAACCAGTCTGTTTTCTGACTCTTACACGCATTCATTATTTACAATTGTGCTTTATAGCCGTGCTTCTCACTAAATACAGACTAGTGCTAAAACTGGTAGGGACTTGCTTATAGGGCTGTGAGATATAATATTAAATCAGCTTCACAGTAAGCAAGCATTAGTTTCAGTACTTGGGTCAGCAATTTGAAAACAGTGGGCGAGGTTTGTGCAAAACGGTGACTATTTCTAAAAAAAAAAAAAAAAGTACCTCAATCAAGCCAAACTCATATATTCAACTTGGCAACCTTACAGTATCATTTGTTTGTAATTAACTTATTTACTTTCAATAAACAAGTGCTGGCATTTGTATGTATCCCAATCGTTATGGACAGCAAAATATGTCTTAGTTTTCAGAATAACGTTGACAAATTAGCTACAACATACGTCGAGCCAGCCGCTAAGTTTAAGAGCTGATAAACATTGACTTATGCTTATTCATGCTGGATATGCATTATTGATGTTAGATTGTATTTCTTATAATGGCCTTCTTCATTACACATTAATTGCAGCATCTGGTCAGTGCGCACTTGTGACCAAGGATCTTCAAGTCAGCTCTAGACTTGGTTCTCAGCTGGTTTTTAACTGAGGGGGGACACCAAAGTTCATTATTTCATTAATCTTCTCTCTGTGAGGGGTTACATGTGACTGGATTCAAGCAAGTTGCATTCATTCACTATGGGTCATTTAGTTTGACCATTTCAACAAACACACACTTTGTATCAGCACTAAAGTTACGTTTTTGATTATTTTAATACAGTCTTTGTGATGCATGGATTTTACAATTTGTTTTATCATTTTATGTATTACAAACAGTAATAAGGTTTCAAATAAGATGAACTCTGAAACTATATTCAACCTCCATGCAACTCAGTATTTGGGAAATACCATCACCTAGAGACTATCATACTTCATAGATAATTTTGAAGTTCACTCATTCATCTTCTTCTATTTATTCTCATTATGGAGCTCTGGATAGTTGGAGTCTATCCCAGCAACTATGGGCTTTGGGCTGGACAGTGGCCAGACCATTCACTCTCACATTCATTCACTAGGGGCAAATTAGATTGACAAGTTTACCAAACATGAACCACCATCTGTCGACTGTTACACTTTATAGATACTATTGCAGTTTCAGTATAAAGCCATATTTAGTGAGACAAGCTCGTGTATGTACTATCCACTTAATATATCATCTTCAGGCCATTTGTTGGTCTAATTTAGAAATAGCAGTACAGAACATCCTGTTTAGCTAAAGACACATTTGTCATAGAAATGTCTGCGCTCATCTGACTTAGCTCTGGGGCTCTAATGATCCTATACCCATCTGCTTTTCATTTTTGACTCAGCAAATATTACAACCACATGAATTAAACTTCACAATTCTCCTACAACTATGTCTTTCCCCCCATGGGACGCTCAAGGCAAAACAATGTAAGTGGCACCATTGTTTTGGCCTGTGTCAACCCAAACTGCTCAGCATATCCAGGAAGGGGGAGAACTAAAGCTACTGACTGTGGTTACGAAATGAAAAATGAACAAAGCACTAAATATTTGTGTTGGTAATGCCTCCAGCATGTTACCAATCAAGAGCTGCTTTTGTGGTAAGGCTGGTATCCGAAAGGCTTTTGGAAGTCACTCAAATTTGCATAAGTTATTCTCAAGATAAATGAAAGCTACAGCCTAATGGGAGGCGGTAAAACAATGATAAATGATGGTTTATGTTTGCTTAAAAGTGCACAGATGTCTTGCAAAAACACAAAAGAAAAATTACTACTCTAAGCTGTGGTACATCTTTGCGAGTTAACAACATCACAAAGCCTCTCTTTAGCATGCCATGATTTAGTCGGCCTCTACATCAAAACAGCATGACCTTTCAAATGTGCAAAGTTGGATTAAAATGAGATGAGATGGCAACACGCTCAGAGTTACAAAGAGAAGTAATGCTATTTATGGTCCACTATGCTTATTATGCTTTTTGATCTTTTCACCATGTTATAATGATGTTTCATTCACGCATGTTTGCGTAATCCTGTAGTTTGTTGCCATCTCTTTTGCGAGAGCTGATAACGCTCGGTCTCATGGTTCTACATAGACTAAAGTGCCCCTGTGTGTTTCTAAAGCCGTCACCAGACTCATTCTGATTATTTCAGTACTTAAATTACCATCACTACAAAGCAGTCAGCTCATTTATCTATCTGTTAGTGTCATGTTGCTAACAGCCATGCTAAATAGCCATTTTATGCATCATACATTCCCAACCATTGCCAGCAGGGGGCGACAGACAATTAATCAAAGCCTTCTGTGCAAATTGAACGTAACAGCTCCCCAAAAGAAGACATTTTCCATACATATACATTATTTTCAGCTATAAAATGTGAAACACTTATGCAAAGGTGGCCAAAACTATTTCAAAAAGCCTCAAAAATGCAATATGGCGCCTTTAAAGCATGGTCATTAGTGCAACACCAATCGAAATGACATGGTGGCTACATGAAGGCAGCACGGTGGCTTAGTGGATAGCACTCTTGCCTCACAGCAAAAATGTCCCGGGTTTGATTCCTGAACCGTGTGGGGCCCTCTGTGTGGAGTTTGCATGTTTTCCCCTGAGTGGGTTTCCACTCCGGGTGCTCCGGTTTCCCCATCAACCTCAAAACATACACAATAGGCTAATCCTCCAGGTACTCCTGACCAGGACCCTGGCTCAAGGTCTGGAGAGGAAGGGGCACACTGCTCCTGACAGGCTGCCCCAGCGGCATTGAGGGAAGGGTCAAGGGAACGAATTTCCCTACGGGGATCAATAAAGTATACCTTTATGGGTGTGCTTTACAAGCAGACTACATAAAGCATTTAACAATACAAAAAATACTGTTTGGTTGACAATGTTTATTACAAAGCAAAAAAGGAAAATATGGCCAACTGTTGAATCCTAACATTTGTTCGTCATCAAGACATTTTTCCAAAATTCATAATGTCACCAAATGTCTTGTTTAATCCATGGAAAATACATAAATTGTAAATCACTGACATCTTTAGCCACTAGATCATTTGGTCTAAGCAAAGTGTGCAACAGCTTGTATGACTTCATTCTTCCAGCATCAGTAATAATCCACACAGAAGCCAACAGACCAGGATTACAACACCTCTAGTCTTACCTGCCTCCCCGCTGCTTTTTTATTGTCTCTGCAACAAAAGGAAGAAAACAGATAGGTGGTGATTTACAGTGTCTGCTTTCAGGAGTGTGTCCAATCCTGACTGTCCAGGGTAAAAGAACAGAGAGAAGGGAGCCCTCTGTAGTTTGACAAAGATTTATAGCAAACAGACTTTGAAGAAGATGCATATCCGAAATGTCAGGCTGGTCGTGTGTGCAATAAATTTTCAGTACAGTCTACCGTTGGCCTATCATTTCTAATGCTTTGGTAGAGAGAGCTTTGATCTGGTTTGGAAAGACAGAGTTTGAGCAAAACAGCAGAATATACCTGAAACATATGCAGTGGTTTTGTCTAAAGCCAAATACAGAATTATAATTTAAAATATAAAGTTTACTGATCATATGCAAAATATAAAGAATTATGACAGTTTGATGGACAGTTTTCTCATTTTACAGCAATGCCTGAATTTAATATTAAAACTGACATGCTGCAGGATCTACATTTATATTCTATTAATTATATTGTCACTAAGATGATCAATAGTCTTTGGTCTTTTTCATTATGTTATGTCGATAAATCACCATAGACAATCTCATATTAAGTTGTAAAAAATGTTAAAATGTTCACATTCGAATGGCCCTTTACACACTCTTGTACTAACCAAATGGTCCTCTTTCTGTTGGACTAGGTGAGCATATATTTTTTTGTGTCTGTGTGTGTGTGTGCCAGATACGCTTCTTGAGGCAATCCATTTATCTGGGCTTGGGACCAGGAACAAAATGTGTCTAGAGCTCCACACTGAAAAATCTAATTCCCGACATAATACTAATAATAATGTATTAGACTTATACAGCGCTTTTCTAGGTACTCAAAGTCACTTTGCAATTCGATGCATCATTGGAGCATTATTGTAGAGTCAACTGTGATTGTGTAGCCACAGTGGCCCTGGGGCAGACTGACAGAGGCATGGCTGCCAATCTGCGCCTACAGCCTCTCCAAACACTACCAAACACACACACACACCTACACACACACCTACACACACACACACACACACACACACACACACACACATACACACACACACACACACACACACACACACACACACACACACACAGACAGACAGTCTTTATTTATCCCAAAGGAAATTAAATTGTCACACAAACACACAAAATGCATGAATTTTGCACAAGCAAGGTGGGTGAAGTGTCGTGCCCAAGGACACAATGGCAGCATGCAATTCCGGTAGCAGTGATTGGACCGCCAACCTTAGGGTTAGTGGGCAAGCGTCCCTACAGACTGAGCTGCGTAACTATTGCATGAAAAACCGCTAGTAAGACGAATGCTGATTTGGCAAGATTTTACTTCGTGACCTGTCGTAACCATACTGTGACTGGAAACAGTATTGTGGGTGAAATCTCTTGCCTAAGGACACAACGACAGGGAGTGATTAATTGAACCCTCCAGTTATTTGGAGACCCTCTTAACCTGCCCTACTGTTGCCCCCAATTTAATTCTCAAATTTACATTCAAATAGTAATACATGGATATTTTTGTATCGTACCTTGACATGTTTTGGACACTTATTTTTCTGCGGTCTTTATTAGAAGTGTCACGTGATGTTACTGTGATGTGTCTTGTCAGATGATTTAAACAGGTTTTCCTATCTGGAGCGGTGACACTTCTGAGGAGGTCCACAGAAAAATAAGAGTCCGAAACAGGTCAAGGTATGATACAAAAATATTTGTCTGTCTATAGGAAATCCATGTAGTAATATTAGTAGAAGACCAAATTAACCTCTTCGGACAATAATATTCAAATAGTTTTTCAGATGTCAAATTGCCTCATTTAGTCGTGCAAGACCTATCTTACGGCATCAAACAAGTTGTCACTCATCACACTCTGACGCTGACACCTGATACTCACGGTTTGACATCAGCACCGGTGCATGGAGTCGGTTACTCAAAGTGACTCAGAGCCGCACACAGGCCCGGAGCCGTCTGAGAGGCAGATTCCCAGGAATGTCTATGAGCTCATCCCCTCAGCAGTTCAAAAAAAAAAAAATCATATGAGAGATCGGTGAGTCACTCTGTAAATGTCTGGGGAGATGGAGGAATCAAGAAGTGGGGCAGATATAGAGAATACAAGGATGTCCACACACACACACAATCATTGTCAGAAAAATATTCAGGCCACATTCTGTTTTCTGCTCCGGACGGTGACGAGGGAGTTAGAGCAGAAGTTAGAGCATGAGCAGGGATCAGTGCAAATGTCATGCTTTTTTCTTTCTTCTTTTTTACTTTTGGCTTTGCTTTTCTGGGGCTGTCTCCTAGTGATTTGCAAACTGATTTGGTTTTCCATTTATCTGGGCATGGGATTGGCACAAAAAGTAAACTGGCTTGTGACCCTTTGTGGCTGGATTCAACAAAATGCTTTATCATAATGTTGTCATAGCTTTTAGTGTAGTGTTGTGTGGTGTTTGATCTGTGTTTATCTTGTTAAGTTAGTTCTTTATTAAGTGGATTTTATATAATTTGTAAGGCTTGTCTTGTAAAGCACTTTGGTCAGGTGATGAACCCAAAACATACCAGTCCAAATCTGCCTATTCCTTGTAAATTATTTTTATTCCATTGTACTTAAGTCTCTTTTAAGTGTCTTTGTTGCTTTCTGTGTCCTTGGGTGTCCTGAAAAGTGCCAAAAAATAAAAAGTATTCTAATCAAGAAGAAGGTACAGTGGCAGATTTGTGTACTATGTACATAACTAGAATACAGCAGTACAATACAACACAGAGTTCCTTGATAATTCTCTAATTGCAAATAAACACATATAGGCCTATAATCATCTATCATTTGCTTATTGTACCTAAACCCAAATACAATGCTGCTGTGGAGCCATAACTGTCTACTGGCTAATAAGATATATGCCCTTATTACAAGTTATTTAAAGCCTACTTAAAAATAAATGTATATGATGCCAGTATGGGGAACACATAGGAGAATATTATTCCACAACATCAAACTGCAAGTTGGAGAAATAAAATGGGTTCTGTCCAATAAAAACTGGCATCATTTGCAAATCTTTATTTTTTTTTAGAAATGTTTTGGAAATGTTGAGTATTAAAGCCCAATGTGGTTTACCGAAATTAACAACAATTTCTAGAACATTGTAAACCTTGTCCCATAGTGCATTCTGTTCTTATTTTAGTGGCTCTTAAATAAAATTGTAGATTGATTTCGAAGCTGGATTACCTGTAAAGCCATCCGCCCATAACCTGGTGGTTATTTTAGAGCCACAATTAGATTTTTACTCACAGATACCAAAGGTTGTGCAATCATGCTTTTATTACGTTCATAACATAGCCAAAACTAAAGATTGTATCTCCCATTCTGACCTGGAAACAGTTATTCATGGCTTTGTCTAGACTACTGTAACGTGCTGTGTGCAGGTTTGAGCCTGAAGTCCATCCGCCATCTCCAGCTCGCCCAAAACTCAGCAGAGAGATGTTTACCTGGCGCCAATAAACAACACTCACCTCTGTCCTCGCTGGTTACTTGGTTCAGTTTAAAAATTCATTTTAGCTCCTAAATCGTGAAACTCTCAGGTCGGCTGTGATCACCTTTAAATCTAAACCTAAGTCTTACTTTTATGATGTCTTTCTTATTGTAAATTAGTTTTAAATTCATGTTTTATTGTTTTATCTATATGTATGTGACTTTGTTTTGAAAAGTGCTACATAGCCTAAATACTATTATTATTAAATCTCTAAAACTATTCCTTAAAGATGAAAAAAAAAAAAAAAAAAAAAAAAATCAGAAGCCAATATGTTTAGGGTTTTATTCAGGCCTCTGCGTTGTTTGATAGGTCATAAAATAAAGAGTGACTTCTGTTTAATGCGCAATGCGTAAATAGATCAGATATTCCATTTCTGTCTATGTTGGCTTGTGTATCCATTGTGATGATGGCCCATTTACTTTTTGAACTTTCATGACCGGAGTTGCTCGGTAACCAAAATTATGCAGCCTGTAATAAAACAATTAATGAACAACCAGTATGAATAACGCGCTAAAAGAAAGTGACAACCGACGTAGCGAAAGTATTTGTGAGCTTGTAGCTAAAATGTCCGAGGTGGGCTTTCCTTTATGACGCCTGTCGTGTTGAATTATCCGCCTTGGCGCGACACTCTCCCGGTTTACATTTCCGAGCAGCAGCAGCAGGTCTCCGCGGTGCTTTAGCTCTATAAAAAAAAAAAAAAAAGTTCTCCCTGGGACTCCCCCAGCACTGCTGCCCTGCCCACCCTCCCCTCTCTCTCTCTCTCTCTCTCTCACTGCACTGAAAGGGGGCAGGACGCAGGACAGCCCGTCTCCCACACGTCAACCACGTCAGAGGCGGCTTCGTTTATTTAAAACCTGAATCAAGACTGGGGCAAAGTTTTCTCAGCCGGCACAGCGTTGCCTAGCAGCTGTTGGCGGCAGGACTGTCGGGCGCTTTTTCTTTATTTTGTTTTTACGCACGCACGTTTGGAGGAACTGTGGACGTTTGCTTTCACCGTCACCGTCCGTCTGTCTCCATCTAAAAGCGATATATGCCGAACATGCCGCAGACCGTGACGCTAATGGGACCCTCTCCGTGGGGCTTTCGGCTCGTGGGAGGACGGGATTTCAGCACGCCCTTAACCGTCTCCAGGGTAGGTCATAACTGCTGAGCGAGGGCTGTTTCATTCATTGAACCTTTAGGGAAAAACGGCGCAGTTAAGCGGACTAGACACTTTCTAAGACACTTTTTTTCTATCATTCAGCTGATTTGAGTGGATTTTTTTTTTATTTTTTTTTTACAAAATTTATGTTGAGTTGTGCATTAATAGGCAAACGCTCTATAGGCTATATTCACAGAAATGAATGGATAGGTTTTCTGGGATGTCCAGTTTGTCAACAACCTGCCACATAGTGCTGCTTTCTCCTGATGCCACCACAACTTACCCATATAACTTTTGCGCACAAGCACCAATGCAACAATATACATACTTGCAATTGAAATAAAAGTGACCAAAAGCTATGAAATGGGGATTTCTGTGGTGTTGATGTAGTATTAGCAATATAAAAAATAACTTTTATCACAAGGTATGAATGCAGTGGATGAACTATATTGGGCACAAATCAGATTTTACTGCTGTGTATTGGTATAACAGCCATTATCTTGCAATTATTACAAGAACGAAATCTTGTTAAAAATAATTTCATTGAAATACTGCAAAAGATTTACCTTAGCTGGCTCCAACATGTTTCTGTGGCTGATAATGTTTTAACTTTGCAGTAGATGTAGGCATATGCACTTTGGAGAAGCTGGCTGACTGAAGCACTGGGACAAAAAAAGGGTTACAGGTCCTATATTATGCTTTTGGAAATGATTTTGCACACCTTTGCATTAGTATTTTACATTTTTTACTGAAAATTATGTATGGAAAATGTCATCTTTTGAGGAGCTGTTACTTTGAATTTGAAGAGAACATTGGATTAGGTGTGTGGCGCCCCCAGCTTGCAGTGGTGGGGACTGGACAGAGCATAAAATGGCTATTTAGCACGGCTATAAGCAACATGATTGCAAATTAAGAACTGAAATGATCAGATTGAGTCCGGTGATGGTGTATGGGCTTTAGAGCACTTCCTGGTTAGACATCTTTACCTAGAGCTGTGAGCGTTTTTAGTCTTGAGAAAGGGAACTGGCTCAGCAAACTGGATTACTCAAACATGCAGAAATGAAAAAAATACTACTCCTGATTTGAAACAACTTTACAACATGATTAAAAGCTTAAAAAAGTTGATTTAGCAAAATAGGGATCCTTAAAGTGCACTTTTTGAGCCGGTCCCAAGCCTGGATAAACGGAGAGGGCTGCGTCAGGAAGCGCATCCTGTGTAAAATCTATCAAATATGCAGATAAATGCACGCTAAGAGGCAGATCATTTACTGTTGTGACCCCAGAAGGGAAAAACCAAATTGTTCAAATTGTATGTTGGCTATATTTTGTACTGTGCTTATGTTATTGGTCTGGTCTGCTGTTTGAAACTGAGGAGCACCTCTCACTTTCCTCTGCTGGGCCAACTTTCCAACTTCATAAAAAAGCCACTTCAAAACTAATCCCTCACTTTTACAACACCATTAATACCAGTAAACAGCATGTACAGTACGTCTCTGTGCCTAATAATGTTATAAAAGGTGTGGCTGAACATCTCCAAATCCCCCCATTGCCTACCCTGACCCTGTGAATTTGGGTCAGGAGTCAGGAGCGCTGGCAGTGGATCCGGCAGTAGCCAATAGTTCACCCCGTCCAGAGTAAACACACCACACGGGACGGTCCCAGCTCCAGGCCTTATACACAGAGGGAAGAGAGAGAGGGAGGAGAGAGGGGGGCATGCTGACATTTGTTTTTCATTGGCGTCGCTGAGGGAATCCAGGTGTTGCTCTCAGCTGTAGCTTATACCACCACCACCACAAACCAGCGTTTTAACTACAGGCACTGCATGGGCGCTTCAAACCAGAGGTGTAATTTATGGATTTATGGTTGTAGAGAAGTGGACGAAGGTCTAAAAGGTCACGTTAAAGTCACCTCTGCTCCCAAGGCTACTGTTAAATACTCCCTTATGCAACGGTGAGAGAGCTGTGAGTAACTCGGAGTCATTGCTTTAGGCTATGAGTCGACTACGAAACGTCACTTCCTCTTCTTTTCTAGATCACTGTTATTGTTATGGGTGCACACACAAAAAAAAACATATTATTAGCAGTCTTATACTTTCCTTTTGGGGTAGGAAATCATCTGCCCTGCCTTCTATAGTGTGCAAAACTCTACATTTATCCAGCTTTAGACGGGCTTGTGGCTGGATTAGGTACACATTATAAGCGATAACTTTGTTGTAAGATTGTCTTTATCCGTCTCTCCCAACAACAGCACAGCCACGTTGCCTGCAGTTATTTTGTTTAAAAAAAGTGAAACTTAACCCATTCATTGCACCTTAAAATGCGTTTATTCATATTTTTAAACCAGGGTCACCTCTAGAACAGCATTGCCTGTTTTACAACCTTTAAAAACATTATCTGACTAAAAGAAAACATTTTTAATAAGAAATCTCCTTGTGCCAGCAGAGTGTTGCGGTCTTTTGAACATAATCAAAGAAAAAAAGCACTTCACCTCCTTAAACTTTTTGTATGATGCCATTTTACTACAAAATGAAAAATGTGTGTGAGGAATCAGTGCAAACAGACCTGTATGCCTTTTTTTTTTTTTGGATAAATGAATGAGCACAGACTGAATGTATAGGGTTTGTTGATTGGTCAGTGTTTCCTGGAGTGGGCAGAGGTTTGTGCAACCAAGGGCTTTGAGACCTTAAAACGGCCGTGCCAGAGAATACAGGTTTACTTAAACTGGTGTGAATGAAGCAAAACACAACTCCAGGTATGTTTTTGATGAGGGAACAACATTAAAACATGTCAGAAAGCTCAAAAATTTTGATTTTGCATATTATAACCACTTTAAATGTCTCACTCTGAGTTTACTGTTAGTTGCTGTCATCCTGCATTTATCTCTGTCTCAGTAAATATCAGTAATATTTATATACTTTTCTGTTTGCTTTCCTTTTCTCTATTTGTATTATTTTTTTGGGGCTATTTGTCTGTGTAACCAGACCTAGACAGCGCTGAATAAGCCACTTTCTCTGATAGCATAAGCCATGAAAACTTGAAAAGACCAGCGTAGAGACCAACCAACAGCAGCTCAGGTTTCTGTCACAATACAATCCTCACAAGGGGTGTATTTTTTGTGCCAGTCCCAAGCCTTGATAAATGTAAAGTGTTGTGTCAATTCATATTTACGTCACTTTGCTAGTAGACAGATGTTTGGTGTGGTAACCCAGGACAAAAAGCCAAAAGAAAATAGAAAGATGGCAATATATTATTAGGTTATTAAGCATAATCTTATTTTTAATTTATTTGGACACAGTGGAAATATCTGTCATGGAAAAAATATTGTGATTCAAGCTGTTTTCTGATATGGATACACAACTGTTGACCTTCTAATAACGGTAAAAGGTTGTGATTTATTGTTCTGTCCTAGTTATTGACAAAAAACAGTGCCAGCAAATCTTACATGTCATATTCTCAGAGGCTTAAATATCACCGTTCGGATCCATTTTCTGTTTATAACCCACTCTTCAGGTTTCTTCTCATGTCTTCCTCTCTGTGCCCGGAGAGAACAAACGTAATGGAAACCCACACTGGCTTCTGAAGAAACTCTGTAGTGATTCTGATCTGATTTGAAGTCGTGTTGCTCAGTATCAGTGTGCTGCAGCTCTGTCGCATTCCTGACTCGATAACGGCCAAAAGTGCAGGCTATCCACTTCAAAATATCAAACTGACTGGCCCCAAAACTTACAATATATTACAATATTTTGACACAATGCCCCCCTTTAGACTTTTCTATATAAAAACATTAGTTCTGTTCTCAAAAGTATGAATATTTCCCTTATGGCAGTAACAATATATTTATTTGCACATGACTCTGGCTGACAAATGCGTCTCAGTCTCTTAAGCACTTTCTTACTTACATTAAACCTGACTAAACCTTTGATTTGGCATAGATTTTACACCAGATGCCCTTCCCTTTTCTGGGCATGGGACTAGCACAAACAGTACACTCACTTGTGACCCCTTGTGAGGATTATTATAAAGCCATAAGTATGTTGGATATGAATCTGTTTTGTATAAATGGTAGTTGATGTTTTGGGGTGTGTTGTCCTGCAGTGTGACACAACTTTAAAGTTAAATGCAAAGAATATTAAATAATAATTTCAAATATAAATTAGTTTAAAGTTATTAAAGTGTAAAGAGAAACAATTCATTATTTTGAGGATAAAAATTATTTCTACATTATTTGACATTGTCGTGTGGTGTGACTTTTTCTGTCTACTGTGTTAACTTAATATTTCTATTCCTGACCCATCCTAAAAAATCATCTCTAACATTCAGAATTAGATTTTGTGAGACATACAGCTGTCACACCGCAGGACACGAAACAGGCACACACTTACAGTTTTTGAGAAAATGAAGATTTCACTAAAATTAATAATAAAACAACAGTTCCCTTTCACCTTCACTCCAGATTCATTTCTGGTCTATAAATGATAGATGGGTCCTGTTGTTTTTTTGTTGCAGCTGCGTGTTTAAAAAACAGATTTTTCACACTGCAGGATGCCATTTTGATCAAGGGTGAACTTATTTTAATTATTATTGTAGGATTCAGGTGCAGTTAAAAGTAAAGTACAAATATTTGACAATATGCCAAAAATTTTATGAGCTTTCCCAGACACTATAGAGGCTTATTTTGGAAATATTTGTATTTTGTTTTTTGAAAATGTTACAGTCACAGCGCAGGACGTTTTGCTGTTAATGTTAAAATACAAAAAAATAACACTTAAAACACACCCATAAACTTTCAAGGTTTCGCTGTTGGCCCTGTGTTGCACTGCTGACAGAATTTTGGAAGAGGAAAAAGAGCAATTCTTTTCTATTGATTACAGAAAAAATGGGCTTCACGTCAACCACCCATCTTGGACTTAAATAAACAAAGTGCAGCAATCAGACCAGAATTATTGAACTGTAAAAAGTCTATAATGTTTTTTGAAGAAGAGTCATTATTTTGGACCCAGCCCTCACTTTTTTCTGACCCTTCATTGTCCTCCATTCATTCCCACTGCTGCCATTATAAAACCATTTGCAGTGGGAGAGTCTGCTGCATTGGAAAGCACTCTGCATTTCTCAGTGATTACGACATAAATTAAATTAATTACAAGCCGCACTTCAGAGGTAGCAGTAAAACAAGTTTACATTCATTAGATCATTGTAGAAATAAATTAAAAAATCCAAAGGTTTGGCCTGTAAACAAGAGCAGAAGCAGCTGTTTAGACGCTTGCATAGTTAACAAAATATGTAACATCCTAAATATACAGCCTTCTAGCTATTCATTGTCTCTTGCTTTCTTTTTTCTTATTGCGCTGAACTTTACTGCCCACTTAACGTCAGCGCCACCGGAAAAGAGAAAATGTCCCGACTTTGCCAAACTCAATAATTACTTTACTACGAGATGCAATTGTTCAGATTTATGAGTAAATAAGTCAAAATTAGCTTCAGGAAGTGGTAAAAGGCAGTGAGGCTGTGACCTTGTTAGTCTCACAGGATGATGTATGATGTAATTTAGTGCTGTGGATACACCGGAGTATCGCCTGCCATTGTCGTTTATCACGTCCTCCCTGGATTCTTGCTTCGCGGCGCATGCCCAAGACGATGATTACAATGTGTACAATGTCAGACGAAGAGATATATGAGGAGAGGAGCAGTGCTACAGCGTTCAGAACAATATGCAAATTTGAAAGATGAACTTTTGGTGTGGATCCAGATATCAGTTTAGATCCAGTCAATCAATAGAAAGAGGATTTTTTATCCCTGAACTAGAAGATCTTTGAGATAGGACCAGTGCCTTGGGAGAGGTCCTAGTAGCAGTGCATCTAGTAGTGTTGTAATCAAGGCCTTTATGAATAGAGACCAAGACCAGTCCGAGTCCAGAGTGAACCAAGACCAAGACAAGGCAGAGACTGAGTCAAGACTGAGAATTTTAAGGGCTGAGATCAATTCGAGACCAAGACCAAGGCGAAACAAGAGACCAAACCTTGTTAACTAACACTAAATAAATGATGTGAAAAAATACAGAAATTATTATTTTAATGATTTAATTCAACAGTCTCCACAGACAAACAGAGACAGATCATGTTCTTGGTTCTTCTATTGCGGAAAACTAATTACTCCAACGTTATGAACAATTGCATTTTCTTTCTATAATGTTTGGTAAATAAAATCTCAGAGGCCGTCACATCTGAGACTCAGACAAGGCCAAGTAAAACTGGATTCATGACCACGACCAAGACCGAGTAAAACTGCAGCCAGATTTTTCTTTTTTCTTTTGTGATTTTTACTACTATAGAGGAGCAGCTTTATAGTATTCAGTACAATAACTGTACAATATAAGGCGCTTTGTACAATAACCTTTGAGACTCTGGAATATATATAACAGTGGTTTTAGCTATACAAATAATAAATGTATATCATAAAAATACTAAATAAATAGGTTCTTTGAGAGAAATAAAGTGGCTTTGAAGCAAAAAGATAGGTGTAGGTAATTAAAGGACTGAACATTTAAAAAAATCCATGTGGTATGAAGTAGGGGTGTGATATACAGTTTATAGGCTGCTGCTGCAATAAACCACAGAAGAAGAAAATAGTTTGAGATTGCATGCATTCATTCATTTTCTTCCTCTCAGGTCCATTAGCTGGAGTCTAACCGTGCAACTTTGAGCTTAAGGTGGGGTACACCCTGGATTATAAGACATTTGAATTCTCAATACCTGTACCACGTGTATTGCAACATAAATAGTATAAAGGCAGTGTTTTAGTTATTGGATTGATATGTTTGAACCCAGAAACAATTTTATTTTATGCTATTTTATATCTAATGCTATCTTATGCATTGAGTAGTTGAAACATTAATATTTCAGGGGTCATATTATACTTTTTGAAATAATTTTTGACACCTTTGCATCAGTATTTCACATTTTAAAACCTAAAATGATGTAACTGTATGGAAAACGTCACTGCTGGCAACAGTGGGGACTGGTCAGAGAATAAAATGGCTGTTTAGCATGGCTATTAGCAACATGATGCTAACAGATCAATAAATGAGCTGACTGCTTTGTAGTGACAGCAATTTAAGCGCTGAAATCAGCAGAATGAGTCTGGTGACAAAGTATGGGCTTTCACGTGTTTTTGTTGAGTCGGGTGACTGAGCATTTTTAGCTCTTTAGGAAAGGATGTACTCAAAAAACAGGATTACTGTTAATGAAACAAAATACTACTCCAGCTATGTTTTTGACGTAGAAGCAACATTATAACATGGTTAAAACCTCAAGAAGTAGATTTAATATAATAGGGGACCTTTAGTTGGGACGGGCTTAATAGGACAGGCAGCTTGCAACAACTGGTGTGTTGATAATGTCCCAGGATAATAACAGAAACCCCCTGACGCTCATTATGCATCGACTTGCTAAATGACACCTACACATTCTGCTTGACTAAACATTTGCTGCAACATTACTCATGGTTTTCTAGTTCAGTGTGTCACTGGGTGCACGAGCAAGAGTCCAAGTGTCTGGAAGCTAGTAAAATCACTGATATAATGGCAGAAGCATTTAGAGAGGATGTGTTGGATAAGCCAGCTGTGGCCTAAAGACTTTAGTGTATTAGTGTTAAAATGGTCTGTGGGCAGAAGGTGACGCAGGACGGTGGTCAGAGCTGCCAATGGGCAAACACTGGGCTGTAGACAGGAATTTACAACACACTGATGATGGGTAAAGAAGCCTTGACCAGAAATAATTAGTGTCCTCCTTTTGACAAGTGTATTCTGTGCACAGGGTGACAAGAAACAAGTGGTTGCATATGTTGTATTGGTCATAATCTTGGTATTTTATTGTTTTAAATTATTAAAATAAGACCAAAGAGGAGCATTATGAATGTAGTGAAAGAAAAAGTTTGTTATTGTGATAGAAAAGGATGCAGAGGACAGCTTTGTTTTCGGTTGTTTTTTGTTAGACTATGAGCACGATAACTCAAAATGAATGGCTGAATCTGAATGACATTTTCAGGAAAGGTTGGAAAAGGCCCAAGGAAGAACATATTCGTTTTTTTTCCTTGGACACTGTCTAGATCCAGGAATTTATTTAATATTGTGTACCACTGTGAGTTAAGGTCAGTGCCTTGGTGGAGGTCTGCGCTCTACAATGGCTTTTTTCTTTTGGGCTAATATGTTTTCATTGTATTTGGCTTTTTAAAATGACAGGCAACTGCTATTACTGTTTTTATTCACCAACAAACTGCACTAACTTAACTTTATGTGCTCATTATTTACCCAGAAATATGTAAAAATATTTAGTTTTCCTATGCAGACCTCTTAGGATTTTTAATAATCCCAGGGCAGCTTGTAGAATGAAATTAGTATTTGAGAAGGTCAGCCTAAATTGGCCCATTCTTTTGTCACATGTCACACTACACCTGTGGCCAGACATTTTCCTGGAAGTGGAATTTTAGGAATCTGTCTGGGTCACATTGGGAGAAACTGGACCAAAAAGTTCCTTCATAAAAAGTTATATTGCTTCTTAGTTGCAACAAGTACTTTTTAGATACACACTTTACTTTACTTTTACTTGAGTAGGTTTGTAAAATGTCTAAAGGAGAAGAAGTACCTTGGTGACGAATTGGGTTGAAGTAGTTGGAGTTGGAGTAATATCAACAAAAGTAGTAGTAGCAGCAGTAGTAGTAGTGATAATAGCATCAGATACAACATTGGTAGTAGCAGTAGCAGTAGTGGTAGTATACGCAGTAGATGCAATGAGTATTGATAGTAGCCGTGGTAGTAGTTCTAGTAGTAGTACTAATAGTTGCAGTAGTAGTAGTAATAATAGCAGTAGAGGCAGTATTGGTAGTAACAGTAGTAGTATTACCAGTAGATGCAGTTACTATTGTTAGTAGCAGTGGTAGTTTTAGTAGTAGTAGTAGCAGTAGTAGTAGTAGTAGTAGTAGTAGTAATAATAAGTGCAGTAGTAGTAGTAATAATTGCTTAGTATTGATAGTAGTAGTAACAGTAGTACTAGTAGCAATAGTACTAATAGCTGGACATGCAATATTGGCAGTAGCAGTAGTCCTAGCAGTGGTAGTTCTAGTAGTAGTAGTAATAGTAGTAATAGTGGTAATGAGTGCAGCAGTAGTAGTAATAAAAGCAGATGCAGTACTGATAGTAATGTTGTAAAGTAGTAGGTTTACTAATAGTGAGAATAGCATGTGTTTTATCCATTACATTCAATACTTATTTTTCCCTTTTTTTTACTCAGGTAGCAATTTTGCAGTAACAGTACTTTTACTAACATTTGAGTACTTCTTCCTCCTGTAGTACAAGTATAAATTAGTTTGTGTCCTCTCTTTTCCATATTGTGAACCCAGCGCCCCGTGTAAGCTCTAATCTCGCAGCGTTTGTCCGTCTGACTCTGGACCACATACCAAAGACAGGGCATGTGATCTGCAGCAGTTCCATCTCTTACACTGCATTAGAGTTATAATTGCTGGCTGTGACGGTGATGCTTAGCGCTGGCACTTTACTCCACGCTAGAATTAAACTCGCTGCAAGTGGCATGTCAACAACAAACTGAGAAAAAGTGAGCAGATGGTGCTCCTGAAGTATTTCCTGT
Source organism: Bostrychus sinensis (assembly GCA_020698575.1). Lineage (NCBI taxonomy): Eukaryota > Metazoa > Chordata > Actinopteri > Gobiiformes > Eleotridae > Bostrychus > Bostrychus sinensis. Next base: position 11,539,302 of record CM036244.1, on the reverse strand, counting down.
TGTCAGTGAATAAAGGGGAGGTTTATGGAGGCTCTGACAGACAAGTGAGTCGTCAGGTTCTGGGAAGAGAAGTCTGAGTTTCCTGTCAGTGTTTCTTTCAGAAGGCTATTTTAAAGGGCTAGACTTCACTTTTGGTACGCTAGCAGTACAACACAATAGATTGAAGCAAAAAGAAAAATGATATAATCTGTGTTGCTATTCATCCTTTGACGTGCTTTACTTGTCACCTGGGATTTTGCCTTGGAAAAACAATAAACAATAGTGAGTAGAGGGAAGTTTTAGACAAAAACTGTAACAGATTTAAACTACTTAAGTACACAATTAAAAAGATATAAGTATGTCAGAACTGTAGGGCTGTAGACATTGTTAGTTGACCAAAGTCATGCCCAGCACCAGGGTTTGGCATCATTGTGACTGGTTTCAAAAGTTACTATCCAGTTAAGTTTGTTGAAATTATATACTAGACTTTATGACAAACAAAAAGAAATGTTAAATTTAATTATCTTTTACAGTCAACTTAAATACATAAAATAGATCTTCTTAATTCATTGTTTATGTCACTTATGGCTGTTTTTTTCCAAATCATGAGGAGTTGCTATATACTCACTCATGGAGACATTTAACCCTAACCACAGAAATGCAGGCCTAAATTTGTCTTAAAAATATATAAAATCCAACCAAAGAAATCTACCTGCATTTGTCCAGTTGACCCAGTACAGCGATTAATCAACCAGAATCAACCAAAGGATATGTGGGGGGAAGGACTTACCAGAGAATCAGTTGACCAAGTCTTCACTGACGAATTAATCGATTAAGTGACCAGAAGCTCTCAGCCCTAGTCAGAACTGTCCCTCCACAAACTCTATGCTGTTCTTAACCAAAGATGGAAGAAGTAGTCATAGTTAGAGATTAAGAAGTGTCTTTGGCTGAGTAAAAGTGTATTAACTTTCCTCCTCTTCCTTTGACTCATCAGCTTAACACTCTGTTTTCACCTCTTTATGGTCTTAGTCGAAGCAGGCTGCAAGAAACACCTGTTTCCTTGCTTTGTGAGTAACTAATTTATTCATGTGTGGGGCATTTGTCAAAACTTTACAGAGTGGGCATTTGACAAATACTGACAGGGCAATGAAAGGTAATATATGAATTAGTGAATGTAAGTGAATCTAAAACATATTCAGTTTGGTAAAGAATCTAAGCTGCCTCTAGTAAATGAAAGTGAGAGTGAATGGTTGTCTGTCAGTGTGTGCCCTGGTACTAACTGGTTATTGCCCATGGTGTGCCCCGCCTGAGGCCCTTAGTTGTTGGGACTGGCTGCAGCCACCCACGATCCCTAACAGGACTAAGCCAAAGAGGATGAAAGAATGATATTGCTAAGCTTTTGAACAGCTATCACATATAAACCACAGATAAATGTCTTTCAATGATGTCCAATGACAATTTCCATGGCCACCTTCATCACTCCTGACTGAGATTAGCTCCATACCATTCTCATATTAAACCATTATCTACAGTGCTGCCTCTCATTGTTCCTCCTGACACCGCTGGCTCTGAAATGGCTTCCTGAAGTGTCGCCAAGGTCATTACCATGGCTTTTATCTGCGCTACAACAGCAAACAAAGGCTGTGGACGGGTTGCCAGATATTATTTTCCCGTTGCTTGGAGGTGTGACTCCTGCAGTGTGTAAGCCTCTGAGGAATTCCTCCCATAATCAGTGTTACAAATTAGGCTTTGAAAGGGAAGTATGTGTGTTTTCTCTTCTTCTTGCATATGAGGAAAACTGTTTAATAACTTAATAGCCCATTGTCTATGACAAACACGTCATTTAGGCGTAAGTGGTTCTCATGATCTGATTGTGGGACCTAACTTTTCTCATGTTAATTTTATTGGGACTGTCTGATTATTTCACTGCAACCTTTGTGGCACTTCTTTCCTTTCGGCTTGTCCCTTCCGGAGTTGCCTCAGCCTATTATATGCCTCCAAAAATGTGTAGCGAGTTGCATTTTGATTTGGAATTGATTTTACACCACTTGCACTTGCATTTCAGCCATTTTTGCCATTTCCAAACCTGGGTTAGAGTGAGGTTGCATCTGCATCTGGGAAAAAACAAACAAAAAAAAAACAGTGTTGAGTGGCCCTCATTAGCCTATATTTTCAGGATGTGGCCCACAATGAAAACATTTTGGACATCTCTGGCATACGCAGTGCAAAAAACATTAAAAACAGGGGATAGTGAATAAATGTTAGCATTCAAGCTCTAAAACTTTAATTTAATGTTATTTTGTGATGGCCAGTTGGTCCAAAAAGAAAAGCTGAAGGTATAGCTCATGCTGATACTGGGGTTATGCAGTAGCGTCAGACCCAGGACCCAAAAAAACCTGGTAGCAGTAACAACACTCTCTGTAGAAAACCTTATTATCTGATTTTGCTCAAACAAGACATAAAGATATCACAAAAAGTTAAACAGTGTTGGTAAAAAATCTGCTAAAGTAGTTCAAGCCAGTGTTTACATTATCTTTTCCCCTTTTGCTCTCCTCTTTCCACTGAAACCACACGTTCATCAAACCTCACTGTGCCACATTTGTGTGACATGAGACTGTCATTTTCAAACCGCTCGATCTGTGAACCATTAACTCTTCCACTGTTTGTATATGAGGCAGAGCTGATGGAAAGGATGTGGTGTTTACATTATACCAGGCCAGAGCTGCTCCTCTCTGGGCCAAACGCAACCTCAAAGACACTGGAGATATTCACTTTCTTCCACCTGTCAGAGGTCTGTGCATGGGATCACAGTAGAAAATCATATATGCAAATAATATTGGTATTACTAGAGTAGAAGCACTGGTAACAAGTTGAAAAGAAAACACATAATTACAAGTGTTCAGTTTCAAAAGTGAAACTGTATGTTGCCTCTAATATGGAAAAATACTTGATTACCTCTATCAAGGAGGTAATGTTTTTGTCATGTTGGTTTGTTTGTTTGTCTGAAAACACAAAAAGTAATGGTCATGGCATTTTCAGGAAAGGTCAGCGATGAACCATTGAAGAATGTTTTTGGTTTGGGTCCGACATGCCATCTGGATTCAGGATTTCCACCAGTCACAAGGGGTCAGTAAAGGAAAAAAAAATGATATAAGGGTCTTGTGGCTTAATGGGTATAGCATTTACCCCTGAATTGGAAGAGTTCTGGTTTGAGTACTTGTCTAGGCACTTAATACTATTGTGAGATAGAGCCACTGCCTTAGCGGAGCTCTTTTAGTGCTTCAAGTTGTCTGTTTTTCTATTGCAGTACCTAAAATGACCACTAGTATAAACAGTCCTATTATGTATTTGCCATTGTAAAGTTTTGTTAAATGCAAGATTAATCTGCACAAGACACACGTTCATTTTGAGTTCTTATTTCTTGCAGCCATACTCTAGGGTTAAACTCATGTGTTGTCTGCTTTTTTATGTCCTTCTGTAACCTTAAAAAGCTATTTAGAGTTAAGAGCTGGGATAATTTGGTGACATTAGAGCCACAAGAGCAGCTTATTATTATGTCTGAACCAGGAAACTCGACACTGTCTTTACACTTCCCATAGATGAAGTGTTTGTCCCTCATTACGACCTCATTCTGCTGCTGCTGCTGTTGTTGTGGCTCTTTTTACACCGCTGCTGTTTGTGACTCATTTACTGCAGCAGCTCGACCCTGAGGCTGTGTACTCTCTGTGTGGACTCATTCTGGACGTGTCGGGGGTGAACGAGACCAGAGCCAAAACAAACATTTAAAAATGCAGTGTTATCAGGAGGGCCCTGGTAAAGCAAGTAATAAAACTTCTATTATAAACAAACAAAGTCAGTGACATTGGGACAAAGTGCTAAATCTGGCAAAATTAAACCTTGTACTAATATCAAAATAAAACACTGAAATAATGAAACAACCCAGCTACTTTTGGGCCAGAGCTGGGGTACACCTTGGACAATGGTAATTTATTCGCACTCCAATTTATTCACTTGCATCTTAAGCATGTACTGTGTTTTGTTTAGGTTAGACGATGCTAGAGCAGTTAGCATTAGGAGCCATTACATTTTTGGTTGTTGAACTCCTGATACAAAGTTGAAAATCTGTTATTTTGTCTTGTAAATGTAATTTGTTAGAAGTAAAAGCAATCATCAGACAATAAGTGGTTTGTTTCATGCCTCCTCAGCCACTAGAGAAGTTTTATCTAGGCTTTAATTGTCTGGCTCTTTTTTGTCTTTGTAACTTTTTGCTTTTACTTTGCAAATATTGTGCTTTTATTCATATTTTTTAAACCAATCTTAGTCACCTCTAGGACAGCATTGCATGTTTTACAGCTTTTAAAAACATTATCTGACTAAAAGAAAACCTTTTTAATAAGTATTCTGGTGCCATAAAGAAACAGGTGAAGAGAACAGCAGAGGGCAGAAGAGTGAAGAACTTTTTGGTCTTTTAAACATAATTTAAAGAATAAAAGAACCGTTTTTTATTTTATTTTATATTTTTATAATATAAATAAATAAATGAGAGCAGACTGGACGTAGAGGGCTTGTTGAGTGGTCAGTGGGCGGAAGTCCGTGCAACTGAGCGTTTTGAGGCCCCAGAACGGCCTTGCCAGAGAATAGAGGATTACTTAAACATGTGGGAATGAAACGAAAAACAACTCCAGTCATGTTTTTGATAAAGGAACAGCATTATGACATGGTAGAAAGCTCAGAAAAGTCAACTTTGCTGAATGTAGCCTCTTTAATTACAGCTTTCAAACACATCAGTATTTCGAAGAAGCCTCTACAAATACGTTGACTTGTAAAATGTGAATGGATGATTCATATAGTCATTGTTATGAAGGTATAATAGAAGTATATGTGACTTTAAATTTCTGATGTTTATGGCATCAAGAGTTATTTGTTTTCCCATATCATGGTTTAAATAATAGTGTCAAATTCTTCAAACATCTACAAAGGTTAGCTCTGGATACGCCTGGAAAACATGTCGATGCTAATGATTAGTTGTGTGTCCTGCCGCAGAGTTAACCTCTGGACTCATCCCAGATCTGGCTCACTGACACAGCAGCGGTCACAGGCTGTAAATTAGGCATTCCTGATTCGAGCCACAAACTTTAGCCTTTAGTGCCCTATGGAGCGTGAACTTGTGTTTACCTTTGCTCTTTACAACCGCCTCTCATTCATCTCTTATGCAAGCTGCCATTTACTTTCACTGCACGGCCAAATATTATCATCTGATTTAGACATGTAAATGACTAATTTTGACACGTGGTACTTATGCAAAGAGCTTTAAACATCTCAAACTGTACGTCTTAATGTGCGCTTGTCAGTTTGATAAGCATTACAAACTACTGTGAGGTCAGATTGTCAGATGCTGAGTGCTCTGGTATGGACATAAATGCTGGTGTTTGCTGAAAGATTTAAAAGAGAAACGACAGATTAATAATACCGTCCCAGAGGGAAAGGGAGGGGCGTTATACATAATTTTTGACTATGGATTGAATTTATGAGTAGGTTTGAAGTTGCTTTGTGGAAATGTGCATATTATTTGTCACATATCTGTTAGTCGAGGTCTAAAACAGGACTAAAACAGGTCTAAGACAGGACTAGACCACTCAAAAACAATAGAAAAACAAAGCTTCACATTAGCAATAACACACAGCGAAAGAGTGCCATTTTGGGAACACTACTTACCTTGTAGAGTAACCGTTGAAAAAACCTATTTAAAACCAATAACAGGTTTCAAATTCAAAAAAACCCAAAACAAAACAGATGCACAGTTTCCATAAAACTTGAATAAGAGGGCAACTGTATCTCAATACATACTCTGTGCTTGGAAAAGTTAAATAGTCTGCTTTGCTAGTGATTTCAGATCCCAACTCAGCAAGCCGGAGACAGAACTATGTATGACACAAAAATAATATAAATGAATATATTTTCTTTTTCAAAAACATGTGTGACACCAACTGCTTACAGCTGTGGAAATCTTGTCCTCTGTATCCATAAAAACCCTCCTAAATTAACGGCTGTGAACTTGTCATGGCTTGAACAGGAACAATGACAGTTTCAAACAAAACTAATGACAATTCACTGACATTTTTTTCCCATTTCTTATCATCTTGCGTCCATATGTGAGTGGCATTTTATCCCACATGGCTTGGTTTGGTGACGGTTTGATATTTTGATTGGTAGTTTTATTCCTTCCAACACTGTATGACCATAAGATCCAGGCCTGGAAATAGAAGTAATGATGGAAAATTGTTATCACATGTTAGTTAATGTTTTGTGAAGGTCAAAGTTCTCCAATGGGACGTCCCGTTTAGCTCGCTCCCACCCCTGTACCTCTCGCTCTGCCTCCCCTCTGGGCTCAAATGGCCATGCACCACAATCAGAGAGAAACCTGTTCACTGTCGAAACACTGACAGAAAATCCTTAAAGTGTATGTTTTACAAGCTCGGTACGCTCTGAGCGGAGAAACAGAGCTGTATCGAGCAGATGTTGAATTGATATAACATTACACAGAGATGGATTCAAGGTTCACCTGCAATGCATTGTGGGAGCTTATTGCGGGAAACTCACTCTCGCAAAAATTGACCACCATATTTTTGGCCCGAGTGATTGATAGCTTGATTTCTGAAAGTTTCTCCTCAGCCAAGGTCAATTAGTGGAGTATCAATGTATTTCTGCTAATGTGGCCATTGAAAATACATTTTTTCTAACATCTAACAATGCCTCTACAATTTCTGAAAGAATAAAAAAAAAACAGCATTAGCAAATCTCATCAGAAATTTCAGTCCTCATTAGGGCTGGGTACTGCTGAAAAATACCTTTGTGGTATTGCAAGAAAAGTTACGATACCACTGGTATAAAAAACAATGTTTTATTTGATATCAAGGTTTCAATACCTAGTGGTACCTTTAATGTTCCTTTGCATGAATCAAATAAATAACACGCTACAAACTATTGGTAGAAGGTGAATTAGCACAGCATAGGTATAAGAAAAAGTATTATTCACACACCGGTATCTAAAACCAGGTAGTACTGATATCGAAAAAATCTGAATGGTACCCAGCCCTATTCATCATATGGCTTCTGATGTAAACAATACCAACAGCTATAGATCATTGAAACCAAAATATAGTCCCTTTTAAGCAATATTTATTGTAAAAAATCCTTCTCATCACACATTTAAATTGACAGAAAGTCATTGTAAATGTTAAATCTGGGCCAATTTAGAGTTAAATTCAAAGTCCATGAATAGACCATTGTTTACTTTACAGTATTCTATGATCTATGCAAAGATATTTACCAGAACCACATTTACTAGCCCTATGAGACTAGCAAATGGATAAATGTGGGGTTTATACTGAATAAAATGTATTGTTAGCTTGACATGGACTGGAATTACTACACAATAGTACAACCCACTGATTTATTTGATACTGCTGAGTAATTTCTTCTCTTGTCAGTTTTATGAAGGATTTTAAGATGGCAGTTGTATAAACCCAGTCATATCCTCCCCTAATCTCCTCATCCCTCTTTGACGACAGTGACCCCTGACCTCCTCCTGTCATTGTTAGTGGCTTTGAAAAAGGTAAACAGAGAGTCCCACCTCAGGCTGTTTTTCACAAATCAAAAGAAACCTGCAGTTGTTGAGTCGTGTTGACTCCTGCACCGTTTCCTTTCCTTTATACTCAGCAATATTTCTCTTTGACATTTTGACACCACTTGTAACTCTCTTTTCTTCTTGTCTTGTCGTCCCTGGGTGTGTGTTGTGTGTGTTCTGTGTGAATGTTATCTTCAGGTTACAGCGGGCAGTAAAGCGGCCCTGGGTGACCTCTGTCCCGGAGACACCATCCTGGCCATCAATGGGGACAGCACCGAGAATATGACCCACATGGAGGCCCAAAACCGGATCAAGACCTGCACCCACCAGCTCACACTCAGCATCAGCAGGTACAGCCGGAAAGTTAAAGTTTTTTTATGGTTTTCAATGGTAGGCCTACTTTTTAGTCACTTCAACATCATTTCATTTGACCTTTTTAATAAAATGCAGTTTTGCTAGCAAATGGATTTGAGAAAAAGAATAACCTATGCTTGGAGAGGCAGACAGGAGCAATGACAGATGCTTTGTGTTATGTATGGCACCTTATAGGACCAGTAAAACATGCTTAAAAGTTAATAGCATTTACTGTACATTCATTATTATCATATGGTTGCTAGCAGGCCCGCTGACAGGCTTTCTGGGGCCCAGGGCAAGAAGTCTTTACATGAGCCCATTATAATAGAAAATATAACAAGAGGGACCATTTCTGGGCTCCTCTGGCCTTGAGGCCCAGGACAACAGACCCCTTTGCAAATGTAGACTTTATGGACTTAGCTTTTTCCAGCACATTAAACTGAAAAGCCATCTGAAAAAAATGTGGCCTAATAAAGACATTGTGAAAAAAGGTTTTAATGTAAAGTTTTACTAGTCATAATTGTAGCAGAGAACAGTTCAGTCTCTATGTCATTGCTCCTGTCTGCTTCTCCACACTGAGAGTTGGTCAACAGTTACCTACCTATCCCTTAATTCTCCTTTATTCCCAAATGCTCAGCTATATTTTTTGGCTTTCACTTTGTAGCCCTAAATCCATCACAAAAACAATATGGAAACTGTCCCAACTAAAATAAACTAAGCAAGAAACAAGAGTATAGGTTTTATGATACATCTGCTATGGTTAATTTGAATTTCTGTAAAGGAAATGATGATGCCAGTAAAAACAGATCCCATAGAGGGCTGTATGCTTGTCACTAATGATTCAGCTCTGCTATGGTCCTAAGGCAAACTCTTCCTATTACTTTTACTCTGTGGTTCATTAAGTGAGTTCATTTGAACAGTTTTTCATGGGTAAGGTCATTTACCGCATGCTGCTGCAGGAACATATTGTCTCTATTTCTGTTTGGTTTGTTCGTCTTGGCCCAGTTCAGTCTTGTGGGAAGATGACAGGTTTACAACACGATCCATTCTGTCTCCATCAATGAGGCCTGTGCACCGTGAGTCAGTCTGACCTTTTCCACTGGACTTCACATGTCGCTAATGTTTTCTCTGCTTCATGAGCTGGAAAATAGTCCTCCTTTGAGACATACAGCATCACTTTTGAAACTGTTGTGTGGCCTGAGTCTTTTATGGGATATAGTACAGTATGACCCAACATAAAAAATCTAGGATACAGTAAAATGTAAATTAAACATAACTAATAATTTGTAAAATCTATAGAACCATACTTTATTCACTATAGACCATAAACAATAAATCAGGTGTTACAGCTGAGATGTTTTATATCTTTATAAACAATTCAATCTTCAATCAACAATTAAGCATCCATCCATCTTCTGCTTATTCGGGGCCGGGTCCCGGAGGCAGCAGTCCTAGCAAAGATGCCCAGACGTCCCTCACCTCATTTACTTCCTCCATCTGTACCAGGGGACTCCCAAGTCGTTCCCAGGCCAGCCAAGAGATATAGTCCCACAGTGTGTCCTTGGGGTCTCCACCCAGTGGGACATGCCTGGAACAGAGTCTAGGTGGCGTCCAAAAGAGATGACCGAGCCACCTCAAACTGGCTCCTGTCAATGTGGAGGAGTAGTGGCTCTACTCTGAGCTCCTCCCGAGTGACTGAGCTCCTCACCCTATCTCTAACGGAGCAACCAGCCACACTGCAGACGAACTTTTTGCAGGCGCTTGTATCTGGGATCTTGTCCTTTTGGCAAGACCCAAAGCTCCTGACCAAAGGTGAGAGCAGGAACGATTGACCGGTAAATCGAGAGCTTTGTCTTTCGGCTCAGCTCCTTCTTTACCAAAACAGACAAAACCCTGAGATACCTAAACTCCTTGACTTTTTCTTTTTTTTTCTTTGTTGTCTTTGTGTAAATGTTGTAGAGTCAGCCATGTGAAATATGCTGCAAACCAATGTCCCTAAGGAGACAAATAAAGTCTTCTATTCTACTTAAGACAGGAGCTCTCCATCAACCTGGAGAGGGCAAGCCACCCTTTTCCGGTCGAGAACCATGGCCTTGAATCACAAAAAAGTTAGGACAGGGGCAACAAAAGGCTGAAAGTGCTGCTTAAGGTCCCTAGGATCATGAGTACCCTATATTTCTAATACTAATATTACAGACTCTGCCTCACTGAAATGAAACGCTGCCTTTGCCAATTAACAAAATTAGTTGTCCATCTAAACTTTTTGAGGTGTGTTGCTACCATCAAATTCAAAATGAGCTAACATCTCAGTTTCAGTGCATGATATGTTCCTTATGTTTTATTGCTGTTAAAATTATGGTTTGATGAGATCTGCAAACCATTTCATTCTGTTTTAGTCACATTAGTTTTATGAGATTTGCAAACCATTTCATTCTGTTTTTAGTCACATTATACACAGCGTCCAAACTTTTTTCTGAACTTAGGGTGGGGTCCTCCTCAAAGACTAGGGCATCACTTTTTAAACTGTTTTGTAGATTGATCATTTTGCCTTCTGAAAGATACAGACGCTTGAGGTCATGTCAACTTTGCATAACGGAAATGATTTGTCTTAATGGTTAATGACAGTTATTCAGGAGGGAGAAATACATGGGGATAACCAAGGAAAAACTCAAATGTCATTCACTTCCCACACGTTTATTAAAAAGATTCTTGGGCTTTTCCGAAGTACTGGAAAGTGCCGAGCAAATCTGGCACCCTCTGAATCCCATGCTTTTAGTGTGGTTTTGAGCCTCAGATACAAGCAACAACAGCCAACTGGTTTCCCGGCTCTCTCCTTTTAGGGCTGCAGACAACACGGCCCTTCTTCCCATATTGGTTTGGACACGGAGTCCCTTTGCAGATGCAGTGGAAAGAGCAACCACTGCCTAAAACCATTCAGATAACAGGGGTCGAAATTCACACATGCGCAAGCTCAAAATGTGACAGATGAATTTTTCCCCCTCTTTAAATCCGAGCAGCTCTAGCATGCAACTCCCCCCTTTCCCAAAAAAACAGTCATCCATATATCAGCGTTATAGCCTAGCGTTAAGTGGTGAGTCCACACAGGGATAGTAAATTTATTTAAGGATACATAAAGTGGTGTTCGGTGCAAAGGCCGTGAAAGCTCCTCAGCAGCTGCAGCAGAACCAACAGAAACTCCCATTTAACCACAGCATACTCTGTAATGTTTAGACCCACTTATCACAGTTGTCATGTTTAAGCAATGCACTATAGCTTTTTACTGCTGAAATATTCTCACAAAATATACTATGATATACTAGTTCTTTAGTACCACACAAAGACCAATAGAGTAAGATAAAAGCAGACACTTTCTGTAGTCCCTTTGTTGTCTAATGTACAATCAAAGCTCCTTGTATGTGATCTTCTTGCGTAATTAAATGCATCAAAGCGACTAGAGCCCGATTGCATTTTTTAATCAATTGGCAATCAGCCATTTCTTTCACTTTAATGCCGATTTTTTTGGTCAGGCACTTGTCTGGGCAACCATGTGACTGCAGCTTTCCCAAACATCCTGAAGCTGAAGTTTGGGCATCTGTCTTACACTGCAGTTCATAGGAAACATCCAAAATTGTTTTATCTCAGCCTAAGAAGCTCAAAACGGCAATAAAAAGATTTTGCTAATTTCTTTGGCATAAAACCTCATAGAACAAAAAATCCAAATGCATGTTGTTGCTCTCCCCAAGCTCTACTTGCACAAGTTTGATTGAGACTGCCTTATTGGTTTCTTCAAAGCAGAGCAGAAGAGCAGCAGAGCAGAAAAACTGAAGGCTTGTTTCCCAAATTCAGTCCTAACACGAGGAACATGCAAGTGATAAATGTCTCTAGAGCGCAAGGCATAATGAGTGTTGGGTCTTTGAAGAAGACAGCAAAGGTCTCAAGAAGCCCACCAAGCTATGAGGTGACTATAATGAAATGCCAGAACCAAAAAAGCATGCAAGAACAAATAAATGTGTTTTGATGTAAGTTCTTTATTTGCATGGACAGACAATGGCAATAATTGTTTTCTAGCAGACCCACCTAAGTGCACAGAAAAGTCATTGTTTTTTAAATATGCTCACCTCTATGTGGACTGAGCTATACTTATGGATACTGGACATTTAACTTTAATACATCATAAATTATTAATCTGCAAACTATTAATGTTTGTATAAAGCTTTCAGACTTATCTGAAATGTGGCAGTTTTGTTTAGTTAATTAAAATAATTAGATTTAAAAAATGAAAATATAATTTCATAAAATGCTTTTTATTGATGTTTTGGACTGTATTTACTATGGCATATCTCCTATAGTTGACCAGCTATCAGGTTTCTTGCGCTTTATAGTCACAATTTTGTATATGCCTAATCAGTGAGAACATAAATTTTCCTCTGCAGAACATGATAAATTCAATGAACTTTAATTTTTTGTTTGTTTGTATGAGACCACTGTGAAGTGATTAGAAAGCTTATCCTTGCTTTATAATATGTCATTTTCTCCCCTGCACAAAAACCATGCTCGGAGTCTGCAGATCTACCCTATATCTGTGATGTGTCAGACTTTGACATCTGCTGAATGTAAACATTGCTCTGTGGTAGGTTTGTGCAGGAGGTCATGTGACTGCGCAGCTCCAGACGCCGTGTATAAGACAGAGATTCAAATTCAAGAGAGAAAATAGGTCATGCTGTATATATTTGGCCATATGCTCTGAGTCTCCATAAAAAGAGTGGGTATATCATAAAACGAGTGAATTAGAAAGAACAAGATCCAAAGTCGAAAGCTGGACTCAGACTTTCTCTCAGAAATCCAATGAGCTGTGAAAACGCAGCGAAAAGGGCCTGGGCTCCAGATTTAATGAGCGGCCACATGGTAGTAATGGATTTCTGTTTGGTGAAGATTGTCCAAGGCCTGCTAATCATTATCCAGACAATAGTTTCTGTCATGTTCGAGCAGCCTGTGGGAGATAGATGTCGTGTTATTGACGAAAAAATCACTCCAATGTTTTTTGTGGTTTGCATGAATAACATAGCACCACATGGGCATTTCTTCTTGGGTCTAAAAAAGTCAGGGCGCTCCTCTGTAACAAATAATTTAACTGGTCTAGTTGGCCTCATTAAAGGACAGACAGAAACTCAAAACCTGTAATTGTGCATTGGTGTTGATAGACAAATATGAGTCTTCTTCTTTCCTTTCAGCTTTTCCCTTTATGGGGTTGCCACAGGAAATCATCTGCCTCCCATTCTGCAGTGATTCACATTTTCATTTGGCATAGGGTTTAAAAAAAATAGTTTATGAACCAGAATCAGAGCATGCAGACGGCTTGTGTAACTCTAGTCTGTTTGTTTGCAGTGTCTCACAGTATAGTGCTTTTATAACCACTATATTTCATAATTCCTATTAGCAGCGTGTTTAAGAGCTCAGTGCTTTGGGGGTATAGGCTCGTGAGTGGGAGCTGGAGAGGCCTGGCAGCTGCAGATATTTGTGTAAAAAACGACTAATTTTATTTCCTTGACCCAAGTGTAATGTCATTAAAGGGAAACCAAACACATATCAGGATCTGTAGAGTTTACTGCCCCAGTGTACTCTCACAGTTTTATAGGCCTTAGGTTGTAATGCATTAAGCTTTTAGGACATAAATGTGAAAAGCTGCAGGAGCTCTGGTGCAACAATGAGCAGCTTTCTTATAGAAAATCTTTCCAGGAAACCAGTTGGTATTTTGACAATAATGGCATGTATTTTACCTAATGTGATTTTTTTTTTCACAAGGGCATGGGTCATTAAAGGTTCTTGAACAACACTTTTAGAAAATATTTGATGGTGTCCCGTTAACTTGTGCAGCAAACCAGAGATCAGTGCGTTCCCAAAAAAAAAAAAAATCCATCTTTACATGCACAAGCTGGGAGTTTGGGAGTCTGAAGCACTGGCGGTTTAACTGGTGTCAGTAACAAGCACTCTGCGTGTTAACTCTCTCATATTCACCTTGCTTACTGAGTCAATGTCAGCATCCTTACAGTTTTTATTTTAAAGCCATAGTCCATGAGGTTTGTCTTTACATGAGGACACCACCACATTCTGAATCTGCAAGAAACATGCTTCTGTATTTACATGTATACACATACCGCAGTTTTAAAGGTATTGTGATCCATTTTTATGCCCTGACACTTGGAGTGTTATCTGTAAAAAACATGGCAATGCCAAAAGACAAACCTACCAATCGTTCCATTGAAAGTGCCTCCCCTTTGCTACTTTTTCTGGCTCTGTGTGGAGCAGAGCTGCTTTTGCCAGGTTTGGGGTCCAATAAATATATTGTCTGATTCTCTGAATGAAAGCAGACCCCCATGCAATAATATGTTGGCCATAATTTAGTAACCGATTACACTCTTGATTACCTTTTTATTTGTATAGTTTTAGATTTGTTGAAATATATATTAGAAAAAACAACAAACACAGTTTAAAGCTAAACCAATGGTAATAAATATCTCCATTTTCCACCAGTCTTTCCCACTGCCTCCAGTCTGTCACTGCTCCATGAGGTGAACCACTCGCACTACTTTCTGTTTGTTTCCTGGCTTCATTGATCAAAAACAGCTCAGTCTTTTCACCAGGCGAACAAAAATGGACGCCAATACCTTCTCAGTGAGCGGTCCAAGTTCGGTGTAATGTCACAGCATGCCATGTCTGCTCTACTGTGCTCCGCCTGTAAATCTAAGTCAGCGAATGCTAAATGAACCAGCTGTAGAGGAAGCTGGCTCGGGAGGGGCTCACCTGACTTGACTTGTGTCCTTACTTCCCTCTTTTCTACTCTACCTCTTTTTTCCAAGAGCTTCTCTGACTCTGCTGCATGTATTCCTCACAGCTATAGCCTGCCTTTGCCAAAGTCAAAGCCGACCTAACCTTGTGTGGTTACGGTTAAGGTCTAGAAGGCAGACAGATGTTGGGATGCGATTCCAGTGCTTTGGTGGCTTTGGTCAAACGCACTGAAAAATGAGCCATGACACTGAGCTAAGCATTACTTCAAGTGTTTGTGTAATCCTTGGTGAAGCAGCTATACTTTGCTGGTCTGTAGTTTGACGGAAAAGTGAAGACTGGCTTGGAAACCAGATTGGAAGAAAAGTTGCACTGGAGAGCTTGTTCTGTAGAGATTTTTGAGTTTTCAGAAATGTGTCTCTCCAGGAACAACATCGAGACAGTTCAAAATGATCAATCAATCTGACTTTAACAGTCTGCACAGGACGTATTAGAAGAAATTCAGTGTCTCAGTGTCCATCTGTTAACTTGTAATGTAACTGACTGAAATGAACAAAACGCCAAATGTGAAATTTAAGGTGCTTTCCTCTTAATTTTTAATGCTGCATCCATGCAACCGCAATGCATCTGTCCCAAGAACAGAATACGTAACTCTCTGTGAAGATTCTCAGTCATAATCAAAACAAGGTTAAGAAGAAGTTATCCCATTGTGGTTTGTAGATTTTAAAAAATACGTCTTTAATATGAAATGCTTTGGCTCTCTGTGTGACTAGACACAGGGCTGATTTAGCCACTTAATCTGTTAGCGACAGCCAGTAATTCAAGGTTAACAAGTGATGTAGACCGACCAAATAGTGCTCAGAGGTCCTATATAATGCTTTTTTCAGGCTTTTTGATAGTTTTGGACCCCTTTGCATTAGTAACTTAAGGCTTTATAACTAAAAATAATCTATATGTATGGAAAACGTCTTCTTTTAGAGAGCTGTCACTTTCAATTTGCAGAGAACTCTGGGGTTAGGTGTCTGTCGCCCCCTGCTGGCATCGGTGGGGACTGGACAGAGCATAAAATGGCTGTTTAGCACAGCTATTAGCAACATGACACTAACAGATTAATAATGAGCTGACTGTGACAACAATTTCAGCACTGAAATTATCAGAATGAGTCTGGGCTTTAGAAACGTGCAGGCTCTGCATTCAATAAACAATACAGCAACAACAATAAAAAATACTACTTCAGGTATGTTTTAGCGGTGGGAACAACATAATGACATGGTGAAAGTCTCAAAAAAAAAAAAAGCATAATGGGGGACCTTTAATAATAAAGCCTAGGTGACATAGTAAAGCCTTAAACAACAAGGAAAATACAAATTCAAAAATAAATATATTACACTTTATGGTTTAAACTGACAGCAGCTATGAGACTCAAAGTACTCAAAGTAAATTCACTCAAAGTAAAAAATGTTGCAAGTTGGCTTTAATGTGTGGAAAATATTCATAAGATAAACTAAAGACAATGGTTGTATTACGTTCATCTTAACAGCTAGAAACATCAAGTAAGGTCTCAAGTTTAATTCACACGAAAAGCACTTTGACAATATCCACATTCTTTTATGCAGCCCAAAAAACTTCAAGTACTTTTCATGAATTGAATGGTACAGTGGATTACTAACAAATAGGTCAGACACAGTCTCAGGTCGACTCTGATTCTTTTCCTTCGGTCAGATTTTCCTCTGGCTGACCTGCTCCTGCCAGGTTTCATTTCCTGATCAGAGAGAACAAGTTTTTCGGAGCAGTGATGTAGTTTACATTGGCTGCAAAAAGACCACTTTTTCTCAAGAAGATGCAGGCCATCGTAGATGACAAAAAAAAAAAACTAAAGTGCCCTAAAATTAAGGCGATCTCAAGACATTTAAGGGTTTTCTTCAAGTCCTACCCCATTGCCCCTTCCTTTTGGCTTTTCCTTTCCCTCTTCATCCCTCTTCATTTATCTGGGCTTGGGAGTGGCACAAAGAGTACACTGGCTGGTAACCTGTGGTGGCTGGCAAGTAAGTAGATGAATGTGGCACGTTTCCAATCCTATCATACATCAGCGTGCCATTGGAGTTGTGCCTACCTATTTTGTAACATGAGTAAAGGTTAAATGCTTTTCCCCAGGGAGTAAAGACGCCTTTTAAAGACTGGTTATGTGAGTTGTGCGAGTCGACCACAGGGGGTCCTCAAGTAAAACTATCCCAGTGATGACAGGATCAATGCTAGAGGGAAGAGGGAGGAGGCTTTTGTGGTTTCTCTATGGCAAAGCTGTCCTTTTCAATCTCTTTCATTCATGTAAGTTTATAACCACCACAAGAAAGGCGAGCGCGGAGAGAGATGAAGGATGAGGAGGTGATGGAGAAGGCGGCGGGACATCAGGGCGTGTTTGAGGTTCCTCTTTGTCCCCGTTCTGGCTGGAGTCATGTGTAAATCCAGGCCCCATGCTGCTTCATGTTTAATACCTCTGTGGTGAGTTAGAGGTTGTGGAGTTTGGCCGGGACGATGGGGAGCGCTTCAGGAGGAGTTTGACACTACGCATGTTGTTTCCAGTTACTTTTGGATGGATTGTCTTTTTTAATCCAAGTTTTATTCCCAAATGTTGGTCAGAGTTACACAGTATTTTCACTTTAAACTTCCTCAGTTAAGTGTTAAAAGTGTATCTCCAAAGACATATTTACTACTGTATACTGTTTGTATTCACATTTGTTTTTTCTCTACATGTTATTTAAAGCCTTGATGACATCTTAAGGTCTCATTTTTAGAGACTCTTTTTACAGTATGCTATGGTTTTCTTTGGGTAAAACAATGCACATTTAACTCAGATAAAATTGGAGTGTTACGAAGTAAGAAGTAGCAAGAAGTGTACAATAAAACTTCCTGAACTTGGAAATACAATGCAAGCCGTTATAATGTTAGGATTCATTTAACTGTGGCAAAGATAAATTGGTCACTGGACACTCTAGAAATTAATAGAAATAATTTTATAAACTAAATGGTACAATGGCTTCTACATCCAACAAGTTTGAAATTGTTCACCCATATAACACGCATCACGATCTGTATACGAGCCATTGTCACAGTCAGTTTGTCACATTTGAATGTTGCTTTGATGATAACTTTGAATTTTATCATCAGATTTAACAGAGCGTGAGTTAAATCCTTTTTTTTTTTTTTTTTTTTTGTGGTTATCTGTGTCAGGCTACAGTTGGATTGTTAAAGAGTTGAAGAACAGAACAGGATTTTAATGCATTTCTTACAAACCCAGGCCAATAATCCTGAATAATGACATCGGAAAAAAGAGTAAATAAAATAGTTATAACATTTTGGCACAAAATCAGCCCTCTTCTGCAGCTATTTCTATTTATTTCTCTTCATATGCATTGTATTATTTATACAGTATGGTTACTTTGAATGATCTCTTATGGAGTTCCTGGCTTTCTGTTGATCAGTAGCCTATCCCCGCAGGACTACAATTATGTTACTTCTAATCTAATTTTCATTTCTTTTCTGCAACATGCATCAAAAAGACAATAGCCTTAGCACAGTTAGCCCTAAAACATATGTTACAGTCTGTCCCTACTGAAGTTTGAGATCTCTATACAGTACCAAAACATATATAGTATCCCAAATCATCTTGCATCTTGCATCTTGCAGCTGTGGAGTTTTACTTAAAACTAAAAAGACTATTTACACAAGTGGATTCTCACAGTTTCCACTTACGCCACTCTGTACACAACAAACGTCCTGCTTCTGTCTCTCTTGTCTAAAATGTCATCTCAAATTAGCCTGATCTTTCACTGCTGTCAATAACGCGTTTGTATGAAGTGGTAACCATCGAAACCAAACAACACGAAGGCCCTCTGTCCCGGGCCAGTGGAGAATCTGACAGAGGAGAGGTTATAAAGGAGGGGGGGTGGGGTTAATGGTCGTCCCACGCAGTAACTGCTGCTTATTCGGAGACACTTGGCGCCTCATGAGAGCAGAGCCTTGATAGCAACACCTCCATAGTTCATATCTAAAGCGTTGCCTAAGCTCTGCCAACACTGTACCAGCCGCGCAGACCATGACCTCACCGCTCTGGGCCAGTGCGTTTTTAGTCAATGGTTTTATGTGTGAGGTGTGAATGAATAGAGGAAGGATAGGTCAATGAGAGTGCGCACACACACACACACACACTTTGTCCTCTCTGCTTGGCGTCCTGCCGTTAGCCTTTTGGAGGTTGGATGCCTTTAAACGTAGGAGCCAGAGCCATGGAAACTAACCTCTCTCCAGCCTCAAGAAGTGAACAATACAGAGCCCTGCTGTAACTATGAGAGGAACACGGCATTTTAGGACCGCAAGACCGAGGTAGTGTAAAAAAGACAAATATATGCCGAGGAGGGCCACATATTTTGCTTCGTCATAAAAAAGTCACATTTGGCTGTTCCCTTTCTTTCAGGGGTCTCCACGTGAATCTGTGACATTGGTTCCTTATCATAGGTTTTACTTTGGTTGCTCTTCTGCAAACTCCACATTTATTCAGGCTTCAGAATGGGCACCAACAAGTAATTTCAGTTCCATCTCACAGAAATATAAAGTTGTTGTTTTTTTTTACTCATTTGGCTTTCTGGGTCAATTTTGAAGGTGAAGGGCCAACAAAAAATGCACTGAGACTAAGACAAGACTTTTAGGGAACTACGGTAATATTATTTAATATATAGGATGGTGTCTTAAATTTGATAATCTAAAGACAGAGTGAGTCTTGTAAAGTGAGTAAAGGCCTTTTAGAAACTACTTCTGTGACATAAGGCTATAGAGATAAAGTTTATGTTTGTCTTGCTTTTTATCTTTTCATACTTTTATACATGTCGACAGATAAATCAGAGCTTTATCTAAGTGCCACGTTGTTGTTTATTGAACATAAGTAGTTAGGCTGCTCCTTTGCAGCACAGCAAATAGTTCAGGTACAGGTTTTTTCATCAGATGTCCTTCCTTCCTTATTGTGATTGGACTTTTTAGGGTGCGGTGCAGGAATCGAACCCCTGACCACCCTCACTAAAGGCAAGAAAACTAACTTTATTAACAGGGGTTCCTATGAGTATTGGGCAAGTACTAAACACAATATAAGATAAAAATATTGAAAATATTGACCACAAACACTGCAAGGCCTATTCTTCTGCTCAGGACAAACTTATGACTGGTTTGCAGCAGTTTAGGTGAAACTGTGAAAGGCCATTAGTTCAAAAATGTTGACACACAGAAACTTGCTTATTGCTTCAGAGTTGGCTTTGAAGATTTTTCCCCCTCATGTAATCTCAGTAATGATGTTGATAAAATGGCAGCCTCAGATCCTGGGCTGTTTTTGTCTGAGACTAGATTGTGCAAAAATGCATTTTCAAGACAAGACTAATCCATAGTTTTTCAACACAGCACTGCAAGCAAACAGTAAATATTACCATTACAGATAAATCAATGTATTTTACAGCTTGAGAAACGCATGCAGATTTTACCAGAGCATTCCTTTTATCGTGTGGGAATAAATTTAGCCTCTGAGTGCACAGTAGGCCTTTCCAAACTCAGCACATTACAAAACTGAAAGTATTTTATCACCACAGCCTTTACGTAATTCATGTAAAGAAAATACCACTGCAGCCAATTACTGGAAATCTAAACAGCAGAACGACAGCCCCAGATAGTACTAATGGAGTTATCAGAGTAATCCAGGGCTGAAAATGTACATGGACAGTTTTTACAGTGAATTATAATGTGGCGACGACGACTTTATCTTTCTACAGAGGGGCAAACTTCATCATATCTCCATAGTGTTACTATAAATGGAAAATATGCACCAATATGTGTGTTTACTGACAATAAATGTATAGGGCAAGGTACATGTTTCTGAAGTTATATGCAGTGGTGAATTATTACTAAATAATAATACTTTTTAAATTCTCTAAATGAGTAAAAGTGTAAGTAGAAGTTAGTTAGTAGAAGTTTCACCTCTGCGGCAAAGTGGGTTGCACATTTGCAAATACAAGGTCATGAGTTTTGTGTGGCTTTGTTGGTAGCAGAAGTAGTAGTAGTGGTACTAATAGTAGTAGTAGTACAGTAGCAACAACAGCAGCAGTAGTAATAGTAGTAGTACTAGTAGCAGCAGCAGTAGCAGTAGTCTTAGTAGTTTATGCAAATAAATCTTTCATTATACTTACTGTAGGCCTACTTACGTACATTAATTGCAATTTTTTTAAAGTACTTTTACTTGATTCATTTGAAGTAACATTACTATCAATTTGGTATGGAGTGCTTTTTCCATCTCTAGTTAAAAGTACTTTTTCAATATACATAGAGAGGAGCTTCTTTTGTTAATATGCCATTTTCTTTATTTAATGTGACTCTTGCTGTGTTTTCCCTCCCAAACAACATTTCAATAGGAAAATAGAGTTTGATCATACAGTATAATGTAATTAGAGGCAGCATGCTGGATATTCTGTGGAAAAACATTTGACCACACTTAAATATGTTTCAGAGCTCAGGGTAGTAAGGGCTGAATGCTTCAAAGACAAGTGTTGGATGCAGTGGATTTTCCTGATTTGATTCATGCATTAATTTGTCACGGTAATATTGTTTTTCAGGTCAGGGTCAGGAGACAGAGTGTGGTCTCCAACAGTGAGTGAAGACGGCAAGATCAGCCCCTACACCGAGCCAGACTCACAGGTAAGCACTTTTACACACTCAGTATTAGTTTTATATATTATTTTATTTGATTCATTAATTTATTGTTTCCATGATTGATCTCAAAACACTTCAAAGTTCAATAATGGTAATAAACAATATGGCAAAATGAGACGAGTTTGTGGCTTTTTTGTATTTCCTGGAGAGTTTTCTAATCACAGCTCTACAGAAATGGATATGCTCCAGATCAGTGATTCTCAAACCTTTCACACCAAGTCCACCTCAGAAAATATTTTAATTTTTCAAGTGCTATCTTCAGCGGATTAATTGACCCTAATTCTGGCCTTATCTAGACCAAGGCATACAATGGGGACAGGAAAATGCAATACAAGAGGAGGACAAAACAGTGACTGAACCAGGACTAAATCTGGCTCAAAAACAGGACTTGAACTGGAAAATAGTCCTAAGTAAAATAAATAAACTTTTTGCATCCATTTATAATGAGTGCAGAATTTTTAAGTCAGGGCACAATACAAACTTTTTCATCCCAATAGTCTGTTGTTGTTATCTAAATGGTTTAAGTGTTTAGCGCTTCTGCCTCTTAGCAAGGTTGTGGGTTCGATCCCACAACAGCTGACTAGAATCTCTTTGAGTCCAAAAACATGTGTGTGTTAGGAGAATTGGTGACTCTAAATGTCCCAAAGTGAATGAATGTGAGAGTGAATGGTTGTATAAATCTCTGTTTCAGCTCTCTGACTTATTGGCCACTGTCCAGGATGTACCCCACCCAGTGCCCATAGTTGCTGAGATAGGTCCCAGCCACTTGCAACCAGGAATAAGCAGTAACATCTTCAGCACAGTATTGTACATGACTGATCATTTTGTGTAAGGGGAGGCTGTTGTTATCCTCACTGTCACATAGAGAAAAGCCGTATGTCATAAACAGAGTTGATAAATGTTGCAGTGACTTTTGTCTGAACACAATACTTCGCTGTGTGGTGTCAAAGTCCCGCTGATGTGTGGACGGATACATTTCACTCCAAACTATTCACGTCAGCTTCACCCTTTTGGCCTTGAAGACAGCTACCACATCACAATACTTGACAAATCGACATCTTTTACATGCCCGACCACACAATAACCCCATTGTCCAGCAGTTTTTGTCCCACTGCCTCTGTACTGTCGGCCTATGCACACATGAGCTGTCCTATTCTTACGCAGAGAGTAAGTTAGTGGTCTGCCAAAACTAGAGAAAGTTCATCTGCTGCAGCTCTTCACGCCTTAAATGTCCGTTTGGCAGCTCGCACAAGTCGAGAACAATCAGGACACTATTTGAAAAGCTTACAGTGAACACACAGAGAAGCATTATCGAACGTTGTAATTTAAGCATCCAGTGTTTTTCTGTTGCCATGGTTTCTGTTTGTGATGTAAACAGGCCAGAACGTCCCAGGACACACACCCAGAGAGCTGTACTGTTGTTGAACGTTAAGGTCCCAGATGTGTGGCATCATACTCTGAGGCTATTAAATCTTAAACTAGGCAGTAAAAGTTGACACAAGGCATCTAATTCTATTCTTACTGTTTCATATTAAATTTATTAGTTAAAAATGGCATGCTAAAAATGTAGTTACATGCTTATTTGCTACATAAATGGAGAGGGTAGCATCAGGAAGGGCATCCGGAGTAAAGCGTATGCCGAATCAGCATGCACATCACTGAAGGGATAAGTCAATTTGTATGCTGTAATTAAAAACAGAAAAATATAACACGACTCTAGAGTAAAGCAAGTATTTAGCAATACATCAGCATAGACAATTCTCAGTGGGAACTCACACTGGATACTGTAAATGTGGTGTGAAATCAGAGGGAGGCAGATCCAAAATACCAGACAAGAAAGCCAAGAAAAAGTTGGAAAAGGTTTTAGGCTGATTTTTGGTCAGTTGTATTGGTGACGTACGATAATCCAGCAACAGCGGGTCACAAGCCTGAATAAATGGAGAGGGTTGCATCAGGAAGGTGCGTCCGGTGTGAGTGAATCACAGCACAGTAGGAGGCAGAGCATTTGCAGTAAAAGCCAAAAGGAAAGAACATTGTTGGTATATGATAAATAAATGCTTACTACAAAATATGAAAAGTACCCATTTAGGTAAAAAAAAAAGCAATACATGTATACATGTATTTTTTGTATCTGTCTTTTCCCTAGCAACTCATGCCCCAATTTGAGTGAACATCAGTGTAATTTTGTAAGTGCCAATTAGCAAACAAATGTCAACAATAAAAGCAAAGTCTGAAATACATTACGTCAATGAATTTAAAAGTTGAGGGGGGCAACAGTGGCGCGATGGGTTAAGCCTACTGGAAGGTCAATGGTTTGAGTTGCCTACAGCAGTCACAGTAAGTGGCTGGTTGCAACAGGAAGGGCATCTGGCGTAAAAAAAAAAAACACAAACTGCCAAGTCACTGGTTCGACTGACACTTTGCTGAATGTCTCTCTCTCTCTCTGCTCTTTCCCCCATGATTTTCTGTCACTTCTCCTCTGTATACTGCCTAAAAGACCACAAAAAAGGCCAATATTTCAAAAATGTTCAATTACGCAAAGTTGCTTATTGCGTCAGAGTTGCGTTTGAAGATATGTCCCCCTCATTTATTCACAGTAATGATGTTGATAAAATGGCAGCCTCAAATCCCAGGCTATTTTTGTTCAAGGCTAGACTGTGCAAAAATGCTGTGGTGACCCAGAAAGAAAAAAAAAAATATATAAACTTGCATCTACCCTAATGGTCTTTTGAGAAAATTGGCTTTAACATTTTCAGTTTAAGACAGCCCATAAAAACAATACAGTATTAATGTGACTTACACCCACACACACTGATGAGGCAGTTCTTTTAATAAACCATCCAGACTAATGTCCGTCCAGTTGTTGGCCACTGCTCTCCTCTCACTTCAACAGCAGCTCACGTTTCCTCAGATTAAAACAAGGAAATACCAATCTGCAGTTCAAAAAACCTTTAGCTACATCTGTTTGTACAAACACAGACGCAGACGACAGAAGGGATTAAGACGCTGGAAATATGAGAATACAAGTCTGTGTCTCTGGTGTCCTGACAGCAAGCCCTTCTGTTCTTCCCTGTATCTTTGCACAATCCCCAATTCAATAAAAGTTCGGACTCTCTGTGAAATATGACTAAAACCTAATGTAATAGCCTACAAATCTCATG
The DNA here is from genome assembly GCA_020698575.1 of Bostrychus sinensis. Taxonomy (NCBI): domain Eukaryota; kingdom Metazoa; phylum Chordata; class Actinopteri; order Gobiiformes; family Eleotridae; genus Bostrychus; species Bostrychus sinensis. The sequence goes on along the minus strand of CM036244.1, from coordinate 11,514,660 downwards.
AAACCATATTTTATTAAGAGTAAAAGTTGAGATACTTTAGCATTTCATGAAAAATATGTGCTCATTTTGAATTTGATGTCTGCAACACATCTCAAAAAAGTTGCGATGGGGGCAATAAAACAAAAAAAAAATAGTTTAAAGAGCTTTTTGCAGCTAATTAATTGAAATGCCAACAAGTCAATAACCTACATAGTTGCAAAATGCTTCTTCAGCTGTTTTTGTTATAGTAAAACCTTTTTTGCCTGCCTTTTGTTGCCTCAGTCCTAATGTTTTTGAGAAATGAGCTATTGTTTTTTATTAAATGGTGAAATATCTCAACATCTGATATGTTGTGTATGATAAAGCTTGGTTTCATTGGTTTTATTTACATTTTAAACAGTGCAACATTTTTTTGTCTGGTTTTAACGTCTTATCCAGGCCCTTCTTCCTCTTGCCTTTAAAACGTCTGGCTCCCCGGCGTCTAGTTTTAATGAAGTGAACCTGGAAACTGCCAAGTCAGGGCTGCTTAAGAGTCACGCTCAGGTGGATCCATCTTAGAGAAGAAAGAAAGGAAACATCCGCTCCCTAGGGCCATATAAAATACCGAAGCCTCTTGTCTTTGTATCCTGTTGAGTTCAGATGCGTCACGAAGGGCTACACTCTGTCTCACAATAATATCAACTGTTGGTCGGACACGAGAAGCTCTTTGACGACAGCTGAAACACATCCAAGATAAGCTTAATGTGATACTTTCTGGCCCTGAGTCAAAATGTCTTAGTCTAAAAAATACTTGGATTTACACAGTGGACAAGGCTTGGGGTTGTGTTTTGGTTTAAGGAAGTGTTGGTATGCATTTTAATTCAGAAGTAGATATTTAACAAGGTTTAACATTACAAAAAAAAGGTCACATAACTATCCCTATCTCAAAATCAGGGGTAAATGCTCTCTGGAGTTAGTATCTTTGGTTCTAGCTATCTCTTATTGGTACAGAATCCAGACGGCGTTCCTTCCTTGACCGCTTGGGTCTCTACGTTAGATTCGCCTTCAGATTCGTACAAAGCACTCTGTCCGTCTTCTGCGTTCATTCTGTCGTACATTGGTCCATTTTCCCAGCGTTTGTGGATACGGACGCACAGAGCAGACCATTGGGGGCGCTAGAGAACACAGCTCAACACAGTCACAGCAGAAGAAACAGCTGAACTTTTTAAAGAGTGACTAGAGAAAGTTAGTCATATTTAAAGACTGCACAGACCACCGCTATTTTCGTCTCATTTTCTTGGTTCTTTTTACTTGGATATGGAGTCAAAACTTCTGCCAGCGCTGTCGTGTTTGTTGTGGTTGCTGCTTTTTTTCTTTCCGTCTTGGTAAAATCTTTGTCAGTTGCCTCATATTTGTTATTTAACATAACACGCACGTTGAAAACAGTTGTAAGTGTAAATACTGTAAACACTTTGAACAGACTGATCTTGTTATTGTACAAAATGGGATAAAAATGAGCCTTTAAGTGGAAATGTAACAAAATCTGACCATAGCTTTTTGAGTTATCTTGTTAAAACGTTAACGTCAGTCATCCAAGTCTCCTTTTTAACCTTGTTAATAGCGTAACAAATCAAAAATGGTGAAAGCATGACTTCTTTGGTGGAGATAATGATTCATATTTGTAAAACTATGACAAATCTTCTATTGCTCGGTCACTGGTGTCAGGCTGACCATAATAAAATATTTCAAAGCAAAAATAGGTCACATAAAAACGCATTAGGTCTCGTCACTGTGTTTCTCTGGCCAACGACTTGCCTTTAATTTCCGTTTTAATCATAAAGGTTTAAAGCCAAGTGGCCTAGTTGGAAACCTACAGAGTTACAACTTATGGGAATGAGCGCCTACTCAGGAAGTGACCAGTGGAACCTATGAGGCGTTCCCAGTGTGTGACAGAAGCATTAGTAATTTTCAACTTCATTGTAATGTGAGAAAACCTTAAAACTGAGCTAAAGCCAAAGGGCAGTGGACTAATGAGATGTGATTAAAAACATTATAAACATCATCAAATGTGAAAAAACACAAAAACGGTCAATACCATTCAGAATCATGGTTGAATTTATGTATATAGCACAATAAATAAATACTCTATTTAGCTTTATTAGTCTCTGTGAAAATGTTAAAAAACAGTAAAACCTAATCAGAGCTACACTAAAACAACAATAAATAATTCAAAACAATAAAATAATTCAAAACAAATCAATAAAAGACATAGAGGACCACATATTCAAAGCTTTAAAAACAAACAATACAATCTTAAAATCAATCTTAAGACAAACAGGAAGCCAGTACTTGTTTATCAAACTTACTTACTTTATTTATTTGCTTTCAAAATATTATAAAACTTATTGTCCCGACATACAAATGCAACACAAGCTGACCTAAAGTCAGAAGATATGGTTACAATGCGATGTTAAGCTTCAGATTTATAATAAAAAAGCCTGAAACCTTTCTCAAAGTGCCACTTATGCTTCATCTTATATCTTTTATACTTTGTTTTTTTTTTTTTTTTTTTTTTTTTTATAGAGGTCAAGATCTAAAACCTGGCAGTGTCAACAAACATAAACCATTGGACATAAGTCAAGCTATTGCCAGCAGCTAATGGTCAGAAAACTACAGTATGCTTCATTCATAAAGCATTGTAAAGCAAACTGGACTCTGTGGACCAGCTTAAGAGCAACACTTAATTATCCTACATAACTCTTACTGTAAAAGCAAGCATTTATGTACAACCTGAAGCACTGTAACAGTTTCATGTTGAGACCAGAAATAAGCCGAGCAGAAATATTGACATAGTATTTTGTTTCTGTTGTTGAATGCGAGTCAGTGGGGGCCAGTCTTCATGGAGCCGGCCACCTCTCACACTCACAGCTGGATTTTTCCACTTCTGAGTACTTTGTCCTTAACATGTCATTGCACCAGCTATCTGATTACTTATGTGACTTTAATGGGATGTAATCACTATTTTAGTCACCCTGTGTAAGTACTTTTTAATGATCAACTAAACAACTTTACTCTCCGACAATAGCAAGGTAAGTGCAAAATAAGTGCACTTTGGCTTGGTAATGCCATAATTAACAGCCCTTAAGTCAATCTGATGTGGTGCTTCTTGCTGCAGAGTGGAAAGGAAAGGAACTTAGAATTGGACTTGACGCAAACATACAACTGAAGACTCGTGACTCGACTTGAGGTTTACGCTGATGACTCGGACATGACTCGGACCTGAGCACCATGAACCTGATCAAAGGTGATTTAATTGTTTGTTAGAGCCTAAAGTCTGTAAGTGTAAAGTCATGAGAGTTCACAGTCAGGTGCACTGTGTGAACACTGACTTATCCATCCAAGACCTGAAAACATTATATTATATTGACAGCATTTGAATAATTTATTTTATTTGTGTTTTAAGGGCTCCAATCTGGCACAATAAAAAAAAAAAAAAAACTCTTCTTAGGCCCTGCTTAAATGTTCTGGACTTGCAACTTGGACTTGGGACTTCTGTTGACTTTTGCTGACTCAGACTCAACTCAAACTTTATTTTAATGATTTGGACTTGGACACAGACTTGCACATTGATGATTCAGACTTGTACTGTAAGAGTAAGAGCTGATGACATGACGCAGACTCGACTCGTACTTTGCTGCTTGGACTCGAACGCTGAGGAGTTGAGAGTGACTCGGACTTGAGAAATGGTGATTTGGCCACAACACTGCTTCATTGTAGTTGTATAAGTTTGCTCTTTACACCAGTGGTTCTCAGCTGGTCTGGCTTCAGGACCCACTATCACCCTAAAATGTCAAGCCACAACCCAAATAAAAGAGATAATTCAACTGATCAATTGTATTGAACCTGAGACAGAATAATGTCAGAAAATCACACTGCGCCAACACAAAAAGAACATATTTAACAAGCAAGCGGCGATGCTATGAGGAAACTATTCCCTTTACATTCTGTTTGATTCAGTTTAATTTAAAACCAAAATACATGAAATAAAAAACTGCAATTCAAAAGGCTTCAAGTATACGAAATGCACTTTTCTTCTGATGACTTTTTCAGTGGTAAATACTAAAAGACAGTGTTGAGGAGAATTAAGCAGCGCTCACTTCAACCTTAGGTGTAACAGTAACATAACTTTACATTTGGCCTTTTTTCTTTTTTTGCAAAGGTACACGACCCACAAAACATGGTTCCACGACCCACCTTTGGGTCCCGACCCACCAGTTGAGAATCACTGCTTTACACTGTAAAAAATGTCTAATATTTACAGTACAATACTAGCAAATTTATGGAAAAAAAATGAACAGTTGCCAGAATTATACCATAAGAATACATAAATACAGACATTACTGACATTATGAAGCCATTTACTATAAATTACAGAAAGAAATATTGTATGAGATTAATACTGTGCCTCTATTTCTGCCATGGTGACATGACTTGTTTTTTTGTTTTGTTTTGTTTTCTGCATTGTGGAGATGTAATACCCTGTAATATTTTTATACTGTTGTTGTATTTTTATAGTAAAATTCTGGTGAAAAAACTTTTTTTTTACCCTAAATTTCACATTTTCATTTATTTTATTTTATTTTATTATTATTAGGGAAAGGGAATGATATTTATTGTTATTATTATTACTATTATTATTTATTTATTTATTTTTGTTGTTGTTTTTTCATTTTTTTTGTTTTTTTTTTTACTGGTAAAGTTAAAGAACTTTACTGTTTAAGAGTCCTAATTGCAAAATAAAGGCACTCTTGATTGGCAATGCCATATTAAACAGTCCTTTAAGTCAGTTTAATTTGCTGCAAAGGTAAAAGTCAAGACAACTGAAACAACTGAACTTTTCCGATGTGAAAGAAAGTGAAAAGCTTTCCGTGTTGTAAATTGTGATCTCCAAGCTGGATTTTGTGCTTTTAACTTGTCAAGCTTTACTCTCGGCGCAGCATTATAACCATTATGTAAGGTGATACCATCAGTTACTGGCATTCACTGTAAGGTTTTCAAAATACTTTCCTTAAATTACTCAGTGGCAGCTTCGAGTTGGTAGGAATGGCCCCCTCGCTGCTCGGTCAAAGTTAGCAGAACACAGGAGTCTTTTTTGGCTCATGCACATCCAAATGCCATTCATTCAGCTCCTCTGTTATTAAAGTCATATCTACTGCGGTCTAACACTTGTGGAAAAACTCAAACCTTTCAATGCGGAAGCTGAAAAATGTCGAGCCTTAGCGCTGTAGTGCTGGCAGCTGAAGGCCACTCGCTCTAAACTAACATTAATTGGAGTTGACAGAGTGAGTCCTTGCATAACTTCCAGTCTTTAATTCCTCCAGAGCTGAACAAAAGGAATAATTAGATGAAATAGTTTTATAAAAGGAAAGAGTAATTGCTTTTCCGATATCTAAAAGCCATGTTTCCTTATGGTAGAACAGTTAAATACTGAAAACTACTAGCCCTATCTCACAATGGTAAAGCTATAGTGCCCACACCAGGCTTTGATCTTGCAATGTTCCAGTTCAGGGGTAAATGCTCTATCCACAGAGCCACAAAACCGCTATATCTCGCAAAGAATCCTCTAAATTGATTTGTTCCTTTACTGACCCCTTGTGGCTGGAGTTAGTGTCTTCTGGGATATCCCTATCTTGCAATGGTGCAGAATCCTTTTAAAAAAGCTTGGATTCAGAGAATGTGCCATAAGCTACACCTAAATTATATTGAAATATGAATTATTTATTTTATATAAGGCCATAACCTTTGTGACCTTTATAGAAATTGTCATAAAATCAGACCATTTCTTGTTTTCTAGCTGTCTAAAGAAACAAAACAAATCAACACTGGCAACAGTTTAAAGTAAAAATCTTTTTAGCTTGTACAAAGTAGAAGAAACCCAATAATCTAATACAATACTTGTTATAAACGGCCTCTGTATGTGGTATAATGTTATGAGGTTAACAAAAGACCCAACACATTTTGCCGACTTTGGACTAAAGCCCTGCCAAAAAAATCTCAGACCATTGGAGCATTGCGAGACAGCTTTACATTCATCCATTATCCCTTTTTTAGCCCAGTGACCTGTGACCTTATTTGTTTAGTTGTTTGTTTTCACTAATCAGCCATAAGCCGTAGAAATGTCCAGAACAAAATGGGACTTTTGTTAAAGCAGCCTTTCTTTTGTGTGAGTGGTGACAAGCTCAATGCCGCAGAGTGACGCAGTCCAGACCTCCAAATCCAAATTCAAGTCTTTGTTGAAATGTTGTGCTCATAAAAATGCCAACCTTTTATTAAAAAGGTAAAGGGGAAAAATACAATTGTATGTATATTTGAAGCGGACAGTTGTAGTTTAGCAATTGACAGTCGGAAAGTTCCCAGAAAATCTTTTGCAAGATGGTGTAGCTGATTGTTTTTTTGCATGGTGCTCAAACTTTTACCACTAAACCAGGACTAAACTAGGTCTAAACCAGGTCTAAACCTGGAACTAAACCAAGACTAAGCAAGGACTAAATCAGGACAAATCAAAAACTAAGCAGTGGTCCATCCACATGTCATATTTAGACCTTCAACTAGAGCAGGACTAAAACGGACTGAAAATAATCAAAACAAAACTAAAACTGGAATTAAACCAAGACAACAAAGACTAAATCAGGACAAGAACTAAGCACCAAATGTCAAATTTTAGCTTTCAATTAGAGCAGGACTGAAACAGCAAAATCTGGAAAAAATAAGGACTAAATTAGGTCTGAAACAAGTCCTAATCAGGAATAAACCAGAACTTAGCAGTGGTCCATGTGTCAATTTTAAGCCTTCAACAAAAGCTTAACAAAATCAGGCTGTTGGTTGTTATTTAATCTAAAAAAAAATCCTCTGAGTACCACTAGGAAGGGCCTGTGTACCTCCATACACCATTTGAGAAACACTTCCCTCAGCCATTGTTAACATTTTAATTTTCCAAACCCCAACATGTTTCATTTCTGCCACTTTTTTCCCCATGGGACGTTTCCTTCACAATCCCACGATGCTCTCCTTTTGTGTCTGTGTCTCCGTCATCACGCTCTCTGTCGTCCGGAGTCTCCACCACGGGACGGGACAAGCTCACCGGCCCTTAACGCCGGGCTTGTGTGTTTGATTAGTGGAGCAGAGCAGCATGTGAAAACCCTCATTTTGAAGTCCCAGGAGGATTACACTGAGCAGGAGGCCAGAACTGTGTCCAGAGACCAGGCTTCAGAGGTCTGGGTCCTTTAACACAAACATATGACTCCAATTATAGCCCCCAACTCCTTTTCCCCATACACTACTCTTTAACCAAACTCTGGTCATTGGGTTCACTGACAGAGCTGAAACTATTGCATTTCATATTCAAGAAGAAGAGGCCTGCTGTTATTTATTGAAAATGCAGTCAGCGGGAAGTCCCAGTTACTTTATTTAGCAACAAAGAAGAGGCTTAAAATCTTGGACTTCCTTTATCTTATCAGAAGAGAAACCCAAGTAAATGGGCTGTTGGCACATTGACAAGATTTCAAACAAAGGCACATCAGGTGAAAAATGGCTAACAAGGAAGCAGCATTTAACTCTGCAGTAGGCTTAAGTTTGTTTGCAAAGATGGATAAGATAATCTGTATGAAAATGACAATATATTAACCACAGAGAAACAAGTCACTGGCATTTGGCATCAACATTTTTAAGTTTAAGGTTTGAGACTTTAGTGTATGTTGCAGGTCTAGGTTGAACTTACTCATCAATAATGTACTCATTTGAAGCCCAAAATAAGTTTAATTTCATTGGTGAAACAGATCGTCAAATACATGTACCATAGTGGTTGTAGTACAAAATATAATCATTTAGAAAAATAACATGGCGCCATGAAAAAGTGAGTCATATTAATATGGCCCCGCAGTCAGGGCACTAAGAACAACTGAATAATACAACTTTTTTATTAACAAGATAAGATTTTTTGCATCCATCAAACTTGGGGTACAATGTCATATTTGGCATCCCAGTTAGACCAGCTTATTCAAATTAGAGCGCTTGTATTTTATTTATAAGTTAAACAATTCTAACTCTCTTCTTGCCAGATTGAAACTTTTTATTGCATTTACACAGAAATCCCACCCATGGCCCCTAACGCTGAACCATTAGCTCTGCTTGGTTGCTGCTTTAAAACAGGTCAGTGAACTCAGATTGCCTCAGAGATTTCAGAGCAGACCCCATCAGACCATGGTCTTTCTCATGACAACCTTTTTTGATTTTCTTCAGCTTTTTCTCCTCCTTTTCAAAGCTGGAGCCAAGAGGGATCCACTTGAGATTTAAAATGAAAGAGTAGCCCTTCCCAAAAGACGGAGACAATGATCTCAGATATGACCTTTTTCAACCAAGCCATCGCTATAAGCTACATTCATTTTAAATGTTTTGTCTACATGGTGAAAGATACGGTTACTTGGGATTTGGGATTTTCGCTGATTAAGATGACCGTCACACCTAAACAACATCTCCATTTAACCCATACATTGTCCAGATTTGAAAGGCCCTTTATAAATCACTGTACTGAGACCCTTGGCGTTAAGCAGATTTGCGTAATAAAAAGAAATGTAGCTCCTTTACCTTTAGTGCAACATGAAAGTGCTTACGATTCCTGAAAGTTTACCGAAAAGGCATTTTTATATGGCACGCTCCAGATGTGCCGCCCAATAAATCTGCCATCCGCTCGTAGTAAGTATCTGTTTGAGAGGAATACAGAATACAGGGAGGAGTGTTACGAGATGAAAGGCAAAAAATAGCCTTATTGGACTGGTTTTAGTGGAAACAAACGGACTTACACAGAGGAATTTAGGTGTTTTGGGTAGGGGAATTAAAAATATTTGTTTTAGGGTTTTTACTTTGGGCCTGAGGTGGGGGACACCCTATGAAATGTCCAGTTAGCTGCAGGTGCTGACAATCGGAGGCCATACATTGACAGACAACCAAGTCACAGTACTCTATTTAATATGGACCATTTAGCATTTACTTTTACACTTATACCTGCAAGTCTTTATCCATAATATCTCTCTCATTCTCACAGCTTTTTATTGTCTTTTTTAGATGTTTCAAAACTTTTTACCCATGCTTTTAAAGATACACACTAAAGCTTTTGACCCCCAGTGTAGTTTTATTTGTAATGTCATTGTGTTCGTGCCACCACAGGAGCTGCAACACAATACTCTCCCAGGGATTTACTTAATTTCACTTTGTCTGGCTAAGTCTCTAGACATGAATGGGCTTGTCTGGTGGTGTTACAAGTGCTGATTGTTATCGACCAATGCTATAAAAACATTAAACTGTGAGGATAAACCAAAATTTCTGTAGAGAGATTTAAAGTATGTCTGCTCAGGAAATAGGTGAAATCAATGACAGCAGGCATTACAATGTGTATTTTAATAAATCCCATAAAGGCTGTATTTTGCCATAACGTGGATTAGGGGTGAATGAAGTCAGTGTGAAGTCACGTGAGGTGCACCATCTGTGAAAACATAATGACAGGCTCTGGTTTGGCTGTGGCTGTGGTGAGAGGCAGAGCTGGTGGACAGGCAGCCACAATGAACTACAGCGTGTTACAATCCAAATGGCTTCAAATCTCTGCATGTTACCCAAAATCTCTCAGTCATTTTAAACTCAAATCTTGACAGTCAAAGGTTCAATTTCACATTAGGGCACTTTAGAGTCACCGGTTCACCTACATGTTGGATGGTGGGAGAAATGGAGTTGATATCTCAGTAGCATCAACTCACCAAACCAGTTGATCGAGACCAGAGCCGTTGAAAGAGAAAGTTTCGCCAGCAGAAGGCCAGAATATTGATGTCACATGATTCATGTAGTCACAAACAGCCTTTTGTTGGTGTGTAAATTGTATTTGCTTCCTGAAAACTGGGAACTTGAAGATTTCTGACTTCCTACTCTGAAAAATGCAATGAAATGTCACCTGACCTTGTATTTTCAACTCGCAAAGTCGGAGTTTATTGATGTACCCTGACATCATGATCGATAAAACTTTAACTGAACTATGACATTAGCCATATGAATCGTTGTTATTAGTCATAGCCCAGTAGATTTTGTTATTTAACATTTTCATCATCTAAACTGGTGTGAAGAGTCATTGCTATTGTCTATAACATAATCTTCTCTGTAGCCTATGGTCATAGCACGGTCATACCTTAAAAAAAATATTTACCCATCGTTATCGTGTATTTTGTCCAAGTCTGCAGTATGAGTTAAATAATTTTGATAATGTATGTTTAGTGCATGACACGATATGTAAAGTGTGGGGATGTTTTAATCAGTTTCCCCTTTTTATTTTCACAGACATCAGCCAAGCATATTTTGTTTAGATCATTCAGCTAGAATGCTTTGAAGTCAGAACTCGTAAGGTCCAAATGGGAATAAGGCGACTTCCCAGTTTTCTGTAATGCAGCATAAATACAATACAGCACTGCTATCTTGAACGGCTAACTCTCAGGAACTATTGCTAGGAACTAGTTGTGTAAAAATTTGGCCCATTGGAGTTAATGGAGACTCTTTTAACAGCTTTAAACTGGACAACATGACCTCACACTTCGTTTATACTAATCCCATTGTCCATACTCACTTGTGTATTGATGTATTAGTGACTTTAAGTGGCCTAAAGTAAATTATTATAATGGTTGTCTGATGGCTTGCACCGACTAACAATATGGATCAGGTCTGAACATTAATGATGAGTGTGACAAATTCTTGGCTTCATAGTTCAGTCACAATGTTTATAATGCAAATGTGTAGAAGCCTTTTTTTTTTATTTTGAATGAAAAAATACATTATAAGTTGGTAGTTCCTGCATCTAACTGGGCTCTGTCCAGTGTGTAACCTGCCTAAGGCCCATAGTTGCTTGCATATGCTCCAGTCAACCCCTAACAGGTATCAGCGCAAGAAGATGAATGAAAGCTGTTGTTTTAAAATACTGGAAACACACATGAAGTCGCACAATTCTTTCCTTTCTTGTAAATACTTTTTAGCACTGTGTTGTTAAATAATACTGTATAAATAATATTGTCATTGTGACAGATGGCCACCCCATGTTAGAACTGCAGTGTAAGGATTTTTTGTGAGACTGGCCCCATAAATTTTTATCTGAACTGAAGTGACTTGTTTATGAGTTGGCCCATGCAGACTGCTGTATCCACTGGTCTGAATGTGTGTGTGGTGGATATTTGGATCCTGTTTAAAGTGCTTTAACCGCAGGAGGTAGAGCTTCACCACCTCTCCAAACAGGACCCCTGTCATTTCCACAGATGTTTGGAGGTGGATGTCGTCGTGTCCTCCTCGACTGGACCACACGCGCTCATCCACCAGCACACACTACTCATCTGTAATCAGTATTTCCACGTCTGCTCACATCTTGAACTTGGAAACACATTCTCATTGCCCTGTCATTGCTCTGCCTCCTGCTGCTAAGACAAATGACTCTGAAGAAATTGAAAACCTCTTTCTTTTGCTTTTCTAAAAACCTCACTAAATAAAGATAGATGAATTCAGAGAACCAATAACAAAGTGCCAGTGGACAGACATGAGTTGGGCTTCCATTCAATTTAAAGGGGCTATATTCTTACCTTGCACAGCAGCTGATTTTTTTGTGAAATTTGTGAGTTCACAAATTCACAATATCCATCTTGTCAGGCTCCTGATGATCTGTTTGGGTCCAGACACGTGGCGGCCTGGCCAATGGTGCGACAGTACTGCCGTGAGTGGGCAGGTTTTAGGTTTGCCGACAACAAGCTTTTTTAGCGATAGTTGTTAACAATATGGCGATGCGGAAAAACATAAGGTATGCTGCTCTACATTTACAAAAACAGCTAAAATCTTCTAACAATGCCTTTATTGTGTTGTTTTACTGTCGTAGCAGTTTGTTGTTCAGCTACAAATCTGGGGGTTTATCCAATCACCTCCCTGTATCCTACTGAAGGTCCCGCCCCGTCACAAACGTTTTCAACGGGAGCCAGTCCAGACTGATACAATGTTAGCAACTCTTTGCTAATGTTATATCAATCTGGCTTTTGCCAGGTTAGCTATATTCATCAAAATCAACTTTTCTGAGCTTTCTATTATGTTCTAATGTTGTTCTCTCTTCAAAAACATACATGGAGTTGTGTTTTCCTTGATTCAAGTAATCCTATATTCTTTGGCACGGCCATTCTGAGCCCTCAAAACACTTGGTTGCATGAACTTTCTTCTCTTTCACAAATCCCCACCCACTCCAGGAAGCAGTGACCAATCAACAAGCCCCCTACATCCAGTCTGCTCTCATTCATTTATTTAAAAAAACTGTGAAGTTTAAGGAAGTGCTCTTTTTCTTTGATTATGTTCAAAAGACCACAACACTGTACTCTGCTATTCTCTTCACCTGTTTCTTTATGGCACCAGTAGAGTGCTAAATACATATACTTTTAGTCAGATAATGTTTTTAAAGGTTGTAAAACATGAAATGCTGTTCTAGAGGCAAACAAGATTGGATTAAAAATATGAATAAAAGCACAATATTACCCCTTTAAAGCAAATTTTAGGCAAATGGTTGTTGAAATGGTGAAATGAACTGCCGGGGAATGAGTAAACTTTGTCAGTGATTGATAGTGGTTACATTTTTAAAAGCCTTCGAGAAAAAAATTGCATAGTGTTTTGACTTAATATGCCCTACTATGATTCTCCTTTGTTGACCAATACAGCTACAACTGGCCCATGTACGTCTTCTCTCATCATCAAGCGCCATTTTTCTCAGGAGTTGTAAATTTCACTCTTTCTAAAAACCAAGGCATGATCTTGGACAGCCCTGGTTAGTCCCTGAAAGCTGTTGTCTGTGTTTGAACCTCCAGCCCTGGCCCGTATCAGAGGTGGTGACATCATGTAGTAAAGTTTATCAGTGGAGTCTCTGAGTGGGACGGGGTCAGCGTTGGGGCCTTATCTGTGCAGTGTGAGATAGCCCTGTCTGCAGTCAACACTGAAGTGCCCTGACATCACTGTGCTGTGTGCACTAAAGGGCTGTCAGGGGCGTAAACGCTCGCTAAGTATACAGTAATTTAATGAAGGCGTCTGTCCTACGTAAGCAACACACTTTTCTACTTCATTCGGCTGTCGATGTGGCAGGGACACAACAGCAAAGGTGGAAACTAAGCTCTTTAACTCAAGTAATTTGTTTAAGTACATAGTTTTTAACCCACCAGAATTAGTTGTGGAAGTATTTCTTTTGGGTGTCAATGTGGGTCAGGTCCTTGCCTCACATCTAGAGGGTCCTGGATGGTTATGCTGCCGTTGTAGTAGTAGTGGTAGTAGTAGTAGCAGTATTACAAGTAGTACTTCAATAAACATTCTTCTAACATTCTATTTCAGTAATACTTTTACTCAGGTAGTATATTTGTGGATTTTGTTGGCTTTTATTTATACATACATTTACTTGAGTAATGTTTTCAGAATAAGCGTTGCCTTACTCAGAATTCTCTAAATGAGTATCTGGTGGCAGTACTCGCCTCACAGCCACGTCTTTGGTGGTTATGCAGTAGTAGTAGTAGAACTAGTGGTAGTAGTAGTAGAGTTTGATGTGTTAGTACTTTCTGCTAAGGTAAACATGCTATACTTGTACTCACATAATCTATTTATTGACTTCTTTAATATCTACTTGAGTAATGATATTTTGTGTAGTGGTACTAGTAGCAGTAGTAGTAGTAGGAGTAGTAGTGATGGTATTAGTAGTAGTAGCGGTGGTACTAGTAGTGGTAGTAGTTGAAGTAACATTCAATACTTTTATCTGTTGACAGTATACAGTATTTGTTGACTACTTTTATGTATGCATACTTTTATTTTTAGTTGAGTAATATTTTGAAATGAGTAGAGGTATTTTCTGTTTTTGGTGGCTATGCAGTAGTAGTAGTAGTAGTAGCAGGGTTTGATTTACTAGTACTTCATGCTAAGTTAACCATTCTATACTTTTACGCAAGCAATCTGCAATTTACTACTTTTATATACTTGAGCAATGCTATGTTAAAGTGACAGAAGTTTCACTTGTGTATAAATTAAATTTTGAGTACTTCTGCCCAACAGTTTGTCACAAAAAAAACCCACCTTGTTCTGTCAGCAACTATAAATACTGTAATACTTTAGCAGATAAGTAAACGTGAGGGTAAAGACATTTCTCAATATTTACAATTTCCAAGTGATTTGTTTTGACAGAAACATCTGCAGCAAATCAAATCACAAACAATTCAACTAAATGCTGCAAAGGCAAAAAGACAAATGAAGTGGAAAAGGATGTTCTTTTTGAAGAATGTGGTTTAATATTGAGAGAACCACTGGCGTCCTTACTGTGTGGCTCTTTTTGTTACATGAACCAGAGTTTACCAAGAGTTCAGTAATGCTTCTTACAATAGAACATGTCAGTATTGTTTAGATCTCCTCCATGAATACTTCTTAGTCTCTGATGTGTCATTGTTAGCTCGCTAAAATGCTACAGTAGGTTACGACAGCCAACAGTACTTTATACGTATTATTATCTTAAGGTAAACATACTCTTTTATTAGGATTATCAGTTAGCTATCAGATTGTTAGACACAAATTACTTACCTTGTGCAGTGGCTTGACTTTCCACATTATCCCTTTAAAGCCATGTGACTTCCACCAAATAAGCACAGTATAAAATCATGTCACATTAATGTTTTCGCTTTGATGCTGAAGCAAAAGTTATGCTATTATTTTAGAAACAACATGCCATTGCTCTTACTGGAAAGATTAAATGCTTTCCCCAGTCACCTCCAGGTATTCCAGGTGTATCTGAAAGTACCTGCAAGTCATCACAGACAGGTTTGTGTATAATGGGCCATCTGGCTAGACAGGTTAACAAATAGTATTAACATAGGTGCTTTTTACTTTTTGGGGTCATTGTTGCTGGTGTATAGCTGTAAGACTTGGCACCAAAATTGCCTCCAACATGCTTAATTTTTTATATTGCTTGTCTTTCATTAATTACGCCTGTGTGTTAAAGGTATATGGAATCATTGTTGGTCTTAGTCTATAGGCCTCTTTTACCATGTTAACAGTTTTTCCTTTCTATATTTTTTCCAGAATTTCCGTCCCATCTCGAGCGGCTACAGCAGCTACACCCGTAAACCCTCGTACAGCTCGGAGCCTCCCTCTCCTCCTGCTCCGGTCTCCTCTCCGACCGCTCACTTGAACAACGGTCACTCCAGACCCAACAACGGACACAGTCATGGCTACGGGAACGGACAC
Organism: Bostrychus sinensis; assembly: GCA_020698575.1. Classification (NCBI taxonomy): domain Eukaryota; kingdom Metazoa; phylum Chordata; class Actinopteri; order Gobiiformes; family Eleotridae; genus Bostrychus; species Bostrychus sinensis. Next base: position 11,499,384 of record CM036244.1, on the reverse strand, counting down.
GCCCAGTACACCAACCCCACGGCCCAGTACACCAACCCCACGGCCCAGTACAACAGCCCCACGGCCCAGTACAACAGCCCCACGGCCCAGTACAACAGCCCAACAGCTCAGTACAACAACCCCACAGCACTGTACTCCCACAGCAGAAGCAGCGACAGCAACGGAGAGAGGTGTCTGTCCAACAAGATGAGCGGACTCAGCCTCAGTGCCACACACAGGTGAGCGACATCATCTGCCTACATCTCTAAATAAAAATGGATAAAATTTATATTGCACTTTCCAAGCCTTATCTCCTCAAAGCACTTTACATGAATCCATTAATCTTTCACTCCACTGGTGGTGGTAAAGTACATGTGGCAGCTGCCATACTGCACCAATGGCCTGACCACAACACAACAATAACATTAACACATGCATCAGGGGTAGGCAAGTTTGATTGCAGTCGAGCCAAATAATTCCTGAACTACCAGGGGGCAGGCCACAAGAATGGACATCCGGTTCTCTGTCATGGTTTCTTAGCAGCTTTAAATTAACATGTATTAGCATGTTCAATCACGTGTACAAAATATAGAGATCAATAAATAAATACCTTAAAAATAAATAAATAAAAATCCTCACTCCAACAGCACCACCCCCTATTTTGCTACATTTTTACGTGGCCAATTAGATAAACATTGGATACTTATTGGATAGAGGCAAAGGTAACCATGACAGAAGGAGGTCACATGATAGAATGCTTGCTATTTATTGGTTGGAGGAAACTAAAACCATGAAACCATGACAGAGAGCGGTGTGCTTGCAAATAAAGTCTTACAGCGGCTTCATTCACTGACAGCTCCATGGGGTTTAATGCTATCAAATAATAGCAATTAATAAAAGTGGATATCAGCTAAGAAGTTGATGAGGGCCAATTTTATCTGGCCAAGGGCTGAGTTTGGCCTGTGGGCCAGGGGTTGCCTACCTCTGACATACATTTTACTGGTGCTTGGTACAGTCCAGATTTTTCTGGGACCGGTACTTGAACGATACCATGATTTATTCCGTGTTATTTGGTTGATTCGTTCATGCAAAGGAGCATTAAAGGTCCCACTAGGTATTGAATAAAGGTTATTTTTTCAGTACCAGTAGTATCCTAACTTTTGTTTTGATACCATAAAGGTATTGTTTAACGTTACCCAGTCAGGCAAGGTGGAAGTGTTTTGCCCAAGGACACAATGGCAGTAAGCAATGCTGGCAGCAGGGATCATGACCCCAACCTTCTAGTTGGTGGGCGAACAGCTCTACCTACTGAGCTACTGCCGCCCTCCTCATTGGTCTCTTTGGACAGCTCTCATCTCAGCATTCTGTCAGTCCTAAGCCCAGATAAATGGGTTGAGTCAGGAAGGGCATCCTGTGTAAAAACCTATGCCAAATTTATCACTGCAAATACATGTCTCTCCACACAGCACTGTTTATAGTGGAGTGAATGGGCGGCAGTAGCTCAGGTGGTAGAGCCCTTCGTCCACTAACCAGAAGGTTGGCTGTTCAGACCCCACTCCCTCTGTCGCAAACTGTTGTTGTGTCCTTGGGCAAGACACTTCACCCACCTTGCCTGCGCTGTCTGAGTACACTGGAGTATGAATGTGTGAGTGCTTGTAAGTGTGGATGGATGAATAGCTCCTTGCTTCGAGTGCCCAATGAGATGTGATCATTTGTCATTTTTACCGTTTTATATTCTTTCCCACGATGTCCACAGTGGCCAACTAAACAGGCAGGACCTAGCCTCTCTATAGGAGAAATTTTATTACAGCTATTAAACACCATCTTGGTTTACACTTGACCTATTTTCAGTCTATATTACATGATTTGAGCCGAAAATATCCTAATATGAACTATAAACCCAGTCTTATAGTCTTATAAAAGTGCTTGTAAAATCCATTTACACTGTTGCTGTTTTACAATAATTCACAGTATATTTTGGTATTTTGCCTGGACACTATAAACTCCTGACAGATGGGCGTAGTGTCAGGATATGGTTAAGACACCTGTGCAGAGGGAGCGTGGTCTGGAGAAGACATTTGTTGTTGTGCATTTTCATCTCCAGTGGGTCATAAATGTGAGGTTCAGAGGCTGGACATCCTGCAGGAGTCCCACAGTTCCTCTGCACTGCGCTGTTAATCCTCACTCACTGTACACGCAATCACAGAGGCACAGTTTTCATTAGCCAGCATTTGGAAGTCTTTTCTTCGGACTAGAGTTTTATTGCATTTTTATACAATGCAAAGCAGCACAAACAAAGATGTGATGCTAAATAAGGGCTGACATATGTGAGATAAGAGAAAAAACAAAATAAGGAAAATACAAATAATAAAATTTAAAAAAAGAAACAGTTAATTAAATATGAGTCACCCAGTGAGAGTATAGAAAAAAAAGTATATAAAAAAAAAAAGAAACAAATACAAATACAGTCTTACTAGCACAAAGATTTAAAAGCGTTGTGAAATACTAAACTGTCCCACTGGAGAAACAATGGACAATGGATTTCTTAAAAAAATCCTTTGTCTAGTAATGTAACCGCACAAACTAAATCATTGTAACCAGAGTATACCAAACTCCCAAACCTGGAACCACCTTATTTTTTATCCCGTAGTGTCTTTAAAGTCCTTTAAAATTTAACAAAATAAGCTGTACACAACACTAGAGATAATATAGGTTATATAATGCTTAATTGCATTGGAAAAATACGGTCTGCCTACACACCTCCTATCATTAGGTAGCTCAAAGGTCCTTTATTGTGCTGTTTTTGGGGCTTTTTCAAAATACTTTTGGCTACCTTTGTTAGTTAGTTTTAACTTAGAATAATGTATATAGAAAACATCTTCTGTTGGGGAGCTGATACTCTGATTTTGCAGAGAATGCTTGGAGTAGGTGCCTGTTGCCCCCTGCTGGCAATGTTTGGGACTGGACAAAGCATAAAATGGCTATTTTCCATGGCTATTAGCAACATGACGTTAACAGATCTGAAATGATCAGAATGAGTTTGGTCACGGTGCTTGGGCTGTTCGAAATGTGCAGAAAAACTTCCTGGTTTCATGTGTCTAAGTAGAGCCGTGAGACTGAGCCTTTTCAGCTCTTGAGAAGGGGATGGGCTCAGCAAACAGGATTAATCAAATGTGTGAATGAAACAGGTATGTTTTTGAGGTGGAAACAATATTAATTGAAAGAATTGAAAGTAAACAATTGGAAGATGAACTTAATATGGAGAATAGATCTTTATTTATTTGATATTAAGACTTGGATGGTAAATAAGCACGTTATTAAAAATTCAATCAGGTTTAAGGTACAGAAAGTAACTCAAACCCACTCACTGATTACTGTCACTTTTCACTTAACACTCAATTTGACAATGTCTCTTCTTTAGGTACTCTCCTATGCCTTACATGTACATGAATGTAAGCATTCCCATAATAATAAATGAACCACATCACTTCTTGTAGTATGTAGCTGAGTGTAATTGGGTCTGAACACATCTGTCAGCACCAGTCCTCGTCTCCCGGAGGTTTAAATGAAGCAAGTACAGCTCTGCCTGGTTTGGAAATAACTTGATGGGTGGATGACCAACACAGAACCTCAGTGATTAAGGCTGAACGCATTTGGGCTGCACATCTCTGTGCTGAGTAGAAACAAATGTATGAAAAGTGCCTTGTGTAATGTAAAGTTTAGATAAAAAGTGTATTTCTGTCTCTCCACCAAGCTCTCAGACTCTGGTGGTCTGGATACACTCATCTAGGCTTTTATCTGAGTTTACACTAATTCAGAATTTAGTCAGACATAATCAAACTCAGTCTTAGTTTGGACTGTCTGAAGATAATGTTCAAAAGGTCTCAGATACATTCTCATCTCCAATTTAAACACATTCAGACTTATTTCCTAGCCTGTTTAATTATAGACCTCCACAACATGACATCATCCAGCCTAGCATTTGAGGAAGGTGGCAAGTGCTTTGAATATTTGATGCTTGGTGACAGTGCAGAAGACAGTCCCACATCTCGATATCTCTGTTATAATAGGTTTTAATAGGCCCCAGCCCCCAAAATTTCATGTACCAGCCAGGGGAAAGGTGCTACGTGCTTTTATTAACCCTGCATCCTGTCTCCTCTGTCTCTCCTCAGCCCAGAGCCCCCAGTCCAGTCCCCCGTGAGCCGTAATGGTTTCGACGCACAGTCAGACGTCTACAGGATGCTGCAGGACTACGAGGAACCAGTCTCTGAACCCAAACAGTCCGGATCCTTCAAATACCTTCAGGGAATCCTCGAGGCTGGAGATGGAGGTACGTGTATGCCATGTGTATGCCAGCAATGTTTAGCTTAGGAACCAAGAAAACAACATACAAGTACAGGGCCGTAATGGATTATACCAAGAGTCTGAGTTAACTACACAACACAGTGAATAGCCATAACATTAGGGGCCTTGATAGGTTGGAATAAATAGCACTAATTATCTCTTTATGGCTGTGAAAACATTGTGAAAGATTAGATAGAGAGCAGAACACAATATTACACTGGGCTTAAGAGAGGTTTTATATTGAATAAATTTGATTGAATTGATTCAGCAACATGTCAAAAGCTATTGCATGCATTTACAACCTTTAAAAACATTATCTGACTAAAAGATAATGTTTTTAATGGTGCCATAAAGAAAAACATGAAGAGACCAGCAGAGGGCAGCAGAGTGTTGCTGTCTTTTGAACACAATAAAAGAAAAAGAGCATTTCACTTCCTTAAACTTTTTGTATGATGCCCCATTTTACTACAAAATGAAAAATAGCTGTGAGGAATCAGTGGAAACAGAGCTGTACACTGATTTTTGGAGAAATGAATGGGAGCAGACTGGATGTAGAGGGCTTGTTGTTGATTGGTCAGTGCTTCCTGGAGTGGGCGGGGCTTTGTGGAACCTTGAAACCTGTTGAGTGTTTTGACGGCTCAAAAAGGATTACTCAAACAGGCGTGAATGAAACGAAACACAACTACAGGTTTGTTTTTGATAGGGAACAACATTATAACATGGTAGAAAGCACAAAAAGTCTATTTTGCATTTGCGAGTTAATACCTTGACATGTTTTATTTTGCTTAATTTTCTGTCTAATAATGATAAGCTGCATACACCAACCAGCCCAAGAGAATGTACCATTTTCAGAAAGGAGCAGACACGTGTATGCAAAGACATGCTTGGCCAAAACATGTCATAATATACTTTCATATGTTTGAACCAAATGTATTACAATAGAAATATTGAAGGCCAAATTAACAAAATAGACCAAAAAATTACTACAGTTAAAGCAGCTTTTGCTAAATATACCCAGAGGACAAAAATAAATAAATAAATTATATACAACTTCCTTTTCCATTACAACCAAAAAGTGTATGTGATATTTTCAGGCATCATTATAAGAAAGCCTATTTGAGAGAATTACTGTATGTGTGCAAATGAGAGCGGAGAGGGACAAGTTGCTTTCTCCAGCCCGTCTTCTGTTTAAATCCTCCCCGGCTCCGGTGAATACTTTTCCTTTTATAGAGACACAAACACAGGTCACTGCAGGCTTGGGATAGACGACGGGAGCTCAGAGCTTTTGGACAAAACACGAGTCAGCGGCAGAAAGATGAAGTGCTCCAAATAGCTCAAGCAGGGATGAACTCGGGAGGAGAGTTTTGTTAAGGCAATTTACTGCAAAAACAACTTCACAAAGGAATATGACCTGAGATTTAGAGCCTTCCTGTCTGCTCAGCATTTTAAAGTCATGTGACAGTCTCAGGAAAGGCTCAATCCCTGAACTCTCTTTTCTTGTTGTTTACCACTGCTCGAGGACAATCCTGAAAGTCAGTCTAAATATATCCCAACTATTGAAGCAGACGAGTGGGTTTATGATCTGTTCACAAGGATAATAAATGATTAATGTTTAACTTTGGCCTCCTTGAGTAAAAAGCCCTTCACCTTTATAATAAAAGCTGAAGAATGTGGGTGGACAGTAACCAGCTGCGAATGTATAAGGTCAAAAGCGGCACGTAACCTACCTTAGGCAAACAATGGTTCATAATTACCCACCACTGTGTTCACTTTAACTTTCTGACCCTTTCTGTATCAAACACAGACTGAGAAACATGATAAAAGTATAATACCCTGCATTTTGAACTTTTTCCAGTACTTTTTCAGACGTATGTTTATAACACGTAACATTACATATTTATATTACCTTAACTATCTCCACTATTGTTGTTCCTTGGGTTTCCTTGTCACATCAGTGAGCCTTTAACCTGGACAGCCAGCCTAACTCTTTTCCTATTCTATACAAAGAAGTTAGCATCCCCTTTGCTTGAGTTTCATTTCTATAGAGAGAGCAATCACAGGCAGAGTAACCAATCAGAGAAACAAAGGGCAGGATGTAAGCTGCCACCAAAATAATCATGGCATTATGAAGGATCGTTGCTGGTTTTGCCATAAGTATTATGAGCAACTCTGAACGACAGCAACACAAGCCAGTTGTACCAGGGCGTGCTGAAAAAGTGAGTTTGTTTAAATGTGGTCATTACGTCGGACATCAACTGGACTTTATTGTTGTTAAAATGGAAACAAGACAAAGAAAAAAATCACACAGAGGACTGAACAACAATGCAGACTTCAGCAGAATCAAAAGCACTAAACGCTGCTAATCAGGTCAGAGAAGATATAAATGTTGCTCTGTATAAGCCGGAGCCATTTTGGTTAACTCTGATAGGAAATATCTTCTGCTTTTGTAAGGCTTGTGGTAGATAAACAGCTGTGATAGGTTGGGTGCAGCTCGCTATGGCTGAGGAACCAGACTTTTCTGCTTTAGAAAAGAAAGTAGGTGCGGACAGCTGGCCATGCTACAGTGAGCCTACAGTAGCCTTTTTTTTTTTTTTTTTTTACAAAATAAAACCCTTAGTAGTTCAATTGTAACAGGAAAAACTGTCCTAAAATTGCTGTTTGTGGTGTCTTTTTGGTTCACCAAGAAGAGCACATTTAATTCCCGAGTGAATTTGCTTCATGTCATTGCCCAGCTCTCTCCTAATGTCCTGTCTACTGTCCCTTTTCTGTCTAATAAAGGCACTAAATTAAAAAACTAAGAAAATGTGCAGTGTATACTATGCTAGTTTTTGGTGGCATCTAGAAGCAGCAAAGCAGATTGTGGTACCTGATCTCATTTTCTCTATTATGAAGAAAAAGAGAATAATGACATTAGTGTTTATGAACAAAAAAACTGTGGAAGACTTGTTTAGGAGTTGGTTGTTCAAGAAAAAAAAACATGAATGAAGTCCTCTAAAATCAGCCACAAGGGGTCACAAGCCTGTGTACTCTTAGTCCCAAGCCTGGTTAAATAGAGTGAGGTTGTGTCATGAAGGGCATCTGGTGTAAAACATCTGTGCCAAATCAAAGTGAGAATCATGGTACAACAGGTAGATTTGTTGTGGTGAAGGAAAAGCTTGGTTTGTTGGCTTTGAGCAACTGTACAAACAAAATTAATAAGATAATGACTGTTTGCTGGGTGGTATGTTAATGTTTAATTTGACAAAAAAAGTAAGTAGTAAGTAGTATGTTAAAGCAATTTTATACCATTGAATACATTCATGATTTGACCTGCTTGTCTTAATTGAGCCATTTTAAAGAAAACATCTGGCATTAGCAGCAGATGAGGTAGTTCTTCTCACTCTCTCACTGATTGAATGGGAGACAGGTAGCTTTAAAATGATCCCAAAGTAAACCTACGGTGCTGAATGGAGGGGTTATCCTGTCAGTCACCGCTTCTCCACTGAAAAAGAACAAACAGACTCGACTGTAAGCTCTTAAACCCATCAGTCAAACCACATCCCCATCTGTGTGTCAGCTCTGTTTCGGCTTTTACTTCTATATCATGTCTTTAAAAGGTATTTTCCCCACACACCAGGATAAGGTTGTTGATTTTGAACCAAGTAAGAAAGTACCACCAAACATTTTATTACACTACTAGGCATACCTACTTTTATCACAATAGTTGCTCTTCTAATTAAAGCCTATTAGGACCCATGGTGATTTTCAGGGGTTGTAAAAGGTAAACAGTAGTGTCAGATTACCCAGAATTCCACAGGAGTAGGATTGCTGTTTGAATGGATGGATGGGTGGAGGGCCTTAAATAGTGGTGTTGAGTTTGACTGTTCAAATCATTTTCACAGCTGGGCCCCTGGTTAAGGCAGTTTTAACAACATTTGGGATCTGTTTAGCTTATGTTACACTTGGGAACAATTTTCTAATTAGCTTGAGCAGTTGCTGATAATTCACATTCTGCAGGTGTTACTTCGAAGAAACACTAATTCTTCGAACACATAAACAAGCGTATGTGAAAGTAACTTCTGCACGGGTTACTATGCAAAAGTTTTACTTTTGTATTACAGCATAGCCGCCACTAGATACTAATTTATGACATCAAATTTGATTTTAAGTTTAGCAATTGGTCTATCCAACAAATATTTCTGCTGCAACATTATTCAAGTTTGACAAATGGTGTTGACATAGGGCTGACAGCTTTTGTCCGCTTACTCGACTAAAAGGTCAGTGAGGTCTCTGAAAATGCACTACCATCCACTTTTTGCATCAACAAAGCAAATGTATTACTTTTATTTTCCATTTTGTTCAGGATTTTTAGATAAAATATATATAAATAGTTCTATCTTTTGTTAATATGTTCACCTGTATCGCTTCATTAATGTGACATAACTAGTTTGTAACACTCTGGTAAGTTGGGGTCGATTAATCACTGCGCTTGGCATGACTTTGGTCAAGTCACTTTTTTTTTTTTGGTTAGTTTTTTTACTACAGCCCTGGTGTAGGCCATTCAATGGGCTCTTGATAATTAAACATAAATGACAGCTTAAATTAGGTCTTTTTTCTTTTTTAGAGATCTCTTTTACAGATAGTACTTTCATCTAGTGGCACAAAGTGTTACTACAGGCCCCTAGTAAGGAATCTTTTGAGCCTTTGATTTTTTTCCAACTTACAACACATTGATGTGTTTGGGTTGGCACCAAGAATGTATTGCTTACTAGTCTTATTCTATATTTAAAATATATAAAATAATAATATTTTCCCATAGTAACTGTAAAACTCAGCACCCCTTGTACTGTTTCTTCTCAGGTTAATGAACATGCTCAACTTAAGATGACTGTAAGTTCAGTTCAGTCACTAGAATTAAACTGCTTTGAGCCTGTTATGGTACAATATTGACAAAAATGTTTAATAAATAAGAATAACAATGCCAGGTGTTAGACTTACATTGTCATTGCCCAAGAGATCTTAACTAAATAATAAATCTTGACATATAGGCACTATATGATAGTTACAGTAGTGTGTGGTTTCTGTGCAGGACCTGACAATGCTAAGGCCCAAATCTAAAGCTAATGAGAAGCAATTATATTATACACATTCTCTCTGTTCTATTCCCTGACAGAAAATCTATTTTACATCTATTGATAATAAAATGTTTTAGCCTTAAGTCTAACTAAAATAAGCTTCTCCACTTCTGGCTGTTACCCTCACTGCAGTCATCACAGTGGTATTCACATATGGCACAGGAGCCTAACTCTGTCTGAAGTGTGTTTTCCAAAGCCATTAAATTCAAATAAATATCAAATTAGTCAGAACAATACACATGGGCTATAATGTTAAACCACTGGCCTCCCTCTGCAGCTCCAGCTTGTTCCCTTAAACCACATCATAACTTTTTTTCAGACAGTATTGTGTAAAAATATTTTTTTTATGTTTTAATTATTGTTCAGTGAGTTGTTTATCCTCAGCAGTCAGTATATTTTAGTGGACAGCTGTCATCACAACATGATGAATATTTGCCATAATGCCATGTTTTTGAAAAGAAAGTGTCTCGAGAGTGGAGCAGACTGTTTTTGTGTGAACTAACGACATCCATCAGACTCACAGACACTTCCAGAGATGTTGTAGTTTCTCTGTAACACTTCTCCCACTTGTATGTGTGAGTTAAGGCGAGCTGAGGCCGACTTGGAATTAGACCATCTTTGAGAAATGCTGCAGTGGAGTGCTTCTCAAACTGTGGTACAGGTACCGCTGGTGGTACGTGGGTTTCTTCTGGTGGTACTCAGGAGTCTTTTGTAGTTCTAGTCCTGTGTTTAATTTAGAGACACTTCTGTTTCTGTTTTAGTCCTGCACTGGTTGGGGCTTACATTAAGCACCACTGCTTAGCTCTAGTTTAGTCTTGGATTAGACCTGGTTTAGACCTTATTATGTCCAAGTTTAGTCCTCATTTAGTCCAGGTTTGGACCTAGATTAGTATTGAATAAGCCCTGGTTTAGACCTGATTTAGTTTTAGTCCTTGTTAAGTTCTGGTTTAGTCCAAGTTTGGAAATGGTTTAGTTCAAGTTAGTCATGGTTTAGACCTGGTTTAGTGCTGTTGTAGACCAGGTTTAAACCTAGTTTAGTCTTGAATATGCCCTGGTTTGGATCTGATTTAGTCCTATTTTAGTCCTGGTTTAGTCTTGGTTTAGTCCTGCAAGTCAGGATTTAGACTGATTCACCATTATGTATGTTAAATCAGTGCATTCAGCAATAGGATTTTAAATCCTTGAGTCTAATGGATGTTGTTAGTTCACTAAATCTACTTTGACTCAGTCTAATGCTGAACTCAGAGCTAAATATTTGAAATAAGCATTAAAAAGTTTGATGTAATGTTTTTTTGTGTTCATGAATTGGTTCAGTTTTTCATTTTTTATAAATGTATAAAAAGTGAGCAAGTGACAAACGCATAGGAGAGCAGTTAAGCTGAAACCAGAAACCACTTAGGCTGAAGGAAAATTGCAATATAGACTTTATTTTTTATTTTTATTTTTTTACAAATATGCATCTTGAGGGAAGGTTTTGCCATGTTGTTGCTTTATAAATTGAATAGAGGGATAACATCCAGCTTGGGGCAAAGACACCTGCAGAAACATTACTCACTTCAGTCACAATATTGAATAATACAGAGAGCCTAATCCTTAAATAAAAACACTCAGATCTGTAACGGACCACAGAGCAGCAGCTAAAGGCTCTGTCACGGTGAGTGGAGAAACAGCTTTGAATTTGGGACCAGATGTTGGGAATAATTGGAGGCAGTGACAGTGGCTTGTTATGTTGGTAATCCTCTTCAAGCACTTTCTCACACAATGACAGCAAAGATCAGTCAAATAATAGAAAGATATTTACAAAGCATAAAAAACACAATAGTTAAAACACCTCTACTAATTACTAATGTACGCTACTGGTTACTGGAGAGAGTGAGAAATGGTCCGATGGGAGACGCAAACTAGCCCCTGGAGCCTCTTTTAAAGGTATTTAGGGAAAACCTTTGCTGCCTTTTATAGAAGCTGACAACCTCTGCCTGGAATTCAAAGGACTTTCCTCAAAGAGTGGAAAGACGTAGTTGCAAAATCCTATACTTCTTTGAACCAAATGTGACTTTTGACCTGCACAAAACCCATAGAGACACATAAAAACTGCTCCAGGGGTCAGAGAGGCCTGAAGAGAGGTGTTAAAGTTATGTCAACACTTGAAATTATAGGATTCACATGGGTTTTTGATTCACCATTATGTATCTTAATATGTGGTTATTTTTTGTTTGCAGGTGTGTCCCCGACAGACAGACTGAGAAATTTGAAGTCTCCGATCAGGTCTCCAGTCCCCAAGCTGGGAAACCCTATCCCCAGTCCCGTGTCCGGTCTTCAGAAGCTGCCCCAGTGCACACGCTGCTTCAACGGCATTGTGTAAGTATTATACAAAAGCACAATTCAAAGTGCACTGAGGGGATTTGGAAAGGAACAGCTGTAGGCTCCAAATACAGCTTATAGCTAAAAAAAAAACAAAAGCTGGTTCCCAATACTTCCAAGTTTAGAAGCAACTTACAACAGTACTTCAATGGTATGTGAAATATACCTGAAGTACATCATGTCTTCATAGTTGTATGAAGTCGTAGTAGTGATAATACTAGTAGTAGTAGCAGTAGAATAGTAGTAGTGATGATAGTAGTAACAGTAGTTGTATTGATAGTAGTAGTAGTAGTAGTAGTAGCTTTAGTAACAGTAGTAGTGGTGACAGTAATAATAGTAGCAGTAGTTATAGTAGTGATGATAATAGTAGTAGTAGTTGTAGTAGTAGTAGCAGTAGTAGTAATGATAGTAGTAGCAGTAGTAGTGATGACAGTAATAGTAGTAGAAGTAGTTATAGGAGTGATGATAACAGTATCAGAAGTAGTTGTAGTAGTAGCTGTGATGATAGTAGTAGTAACAGGAGTAAGAGTGATGATAGTAGTAGTAGCAGCAGTAGTAATGATGACATTAATAGTAGTAGCAGTAGAATAATACTAATAGTAATGATAGTAGTAGTAGTAGTAGTAGCAGTAGAATAGTAGTAGTGATGATAGTAGTAACAGCAGTTGTATTGATAGTAGTAGTTGTAGTAGTAGTAGCCGTAGTAACAGTAGTAGTAGAGATAATAGTAGTAGTAGTTGTAGTAACAGTAGTAGTGATGACAGTAATAGTAGTAGCAGTAGTTATAGTAGTAGTAGTAGCAATAGTAGTAGTGATGACATTAATAGTAGTAGCAGTAGTAGGAATAGCATCTTTTTAAGTAAACCGTATAGTCCATACTTTGTTTTACTTTTACTCAAATAATTCTACGAAAATACAATTACTCGACTTGGAGTAGTAGATGAATGCATTGGAACAAAATGACGTACCCTTATTCATACTCCTGTCTGACTCTTAGGTGTGGAAATGCCTAGACTCTAAAGCACATAATTACAATTTCATTATAATTATACAGTTCGTGATGATGACAGACAGTATGAAATCTGAAATATGAGTCATGTATTCCCAGGTCACCTCTGAACCTAATCACCATCTGTTAGTGATTCTGTGGTCGTTAATGTTAAATATGTGAGCTATCTGTGTGCGAGTGCAAGCCTTTCCTACAATGACACAAAGAGGTTTATGTGCACAGGTCGACCTGCACCAACAGGCCTTTTACAAGAGGGCAAGAAAATCTAACCACATTTGTCATTTTAATGATTAAACTGCACAACACACCCTTTGAGAGACATGTGGTAATTACCTCATGCTTATACAGGTAGGAGCACGGTGATAGATTTAAAAGTACAGGAATATTTACACTGATAAATAGCACGAATTGAGAAAAGGGGAAGCAGAAAAATATGAATAAGTTTTTGCCATGTGATGCTGCAACTAAAAAGTAAGCTGTTTTTTATGGAAGGACAAGGACAGCAGCGTGTATAAATCTGACTAATATGGACAAACTCTAATCTAATCTTAAATTGTTTTATCGTTTGTGTGTTTATTATTTAAGTAAGCTACATTTAATGCACTCAGTAACCACTTAGGGACTTCTGTGAACTGCCCAATAGCACTCAGCTCTCTGTGTTCCCTGTCTACTGTGCCATATTTAATGCACTCAATAGCTGCCTTCACACACAGAATGTAGGCCTAGTTCTGTAAACTGCTCACCCAGATTTTTACAGATTTACTCAGCTTTGTGATGTTAACAGCCACACTGACAGTCATACCCTGTTCTGTCCACCCCCCTCCCAGGCCCTCTTTACAACCGGACGCTCCTCCCCTAAGCCGATAAAGATCATAACAAAATCTGACATATGCAGTTCACAGAACTATGTTACTAACTATTCTGGGCCGCTCTTGTCCATCTGCTAGCTTCTTTGTTTACAAGCTGCTTACAGTCAGGAAGTAGTAACAGCGTTGCCCCTGTTGTTAAACACTGCCACCAATTGGTCATCATTGGAACAACATTTCTTTTGAAATAATCTAGAACTGTCTCAAAATGTGGAACGAATGTCTCAAAATTATCCGAATGCACAGAAATGATAAATGCACGAATTTGGCAATCCATAAATGTAGCGTCAACAATCCACATGAAAAACTGCAGATTTATAAATGACAAACATGATTTTTGAAATAATTGCAAATAAAATAATTGCAAATTTGATTTTTTTTTTCCAAAAAATGCTGCATGCAAGTGACAAATTAGGGATTTTGAATAAATCATTCTACTTGCATTAGTACATGTATTTTTTGCATCAGTAAACTTGATTGAGACAAATACAGTCCCATAATTTCTTCCTAGATTTGAGGAAAAATGTCTAATAACATTTAGGATATTGTAATAGGAATCTTTTATCAAAATAAGATATTAAGATATTTTAACTTTCATTTATATTATGCTGACTCACTCCAATGAGGGACTCTCATACACATGGCATGGCAAATACAAAAAAGAAATAGAGAAAAAAGGCAGCCAGTGAAATTAGTGAAATGAATCACTTTTGACGATGCATTCTCGTGATATTTAACAAGGTGATAGCCTAACACTGTACTCAAAGACTCAGTAAAAGTTTAATATTAGTTTTAAACTTCTACTTCTACTGGTATTAGTATTTTGTAGTAGGTATTTTGTTCACTTTTACTTTTTGGATTAAAAAAAGCAGATTAGGTTGTGATATTCTTGAAGGAAATGAATGGTGGGAGCGTGCGAAAACAAGTTTTTGAGTAATGCAACTTTAAAGATGTTATACACCCACACACAGAGAAGGCTTTTTGCCAAGAAAACCAAATGCCCTGGTAATCCCCCTTCAATAAAAGCAGCCACAGGTAAGCATGATGTCATCTTTCACATAGGAGAGCATTGTAGGCGCTGTATCAGGGCACAAAAAGGCTCTCATAACCTTACAACATTAACCACTGTTGAGCAGTGTCGAGAGTTTATCCAGCCAGTCGTGTGGTCAGACGATAAAAAAAAAAGTGGTAAAAAAAGAGACGCAGCCTTATGACTCATTGCTTAAGGTTGGCCTGAATTCCCACAACCAGAAAGGAAAGTCTTAAAGAGTGAATGAATGAACAATGCCCTTAAAGACTGCTGTCACTGTTGTCGCGAGCAGCTGTGAGTTTTAATAAGGCGGCGCTGATCAGGTGCTAACCACAAATGACAGGCCGTGTACCATTCAGAGCCGAGGTGTGATGCCTTTTGGGGGTCAAAAAAAAACATTGAATTGAAATGGTTGTCTAGATATAAAGGCTGTTGTTGATTTGCATTGATACTGAAAGGGAATAAATCAGTATCAATTTGTATATGTTAATTATCAATGGTTGTTTGCTTTCGACTTAACTTTTGAACATTTTATGAGTTAGCAAGGACTTCTGATATTTTCATTAATCATACTGAATTTGGGTTGAGCTCCTGCATCTCAGCATTGAGATTACGTCGTCACTAAGAAGCAGTCATCTCATTTATCTATCTGTTAGCCTCATGTTGCTAATAGCCATGCTAAATAGCCATTTTATGTTCTGTTTTATGTTTTCCATACATATACATTATTTTAAGTTATAAAACATGAAATACAAATGTAAAGGTGTTCAAAACTATTTTAAAAAGCCTAAAAAAATAAAAAAAAAATAAAATGGGACTTTTAATTGCCCTTAACGAAGTGTCAGCCCTGTGATTAATGGGCCATTGTCCATGGGGCACACCCCTCCCCAGGCCAGGCCCATAGTAGCACTAGATCACTACAGCCACCCACAAACTCTAACAGGAATAACTGGAAGAAGATGAACTAAGATAATATATTTCCAGTAGTCCAAGCTGTTTAAATGCTCTTCTAGATACTGTATATGGGCATAACATTATTGTTAATTTACATTTAAGCTAAAGGTTTAATAAGCCAGCTCTTATTATTTGCCTTATCTCTTTGAATTGGCCAACCATAATGGTTTTATAGTCTTGAATCACTTTTGTTATTTTTATATTATGTGCATTAGTTATGTCCATGGCTATTGCAGCTCCATTTAAGGACTGCAACCTCTCCAGTAGTCCAAGCTGTGTAAATGTCTAATTGTATGTACTGTAGGCTATATAAGTTAATTTGCATTGTTACTAAAAGGTAAATGCTACCTCTAATTTGTCACCCTTTATTTGTTTTCATAACACTCCGCTCATGTTTCAAGCCTTTTATCTATTTGCAACTCTCTTGAATCATCTTCCCATGTATGGCTTTGTAGTCCACAGTGACTTATACTATTTTCATATCAGATATACAGCGCATATATTTATTTCCATGGCAAATGCATGTCCATTTAAGGACTGCACATCTCCAATAGTCCAAGCTGTTTATGACATGACCAAAAATACTGCACACAAGAGATACAAATGTAGTTATTTCTGTACTTAAGACATGACACTGCAGGTGAATAGGGATTTTTTTAACAAACAGATATCAATGTGAAACCTTTCCTGTATATTCCTGACAGAAATATGGGGAAAAATGTATTGCAAGTTTTGAGTCATTTCATGTACATGTTCATATACAAATTAGCCAGACACGGACAAATGCATGGAAAAAAATGCACGTGGAAATTTGCACACACACACTCACACACACACAAAAAACTCGATATTTGACTATTGAATTGCGCAAGCTTTAAAATTCTTGATTCAGTTTGTCGACATATTACATGAAAAGACTTTTACAGACCAAATTCTGGATATCTTATTTTGTCTTTCAGTAAATTAGAACGCATTGACAACAGCCTTTAAAAAAAATCTAATTTTGCCATGTTTTTAGGAGTAAAATGCCCAATAAATCAAGCTAGGATTTACATATCAACAAATTTCTTTGTAAAAGCCTTCAAAATATAGTTTAGTACAAGACTGTAAAATTAACTCAGTGTGAGGAAAAACTCATTTTGAGAAAACGTCCTTTGAAAATAATCTTTCCAATAGAACTCTGTGGACACAAATGTCTTAATGTAATAAATTAAACGTGTAATTTGGGTATTTTCTTTATTTCAGTGTTAAATTTTAAGGAGCAAACTGACTCAATACCTCAAAATTGAAAAAAAAAAAATGTTTTGCCTGTTGTGTCTCCCCTTAATTTGTTTATTATAGTTTGACATTGTGGTCTTAAATGATTGGTATTCATTTTACTATTTAATTAATAGAACTTACGTTTATTCATTTGTTTGAGTGCCTAGTGGATTGTAACTTGTTGCTACTGTAGCTTGTCAATTCAAGTTACTAATGTTCTCTACCCACTCACTGACCGCACACATCTAGTTTTTCATTTTTTATCAGAATCACTTTGTTAATGAACAAAGTGAAAAGGTTAGAAATGAAAAACATACTGTACCAATAGAAAGTAGTGCCAAAAATGCTAACTCCAGCCACAAGGGGTCAGTAAAGAAACAAATGACAAAAACATCTGACCTCTTTCTTTCTCTTTTTTTTTTTTTTTTCTCTCCTTGACCAGTGGCAAAATTGTAAAGGCCAGAGACAAGCTGTACCATCCCGACTGCTTCATGTGTGACGACTGCACCATCAACCTACAACAGAGGGGCTACTTCTTCATCGAGGACAACCTGTACTGTGAGGGCTGCGCCGTGGCCAGGGTCCAGCCACCGGAGGGCTACGACGTGGTGGCCGTGTACCCCAACTCCAAGGTGGAAATCGTCTGAGAGCTGCCTGCTATTAATTATTGTAAATATATAAGACCGACATATGTGGAACAGGGGGCTTTTAAGTATCCTAAACTGCAGATATAGGCACTGTTGAGCAAGAATTGTGATGCTTGGTATGTTTTCTGATCCTGGATTGCTCGGTGCATAGTTTGCGATCAACGTTAAGCTTTTTGAGTACATTGAAAATTGCATTCAGTATTTAGCTTGGCTTTAAAATTCAGATACAATGTTTAACGAGCAGATCACCAAATTAAAGGGACTATACTCTAAGTAGTAATTCATTGTGGAAACTGAAATGAATTCAGTATGAGTGCCTTTAGAAAGTATGGCATTGATAGACCGCCTTATCATAAATATGCAATAACTTTTTATTTAAAGAAAAAAGGTCTGGGCACAGTCTGTTATATCCTTTTATGCCACTAGATGGAGTTATGAGCAGTGTTTAGCCTCGGCCAGGGTTGCCAGATCTCACTGACAGTTTCCAGCCCAAACAGAACTTAAAATCTGTCCAACAATATAAAAAAAAAAAAACAGCCCAATTTACAACCACTCAAAATGTTAAAACCGTTATATATGTAAGAAAGAACACAAAATGTAACAGCAGCACTAAAAAAGTAACACAAACAGATTCCCCACAAAAAGCGCAAAGCCTTCCTGGTCATAGGAACCACAAAAAGCAGCAGTGTGAAAAGCAGCTAAAATTTTAGAAACCAGCCCAATGCTATTATTTCCCATGGTGTTCTTGAAAATTCCTAACTGGGCGGAAACCAGCCCAATCTGGCAACACTGGCCGGGTCCAGGTTCCTTTGCAACAGGACCAATACATTTTGTACTGTTCAGACCAGTTCTGTGGTATGCTGGGAGAGTAACTTGGTGATTATATGTCTTTTTAAAATATTTTCATCTGGTATCAGTAGACCATATACATATACAGTACACGACTCAAAACCACCATAAAACTCCTACAATCATCATATCCATACAGTAGCCATTACTTTATTTACTAATGCATCACATCTGTCTGTTTTGTCATTTGGTTTGGGATTTTACTGGTCACATTTTATGTTTGTAATATACATTTTTGTTTCAGTTTTTCATTTTTTAACTTCATATTCTTTAAAGCTGTTCATACCTATTGTACCATGACTTACACTTGCTGACTTTCAATTTCTGTTAAAACAAAAGTGCCTTAAGACGATTTTATAAACTGTAACTGTGGGATGACGTTATGTTTTGGTGAACTTTTATCACTGATAAATGTAAGCAACTTTGCAGACACCACCTTTTCAAATATAAACTTTGAACAGTGAGATTTAGTTTAAGAAATTCTCTTCTCATTACAACAAAGTTTTATATAAACAACCAATCGCCAGAAATGACACTTTAATGGTCGGCCTAATTTTGTGCTTGCGTGCGAGGATGACATTTAAAAGCAGCTTGATTCACTATTCACAAAAGAGAGTTTGTTTTTGAAAACTTTGGCCCTGTGCACCTGACTGTGCGAGGAATTTCAACTTCGGATAAGGTCTCTGCCCTTTATGACAAGGGTTAAAAATAGCTTTGAGGCTGCACCTCTGCAAACTGCCGATAAAGTCTTGTAAAGGGGCTGCAACATGTGGGAGCAATATTCATTTGTTTAGATTTCAGAGACTGTCTAGTTCAGATTATTTAAGTTTTTACTCCGAGTACCACCTCAGAAAACCTAGACTAAACCATGTCTAAACATGGAATAAACCAGGTCTAAACATGGACTAAACCAGAGCTAAACTAAGAGTTAACCAGGATTTAACCCGGGTTATCCCAGGATGAATACAAATTCAGCACTAAACCAACCCAGGTCTAAACCAGGACTTAACCCAAACTAAACCTGTGCTAAACCAGGACAAATCAAGGTCTAAACCAGGACAAATCAAGGTCTAAACCAGGACAAGACCATCACAACACCAACCCAGACTAAACCAGGATGAATCCAGGACTAAAACTGGACTTAACCCAGACTAAACCTGAAATAAACCAGGACAAAGCCAGGATTTAAACCGGATCAAACCCAGACTAGACCAGGACAAATCAAGGACGACATCAGGATTTAGCAGTGGTCTAAACTTTGAATCTAAGCCCCAAGTGTTGCAAGACTTAATGGGAATAAAACTGGCTCTAAATAAAACTAAATAGGGATATGAACTGTAAAAACACTCCTGAGTACCACCAGAATAAGCCTGCGTACCCTCATCAGTACCTGTACCACAGTTTGAGAACCCCTGCTCTAGTTGGA
Organism: Bostrychus sinensis; assembly: GCA_020698575.1. Taxonomy (NCBI): domain Eukaryota; kingdom Metazoa; phylum Chordata; class Actinopteri; order Gobiiformes; family Eleotridae; genus Bostrychus; species Bostrychus sinensis. Next base: position 11,479,545 of record CM036244.1, on the reverse strand, counting down.
TACATTACAGCTGATGTTTTTAAAAGTTAGAGTTATGCATAGTTGAATTCCCAATTAGAGACAGGTTTGTAGGTTACAGCCGAGTTAAGTGAATGAAATATGACCTTACATTTCTATAAAGAAGGAGGCGGCGAAAAGGGAGGTCATTAAAAGTGAGTGAGATTGAGAAATGAGGCAACGGCACATCATTTTTTACAGTGGCGCAAATTATCCCTGAAAGATGTCATTATAACTACATTACAGCTTTCAGTTTATTGTGAATGGATACACATAGTAGTGATGGGCGCCTTACTAAACTACTAATATAATAAATTGCTATGTTTAAAGTGATAACTAAATTGGTATGTTAAGAAATTAAAGGTTTAAAATATGCTGATTTAAAAATATATATTATATTAGTATTCTGCAAATGTTTATGGTTAAGTTTAGGCAGCAACTGATTAAGGTTAGGAAAAATTTTAGGGCTTAGAAGTGTTTAAACAATACAAGCTTATTGCTGGTATACAAAAAAAAACATTTTTTTTCTATAAAGTATGTCAGTGTAGCTGTTGTAGGAACAATGGTTGCTAATGTTCTATACCCTCTCACTGACCATACACACAGTCAGTCAGTTGTCACTATATCACCTTTTTATTGCCTCTTCTTTATAGGATCATAAACAATAACATTTTTTATCATCACAACATTAAGCAGCCATTTGCAGACATAGTGCATTGTAACAGATTTGGGTTATTTTAGTTTAAACCTGTTGCTAACACATTAGATTGAATGCTAATAATAACTATTTTTGTGGATTTATAAAGTAAATTTTCTCTTTACCATAAGTGAATGAATATAAATGAATGGTGATTTGTAAATTATGTGAAAAAAATATATTCCACCATTTTCTTAGATACTGTATATATGTTATAGTTTGACTCTTTGCTTGTGCCTTCTGGAAATATAGATTTTTCTTACCTTTCTTAACACGATCCTCTTCTGTGTTTAACTTATTGTTTTTCCCACACTTGTTTTTTATGTACAAGATTTTTTCCTGATTTGCTTTTTTTTTTCAAGGATATAAATAAAAGGAGAAATGCCTTACCATCTATTGGTCGTTCTTGAGTGTAAAATTTAACAGCTATACCATGAAATCCTTTAAAACACGTGGGATTACATTTGTCTAAGTTTTATATTCGGCAGCTTGTTTACAACTTACACGGTCAGACCACCAAGCTGCAGTCAGTCTCGTAACCCAAATCCCTCAACATCCACTTCACACGGGCCCTAAATCTGAGCAGAAAATAGTACAGATTTAAAAGGCAGTGGTGTGTTTTCACTGCTGCACATCTTCGCTTTACGACAGACAAGATGAAGTGTAGGTTTTATAAGTAGAAAGTAGTGTTTACATAAGGGAACTAAACAGCACGTTCTCACAGTGAATACAAAAAATACTAGGAATGTTTAAAATTGTTGATATGGGACAGTTTTAGCATTGTGACGATGTTTATTTACATTAAAATGTTAATACCATTTTCAATCGTCAACTTAACATCGACAATCTATTCATAGAAATAAAGGTATCCAATGTTGAAAGTTATATCGTTAGAGGTCCTCTCCTAAGACACTGTGCTCCCTAGACTCTGAGATCAACCAGGGATCTTCTAGTTCAGGGGTAAATGCGCTATCCATTGAGGCACAAAGCTCTGACCTCACAGTGGCAAGGAATCCATTAAGATTAATAATTATGATAAAACAACAAAAGCGCTCCTCAAGACAAATAATTAGTCCAGGGTGACCAGATGTTTAGACAAAAAACTGAGACACATATTTTTTTTTTTACTATTCACGGTGCTTTTGAACTCAACAAAAGACAAAAAAGCATCCAAAATCCATGAAATTTTCTGTCATGTAATTAAAGTATATGACACTAGGGCCTAAGTTTTTAATGTTAATGGCAATTTAATAAGAAAAATATTATAATAAAAAATAATTTTTGTGACAAAAGTCTTTATACAAATGTGTTTTAAGTTTCCTATGCTTTTCTTTTAAACAAAATGGAAACAACTGGGACATGGTTTGTTAGAAACTGGGACATAAGTGTTTTCACAGATATGTCTTGGGACATGGGACAGGGAGCCTAAAACTGGAACTGTCCCGGTTAAATGGGCATCTGGTCACCATAAATTAGTCCCATTACTGACCCCTTATGGCTTACAATGCTATAGAATCATTCCTAGATCCAGACAGGAATCAGACCATCTCATCTTATCTTGCTATACTTTTTTGTTTCTTTCATTACTTTTCACTCCTTTCTCATGTTTAGTGTCCCTGTGTGGGTGGGGTTAAAGTGGGCAGAGTCATTAGTCCATTACCTCTCTCTCTCTTTTCATCACGTTTGTGTCTTCACTGTCACTTCCATTGTGGACACGTCTGTCATGGAGGTCTCTTTTATTCACTTAAACCTAAAATATCCATTATGACTCTGGGAAATCAGCTAACTAAGGCAATAATGTAATTCCAGGTTTAACTTGGAGCTGGTACAAACCACATTCACAAAGCCAATTGGACTAAATCAGGTTTAAAAAACCACTTTACTTCACAACTACAGGCCTAATGCCTTTCTGGGAACTGGGCCAAAAGGAGATCAGCTACAGACAGCTTTGAAGCTCTGGTTTATGGCTCTGCAAATGTGTTGGTGATCATCACATTTCTGGACTCGTGTTACTATAGAGTCAGGACCAAATGCCCACAGTCCATATTGTGTAAAAGTAAGTATGTAGCATGTGGAAATCACAACCAGAACTCATGAGACTGTGGTTTCCAAACACTGGGTTGGGGACTCCAAATGGGGTCACAGGAGATTTTTCTGAGGACAGTAATTTCAACAACTTGAACAGAAATATTTGAAAAAGTTAATATGCATTTGATAATTTAGTTTTTACCTATGTTTTATGGTTTAGAGACAGTGGCTTAGAGAAAACAAACAGGAGGCTGAGCTGGAGGCAGCAGAGCTGAAGATGTTGAGGTTCTCTTTGGGAGTGACAAGGATGGATAGGATTAGGAAGTACATCAGAGGGACAGCTTATGTGAGATGTTTTAGAGATAAAGTCAGAGACGGTTCGGGCTAGAGGTTGACCAATATGGGTTTTTCTAAAGCCAATGCCAAGCAGTTAATTAAATATATCCATTTGCTTGGGGAGAGCTACAAAATGCTTTTATATTCTTTGCTCTCCAAGGTTCTATAACAGAGAAATGAGCTAAATCTTTTTATTGCCGTTTTGAGCAAGATAAAGCAATTTTAGATTGCTTCCTATAAGGTGCAATGTAAGAGCCCAAACTGCTAAAAGATGTTTGGGGAAGCTGGGGTCCTTCAGTCACATGGTTGTCCGGACATGTGCCTGACTAAAAATTGGCATAAAAGTGCAAGAATGGGTCAATGGCCAATTGTCTAACAAATGCAAAAATCAGCCTGATATCTCTAGTTTGGACATGTACAGATGAGGGATAGTGTATATCTGGAAAGAAAGAAGCTGAGGTTGGAAGACCAAGGAGGAGATTTGTGGATGTAGTGAAAGAGGACATGAAGTTGAGAGAAGAGGATGCAGAGGACAGAGGTGCTGGATGAAGGCAAGGGAACAGAAAGAAGAAGACCAAAGAGCCTTTTACTTTACTCCTCCCTAACTTAAATCAAACATAGGAATTTGAACTTCTCTGTATCTTCACAGTGTCTAACCTGTTCTTCAGTATTTTGAACTGGGGAGGTTTGGTTTTGGTGGCGCAGTCTGTAAAAACAACACTGCTCTGTTTCTGTGCAACTTGAAGTGTTTATCTTTCGACCGAACCGAATGTTTATAGATGTGAGGAAAGTCAAATTCTTTCCATGAAGCTTCAGAGCATCCCCACCTCTGCTCTGTCCAACCTTTTACCACCACACACTGCTATTTGTTTTAACAAGTCCTCACAAATTAAAGGCAAATTAAGCCATAACCCTGGTATCTCCGTTTAAAAACATCCTAATTGGTCGTTAGCTACCGTGCCCTGTTACAGATGGGGCTGATGTAACGTTATGAGTTGTTTTCATGTGGGAAACTTTAACAAAAGTGAGTCATGCTGAACCTAGAAAGCTCTTTCAAGACAGGCACGAGAGGCAACTTTATTTCACCCACTTCCTCTCAAAATGTTGTTGCATTTTGTATATGTATATATTTAAAAAAAATCTTTCATATAAAATGGGTGCTTACATGGTTGCTGTGTGCTTACATGTATTTTGTATATTTAGCTGGGTTAGCTAAAAATATTTCAAATTAATATTATGACTACAGCTATTGTTTCTCTTTAAGTTGGTAATATGTCACTTATAATAATAATAACCATCAGTCTTATTTATCTAGACACTCAAAGTCACTTTACAATTTGGTGCATTATTCGTTCACTCCTCAGTCAGACTCTGTGGTGGCAGTGAGCTACTTCTGTAGCCCTGGGGCAGACTGGCAGAGACATGGCTGCCATTCTGCGCCTATGACCTCTCCGATCATCAAACACATTTATACATGCAAGGTGGGTGTAGCGTCTTTCCCTAGGACACAATGGCTGCAATGCTGGTGGCGGGGCTCAAACCTCCAACCTTCTGTTTAGTACCTACTGAGCTACTGCTGTCTCATTCTGAAATGATTTGTTTTTTGAGAAAATGTACCTTATGTAGCATTACTTTTACTTTGGTACAGATTTTGAGCCCTTCTTCTGGCTTGGCTTACACCCTGTTTACAAAAATGACTCTGAATATGTAAAAAAAAAAAAAGTTTATATCACCAATATATTTTCATAGCTAGGCCAACACAACACCTTTTTTGTTCTAAGCCCTCAGTTTGAAAATCCATGCCTCCTGTTAGATAGTGTAGTTTCTATCTCTACATACTGCACATTCCTGTTGTGTGGCCAGACTGTACCAACCTGCTGCTGGAGTCAGAGTCAGTGATTTGTAGAGGTCTGACTGGAGTTTGTGCAGCACAGAGTCATTCCTCTTGTGTTATGAATTAAAAACATGTAAGACCTGCAAAATATCAGCATGGGTCAGTGTCAAAAAAGCAGAATATGAAACCTTAATATGATGTTTTCAAAAGTCCAGCTTGACCAGAGGATTTCTTTTACATCTAAAAGACTTGGCTAAATAAAACTGGACAAGTTGATAACATGGGAGCTGCCACCAAAGCGAGGGCTGGTTCCCATTAACTCCCAACCAGTCATTTTGGTATATTCTAATTACAGTGCTTTTCTATTTATTTTAACACTTAACTTGGAGCTATGTGTGTGTGCCATGCAATAAATCAAATTTGGACATTGTTCCATACACTCTCTGTACTGGCGCAGTGACAAAGCTATGAATATTACAGCATCGGTCGGCCCACTACACTTATGTTAATAAACAGCATAAATCATTTAGCTACCAAATACATAATGCATTCAAATGTGCTGTAAAGGTTTATTTTTATTAAAAGATGGTCTGTATGCAAATAGTAGCTGCTCAAAATAATATGTATTGGTAGTTAATACATTTTGGCACACTCTAAAAACATTAAAAATTAAACATTTGGGAACAAATTCTGGACACAAATTACGATTAAAGGTCCTCTATTCTGCTAAATTGACTTTTTTGAGCTTTTACTATGTTATAATGTTTCCACCCTAAAAACATACCTGGAGTAGTATTTTTTTTATTCACACATGTTTGAATAATCCTGTGTATGCTGAGCTGCTGCCTGTTTCAAAAGATGGAAACGCTCGCTCTCACAGCTCTATATAGACACATGAAACCAGGAGAAGCCCATACAGTGACACCGGACTCAATCTAATAATTTCAGCGCTTAAATTGCCATGAAAGTAAGCTTATTTATCTATCTGTTGCTGATAGCAGTGCTAAATAACCATTTTATGCTCTGTCCAGACAGTTAATCCAAGCGTTCTCTGCAAAGTCAAAGGGCCAGCTCTCCATACTTTTCATGCTTTTTATATTTTAAGTCATAAAACGTGAAATACTTAAAAAAAGGTGTCCAAATCTATTTCAAAAAGCCTCAAAAATAAGTATAATATGTCTCTTTTAAGCATGTTTTGTCAATGTACATCACATTTTTAACTCATTGAAACTGCTGAAATTCCATTAAAGTACATGTTTTGAGGCCACACATTCAAAATCAATGTTTGTATTTATACAATTACAATGTATTCAACAAACTCTGATACCTTGAGTCCCATTGTATCTGTGTACACTACAGAAAGCCTTCTAACCCCGCTGGATGTTTTGGTTTGGTCTTGTATAAAACTTTAATTGAACTGTGCTTCGACTCTCATTAAAAAGGGATTTGTTCAGAGACAGAGACTTTTGGGTCCGGGACACCCACAGCATGACCTTACAGAACTGCTACACTGTCAGCGAACGTCAAAATCTAAAAGAGAGGGAGGGTCCCACCGCCACCAGAGTTGTGGAAAATCAGCGTAATGTTTACAGAGAGGGTTTTCTGAAATATCCCATGTGGAAGTGGCATGAGTGAAGTGAAACAGGTTGTTGTTGTTGCTCAGTCCGATCTCTGGCCTCCTCTGGGTTGACCTACATTCATTCATAATTACAATTGAATCAAATGAGGTAAAGCATTTCTCATACAAAAAGCCCAATAATTTTGCCCAATACATGTAGCTGTTTATGCAGAGAATAAACAGCCAAATCTGGCAATGCAGCTCATATAAATAATATATATATTTCATGGTGGATATGAGCTTATACCAGTTCAAGTGTGTTTGAATTAGTGGATAAAAAGTAAACACATTGTACAGCCAGCTCTGAGGTCAGGTAAATGGAAAGTCTCACTCTAATAAAAGTCTCTGAACTGGGACGAGGCTGAGACAATGGTTTCACCAGTTCAACTTTAACGGCAGATTGTGGTATTTTTAGGAAATAATGAGTTGGACAGCATTTTTTCCTATGTTTTCTATTTTTACGTTATTACCATTTTTAACAATTCTTGACATGGGTTTATACTTTTTTTTTTTACACAGTTTTTCATGACTTTTCCATATTATTCACAACAAAATGTGACTCATGTGATAATTACTGGAATGTAATTATTATTTTTATGTATGAAATGAAATATTAGCAGTAAATAAATATTTCAGTATATTCAGTTAATAGAGCTGTTCGCCCATTAATCAGAAAGTTGGAGTTTCAAATCCCGCTCACAAAATTGCTTACTGACGTGTCCCAGGGCAAAACAGTGAACCCTCCTTGCCCTCAGTGTCTGCACACACTGGTGTAGGAATTTGTGAGAGTGAATAGATAAATAGTTCCTTAGTATAAAGCGCTCATGTGCATGGAAAGGTGTGACCCTTTACCATTTTTATTGACTTAAATAAAATATTGAAAGCAATAAGTTTCTTCAAATTATAAAAATACTCTCCATGAAACAATATAAAAGAAAGGGTATGATACTTGTATATTGTGCATGTTCTTCTGATTTACACACAAATCTATATCTATCTTCTTTCCTTTAGCCTTTTTTCTTTCAGGGTTGCCACAGCAAATGATCTGCTTCCTAGAAGGTGATCACACGACTTCACTGATCCACGTCTACATGAAAATGCTCCAGGTGTGAAAATCTGTAATACCCCTGTGAGGCCAGCAAATGGCGCTGTTCTGCCTGCTGACAAAGTCACTACAACAGAAGAAGCCACAGCTTATTACTTAAACAGCTTTTACATCTTGTGGTCCTCCTGGGCAGAGCTGATAAACACTGAAGTACCATTAAGGATTTATACATGCTTTACTAACAGTAAGTTGTCACTAAGGCATAAAATTACAGTATTTTGCGATTGTTCAAGCAGAGACGGAGGAAGCTGTTATGTCATTGTTTTCACTAGGAAGACTGTTTTCTCAGTATGTTCAAGCGGCTTCTCGCTGCAAGACAAAAACAATTTAAGCGTTTTCAAAAGATTGCGGAATTGGAAAATGGAAATGCTGTTTTTGTGTCAATGCAAGGCCAAACTGCAACCGAATCATTGTGTGCATTGATTCCAACGATTGGTTTGAGTCCAGGTCTGGGCACTATTTCTTCACTTGATGGAGACCTCCATCAAGGCAGTGTCAGTGCCTTGACGGAGGTCTCTCTGAGGGCTTCCAGTTGCATATATGCTCCTTTACTGTGTTTTCCTAAATTACCATTGTCTTCACTGTAAATCATAAAGTGACAAGACCAAACAGAGAAACTGCTTGTTTCAGGGAACACTAAATGTATGAAAGTACCACAATGTTGCACTCACTGGGGGGAAAAGAAACAAAATTGGTACCTTTCCTTTGCTCCTCTCTTATCTTTTCTTCCACCTTTTGTCTATAATACTGTCCAGACCTCAGTGATTGAAAAAAGACTGTTCTTTCTTTGAACACGAGACGTACTGTGAAAGAGTCATACAAAGCCATAATTTTAGACACCAAGTGGTGCTGATGGCTGCCTTATGAGTCCACTCCACAAACTGAAAACTCAACATTCATTCATACTATTTACAGAACGAAGCTTTTGCAGGGCTCTGTATGTGTCCAAATACCAAAGTGCATCACTTTTCTTTATGGCAAATCAACCCCAGGCAGTCCTCAAATATGTTGTACATTCTTCATGAGCATGACTGACAGAGACGTAGTAGCCATTCTGCGCCTACCGCCTCCTAGACACACAATCATACTAACACTTTCATAGAGCACTACCACGGAGAGTAGGCGACAAGGTAGGTGAATTTTCATGCTACAATGGGCGTATGCGATGCTGGTAGCAGGGATTGATCCGCCAACCTTCAGGTTAGTGAGCTCTGATTATGGAGTACCCTTTGCCATGTTATATTCTATTACATCTATTTATTTATTCATGGGCTGCTTGAGTTCAACTTGTAGAGCCTTTATGATAAAACTCATCATCATCATATTTTGGTGGGACCTCAGGATTTGAGATTTGGCTTTCCTTTTGTAAATTCCCAAAGGAACGTCTGAGTAAAAGGTAAGAAGTCATAGAGGGGTCAAAAGTGGGACAACATCAGACCTGCAGCTAATGACTCGACAGAAGGCCACTGAAACCAAAACAGTTTCTGCCCAAACCAAACAATACGGTCACTTCAAACAAATATAAACTGTCATGACACACAAAATATCATATCAGCGTATTCTACCGGGTTTTTAATGTTGTGCAGCGTACATTAGCCACATTTTTGACCTTGGTTTTAAAGTGGTTAGTAGCAGTTGTAGTAGTATTAGTACTACACACCCTAGTAAAAGTTATAGCAGTAGTTCTAGCAGTTGTCAACTTTATGCTCAATACTTTTTTCACTTTTACTCATGTAATAGTTTTGTTAAGCACATTTACTTCTACTTTAGTTACATATTTTAAAGTAGCAGTTCTTTTAAAGTAAAACTGTATTTTGAAAGCGGTGGCAAAGTGTAGTAGTAGTAATAGTAAAAGTAGTAATGGTGGCAGTATTAGTGGGTAGAGTGATAGCTTTAGCAGTAGTACATAAGTTTAACACTTACTGAAAGCTTACTAAAAATTGGTTGAGTACCTTCTATTTGCAGTAAGTCATAATATTTTGAAGTAGTTGTACAGAGGAAACTCAGATTGTCATTTATGGACAGTGAATCCTCAAACTTCAGCAACAACATTTTAATTTTAGAATAAAATTTTACTGCCAGGATGCTATTAGAAACAGCTAAAAACCGAGCCTGTAAAACGTGGTAAAAAGTTCACCAGCCTCACTTCATAAAACTCTGAGAAAATCTGCTCGCACAAAGTAACTCGCAATCATCCGCCCTTGTGTAAATGACTGTATAATTATACTTAATATGACATAATGCTCGATCCGTCCACAAATGTGCGGGAGTTTTTTTCTCAGACCGAACCAAAGCTTGCTCTTACAGCACGTCATAGCCAACATGAGGTCATCTCTATTTTCAGAAGCATGACTCAAAGATTTGATTTATAACAGGATTCATGTTCATTTCAAAACTCAAAGCTCTTTCATTTGTCAGTGTCTGATTTACTTTTGGGAATATGGTGAACAGAGAAGCTTAGGTCAAGTTAAAGTCACAAAAAATGCTGTAAAGTTAGTAGAAATAGTAGTAGTAGTTGTAGAAGTAGTAGTAGTAGTAATAGTAAAATAAAGTATGTATATCCTGTTGGCTTTTTCCTTCTGGGGTTTACCACAGCAAATCAGGCAGATTAATTTTGCACAGATTTTATGCCAGATGCCCGTCCTGATGCAACCTTCTCCATTTACCCAGGCTTAAGACTGTCACAAAGAGTACACTGACTTGTGACCCCTTGTAGCTGGATTATAGTTTTATTATTAAAAAATGAACTACCATGAGTCAACAGCAGTAGTACACAGTAGAAACAATTTTATATTTATTTTCTATTTTAAATCCGTTTGATTTCTGATAATTTAATTGTCACCCACTCTTAGAACAAAAAAGACAACATTTTACTCAAAATGTCAAAATGTTATGGTACGGTTATTTACTTTATTTTATTTTTTATAGGTTCTTGCAATATTTAAGCTACAAATAAGGGAACATACACTCTAAATTCACTCTAAATTCACTCCCCACAACCCCCTTTTGGGTGCCAGGTGAGGATCATTGTTGTGAATCAAATAAAAAAGGACAAACGACTTAATGCATAACAAATTTGCTAATAATTGAGAATATCTAAAAGGGAAACCACTAAGTATGTGCCCTTTTCTTTGAGCTTTTCAGTAACCACATTTTCCACCGTTTGTTGTAATGTTATCATGATCTCTGCCCCAAGGAGCTGGCAGCCCTTAAAACTTTATTAAAACTGATTCGTTTCGGGGCAGAAGTGTATAGTGTTACCTCATCTCACTGTTATTTTACTGGTCGCTCCTCCACTTCACTGAGAAAACATTAGAGCAGCTCATGTCATAATTTTGTATACAGTAAGGAAATATGTAAGATGCCCAGGGCCAAAACGGATGTTCAAAAATGCTATTTTTTATATAGATCGCTGTAGTCTGTAGAGATAAGGCATCAAGTGTTGAAATATTTTGAACTCATGGGTGACAAAAGCTGACAAAAATGCGTATATTTAGAGTTTAAAAGCTTGATGGAGGCTAATGACCATAGTGCAATCAGTTTCAACCAAAAAAGAATATCTTAAACATAAAATTTGGATGATATACATTTGTAGCCTTAGCCTTTTACAAGTTAATTTTTTTTTTTAGATTGAAAAAGAGTGAGCCGCCCAGGTGAGTGCTTTTGCTGTGGCTGCTCTGTACAAATCTGTGATCCACATGTGCTCAGATCTCTACTGAGTAATGATCTGAAGAATAAATGAGGTTCCTCTGTAGTGCAAATGTTTCTCTCTTTCAAGGCAGATTTGGGTTAGAGTTACCAATCTAAAAGCAATGGATACAGGATGTCAGTGCTGTGCTATACTACAGACTATCGGAAAAGTAGATTATATGTCTTCTTTATAGAAGTTAAGCAGTGTTTTATAATTGGGAGCATCTTTGGACACATCTTTAGACACTATCAGGTGTTTTCTACTGCTATATTTTTTGAAATATTGTGCAATTTAATGTGATGAAAAGTAGGGCTGCACAATATATTGCAAAATTATCATTATCACAATATCAGCAAATGCAATATCCGTATTGCAATAATCTAAATATATCGCAATAACACTATGGTCTTCCATCTGACCATAGTGAGATTTACACTGAAGAATTATTTCCCATCAGAGCCTTAAAAGAACATGTGTTGTGGCTAAATAAAAATGTTTAAAAAGTCCAGTTTTAGTGGTAATTTAATTAATTTAGTCACAGCTTAGCCTTGTTTTATTCCTGCTTTAGTCTGTGTTAAGTTTTGATTTTGTCGCTGTTTTGACTTGTAAATACAGGAACTTACATTTTTGTGAAATGTATTGAATTTAACTTACTATGTTCGAAAAATAGGCTCTATTTTCAAATATCGCAATAATATTGTTATTTCAATTTTCAACATAGTTATCGAATATTGCAAGTTTTCTCCATATCGTGCAGCCCTAATGAAAACCCTTTGTGATTCTGACCAAATTAAAACTAAACTAAGAGCTAAACAAGTATTGACTAACTGTTTATCTTTAGGTATTGATGTAATAAGACAAAACATATAAAATAATAACCTATTTCTGGTATTTTCAAACAATAAACAATATAATACGTAAAAATAAAATACACAAAAAACAAACATTTCCAAATCTTCATGACATAAAACTTTTGAAACCAATGCAGAGGTAATGTATTAGACGTGGGTAGAGAAGCCAAACCTTTTACTCAAGGATTGAGTATTGTTACTTCAAAATAATATTACTCAAGTAAAAGTAAAAAGTGTGTACAATAATTCAAAAAGTTTTCTGCATGTTACTAGGCTTATGAGCATATTTTCAGATTTTATTTCTGAGCGAGATTGTCACTGATTAAGTGAAAACCTTTATTTCTACCATGACTCAACTTTAGCTGAATACTCCAACACAAAATCTCTTTAAGGTCAGAAAACTCAGTGTTAGATTTCAGATCATTTGCAAAGTTTGTATGAAGACATCACAGTGGTTTACTATTTTACTGTGTACTGTCTTTTATAAGTCCTCTTATTGACAGATGCCTTGATTTTAAGTATCGCTTTACAATCCAATTTTCCATCTTCAATCATTAAGACAAGCTGCAACAACAACATAATTGGTTGTTCTGACTTAACACAGCACTCTCTCCTTTTCCCCCGGCCAGTACATGAAGACAACAGCGTGTTTCTTTATAATGAGGCAGCCCAAGACCAGAGGCCGAAGTCTTACCAGCCAAAAAATCTCAATCTATTTGTGAGTGAACACAATTTGAGCTGGAGTTAGGCAGCGGAGCCAGGAAACAGCGTTATTAGAGCTGTGGTTGTTGAGTGAGCAGTGATGTGTGGTTGGCAGATCTGGTCAATACAAGGCAGAAATTTGCCCCGAATGCCAGACCTTCACTTAATATATTCAGAGTGGTAAGCATTTTAGGGTTTATTTGGGGTTTTTAGGGAGAAAACAATATGGGAGTTCCTTCTGTTCTGAATTTTGACCTTAGTTAATGCGACCATATACAATTAATAAGGCGACCACATGTTTATAAGTATGCTGTCCTACTTTAAACCCCTTGTTCCAACATATCTGTAAAAATCCACAAATTTTGAACAGTCCCACATTTTAACCAATATAAAAATTAAAGCAGTTTAATGCATTTATTATGGACTTGTGACACAATTTGCTGCTTCTCTTTTTGGTGCTTCTGTATTCTTCCTGAGACATTTTTATAAAATTCAAATAAACCGTGTAATTGTGTGGCTCATGCTAATTATTTATACATGTTTTCTGTACATGTCGCCTATTTACTTGCATTTAATTAATTTACTTTTTTTCATTCTGAATAGAATATTACATACAATACAATATATGCACGGATATTGTGTAAACTAAATGTATGTCTACAGTGCACATTTTTGGTCTTGTGTTTCTTAATCAATGTGGTCTCCATAAGGTTTCTTCTTTTTTTACCCACAGCTGGGGTTTTTAGGAGTTTTTCCTTACCAAGAAGGAGGGTCTAAGGATAGGAGATGTCCTGGGACTGTTTAGATTAGATTAGTTATTTTTTGGGTTTGATTGTGTGTTTATGTTTGATTATGTTACTAATTGTTGTAGAGCCCTTTGAGGCAAACGCGGTTGTGATATTGGGATGTATAAATAAAACTGAACTGAATTATTCACATGCTTGTGAATAATATAGATTTAAATGAAAAGGTGTTCTTGGCAGGTTCTGTGACTGTAACAAATATGTATTTTTAAGGATTTATTTATTGTGTTTTTGACATATTGCTTACTTAAAAAAAGATTTGTAATGTAACTCGAGCACTTGGCAATGACCATATAAATTATACGCTGTATCAATTATTTGCTTTTAGGGCTGACAGCCTCTGGTCGCTTTGTCAATTAATCAGTTGGTGAGGTCTTGGTCGACTAAAAATATATTGGTCGATTAGTTGCACCCACTCTCAATAAAGCTGATCTAATTTATTACCCCATAACTTTTATTTTCCTTTTTTTTTTTTTTTAAGAAAGCGTAGATGATTTTTAGATATAAGACTCTGATATGTCCCCCCACAAATCGTTTGATCGCTGATTTTGGTCAATTAATCATTGTGCTGGACATAACTTCAGTCGACTAACAATTTCTTTAGTCAACTAACACTTTATTGTGATTACTATTAAAGAAGTGTTAAATCTTCATAATATTAACAAGCTAGAGCTAGATACAATTTTATCTATATATATATTTTAACAATTTACCACAGTTTTAATATGTTTTTTACTCATATTACAGTTACTTGAATGTACCCATGTGTTTTTATAAGAACAATTGAAATAGATATTAGCTAATTAAATCACATCAAGTTAAATCATCCTATTTGTTTTCATTGAGCTCATCTAACCTAGCAACTATAAGCTGGAGGGCACAGGCTTATCAAAGCGTAAATTCATCATAAAATGGACAGCGGGAGGAGCCCTTCAGTTTTGGTCTCAGTGCTTTGATCTGTGTAGCCCTAACCCTCCCCTACAGCCACATCATGATGTAGTCTGGTCAAATGTGAGCCACCTCACAGACCTCACTGGTTACGTCAGGCCTGCGTGGTGACGCTCTGTCACTGATCTGACAGAAGAGCAGCCCGGTGCAGTGTTTTTCCCACAGACAGGAGCCAGCCGGCGCAGTGCGTGCCAGATGTCAGCTTGTTGTTGCTTATGGCATTTCCATGGTTTCATTGGACAGAGGCTTACGGGAGTGTGTGTATGTCTAACAAGGTACCTCCAAGCTCCAAGGTCAAACTTAAGACTTTTTATCGATTAGTTTAAATTTGGGTAATTAAATGTCCACTCAGGCATTTCCCCTCACACCCCTGATCTGTGTGTGCTGGGTGTTCTTCCACTTCACTGACACATTGTAAGATAAGTGCTTTCATTGTCTAAAGGACCTTGAGCATTTGACCGGGAACAAGCTTGTTGCAGAGAATTTGGACACATTAATTACCTAAAAGCCTTCACCCCTCCTTGTATTATTTGCCTTCTTGGAAGAAACTGAAAAGCTACTGTAAGGGAACATGTCCTCGCCTTGTTTTGATTGTGAGTGTTTGTGATAAGAAAGATTTGCAGCCTTGTGTGACAGATTTGGCAAGAAGCAAGCATTGTTTAATGACATATTGAGCGATTATGTCTGACTAATTGCTATTTACTGACCTGTTAGTTTTGATTAAGCAGGTCAGTCAGTACAAGTATGCATCAGTCCTTAATAGCAAAATAACATATAGTAAAGGATTAAGGGTCACAGATGGCTGGAGCCTATCCCAGCAACTAGGGGCCTTATGCACGTTGACCATTGGCCAGTTATTTGCACAACTAACACTTGAAATACAGCCATTCACTCACACATTCATTCGCCCCTAACACATGCATGTCTTTTAACAGTGGGAGAAAGCCAGAGCACCCTAAAAACACAGTGACTCTTAATTCAGTTTCCTGTATAGATTAAAGGTGATGTTATCTAAGGACTTTAATAATAATAATGATAACTTAATATAAATAAAATAACTTAATTAATAATAATTCACCTGTGGTAGTTGCTCAAGTTTGGAGATAAAGTAGTCCATAGTTGTTGCACTTAAGGTGTTAAAAGCAGAACTCAGTAACTCTGCTCGTTTCTTTGTTCTTTTTGCCTTTCTTTCCTCTATAAAGCTCCCCCTTCAGTTCAGAGTAAATCACTATCGTAAATACTCACAAGCCCAGTTGACTCCTGTGTGACCCCTCGCTCATCTTTACTTTTGTATTCTCCTCTGTGTATCTGCACAAAGTTTCTTCTTCCATTTTGCAGCTCTGGCAAGAAGAAAATCGAGAAATAAAGCAGTTGCTAGATTGTTGTTTTGCTAACCGGGATGTGATGCTTTCTCACGAGACCTGAGACTTCTGTGACTCTGGGTCGGCGACGCTCACTGTTGCAAGTTTCACTTTCAGCTCAGAGATACCAGGGGGAGATGCCACATGCTTCATTTACCCCACAACAACTCATTTAACCATCACACTCTGAAACTGTTTATTTAAAGTAAAAAAGTTACTGAGTTCTGCTTTAAGTTCTGTAAAGTATTTTTCTAGTGGACATACACCAGCAAAAATGTATTATACTGATTTTAAATGCCATTTTTGTCTATGTACGTTTAAATTGTCATTTTATTCTGTAAAGCACTTTGAATTAACTTGTGTATGAATTGTGCTATCTGAATAAAATTGCATTGTCTGGCCTAAAGTTCTTGCCGTCTTCTGTGGAAGCCCTCCAGATGGTTCTGTGTAAGATCATCCAAGGCAGGCTTTAAAAGGTGTATTTTGACAAACTGCTTCACACAACCTCCACACTTTTTCACTGGAGACTTTTAGCTGTCACATCTGCTTTGCCTTTACCTCCTGCCTATAGTGTGTTCTTGTAAACCCACCATTATTAGATGCTATTATACCTGCATGTTAGCCAGCCTCACTTCATCATCTCCACTATTCCCAAAATGTAGGTTAATGTTCAGATTTTTTCCCTCTCTCCTCTGGATGTGTGCCAGGCCTGTCCGCTGAAATCTTGAGCCTGATTGCAGGTTGAAAGCTGGATCTGTGAGGGGGCAGCCGGACCGTCACTCAACACAGTAAATGGAGCTCTAATCAAGGCCAGCTCATTGGACAGGAGCATTTTTAACCTACTTATACTCCCAGCCCACATGTTCAGACCGGGGCAGCAACCGTCAGAGGGAAGCCCTGTAAAAACACAGAGGAGGGGCTGGGGGTAAGTGTTATTCCATATGACTACAGAGTGAGTCTCAGCTGATGACAACTGTGGCTGTGACCGGGCTGTGTAGGGCACAGAGATGTAGTAATACACAAGGAAATCCCCGGTTTTCCAATTAATATTTTGTGTTTCATTTATGTTTATTTTCATATCTGTTGTACAGCTAAAATGTGCAATGTAGTACACAGTATATATTTACAATGCAAGCATGCAATGCTTCACATGATGAAATAATTTGCATTGCTGTATTGGGCTAACGCTACAAGTACACAGTATTATGGGTATTTGTATTTTAATGAATTAATAAGAAGCAAAACGCATTTTGGGGGGCAAGTTTGCTCCCTTAACATGTGGCTTTAACACTGAAATAAAGAAAATGTCAAAATGACACATTAAGATGTTAAGTTTAATACATTTAGTCACTTGTGTTCATAGACTTCTATTGAAAATATTAATTTCCAAGGCCGTTTTCTAAAATTAAGTTTTTCTCACACTCTCTCCACTTCAGTAGCATCTACAAACACCAACATTTCCAGTCTTGTACTTAAATATTGAAGGCTTTTACTGAAGGATTTCTCAAGATATAATTCCTAGCCTGATCTATTGATAATTTTACGCCACATTTTTAAGGCTATTCTCATTATTTTACTAAAAGACAAAATCAGATATCTAAAACCCAAAAGCCTTTTAATGTAACATATCAACAAAATGAATCACAAATTGTAAAGCTTTCTCTATGCATATGTGCACATTTTTATTTGAATTATAATTTTCAGATGAAAACATTAAATGACTCAAAACTTGCAATACATTTCCCCCCTATATTTATGTCAGTAATCTACAGGAAAGTTTCACACTGACATCTGCTAGTTTATTGTCTCACCTATGATGAATTCTCGTTAAGGATTATGGCTAAACGTTACATATATTTGCAATTAAAAAGGTTTGTTTCCGCATGCAGTCCTGCTAAGAAGGGGTATTTATTTCTTGTGTTTGGAATCCTTGTCCCCTTTGACTTGGTTTTGGCGTCATCAGGTGGTAAATAATGGTCAATACAGCATCAGCAACATTAATATTGTTGTTGGAACCTGAGTACTCCAGAACAGTGAAAGCATTTTTTTTAATGTGTATTTATGTGTCATGTTATAAAAATGCTATATCATACACTGCACCAGTTCAATCCTTAAAAATACAACTTGGAATAAAAGGGTTGTGTTGTTCTCATATCACTGCCTTTTATGTATGTAGCTTTTGTCTCTATGTACTCTCAGAAGAAGTTCTCAGGTAACATAAAAAAAAAAAAAACCTTTGACAATCTTCATTTGGCCAGTAGAAATGCTCAGTGCTTAAACCATTTACTCAAACAAAACTTTATCATTACCAGAGCAAGCAATAGTAATGCTAGGGCTCCATCTTGTGGTCAGTTCTTGTAGTTCAGAACCTACCATGCTTTCTTAACTATTGCTTAATGATTCACGTCCAAAACATACTAAGAGTTGCACCATTTTATGTATTTATTAGTTTACATCCAAAATGACAACTCTGAATAAATTATGTTATAGCTGGAGCATTATGTATGTTATATGTCAACCTGTCTTCTGCCCCATTCTTTCTTCTGTGTTTTTTGTTTCTTGTACTATTCATCTGATATTAAGTACAGATAAATGTACCAACCGAAGTATACTGGTATATCACAAGCGAGTGCAGTGCATTTGAGTGTTGGGATGGTGTAATGTTGGGTCCCATTCAAACAGTGCCACAGAAGTTAAGTCATTGATAGACATTACATTATCTGTCTGGTTTATGCTGCCACATTTGTGCTTGTTCTTGACTTGTCCCTGGCTCTTGACTTGTTCCTTGTTCCAGTCAATTTCCATTTCTAAATCTGTGTAGGTTTCTGTTTTTTCTCTTCCTTTTTTCTCAGTGTTGAACGTGAAATTCTCTGGTGATGGGTTAACATTTCCTGTACAACCTGATAATAAAAAAAGACTATTAGCATATTTAAAGATACTACTATACTAGACTAGATTGTGATTTCTATATTGATTTGCCGTAGGTTTTACTCCTAACAAAACTCTCTCCATTTATCCAGGCATGGGACTGGCACAAAGAATACACACTTGCATATACTTTCTACTATGCTATCCTATTCTTCCACTGCAGACTTTTTAACTGCAGTTTTGGTGCTCCAGACATTATAAAGTGATCTTTGTCAAAATCAATAATCCTTTTATGACTTGACTCGCTGCCTATCACTTCCAGCTGCAATAACTGAAAGTGATAATTATTGTTTAAAGATAGTGTTTCTTATTTAGGCAATTTAGGTTACGACTGTAACTGTAAATAAAATATTAACCTCTTTTTCTGCCCCACAACGCCGCCATCGTGAATGACTTCATCCAGGGGTCGCAGTGAGGTCATCCATTTGGGAAGGAAGCTCCAGGTTTCTAGTTTCTTTGGCAAAATACCTGGCCGCTTTGCCTGAAGAACATTTACTATCACAGCAAATATGATCATCCCAAAGACAGGGACTCCAATCCCAGTCATCACCTCCCAGCCCGCCATCGACAGCCCAAAGACAAGAAAGGGGAGAAACACGAAGCAGACGAGGAGGTACAGCACAGCAAACCACCTGTATCTGGGCAGAAGTGTCTACATCTTAATGACCAATATATGCACTATACCTTCTTTGTACATGTCCAGAACCATCTCAATCTGACTTTATCTCCAGAATATGTAATATGAGCTTTTCCTCTGGTGTACTTGTTCCAAAACTCCTCCTCCCTCCTCCTTCCCTCCCAAAAAGAACCTCAACATCTTCACCTCTGCTACCTCCAGCTCTGCCTCCTGTCTTTTCCTTAGTGGCACTATCTCTAAACCATACAACACTGCTGGTCTCTACTTTTGCTCTTGCTAAAAAGCTAAGGTCTAATGGCTATTGTTAAATTATAATCTGCTTCATGATAAAAAAAAAAAAAAATGTATTTGGTTTACCTGCCTGTGCAGTTGCCAAGGGCTCGAGCCATGTGTATAGGTAAGCGGGTGGTTGGGATGAGATACCACAGCAAGATGCCAAGTAGATTAAAATAAAAATGACATAAAGCTAGCTGCAAGAAAAAAATACATTGTAAGCATAATGTATTAATTTAATAATTTTCCTTATTCTTTTCCATTACTTACCTGTGTTGCAGCTGCTAGTTTTTCCCCAGGACTTGCCAGAGCTGCCAGTGTCGCAGTTGTAGTGGTCCCCTGGTTTGAGCCCAGTGTTAGAGGGTAGGCTCTCTCCACACTGATTACACCAATCCCTGTTCAGATATAGGACATAAGCAAAGGTATAGAAGCTCATATATTACAAATAGGACCACTTTTCCAACCCAATCTGTCTATAATAACCTATAACCTATAAAATATTTTAATGAAATGTTGTATTGAAGTACAATATTTGGAAATAAGGCTGCACAATATATCACAAAATCACCGTTAACGTAATATCAGCAAATGCAATATCTGTATTGCAAAAATCTAAATATATTGCAATAACAGAGTTATGATTATAATAGAGTTATGAAGCACCGTACCACATAAATATGGATGTAGAAATAGGCAACTTTTCAGTGCAGAATCTTGATGTATTCCTGTATCAAACCTATAGTTGTGTTACCTGTATTAGCCACCGCATTAATAGCATTGGCCACTTGACCCCTGAGCAGTGAGTTGAGCAGTTTAACCAGAAGTACCCCGGACAGCTGCAGAGCACCAACAAGGAACAAGCCATGAGGATCAGACCATGGCCAAATCTGACAGAGAGCAGTCCACAAATACATGTTTACCTGAGCAAAACAACAAGAGGACATTTTAACCTGCTGTGTAATGCACAGCATTGCTATATTTACTGCCTTATGAAGTACTTCAGGAAGGATACATAAAATAGTCAGGCTAGATTTCTTCTCCTTTCAGCTGTTCTCTCCATTTATCCCTATCCCCTGCTTCTTTCTGTCTTACACCAACTGGGTTCATGACAAGGGTGACCTTATTTCTAAGCCGAAAAACTGGGACATATATTTTTTTCACAAATGATGGTGCATTTGAACTTATCTACTGACAAACAAGCTACAATTTCCTCTCATGTAATTCAAAGTATACATGAAGAGGGCTAAGCTTTGAATAAGATGGCAACTTATTGGTAATAATGAGAATAATGTAAATAAATTCAGTGACAAAAGCCTTTAGATCAGGGGTCTCCAACCTGCAGCTCGGAAGCTACCAGTAGCTCTCAGCCACTTTCCAAGTAGCTCTCCAAATGCTTTATGATTCCTACATAAACTTGTTCCTACATAAATTTGATTTATCACTTGGCAAACCCACTGGTGAATGTATTCAATCAGATTTAAAGGTGCACGGCCCCTTTTTGTAGAAAAGTATTAGGCTACTATTCGCTAGTTAGTTGCCAGTCAAACAGCTGCTTGATGAGTCATTAGTGATATTAGCTCAACTACAGTAATTTCACATTAGGCAGATAGAATTTGCTTTCACAAATGTAATAATAAATGTGTGGCTGCACACCGACACACAAAATGCTCTTAATATTTCTCCTTTTACTTTGAACTTATTTGCACAATAGCAGAAGAGTAAAGATTATTATTACTCTGTCACAACAACAGCAAATAAAAAAGTAATATTCATACATTTCTTTGCATGGTGTAAAAAATTGTGAGCTCCTCAAGAGGTTTCATTTTTCTGTAAAAGTAAAACACAATAGACACACCTATTCCCTTGACATTATGATGTTATGGATGTTTGAAATGTACACTCTGTAAAACTACTGTACATTACATTTCCTGGAAGAGGCGCCAGGGCAGTTGTGTGGCACCAGTGTTGCACCAGACTGTGATGACTGAGCAATCCAGCTGGAGAATAAGAACAGATTTAATTCGTATTGATAATGCAGTAAAATGTTATTCTCAATGTTATTCTGAATTAAAAGACATTTTTCTTGTTGCTTTGGTTATTTGCACTCAATAGTTAGATTAGATAGACTCCCTATTATGTAAATTGTACCTGTATTATCATTTTAGTGAATGGCTCGGTGATGACTTTGAGCAGTTCAGGGGCTTCTTCTCCGGTTTGCAGCTGCATGGAGCTGACTGTGAGCTGGGACAGATGTCTCAACAAACCACTCACTGACTCCAAAGGAAGAAGCACCAAGACCAACAGCCAGTTAAAGCAGTCATGGACTGTGGCTCCAGCAAAGGCTCTGAAGTAAGTACAATATAACAAACACCAGTCAGAAGTATGTTTGTCATGTCATGTACAAAAATGTTGAATCTGCTCTATAGAGCAGAGTGAAAGAAGCCATTACTTCCAAAATATGCCAAGTTTTGGGTAAGATATTCAGTTATCTGTTCATCTGTTCTGGTCCATCATTTTGACAACTTTTGATGAGGTACTGACCACTGGAGACACCCCACAAGAGCTGCAGTTTTGGAGATGCTCTGGTGTTACCGTGGGTTTTCTCCAGCTTCCTGCCACTGTCCAATGACATACATGTGTTTAGTGAATTGGTGACTCTAAATTGCCCCTTGTGAATGAATGTGGGAATGAATGGTTGTCTGTCTGTGTTTGTCTCTGTTTCAGCCCTGTGACTAACTGTCTACTGTCTACCTAAGACAAAAAAGTTACTGAAATAGACTGCAGTACTCACAACCCCTAATGGGAATAAGTGGAAGTTGAATGAATGAAAGTTAAAAACATGTAAACCAATGTAACATTTTAAACATCAATGTTAAATCAATGTGTGTAAACTATTTAGCCATGACAATATTGTTAGTTACACATTAATGGTCTAATACTGCTTAGTAGTAATAAGTGGCGAGTCTAAAGTGTCACTGAATATTTACCTTTGTAAGAAATTTGTCATGTTCAGTTTAAACAGCCCAAATAAGACTGTAGAGTGCAGTGATTCTCAAAGTTTTTACACCAAGTACCACCTCATAAAATATTGGGCTTTTCAAGTATCATTTTAGGACACATATGCTGCATTAGCATTTCACATCTTATAACTTGAAACAATCTATATTTATTGAAAACTCTATTTTGGGGGGAGCTGTTACTTGCTGAAAATGCTTGGAATAGATGTTTTAAGCCCTTTAACGCTCTGCTCACCCTCTTCACTCTGGCAGATCAAGCCAGTCCATACAATAGCTGCAAACACTGGAAAAGAGTAACAGGTTTTGGTAGAAAGAGTGCAGCTGCCTGCTCTTAACCTGCCTCTAACCAAAGCACTTTACAGAATCATGATCCTTTGAGTTAATGTGAGTAACATTAAGAGGTTTTGAGTTCAGAATTGAGAGGACAACGTCCGAGTGCCACATATCTCCTGTTGTCCCTGTAGAACCAATGGTATAGGAAAAGTAAACTTTATGATCCAGAGCAAAGGGCACAG
The DNA here is from genome assembly GCA_020698575.1 of Bostrychus sinensis. Lineage (NCBI taxonomy): Eukaryota > Metazoa > Chordata > Actinopteri > Gobiiformes > Eleotridae > Bostrychus > Bostrychus sinensis. The sequence continues at coordinate 11,456,204 of CM036244.1, read as the reverse complement.
CTGCTGACCCTTGAACATGAGCAAAAGATCAGACCAGGACATTAGTGGGACCATGACTGATTATGAGCAAACTACAGCCGTTTTAAGTGAATGGGGCCTTTTTCAGAAGATAGTGTTCTTCTTCCTCTGTCTGAGCATGGTCTTGAATGGATTTGGAAGAATAGCTATTGTCTTTGTGGGGGATACACCAAAACATCACTGTTTTATTCCTCAAGTCAACCTGACTCAAGAATGGCTTTAAGCTATAATCCCAATCAATGTAAGTCATTGTTTCCATTTGTTTTAAGTCACAAATAAAACGTGGATTGCCAGTTATCAAAATAAAAGATAATTAAGTAGGTAATACATAGAGTACCTGGCTTTATTTAATTCTGGACAACTGCTGGTTAATTGCAGGGCTAAAACTTAGCAGCAAACATTCACTTCCTTAAAGAAATTTTAAAAACACCACTAGACTGTTTGTTAGTTGGCACAGGTATAAAACAAGCTTCTTTTTTTGGCAGGGATATTAACCACCCTGTTTGCTCCATAATACACTATATCTTATCAATATTTAGTTCTGTTTAATAGTAATGCCTTTAATTCCTAAAGCGCCCTTGAGATGTCAGGATTATGGACAAATTTGAAGATGAGGAGGACGGTTTTGTATGCAATATTTTATGTACAATCTACTGAGGTGGATATGGTAAAAAATGAAAAATTTGCCATTATACCAGACAGTATCTACCTCCCACCGTCCTAAGGCGTGCATGTAAGATGAAGTGGTAACACTAAATTGCCCCTAGTTAATAAAGATGAGAGAGAATAGTTTGTCTCTGTGTCAGGCCTGCAGCTAACTGGCCAGGAGTATCACGCCTAAGGCCTATAGTTGTTGGGATAGGCTCCAGTCTAATAGTCCAAATAACATAGATGGAAGTGTTGCAGTGACTGAGCCAGGGAGTGTTCAGAGTTTTGATGAGGTACTGACCACTGGAGACCAGGAACACCCCACAAGAGCTGCAGTTTTGGAGATGCTCTGATCCAGCTGCCTAGCCATTACAATTTGTCCCTTGTCAAACTGGCTCAAATTCTTGCACTTGTCCATTGTTCTTGCTTCTAACACAACTCACTGACTCTAAGACAAAGTGTTTACTTGCTGCTTAATACTGCATCCTACCCACTAACAGGAGGAGCCAGGATGAAGAGATTATCTGTGTTATTCCCTTTACCTGTGAGTGGTCATAACACCTCTAAAAAACTAATCTAATGAATTTTCCTAAAACTGAACTAACCATTGCACCATGTCTTGCATTTAGAATAACTCAGTCTTTTAAAGTTGAAGTTTGGTTCTAACTGCAGTCCGGCTCTTTTCAAAGATTTGTCTCATTTGCCTTAGCCCCTGTAGAAGAGCCGGTCCCCAAATGGCTTTTCATTTAGTATCACATTATTTAGGCCTAATTTAGCAATTATGGATGAGTTGTGTGTAAACATTGTTTAATCTGTATGCAGTTTGCAAACCCAATTTACAAATGTACACACAGTTACAAAATACTGTACTCAGCTTTCCTTATCTCCAGTAGGCTATAGTCAAAATGCAACCAGATGCCACTTTTGTTGGCTGCATGGTCAGCACATCAAAATAAAATTATGCTTTGCTTGCACTGATTTTTAGCAGAGCGTAGCAGGAGCAGCTGAAGATTCAGCTCTTATCTTCAGGAGTCAGCTATTTCTATTTGCTCCAAAAAATCAGCTCTTTCGCAGACGACCCATCACTAGTTTTAAGACAAACTAAGCTACAAACTTTCTACTAATGCCTTAATAGGTGGCCATTCATCATGTTATATATACACATGTTATATATACTTAGAGTGTATATATATATATATATATATATATATATATATATATATATATATATATATATATATATATATATATATATATATATGGCAACTTCGAAACCCACAATCAACACTCACTGCTAAACAACTAGTAGCTCAGTGTTCCAACATCCACAAGCGGCACCTGCTTTCACAACTTGAGATTGACGAGATACAACACAAATGTTACGGCAAGGGGGAGCCACCAACTCCCCATCCAGAGTTTGGGTACGAAGCCCCAATAAGCACCATCACGCTGAGCGAGGCAGCAACTGACCTGAGAGATAAGATCATGGCTAAAATGAAGACCAGGCAACCCCGACACCAGTTACAGAGACTGAGTGAAGTACCTTCAGAAAGTCTCCTGGAAGATGTGAATGCAGCTTTGGGAACAATACCTACAATGACCATCACTGAAACCAATGAGCTGATATACACTTCAGCAGCAGTGATCCTTGAGGAGCTTGGCTATCAACCAAAGAGCAACCATAAAGATCCATATCCACCATGGAAAAGAAGGTTAGAGGCTAAAATCAAGGTAACTCGGAGAGAAGTGAGCCAACAGTCAGAGCTCCAGAAAGGTGCAATGAAACAACAAGCACCCAAGAGGTACAGCAAGATGTCCATACCTGAAGCATTGGAAACTGCCAAGCAAAAACTCCAAGCCTTGGCCACCCAACTAAAGAGGTACACGAGAGAAATCGAAGCAAGGCGAATAAACCGGCTGTTCTCAACTCAACCAGCTAAAGTGTACTCTCAGTGGCAAGGTAATAACAACAGAGCAGACCCACCAAGGATGGAGACTGAACAATACTGGAAAGGCATATGGGAGAAGGTGGCGTCACACAACAACAGTGCACAGTGGCTGGAGGATCTAAGAGCAGACCACAGCAACCGCCCTGAACAAGAACCAGTAACCATCACAGTGGCAGACATCTCAAGAAAGAGTCTCAGGTATGAAAAACTGGACAGCACCAGGGCCTGACATGATCCACACCTACTGGCTGAAAAAGCTAACTTCACTCCCTGAACGCCTGGCAGCACAAATGAACCAGCTGCTAAAGGATGGGACCCACCCTGAATGGCTAACTGAAGGCCGGACAATCCTGATCCAGAAGGATCCCCTGAAGGGAACAGCCCCATCGGCCAATAACCTGTCTCCCCACCACATGGAAGCTCATGTCAGGCATCATAGCGACTAAGATAAGTGGGCACATGGATCAATACATGAGCACAGCACAGAAGGGCATTGGTAAAAACACCAGAGGAGCTAAACACCAGCTGCTCGTAGATAGAACAGTGGCTCAGGATTGCAAAGCCAGACACACTAATTTGTGCACCACCTGGATTGATTACAAGAAAGCCTATGACTCAATGCCACACACATGGATCATAGAATGCTTGGAGATGTATAACATCAACAGGACTCTAAGAGCCTTCATTGCAAACTCGATGAGGCAGTGGAAGACCACCCTTGAGGCCAACTGCAAGCCAATTGCACAAGTGTCTATCAAATGTGGGATATACCAAGGAGATGCTCCGTCCCCGCTGCTGTTCTGCATAGGTCTGAACCCCCTCAGCCAGATAATCACCAAGACTGGCTATGGGTACCGACTCAGGAACGGGGCCACCATCAGTCACTTCCTCTACATGGATGATATCAAGCTGTACGCCAAGAGCAAGAGAGACATTGACTCACTGATCCACACAACCAGGATCTACAGCAATGACATCGGAATGTCATTCGGACTTGAGAAGTGCGGGCGCATGGTGACAAAGAGAGGGAAGGCAGTCCATACAGTAGGGGTCCCACTCCCGGACGGCAGAATAGCAGACATTGAGGACAGCTACAAGTACCTTGGAATCCAACAAGCAAATGGCAACCTGGACCAGGCCACAAGAAAAGCAGCCACAGCCAAATACCTCCAACGAGTAAGGCAAGTCCTAAGGAGTCAGCTCAATGGCAAGAACAAAGTCCGGGCAATCAACAGCTATGCCCTGCCAGTCATCAGATACCCTGCGGGAATAATAAGCTGGCCAAAGGAAGAGATTCAGACCACAGATGTGAAAACACGAAAGCTCCTAACCATGCATGGAGGGTTCCACCCCAAATCCAGCACCCTGAGACTGTACACTAAGCGCATGGAAGGAGGCAGAGGACTGGTGAGTGTCAGAACCACTGTCCAGGATGAAGCATCCAAGATCCTTGACTACATCAGGAAGATGGCCTCAACAGATGAAGTTCTCAGTGAATGTCTCAGGCAGTGGAAAACAGAGGACGAGGTGCTGGAGGAACCATCATGGGAGGAAAAGCCCCTACATGGGATGTACCATCGACAGATAACTGAAGTGGCTGATCCTACCAATGGCTAGAAAGGGCTGGACTGAAGGACAGCACAGAGGCACTGATCATGGCTGCACAGGAGCAGCCTTTGAGCACCAGAGCAATAGAGGCCCAGATCTACCATACAAGACAAGACCCCAGGTGCAGACTGTGCAAAGAGGCCCCTGAGACAATCCAGCACATAACTGCAGGCTGTAAGATGCTGGCAGGGAAAGCACACATGGAGCGTCATAACCAAGTGGCTGGTATAGAGTACAGGAACATCAGTGCAGAGTACAGTCTGGAAGTCCCGAGGTCAAGATGGGAAACACCTCCAAAGGTGATAGAGAATGACCGAGCTAAGATCCTGTGGGACTTCCAGATCCAGACAAACAAAATGGTAATGGCGAACCAACCGGACATTGTGGTGATGGACAAACAGCAGAGGAAAGCCGTTGTGGTTGACATCGCAATACCAAGCGATTGTAACATCAGGAAAAAGGAACACGAGAAACTGGAGAAGTACCAAGGCCTCAAAGAAGAACTTGAGAAGGCCTGGAAAGTGAAGGCAACAGTGGTGCCCGTGGTCATCGGAGCACTCGGGGCAGTAACCCCCAAACTGGAAGAGTGGCTACAGCAGATCCCAGGAAAAACATCAGACATCTCAGTCCAGAAGAGTGCAGTCCTAGGAACAGCAAAGATACTGCGCAGAACCCTCAAGCTCCCAGGCCTCTGGTAGAGGACCCGAGCTTGGATGGATGAAACCGCCCACGGAGGGCGAGAGGACAATTTTTAATATATATATATATATATATATATATATATATATATATATATATATATATATATATATATATATATACACTCTAAGTAATGTATATATATATACTGTAAGTTCGCCCTTCAAACTTCTCTCTTTCCCCAGCCTGCATTAAAGCCACAATAGTGTTGGTAACTGAGGTTCCAGTGTTGGAGCCCATGAGGATGGGAATGGCTGCCTGAACATCCAGCACTTTACAATGAAAAAAATTATTAGGTAAGTCTACAGTGTGCTCTGTTAATGAACACCCATCGTTGTTTGAACTCATGGCCAGAGGAGACCAGGCTGATAATGACTGAAGCTCTGGACTAACACTGTCACAAGGATTCCCACCACTAGACCACTGTGTTAGACAAGATGGTGTTTTTCTGGAAAATGTCATCAGCTACCTGCCCTGGGGGAAAAAATTAATAATACACCTTTTATATAATAACTCTACATCTGCAAAATAAAAATCTAAACAGAGGAGAGGGATTATAAGTAACATAGCATATTGCTTCTATATTAAGACAACGACTAGTCACATATAAATGTATTCGACTAGTGAAAAAGTTATTCTATTTCAGTAGTTCAATTCAAAATTAACATGATTATGTAATGTACAGATGTTATGACTTTTTTATTGAGCTACTGAAATAATGTCTTCGGCGATATTGTGATTTATTGACATGTTACTGTATATTTTGACTTATTAAGATGCTATAATGAAATTGGGGGTTTAATGACAAACTAGACAATGTATTTTTTTTTTTATGCAGTAATTTTACATATTTTGTCCCAGTTCTGTATTTGAAATAGCCATTCCTTCATCCCTTCAGGATTATTTGTAGATCTCTTGCTGGACAAAAAATTTAACTTCTAAAATCTATAGTTGATTGAAGATTAGATTGAACTGTATTCATCTCACAGTTGCGAAAATCACTTTTTTTTAGATTAGCTTGAACTTTATTAATCTAGAAAAGTAAAAATCTTAGTAAGTGGAAGTACAAGTATTCATCAGTCACAGATGCTTTTTGAGTAATAAGATAAAAAGATTTAGTGTGTAGTTTGCTCAAGTAGAAAGTACTTCTATTACTGCTACTGTAGCTAGTAATATTACCATTACTACTACTTTTTCTACTACTGCTACCACTATTACTACTACTACCATTGATACTATTATAATTAATACTGCTACTACCTACTATACCACTGATGTAAAAAAAATAAATAAATACTTGAGAGACAAAAAAATTACTAAACAGTTACATTTTGTACACCAAAAAGTATCTAGTTAGTTTCAACTTCAGGACTTACGATAGTAGTATGACAGCTTACCTCCAGTTAGCTGAACTGCAGAGCTTAAAACATCCAGCGAACACACAAAGACAAATAGGCAAAATATTATGATTTTAAAGTTGAATAAAAACCTTATTTCAAAAAAGTATGCAATGAAACCCACTTATACCTACTAAGTACATCCAGTACTACTACCACTGAGAGCATGAAGTACTTTTACTGTGTACTTTTTGTGTAATTGTACTTCAAAGTACAAAGTAATGCGTACAAATAGACAAAATATGTTAATTTTGAAGTTGAATAAAAAACTTATTTAAAAAAAGTACGCAATGAAACCTGCTTAAACCTATTAAGTACATCCAGTACTACTACCACTGAGAGCATGAAGTAACTTTACTGTGTACTTTTTTGAAATAAGTTTTTTATTCAACTTCAAAATTAGCATATTTTGTCTATTTGTACACATTACTAGGTACTTTGAAGTACAATTACACAAACGGTGTTCACCACTGGTTTCGGGGGTTGCCGCCACAACAGGCACCAGAGGCCTTATGGCCACATCTCTGAATGGCTGCATCAACAGCCGTCCACTCGGACTCCATGTCTCCAGCCTCCCTCTTGATCTGGTCAAAGCTCTCCTGGAGGTGGGAGTTGAAGACCCCTCTGACAAAGGGCTCAGCCAGACGTTCCCAATAGACCCTCACAACACTGAGTCTGTCCAGCCTCCTCCTCCGCCAGCAGATCCAACTCACTACCAGGTGGTGGTCGGTTGACAGCTCAGCCCCTCTCTTCACCCGAGTGTCCAAGACACACGGCCAAAGGTCGCATGAAATGACAACAAAGCTGATCATCAAAATCCGGCCTAGGATGTCCTGGTGCCATGTGCACTGATGGTCATCCTTGTGCTTGAACATGGTGTTTGTTAGGGATAAACTGTGACTAGAACAGCAGTCCAATAACAAGACACCACTCGAGTTCAGACTGGGGAGGCCGTTCTTCCCAATCACGCTCCTCCAGGTGTTGCTGTCCATGTGGGCATGAACTCTCCCAGCAAAACAATGGAGTCCCCAGTCGGAGCACCTTCCAGCACATCTCCCAGGGACTCCAAGAAGGCCAGGAACTCTGTACTGCTATTTGGCCCGTAGGCACAAACAACAGTAAGAGACCTATCCCCAACCCGAAGGTGCAGGGATGCAACCCTCTTGTTTCTCCAACACATGGCAGCAGAGCTGGGGGGCTATAAGCAAGCCCACACCATGGGCATTGCCCGAGTGATGGAGAGTCCAACGTCTCTCAAGGAGTTGGGTTTCAGAGCCCAAGCTGTGAGTGGAGGGGAGCCTGACTATATCGGGCAATATATAGTCGGGCTCATTATATATGAGCCCGGGGGTGGGGGTGGGGGGCTGAGCTTGTGGGCGGCACAAGCTCAGCCCCCCCCAATGAGTTGACATTGCTTTGTCCCTTTTTGTACAGCTTTTCATTGTTTTTTGATAAGTCCAGCTTTTTGTTAATGTGTACACCAAGATATTTGTAGTCTGCATCCACTCCCAGGAGGTTAACAGGGGTAGGCTGCACCCTTCTTCCTCCTCAGATCCACCACCAGCTCTTTTGTCTGTGCCACATTAGGTTGCTGATGGTTTTTCTGGCACCATGTGACAAAGTCCTCCACCACAGACATATACTCAGCCTCATCATCATTTTTGATGTACCCTACCACAGCACAGAAAATTTTTGAAGGTGGCATGACTCAGTGTTGTACTTAAAGTCAGTGGTGTATGGTGAAGAGAAAAGGAGCCAGGACAGTTCCTTGTGGGGCACCTGTGCTGCTGACTGTCTTATCAGACACACAGTTTTGGAGGCAAACAAACAGTGGTCTCTGTGTCAGAAAGTCCACTATCCAGGAGACTAAAGAGGCCTCCACCTTCATCTCAGCGAGTTTCTCACCCAGAAGAACCAGCTTTATTGTGTTGAAGGCACACGAAAAGTCAAAAAACATGACCCTTACTGTGCTCACCAGTTTCTCCATGTGATTATACATGCAATTAAGCATTTAGATAATGGCATACTCAACTCCAATTTGGGGCTGGTAGGGAAACTGGAGCAGGTAAAGGTCAGTCCTCACTGTGGTCCTTAGTTTTTCCAAGACCGGCCTCTCCATGGTCTTCATGATAATCACATAGTTAGATAATCACATAGATAGTCACATCAAATGTATTAAAAAAAACAGATTTACAAGATTGGCTTTGTGCATATCCCCTTCAGTCCCTTTGCCCTTTTGTTTGTAGCCTGTAATGGTCCTCATTCCCCTCCACACCTCCCTCTTGCTGTTCTGTTGTTTTTTTCTCCAGCTTTCTCCAGCTTTCTCCTGTACATATCCTTTGCCTATCCTATTTTTTTTTTATGTTTTGGTCTACATTTTCTAAATCATAAATAAAAATGAAAATAAAAAATATTAAAAAGCTGCAAAAAGCCCACACTCCAAAAAATAAAAAAATTATCCCAAATCATATTGGCTAATTTATATTTTGAACGTACTGTATGTATTTCTCCAAAATGTATCAACAATATAGATAACATTAGGCCTAAGTTTTGAAGACTCAAGTGCAAACTGTCATCATACAAGCCAAGTCTGCCACAGATTAGTGCCATAGGTCTGTACTGATTAACTGAGATAAATGACTGACTACCAGACCATAAAGAAAAAGCAGATGGCATTTTTTTATTGCTTTTTTGAAGACACAGACTGAGAAGGAAGGAGATGTGGTGGCTGTAATTTTATAGAAGAAAACATGAATAATTACGATGAAATCACAGCTTTTTTGGGAAACTGGGGACGCTTTCAGAAGATAGTGTTTTTTGTTCTTTGTACGAGTACCATCCCAAATGGACTTAGCGTTTTATCAGTCGTCTTTATCGCTGACACCCCAAAACACCACTGTCTAATCCCTGAGGTGAACCTGACCCAAGACTGGCTTAATGCTATCATCCCAATAAATGTGAGTTAATCTTTTAAATTTATTTTTGTAATTCCTTTTTCCCTTACCACCAACAAAAGTGGGTTAGGTTGGCCCATAGTGGCAGCACGCTCAGTTGCAGTAGGTTAGGAAATAAAGCAATTTACTTTTATGTTATAATTATTGCTTGGTACAAAGTTGATGAAGAGATTAGAAAAGAGGTGAGGTTAAGGTTACTCAAAACAGAAAAATTATGTACATATTAAAATTGTACATAACTGCCTTTTTATGACTTGTACAGAGAGACTCTGAACCAAAACAGCTCCCAAAGCGTTCTGCAGCGCCATGCAGTTCCCCTCGGGGACATGTCTGGACTACAAACACTTAAGCATGATGGGAAATAGTGTCCTGTCTATACGTGCACTGACAGCTTATTGGGTCCCAATTGTGTTTTGATCAGAAACGTGACACCTGACTCTCGGCTGCCTCCTCCTCCTCACAGCTTTACACAAACTACTGCTCTACATTTGATATTTTTAAGCTTTTTATTTATTGATCTATATATTTTGTATATGTAATAGAACATGCTAATATAATATGTTCATATAGCACTGCCAAGGAACCATGACCCAGAACTGTATGTTTATTCATGTGACCTGCCACCTGGTGGGCATTAATTTGTTTGGCTCGGCTTCATTCAAAGTTGCCAACCCCTGGTTTAGATATTAGAACAGACACTGCCTTTGAACTGGTGCCAGCCCCAAGTTCAGCCTCTTTAGACAACGTCCTGTGCCGTAGGGGAGCATCTATTTTGACCCTAGGTGTGCCGCGTCCACGCTGCCGTCTGCACCAGTTGGCAAAATAGCGCACTAAGGGCCAGATTTATCAAAGGTTTGCGTGCACGCTAAATGAAAAAGTCGTGCTAAGGCGTGGAAAATGCAAATGAAGTCGCTTTGCAGTCGCAGTTTGATTTATCACGAGTACAGGAGCTAAATCTGCGTGAAAATTGAGTATGTTGGAGAAGCAGGTGCAAAAGTTTTGCGGAGGCAAGAGTGCAGCTTTTAGTGCACAGATGGGGCGTTGAAAATAAGTTAAAATGCTTTTAACAGGGCTTATTTACAAAAGTAATACTAACAGTAATGTGTACCTGTGGCACTTTTTCCTTGATTCTCGCTCGTATGTCCCTGAACTTCAGCCTTTTACAGTTCTGCGCAAAGTCTACTCACTGTGTTTATCTCATTGCCTCCCAATGCTCGCTGCAGCGCTTTACTGACAGCTGCCCCTACAGAGGCTCCAGGCTGCGTGGATTTGATCGAGTGGAGGACATTGAAAATGTTTTTTAATTGTTATTTTTATTTGATCACCATCAGCACGCCATATAGGCTACTGATACATTTTATATAATTGTTTGAAGGGTTACTGGCTCTGACAGACAGTGAAAAGGACTTTGCTCTCCCTCCACTGTCTTACACAGAGGGGAAATAAGGCACGTGACTCTGGTCAGCACCAAAATCACATGAGACATTTAACAAGGATGGACTACGCAAAGATCATAAAAGAAAGTAAAATGCAATAAAATAATTTTCCCTCAGATACAGTGACCACAGCTCTACTACAGTCAGTCCTGTTATTTGTTGGACTCTCAGATTGTGTTTTGGTTTGCATCTCTGTAGGAAAGATGCAGTCAGAGCTGGCAAACAGCGTTGCTCTCGCTGTCAGTGCGTTTTATGCTAACGCAAAATTCTTTTTTGCACTTGTCTTAGTAAATATGGCCCTAAGTGGGTGTAGAAAAGCTCATGAAATAAATGTATGCTACTGAAAAAGTACTCGTCTAAAAAGATTCCTGAGTAAAAGTAAAAAAGTACTGAGAGCAAAGTACATTTGAACTTTTTTTTATTTTTTGCCTATACTAATATTAAGTTTATTTGTCACATGCACAAAAGTACAGTGTTTGGAGCAAGCCTCCGAGCCGCAGCTACTATGAGCGCCTCCACACGTTCTTCAGAAAGTTAAATACAGTTTTGCAAAGTATACATAGATGTCTCTTTCTTGGATGTCTGCCACTGTGATGGTTACTGGTTCTTGTTCAGCGAGGTTGCTGTGGTCTGCTCTTAGATTCACCAGCTACTGTGCACTGCTGTTGTGTGATGCTTCCTTCTCCCATATGCCTTTCCTGTATTGCTCATTCTCCAGCCTTGGCAGGTCTGCTCTGTTGTTATTACCTTGCCACTGAGAGTACACTTTAGCCGGTTGAGTTGACAACAGCCGGTTTATTTGCCTGGCTTCGATATCTCTTGTGTACCTCTTTAGGCGGGTGGCCAAGGCTTTGTTTGGCAGTTTTCTGATGGTACTTCATCAGTCTCTGTAACTGGTGTCGGGGTTGCCTGGTGTTCATTTTAGCCATGATCTTTTCTCTCAGGTCAGCTGCTGCCTCGCTCAGCATGATAGTGGTTAATGGGGCTTCATACCCAAACCCAAAGTGTTGATTGTGGGTTTTGAAGTTGCCATATTTTCCACATTCTATGCATGTAACCCCTCTTACTAGGGTTACTGGAGTAGTAGCATTCCAACAGAGCCTTGTTCTGTGTTCTTGTTCTCGTCCATTTCCACTTCTCATCAAGGTGCTGTGGTATCTCATAATTCTGTCTCTTATCATTATATGAGGTAGGCAGTAAAAATGACACATTTAAAAGCATAAACAGCTGGCTGTCGAGGGCTCAAGTCGGGACCGCCAAGGTTTACTGAATGGTCTTGGTCTCTCCCCATGATGTTCTATCACTACTGTGTATGTTTTACAAAATGTACTTAGATTGTACATTAAAAAAAGTATTTCAGAAAAATAATCTACATTGTATATGCTTTACATTAATCCAGCCACAGGGAGTCACAAGCCAGTGTACTCTTTGTGCAAGTCCCAAGCCTGAAAAAGTGTTGCATGAGGCAGGACCTATGGCAAATCAACTGCACAAGGAGGCAGATGATTTGCTGTGGTGACCCCAGAGTAGGGAAAAGCTGAAAGGAAAGTGGAAGACTTGATTTATTGTCAACATATTCCTGGGTAAAAAGTTCCTAACATTTTACCTCAGGTGGTGAACGGTGCAGAAGAGCAGAGCAGGTGCAGCAGATACAAGCTGGATGTGGTCAGGAATCTGTCGGCCCAGGGCTATGCTCCCGGCAGAGACGTGAACCTCACCGACCTGCAGCAAGAGCCCTGTGTGGATGGATGGAGCTACAGCAAAGACATCTACCAGTCCACTATAGTCTCTGAGGTGAGAGCGGCCTAGACATCAACATTTACTTAGAATACTATCTACCTACTTTTAGTTTGTCCAAAATGTTTTTCTAGTTTGACCTGGTGTGCAGTGACCAGTGGAAGCAGCCGTTTACATCTACCATTTATTTCATTGGAGTTTTATGTGGGTCCTTCTTTTCTGGACAGTTTTCCGACAGGTATGACGACAAACATACACTTAATATAAAATCCATTTAAACATCTTCCTATGTGCTGTTTTATTTTGTAGATTTGGGAGGAAGCCTGTGTTTTTTATAACTCTTGGATTTCAGATGGTATTTACCTTTCTTCAGGTCTTTTCGACCTCATGGACCATGTTCTCAGTCCTAATGTTCTTAAGTGGATTGGGACAAATCGCTAACTATGTTAGTGCTTTTGTTCTGGGTAAGTCTACATTTGTATTACTACTACTACTACTGTAGTGCTACATTTTTTTTACTATTACTTCTACCGCGACTACTGCTGCTTCTCTCACTGTCACTGCTATTATTACTACTTCTCCATATACAAATACAAATACAAGTACTTGCTTCAGCTACTACTACCTTTCTTCTGCTACTAGTCTTAAGGCTAAAAACACTAATTTCAATGCTAAATATTCACTTGTCAGGGAAGTGCTTCGCACATCTCAATCTTGAGACAGGTGCGTCGGAAAGGGCACGCGTAACGCACATCAAATTAAGAAAGAGATAAATCCCGCACACTGTCGAACTTGCAAAGGTGAGATTTATTTACAGGTGAGGTCTGACAACGTTTCGGCACTGAGCCTTCATCAGGCAAACATTCAAAAAGTGCTCGGAAGCCATCTTAAATAGGGAGTGGCCAGTCTCAGACAACAATGCAGTGAATTATTGCATCAAGTAATTTTTACACAATGAACCTATTACCACATAAAAACCCAAAAATACTATAATATATATATACTATAATAATAATAAAAAAGCATAACTTAACTAATGTATGCATAGAAGAAAGGATATAGCAGCCAGGTAAGACATGCAAAACCTGAATATCTATATACACTTCTATATGCATACTTCAGACCTAGACATGTCCACAGAGAAACATTTTAAACTACCATATATTATATGTACTGAAGTCTTTTTCAAGTCTATAGAAAAATATTTAAAATCAGTTCATCATTAAGACCCTTAGGAGCTAGGGTTTGGAGGGTGTGAATCCAGTACGCCTCACGCTGTTTAAGTAGTTTGTCATGGTCACCCCCTCTAGGAGGAGGGGGGACCTGCTCAATTCCACAAAAGCGAAGAGTGCACACATCATGATGGGCATCATTGTAGTGTGCTGCAACAGGATATTCTCTGTCATTACGGCGTATTGAACGTTTGTGTTCACTTATTCTTTGTTTTAGTTTCCTTGAAGTTTTCCCAACATACGCCAGACCACAGGGACATCGTAACAAATATATCACATGCGTAGAAGCACAAGTAATGACATTTTTAATGGGGATCTTTTTTCCAGTGTGGGGATGTTGAAAATAGTTCATTTTTATGGTGTTATTGCATTGTGCACAGCTGCCGCATCGATAATTACCATTTGGAAGAGGGGACAATAAAGTTTGTCCAGATCTTACTTTAGGATTAAAGTTAGCGTGAACAAGATAGTCCCTCAGATTTTTTCCTCTCTTGTTGATAAAGAGGGGTATATTCACTTACTTACTTATTCACTCAAATATTCACTTGTAAAAGAGAAAAGAAATTTTTTCCTCCAAAATATACTCAAAAAGGAAATTTTAGAAAAGTTAGACAGAAATGGTGATGTTTAGTCCTGGTTTAGTCTTGGTTTAGTTTGGGTTTAGTCCTACTTTAGCTCTGGCTTAATTACAGTTTAATTGTTATTTATATTTTTTGGTTTGAGAATTACCGGAAATGTTTTATAGCAATTCCTGTTATAATGGTTTACAAATCTAGCATCAGACCTGATTACTTCTTTTTAACCTTATTGTATTCATTATGTTTCTTTTTTTTTATATACTCCAATAATACTAATGTGTTACAGTGTTTATTGTAATACAGATATTAAAGGGTGCACGGTGGCAGAGCGGTTAGGTGTTAGGTGAACTGGTGACTCTAAATTGACCCTAGAAAATGAATGTGAGAGTGAGTGGTTGTTCGTCTCTGTGTTAGCCCTGCGACAAGCTGGCCCCTGTCCAGGGTGTACCCCGCCTATGGCCCAAAGTTACTGGGATAGGCTCCAGTCACCCGCGACCCCTAACGGGAATAAGCGGTAGAAAATGAATGAATGAAAAAGATATTAAAGGACACTCAATCTTCAAAAGAAGGTAGCAAGTGTGTATTTATATTATTAAATTTATACTTTTTCCAGGAGCTGAGGTCTTGAGCGGTGATGTCCGGACTGTATTCACCACTTTGGGCGTGTGTCTGGGTTTCGCTTTAGGATACATGATGCTCCCACTGTTTGCATTTTTTTTAAGACAGTGGAGATTTCTGCTCTTGGCCGTCTCTCTGCCTGGTGTGGTCTTGATCCCCCTCTGGTGGTAGGTTTTATTATCACACCATTAGAGGCAAATGTGATATACAATAACTTTACTGAATATTGCAATAAGTCTTGAGATTTTTGAATCCACTTTACAATTGTGAGAGTTTATGTAGTTTATACAAATAAATACAGAGCTCTACACTGGTTAACCTGTTTTCACCTACTGCTTTTTTTACTATTTAAGTCATGCCATGATGTGATATAAATCTCTGACTGGTCACCTGTGATTGTGGGACCCAGTTTTATCCCCGATAATTTTATTTTAATCTATTTTCTTTGGGCTTTTTTTTTTTTTTTCAAAAAATCTATTTCACCATTTAATCATTCATCTTCTTCTGCTTATTTTCATTAGGGGTCGCAGGTATCAGAGCCTATCCCAGTTAACTTTGGGCCTTAAGCAAGGTACATTAGCAAATAAAAGACAATGACAAGACATTCACACATTCAGCAGATAGGATGTCACTGTATAAAATAAAGTTAAAAATCAGAAAGAAAAAACGACTTTCATCAGACTGCACATAACACTCAGCAGGCATCTAGATAATAATAGTTTAAAAATCCATAAAAATAAGTACCTTATTTTCCGGACTATTAGTCGCTCGGTCAGAAAATAGGTCATGAACATATGTAAGTCGCACTGGACTATGAGTCGCATTTATTTTAAAATATTATTTCACAAAATCCATGACCAAGAACAGACATTTAATCTGAAAAAGGCATGTTATTCAACTACACAATAGCACACAGAACAACAGACTGAATAGGTGTCGGTGTGTTAATGTAACACTTTAACAGTTATTTAGCTACACAACAGCATAAAGAACAAACCTGGGAGGCTGAAAGACTAAAATAACATAACAAGCCAGCGAGTCCAACAAGAAAGTTACCGGTAAGGAAGTTCACCAAGCTCCCGATCTCATCAATCAATGAATACTACTGACAGTAGTTGTCACCTCCCGTCCTGACTACTGCGACTCTCTCCTTTTTGGCCTCCCCCACAAATCCCTACATAAACTTCAACTTGTTCAAAATTCTTCGGCTCAGATCATCACCAGAACCCCCTCTTTCCACCACATCACCCCGGTCCTACAGCAACTCCACTGGCTCCTGGTGAAACTCAGACTAGAATTCAAAATCCTCATGTACACATTTAAGGCCATCCCTAACCTCGCCCCTCCTTACCTGTCAGATCTCCTCCACATCGACACCTCCTCTCACTCCCTTAGGTCTTCCTCCTCCATCCATGTCACTGTGCCCCCCGTCCGCCTCAGCACCATGGGGAGCAGAGCCTTCAGCCGCTCTGCTCCCCAACTCTGAAAATCACTCCCACTGGACATCTGTAATATTGACTCTCTTCCTCAGTTTCAAATCCAGACTCAAAACCCACCTGTTCGAGATAGCTCTGTAATTTTCACTGTCCCATTCCGTATTGTCTACTGTTCTATTTTATTTATTTATTTATTTTTTGTATTTTGCTTGTATTTTACAGTGTAAAATGTCCTTGAGTGTCTAGAAAGGCGCTTATATATAAAATGATTTATTATTAATTATACCTTTTCCCTACATGCAGTGTGTATGAGTGTGTACATGAGGTGTTTTGCACACTTTTTGGCAGTGCTGCGTGCTGCTGAACGATTACAATAAGCTCTAAGCCACGTCTACCTGGAAGACCCTGGCGGTACTATTTTAAAAATATATGTCTTATGCTGCAGGATCACCCCAGAGTCTCCTCGATGGCTGCTCTCTCAGGGCAGAGTGAAGGAGGCAGAGGCCATAGTGAGAAAAGCTGCCAAAATGAACAAAGCCAAGGCTCCACTGATCATATTTGAAGATTATAAAGTAAGTTAAACATTGGGCAAAATCCAAACCATAACCCTGGCTTCATTTAACCTTTGCTGTGCTGTTTTTACAGCCTGAAGATGTGTTTACAGCCAAGGGAAATAAACACTACACAGTAATTGACCTTTTCCGGAAAAGAGAGATCAGAGCCATAACACTCATCCTGGCACTACTCTGGTGAGCAATTACAATGTTACTATTTATATAAACATTTGGCAATGATGGGAACGCCCACAAAACGTCACTTCCAATTCCCCCGTGGGGGAAAACAGACCATTCATGGCAATTTAGAAGAGTCGCTCTGTCGCCTTCTTTCTAACAAATACACAAACAAATGCTGGATTTAATTTTTATATTTTACCTTATAAAGAAACAGAGACTAACAGGAGAACATATGTCTCATACGGTCCATATTTGTGCATAAAATACCATTGCTGGTTGACGTTAGCTGCCTACAACATGCTAATCTGATCAATGGTGAGTTGTGTTGGAACATAACTGTCTCTAACATAAAAACATGACGAGTTTAATTCATATTTGTTGTAAACTAAAATTTGCCTGGGTAAACTTCTTAAGGCTTGATTGAATCATGGCTCGACTGTAACAGGCTGCCGACTGATGCACGGTGTTAGGGTGGCTCATTCAGTGGCGTTAGCATTAGCATCTCAGACCAGACTAGTCTTTATGAAGCAGCTAAGCCCTATCTCCTTTAGTTACACTATCTCTAGGTAGAAGTCATAGAAAACAGAAGAATATATATTAAAGATATGTTTTTTTCAGGGCCAATACCGATTATTAGTATTGAAGGAGGCCGATAACCAATATTTAGAGCCAATACTCATTTTGCAATAAAAGAAAATATTGGCGTCAAAATTTTGAATAATACAAACTCCAACACATAACTTCGTTTAAATGCCTTTAAGCATATGTTTATTAAACAGCTTATAAGATTTGCAACATGTTAAAGTTTTTTAATTTTATTTTATCTTAGACAATAGACATTTTTGTTTTATAATTCTAAGAAAAAGTGCAGGGAGCTCCCAGGCTTAGCAGCGTGTCTTATGAAGTTAAATGAAAACTTAAACAAATAAATAGCTCCCTAAAGTTTGTTACAGTAAATACAGTTTTCCAAAATTTCAATGTAACTAAAATGTACTAAAAAGTACCTGTACCTATATATTTTTTTCCCTTTCTCATGCCCAGGTATACAACAGCCACAGGTTATTTTGGTCTGTCCTTGAACACGTCCAGACTCAGCGCTGACCCTTACATCAGCTGTTTCATCTCAGCCGCAGTAGAGGTACCGGCCTACATCGGGACTTGGCTCTCTCTGAAGTATTTACCACGTCGACCAAGTATTATTTTCTCAATGTGCCTGGGAGGAGTGGCCCTGATGGTAATTCAGGCAATCCCCGAATGTAAGTAATAGTAGTAGTAGTATACACAGGCACACATCAATAAATTAGAAAAAAAGTGAAAATATTTTGGTGGTTCAATTAAAAAAACATATAATATCTAATTACAGTCCAGGTTTAGGTCCATTCTATTATTCAGTCAATAGCAGCATAATAGAGATCATTAGAGGCTTTTAATGAAAGGTTAAAAGTGCAAGGGCCAGATATTTCTCAGTTTTAATTCACAATAACAAGCGCAATCCCAAAATTATTTTTAACAAAGTGGATCACCTTTTAAACCCAGTTGGTTTTAAACAAGGTGAATCCTCAGATGACGAATGTTTTAAGTTTTTAGAGTTTTTTAATAGCAAGATCAGAGAAAGGCAATCAAATATAATTTCTCCTTTTATTGATATTCCCAGTCTTGTTATTTTATCTGATTTTATACCAGTCTCTTTTAATGACCTTAAATCTTCTGTGGTCAAAGTTAGGCGCTCTATGAGCCCAGCGGACATTGCCATGCCTCCTAAACTTCTTAATGAAGAAACAGATGCCACTGCTCCATGGCTACTTGTGGTTTTAAACAGCTCACTCTCCACTGGGTCTGTCCAGGAGTGCCTGAAACCTGCGTGTGTACAGCCACTTCTCAGAAAGTCTGGACTGGATCAATCTGATTTTAACAGTTACAGACCAATTTCAAAACTGCCTTTTATTTCCAAACTTTTTGAAAAAATAGTAGCTTAACATCTTTTAGAAGTTTTAGAGGGAAATATAATATTTGAGAAGTTGCAGTTGGGTTTAAGACAGCATCACAGAGACTACACTATTGAGAGTTTCAAATGACGTCCTCAGAGCTGCTAATGCTCATCAGCGTCTTCTGCTGCTTGACTTAAGAGCAGCTTTTGATACTGTAAACCATAAGATCCTGGTTGAGAGGTTCGAGCACTGGGTTGGGATATCAGGGACTGCACTAAAGTGGTTCTGCTTCTATCTTGCTGACAGAAAATTTTATGTTTCTATTGGAGATCATACCTTGCCGCATTCACTGTATATGTTACACGGGCATATTATCCAGAGACAAAACGTTTCCTATCATTTTTATGCGCATGATACCCAGATTTACTTTCCACTCAACAAGCCAGACACTACAGACCTGGGTTGTCTTTTTAACTTTCTCTCAGATATACAGAACTGGATGTCAGCAAACAAAATTCTGACGAAACAGAAATCCTCATCATTGGCCATCAGCACATTCATAATAATATTCAGTCCTCTTTGGGTTTACCTTCAGTCAATGCTAAGGCGCACGTCCGAATACTGGGTGTGCTCTTTGACTCAGAGCTGACCACTGAAAAACATACAGGTAAAGTAGTCCAGTCTTGTTTTTATCATCTAAAGATTATAAGCAGAATACGCCCCATGCTCAGTTTTAACGATACTGAAACTGTCATACATGCTTTTATCTCCTCCAGACTGGAGTACTGCAATGAGCTTTTAACAGGTATTAATAAAAAAATCAATCAACCGCCTACAAATTGTTCAGAATGCAGCGGCCAGGTTTTTAACCAGAACGAAGAAGAACCCCGATTTTAATGGACTTACACTGGCTGTCCATTGGTTTTAGGATTGATTAGATTTGATTGATAAGATTTTACTTGTTAGTTTTAAAGCCCTTCATGGTCTGGTCCCTAGGTACATAGCAGAACTACTGTTCCCCTATGAACCGATGCGCAGACTGAGGTCCTCGGGCAAAAACCTCCTGACTGTTCCCAGTTCTAGACTTAAGACCAGGGGAGAGCGGGCTCCTAAGCTGTGGAATGACCTGCCCGAGGAGCTCAGGCTGCCTAACTCAGTAGCATCGTTTAAATCCCTTTTAAAGACTTATTTTTTTTAGAAAAGCCTTTTTATAATCCTGTTTTTATTGAATTTATTTATTAATTTATTTATTGTACTTTTTAAGTTTTATCTGTCCCTCGACTATGCTGCACTTGGGTCTGATTTTAAGTTTGTTTTATCATCTTGTGTGATTTTAATTTACCTGTTTTTTGTTTATTGAGGATGTGTTTGTGTGTCCTCTTTTCTTAAGGGATTGTGTAAAACACTGTGTGACTCTGTTTTGAAAAGTGCTATAAATAAAGTTATTATTATTATTTCACACATCTTCTCACTATGGCTGACAGGACCACCCGGTGGCCCAAGGCTGTTCCCCTGTCAACTACTACTTTGGTGAAGGTGGCCATTGCGTTGTCTTTTGCTGGGTGGGGCTAGCAGGACGGTTAACCAGGGCGAAGCTAGAGTTTTCGCACCAGTGGCTGTGCATCACTGTCTTCCACAGTCATATGTCCCTAATGGCTTAATGTCTGCCAGGAATGTTTTTATTTGCCATGATGCGCACCCTTCTCCTCAGGCCTTTCATATTCTCGAGAATGCTTCTTCTCCTTTGAAGCAGGGCAAAAGGATTTTATAATAAAGTGTTTAGACCTGGGTTAGTCCTGGTTTACACACATTTTAATCTGTGAAAGATGATACTTAGAGAGCCAAATAGTTTCTGTGGTAGTACTTGCCGTTAAAATGAATACACTCTAAGTGTTTCAATTCAACTTCTAAATACAGCCACAGGGAGTCACAAGCCAGTGTACTATTTGTGCCAGTCCTAAGCCCAGATAAATGGAGAGAAAACCTATGACAAAGCAATATGTGAATGACTGTGCTGTATAGGAGGTAGATGGTTTGTTGTGGCGACCACAAAAGGAAAAGCCAAAAGGAGACTTTGATTGAACTATTGAAATAAATTCACACATTTTCCACATTGTTCTAATTGTTGACTGTACTGTAATTTTCAGCTCTGCCAGCGCTTTCTGTAACACTGGAGATGATCGGTAAATTTAGCTTTGCCACCAGCACAGCTTTGACTTATCCCTACACCGCTGAGATTTACCCGACCGCACTCAGAAACACAGCCACAGGAACCTGCACCACATTCTCCAGAGTGGGAATTTGCCTTTCACCTTTTATTTTTCAACTGAGTGAGTTAAACATGACCTATTATTTCACTGAATACAAACTTTGATAGTTTTAAAAATAACATCTTTCTTTACAGGTGCATATTTTAAGTTCCTGCCTTATATAATCCTGGGGTCACTGTCATTAGCATCAATGATTCTTACTTTGTTCCTTCCGGAGACTTTTGGACAACCGCTGCCCCAGATGTTTGAAGATGTGCAAAAGTTTAAAAGGTGAGCTTAGTAAATTTTTCTCTAATGTATATGGAAGATTATAGGCACATTTATTAAAGTTTCAATTCCATTTAAAATTGGCATTTTTATGTTCTATTCCAAAATGCATTTTGAAATTACATTTGTCATAATCAAATTGCAATTCATAATGCTGTTTCAATGTGCAATTAAACACTGGATTTGTCAAATCGCAATTCCATACCCAAAGTTAAAATGTAATAATGATTACAATTTTACATAAAAGCCGAATGTATTGCATGTCATATTGACATGGGATTTTGGTCTGTTTATTCAATTTGCAATGCTATTGTCAAATGGCAATGCATTATGCTACTGATCATGTTTCTATTAAAATGCTGCAGTGAAACAGTGCCACCTATGGATTGCATTGAAAATCAACATGGTTTAAAGTACAAAAATTCAATTCACAATGCAATCCTTGAGCCCATCAAAACAGATTTTATTGATCCACAAGGGAAATTGCTTGGTCACAGTAGCTCAGTTTATCACTAACACAAGTAAAACCTAGTATAGGTATAAAATATAGAATTTGTTATAAGTTTAAATGATAGTTTTCTTTATTTAAGGAACATAAAATATAGTAAAATTTGTAAATGCAACAGGAGTTGATAGTTATAGTTTGTATTTTTATTTTAAAGGCAGGCAGATTATTATTCATTTTATTTTCAATTTGAGTTTGACAGAAAAACACACGAATCTTACAAAAAGTAAGTTAAAAATGTCTTTGTCAAAAAAGGCATCAAAGACATGAACATGCATGTGTGATGGGGAACTCATGGTATGACAAAACAGCCCAGGGGTACACAAGACAAAAAAAAATAAAAAAATAAAAAATAGGAATCACTGCATTAACCTACAAGTAGCAGTGACAGTACTTGTAGTTGTTTGATTTTATTGTACTCTTGTCACATCAGCCTATTTTTTAAAGCTTTCAACAATGCAGGATTTCCAGCAATCTACTCATCATTGTTAAGTCTGTTATGACCCAGCTCAGCTAGGGGGGAGGGAAGTAACACAAACCAAGATGTAAAATGGTTAACTAAAGTTATACATTTATTTAAAAGGAATGTAAAGGGTAAAGTTAACAAAATTACTACAAAAAAAGGGGGTCAAACAAAAGGCTCTTTGCAGTTCTAAACAAAAATAGGTTCCGTACAGAGAAACAAAACAATAACTTAAACTAAGAAATCAAAAGCACAACTAGAGACAACTAGAGACACAGAGCTAAGTGGCTGCTGGCCACACAAAATTCCAGCAGCCAGGACTGACAGGAGGCGTGTCCTTATAAAGATGTGGTAGTGGCAGGTGGAGCCGAGGGATTGGCCATTGATTGGGATGCCACATCAATCAGAGGAGGAGCAGCACAAACACAGAAGCCAATCAGGATCAGGGCTGGAAGGGGGCCCACCAATCAGAGCTGAGAGCTCCCACAGCCAGACATGCATAGAAAAAAACAAAGGGTTCAGCAACACAGACTTAAGACAGAGATATGGCTTAGAAGGGAGGAGCTGAAGGCCTGGGGCTGTAACAGTCAACCTGCATTTTACCAATCTCAGAGGTGGGACATAACTACATTATTTTAAAACAGAACTTTTATACTTTTAATTATGTAAGCAGCAGAAGGAAACATGCCCCTTATTTGCGTAGTAGACCATCTGTGGGTCACACCTTTGAACTTGATACCTGTAATCTTGTCACTTTTCCCCAGTTATAATCTTCTGTTCTGTACAAAAGGATTACTTTGGTCTCTTGTTTGGAGTTGGATTACCTGGAGGGAGTCGGAGCAAAGGGACATGGGTTAAAAGCAGGGGCTGCAGAAGTACTCAAAATCTGTACCCGAGTGAAAGTATGCTCAAGTATTTAGTTACTTTCCAAGTGTTTAACCAATTATAGAATAGGGGAACTATCTAAGTTCACTACAAAAGTAAATGGGTCAGGCGGCCTCTTATGTCTGCTGTATAAAATCTTTAAGTTCATGATAAGCTAAAATGCCCCAAATTAGCTTAATGTATATCTATTTTCTTTTTTTTTTTTTTGTCAAAACAGATGGAAATGTTCCTGCATCAGTCAAAAGAAGATGTCAAGTCCAGTGGATCTTTTGGAAACTAAATTGTGATAAGTGTCTGTTAAATCAAATTTGTAATAACATACACTGCATTTTGTTATAAACCATCTGAATAAATTTAAATTAAATGCAAGAGGTACCAATTCATGTTTATATTTATTTTTTTCATTCATTTTCTACCGCTTATTCCCATTAGGGGTCACGGGTGACTGGAGCCTATTCCAGTAACTTAGGGCCATAGGCGGGGTACATCCTGGACAGGGGCCAGCTTGTTGCAGGGCTAACACAGAGACGAACAAAGACAGACAACCATTCACTCTCACATTCACTCACTAGGGTCAATTTAGAGTCACCAATTCACCTAACACATGCATGTTGTTGGACGGTGGGAGGAAGCCGGAGAACCCAGAGAGAACCCACGGTAACACGGGGAGGACATGCAGACTCCACCCAGAGAGTTCGTGTGATGGTGTGTTGGTCGGCCCGGGGCTCAAACCCACGACCTTCTTGCTGGGAGGCTCTGCCACCGTGCATCCCTCATGATTATATAATTGTATTAATATTGTGCATTATATAAAATCTTTGAAAATGGGGCATCTACTATGCACACTTTCATATTTTTACCCTGAATCACAATTACCTTTTAATAGACTAATTATTTTAAGTGTTTTCTGCACTGCTGCACCAGCTGTTGTTGCAGAGGAGCCTTCAGTGCCACCAGTAGGTGGTGCTATAATGATGATACAGATTACAGATAATACACAATATTATTACATTTAATTAAAAAAACATTCACCTCCTGTACTATAATTCCAAATTAGTTAAGGTTAGTAGAAATGTGCGTGGAAAATTGTTCCCTTAAACCACTTAAGTGTTTACAAATGCAGAAACTAAACAGGTCAAGTTCTTCTGACATGGAGCAGCATTAGTCTTTACTAAAATACATTAGTTCACTTAACTAATTATCTTTGCACCTCCAGGTTTGAAATAACTATGCTAAGCTAACACTACCTAAACTCACTTGTTAATATATAAGTGTGATTGTGGTTTCCTTATATATAATTATATTACATATATTATATATTTTTGCGATAATTTAAACAAATTGTATTGCAGGGAATAAATTAAACACATTTAAATATCCATGAAAACATTTATTTTTTACAAAACAGTGCAAGATAACATGTATTAAGTCAGGGTTGTTCACAGCAGAATTCACACCGTTTTTTTTTTTTTTTTTTTTTTTTTACATTTTAAGCTGTTTTTCAGTGTTTGTGACCTTGGTTTCAGTTCACTGTGACCCAACATGAAGAACCTGTTGGATGAACTGGAATGTGAGCTTCATAGACCTAGGGTAGTTTAGGCGCAGCACGTATGGAGTCCAAACAGAAAGCACATAGCTTTTGGTAGGTCTTAAACAAAGCTGGACTGAAATGCAGGGAAGATGAGGATGCAGCAGCTTTGGTTTGGAGAATCTCAATGTCAGTGTGACATGGCTAGGTATCTTCGGAGTCCTTAATAAACAATACAAACATACACTGTATTTAGAAATGTATTCGCTCACCTGCCTTTACAAGCATATGAACTTAAGTGACAACCCATTCTTAATCCAAAGGGTTTAGTTTGACTTCAGCCCACCCTTTACATCTATAATAGCTTCAACTGCTCTGGGAAGGCCTTATATTTAGAGTGTTTATGGGAATTTTCTTCCAGAAGTGCATTTGTGAGGTCACACACTGATGTTGGATGAGAAGGCCTGTCTTGCAGTCTTCGCTCTAATTCATCCCAAAGGTGTTGTGTCAGGTTGAGGTCAGGACTCTGTGCAGGCCAGTCAAGTTCTTCCACACCAAACTCACTCATCCATGTCTTTATTGACTATGCTTTGTGCATTGGTGCACAGTCATGTTGGAACAGGAAGTGACCATCCCCAAATTTTTCACAAAATTTTCCACAAAGCTGCAGCCTAGGTGCTTGGTTATATTCACCTGTGGTCATGGAAGTGATTGGAACTCCTGAATTCAGTTATTTGGGTGGGTGAGTGAATACTTTTGGAAATATAGTGTACAAGCAGTATTATTATTTTATCAGTAACCATCAATGTCCTCACAATGTAGGGGGATTAAACAAACAGATCAACCAAAGACGTTGGAAAGAGGTGTTGCTAATAGTGCTGACTGATAAAGGAAAGGGCATTACTATATGAATGCAATGTTAACAACTCACAAATCACATGAAATGTAATAAGAAAAATCAGAAGGGCCAGAGCAGCCATTTTAATTATACAGCAACATGCTGTATGCGTACTATCATATGTCATATTTTACATATTTTTCAAGATGTAATCACAGTCCCTTTAGATACAATATGGGAAGGTAAGGGATAACTTAAAATATGGGGCTGTAGAAGTCTGCTGGCTTGTCCCCAAGCAGAATATGAAGCTCTCTCTGCACCAGTGTTGAGAGCACAGCACAGCTGTACGGGAGGGTGATGCCACACCACAAACAGAGTCGCTTGAGGAAGGCAAAAGCTCATTTAGACAAGCCAGATTCATTTTGGAATAACGTGGTGTGGACTGACATACCTCAAACAACGCCTTTGTGGTGTCACATCACCCTGCCACACAGCTGTTCTTTGTGCAAAGTGTACTGAATTTTTGACCCAGATACAGAAACACCATCTGCAGCAGGATAATCTTGTGGGTCTTTGGAGGTGATCTGTGGGTTGTCTTTAACCATTCTCATCATTCCTGCCTGTATTTTTCTTGGGCTGCCACATCTGGCACTATCGTCTTTGCCTGTGTCCTTCCCATTTCCTGATTACCGCCTTAAATATTTTTTCTCATTATTGAATGCACTGTCTATGAAGTTCAAGGCTTAACTAACTAATCTAACAAGTTTTGTGTTGCAAGTAATCCATTTTGAGAAGTTACATGCATTCATATCATCAAACTTATGAGGGTACCCAAACTTTTGCACACCCATTTTTTTTCACATTTAATTGATTTCATACACCTAAATACTGCTACACTAAAAACTGTTGTTCGGAAAACACCCTAGAACTCAGATGTCACTAGAAAATGAATGACATACCTCTGTGACCTTTTTTCATGAAGACAGTAATTTATTATGCAACCTCAGAGGGGTGCCCAAACTTTTGCATATCACTGTAGATACATTCGAAACCAGACGTTTACATATTCTGTAAACAACAAAAACATTTTTTTCTCTCTATCTGTAATTAAAGTAGACTAAACTCATTATGTTCTAGGTCAGTAAGATTTACCAAAATAATTTCTATTTACTAAATACCAGAATAATGAAAGATGAATTTTGTTTTTGTTTTTTTTTAAATGTTTTCATCAAAGTCAAAAGTACATAGTGTACATCTCCTTAGTATTTGGTTGCATTGCCTTTAAACTGTATGAATTGAGTTAAACGTTTTAGGAAACCTACCACCAATAGATTGGTGGAATTTGTCCCATTCCTCTTGACACAACTGGTTTAACTGAGTCAGGTTTGTAGGCCTTCTAGCTCATACTCGCCTTTTCAGCTCTGCCCGCAAATTTTCTATTGGGTTAAGATCAGGGTTTGTGATGGCCACCCCAAAACATTTATTTTGTTGTCCCTAACCCATCCATCCATCCATCTTCTTCCGCTTATCTGGGCCCAGATTGTGGAGGCAGCAGTCTAAGCAAAGATGTCCAGACTTCCCTCTCCACAGACACTTCTTCCAGCTCTACCGGGGGGACCCCAAGGCATTCTCAGACCAGCCGAGAGACATAGTCCCTCTAGCGTGTCCTAGGTCTTCCCCGGGGTCTCCGCCCAGTGGGACATGCCTGGAACACCTCCCCAGGGAGACGTCCAGGAAGCATCTGGAACAGATGCCCGAGCCACCTCAGCTGGCTCCTCTCGATGTGGAAGAGCAGCGGCTCTACTCCGAGCTCCTCCTTGGTGACAGAGCTCCTCACCCTATCTCTAAGGGAGCACCCAGCCACCCTGCGATGGAAACTCATTTCGACCACTTGTGCCGGGATCTTGTCCTTTAGGCCATGACCCAAAGCTCATGACCATAGGTGAGAGTAGGAACGTAGATTGACCGGTAAATCGAGAACTTTGCCTTTTGGCTCAGCTCCTTCTTCCCCACAACAGACCGATACACCAACCGCACTGTTCCACGGCCAGGATGAAAACCGCATTGTTCCTCCTGAATCCAAGGTTCGACTATTGGCTAAATTCTCCTCTCCAGTACCATGGATTAGCTGTTCCCAGGGAGGCTGAGGAGTGTCATCCCCCTGAAGTTGGAACACACCCTCTGGTCCCCCTTCTTAAAAATATGGACCACCACCTCAGTCTGCCAGTCCAGAGGTACTGTCCCCGACCGCCACACGATGTTGCAGAAACACATCAGCCAAGACAGCCCCACAACATCCAGGGACTTGAGGTACTCAGGGCAGATCTCATCCACCCCCGGTGCCTTGCCACTGAGGAGCTTTCCCACCACCTCGATGACTTCAGCTTGAGTGATGGACGAGTCCACCTCTGAGTCCCCAGCCTCTGCTTCCTCAATGGAAGGCATGTGAGTGGGATTGAGGAGAGCCTCAAAGTATTCCTTCCACTGCCCGACAACATCCCCAGTCAAGGTCAACAGCTCCCCACCTGCACTGTAAACAGTGTTAGTGAAGAACTGCTTCCCCCTCCTGAGGCGGTGGATGGTTTGCCAGAATTTCTTCAAGGCTGACCGATAGTCCTCCTCCATGGCCTCCCCAAACTTCTCACAGACCTGAGTTTTTGCCTCCACAACCACCTGAGCTGCAGCTCGCTTGGCCTGTCGGTACCTGTCAGCTGCTCAGGAGTCCCACAAGCCAACCAGGCTTGATAGGACTCCTTCTTCAGCCTGAGGACATCCCTTATTTCCGGTGTTCACCACCGGTTTCGGGGGTTGCCGCCACGACAGGCACCAGAGGCCTTATGGCCACATCTCTGAATGGCTGCATAAACAATAGAGGTGGAGAACATGGTCCACTCGGACTCCATGTCTCCAGCCTCCCTCGTGATCTGGTCAAAGCTCTCCTGGAGGTGGGAGTTGAAGACCCCTCTGACAAAGGGCTCAGCCGGTCGTTCCCAATAGACCCTCACAACACTGAGTCTGTTCAGCCTCCTCCTCCGCCAGCGGATCCAACTCACTACCAGGTGGTGGTCGGTTGACAGCTCAGCCCCTCTCTTCACCCGAGTGTCCAAGACACACGGCCGAAGGTCGCATGAAATGACAACAAAGTTGATCATCAAAATCCGGCCTAGGGTGTCCATGTACACTGATGGTCATCCTTGTGCTTGAACATGGTGTTTGTTAGGGATAAACTGTGACTAGAACAGCAGTCCAATAACAAGACACCACTCGAGTTCAGACTGGGGAGGCCGTTCTTCCCAATCACGCTCCTCCAGGTGTTGCTGTCCATGTGGGCATGAACTCTCCCAGCAAAACAATGGAGTCCCCAGTCGGAGCACCTTCCAGCACACCTCCCAGGGACTCCAAGAAGGCCAGGAACTCTGTACTGCTATTTGGCCCGTAGGCACAAACAACAGTAAGAGACCTATCCCCAACCCGAAGGTGCAGGGATGCAACCCTCTTGTTTCTCCAACACATGGCAGCAGAGCTGGGGGGCTATAAGCAAGCCCACACCACGGGCATTGCCCGAGTGATGGAGAGTCCAACGTCTCTCAAGGAGCTGGGTTTCAGAGCCCAAGCTGTGCGTGGAGGTGAGCCTGACTATATCGGGCAATATATAGTCGGGCTCACTATATATGGGCCTGGGGGGGGGCTGAGCTTGCGGGCGGCACAAGCTCCAGCTTTTTGTTAATGTGTACACCAAGATATTTGTAGTCTGCATCCACTCCCAGGAGGTTAACAGGGGTAGCTGCACCCTTCTTCCTCCTCAGATCCACCACCAGCTCTTTTGTCTTTGCCACATTAGGTTGCTGATGGTTTTTCTGGCACCATGTGACAAAGTCCTCCACCACAGACATATACTCAGCCTCATCATCATTTTTGATGTACCCTACCACAGCACAGAAAATTTTTGAAGGTGGCATGACTCAGTGTTGTACTTAAAGTCAGTGGTGTATGGTGAAGAGAAAAGGAGCCAGGACA
Source organism: Bostrychus sinensis (assembly GCA_020698575.1). Classification (NCBI taxonomy): domain Eukaryota; kingdom Metazoa; phylum Chordata; class Actinopteri; order Gobiiformes; family Eleotridae; genus Bostrychus; species Bostrychus sinensis. Next base: position 11,426,459 of record CM036244.1, on the reverse strand, counting down.
GTTCCTTGTGGGGCACCTGTGCTGCTGACTGTCTTATCAGACACACAGTTTTGGAGGCAAACAAACAGTGGTCTCTGTGTCAGAAAGTCCACTATCCAGGAGACTAAAGAGGCCTCCACCTTCATCTCAGCGAGTTTCTCACCCAGAAGAACCAGCTTTATTGTGTTGAAGGCACACGAAAAGTCAAAAAACATGACCCTTACTGTGCTCGCCAGTTTCTCCATGTGATTATACATGCAATTAAGCATTTAGATAATGGCATACTCAACTCCAATTTGGGGCTGGTAGGGAAATTGTAGCAGGTAAAGGTCAGTCCTCACTGTGGTCCTTAGTTTTTCCAAGACCGGCCTCTCCATGGTCTTCATGATAATCACATAGTTAGATAATCACATAGATAGTCACATCAAATGTATTAAAAAAAACAGATTTACAAGATTGGCTTTGTCCATATCCCCTTCAGTCCCTTTGCCCTTTTGTTTGTAGCCTGTAATGGTCCTCATTCCCCTCCACACCTCCCTCTTGCTGTTCTGTTGTTTTTTTCTCCAGCTTTCTCCAGCTTTCACCTGTACATATCCTTTGCCTATCCTATTTTTTAAATGTTTTGGTCTACATTTTCTAAATCATAAATAAAAATGAAAATAAAAAATATTAAAAAGCTGCAAAAAGCCCACACTCCAAAAAATAAAAAAAATATTCCAAATCATATTGGCTAATTTATAATTTGAACGTACTGTATGTATTTCTCCAAAATGTATCAACAATATAGATAACATTAGGCCTAAGTTTTGAAGACTCAAGTGCAAACTGTCATCATACAAGCCAAGTCTGCCACAGATTAGTGCCATAGTTCTGTACTGATTAACTGAGATAAATGACTGACTACCAGACCATAAAGAAAAAGCAGATGGCATTTTTTTATTGCTTTTTTGAAGACACAGACTGAGAAGGAAGGAGATGTGGTGGCTGTAATTTTATAGAAGAAAACATGAATAATTACGATGAAATCACAGCTTTTTTGGGAAACTGGGGATGCTTTCAGAAGATAGTGTTTTTTGTTCTTTGTACGAGTACCATCCCAAATGGACTTAGCGTTTTATCAGTCGTCTTTATCGCTGACACCCCAAAACACCACTGTCTAATCCCTGAGGTGAACCTGACCCAAGACTGGCTTAATGCTATCATCCCAATAAATGTGAGTTAATCTTTTAAATTTATTTTTGTAATTCCTTTTTCCCTTACCACCAACAAAAGTGGGTTAGGTTGGCCCATAGTGGCAGCGCGCTCAGTTGCAGTAGGTTAGGAAATAAAGCAATTTACTTTTATTTTATAATTATTGCTTGGTACAAAGTTGATGAAGAGATTAGAAAAGAGGTGAGGTTAAGGTTACTCAAAACAGAAAAATTATGTACATATTAAAATTGTACATAACTGCCTTTTTATGACTTGTACAGAGAGACTCTGAACCAAAACAGCTCCCAAAGCGTTCTGCAGCGCCATGCAGTTCCCCTCGGGGACATGTCTGGACTACAAACACTTAAGCATGATGGGAAATAGTGTCCTGTCTATACGTGCACTGACAGCTTATTGGGTCCCAATTGTGTTTTGATCAGAAACGTGACACCTGACTCTCGGCTGCCTCCTCCTCCTCACAGCTTTACACAAACTACTGCTCTACATTTGATATTTTTAAGCTTTTTATTTATTGATCTATATATTTTGTATATGTAATAGAACATGCTAATATAATATGTTCATATAGCACTGCCAAGGAACCATGACCCAGAACTGTATGTTTATTCATGTGACCTGCCACCTGGTGGGCATTAATTTGTTTGGCTCGGCTTCATTCAAAGTTGCCAACCCCTGGTTTAGATATTAGAACAGACACTGCCTTTGAACTGGTGCCAGCCCCAAGTTCAGCCTCTTTAGACAACGTCCTGTGCCGTCGGGGAGCATCTATTTTGACCCTAGGTGTGCCGCGTCCACGCTGCCGTCTGCACCAGTTGGCAAAATAGCGCACTAAGGGCCAGATTTATCAAAAGTTTGCGTGCACGCTAAATGAAAAAGTCGTGCTAAGGTGTGGAAAATGCAAATGAAGTCGCTTTGCAGTCGCAGTTTGATTTATCACGAGTACAGGAGCTAAATCTGCGTGAAAATTGAGTACGTTGGAGAAGCAGGTGCAAAAGTTTTGCGGAGGCAAGAGTGCAGCTTTTAGTGCACAGATGGGGCGTTGAAAATAAGTTAAAATGCTTTAACAGGGCTTATTTACAAAGATACAACAGTAATGTGTACCTGTGGCACTTTTTCCTTGATTCTCGCTCGTATGTCCCTGAACTTCAGCCTTTTACAGTTCTGCGCAAAGTCTACTCACTGTGTTTATCTCATTGCCTCCCAATGCTCGCTGCAGCGCTTTACTGACAGCTGCCCCTACAGAGGCTCCAGGCTGCGTGGATTTGATCAAGTGGAGGACATTGAAAATGTTTTTTAATTGTTATTTTTATTTGATCACCATCAGCACGCCATATAGGCTACTGATACATTTTATATAACTGTTTGAAGGGTTACTGGCTCTGACAGACAGTGAAAAGGACTTTGCTCTCCCTCCACTGTCTTACACAGAGGGGAAATAAGGCACGTGACTCTGGTCAGCACCAAAATCACATGAGACATTTAACAAGGATGGACTATGCAAAGATCATAAAAGAAAGTAAAATGCAATAAAATAATTTTCCCTCAGATACAGTGACCACAGCTCTACTACAGTCAGTCCTGTTATTTGTTGGACTCTCAGATTGTGTTTTGGTTTGCATCTCTGTAGGAAAGATGCAGTCAGAGCTGGCAAACAGCGTTGCTCTCGCTGTCAGTGCGTTTTATGCTAACGCAAAATTCTTTTTTGCACTTGTCTTAGTAAATATGGCCCTAAGTGGGTGTAGAAAAGCTCATGAAATAAATGTATGCTACTGAAAAAGTACTCGTCTAAAAAGATTCCTGAGTAAAAGTAAAAAAGTACTGAGAGCAAAGTACATTTGAACTTTTTTTTATTTTTTGCCTATACTAATATTAAGTTTATTTGTCACATGCACAAAAGTACAGTGTTTGGAGCAAGCCTCCGAGCCGCAGCTACTATGAGCGCCTCCACACGTTCTTCAGAAAGTTAAATACAGTTTTGCAAAGTATACATAGATGTCTCTTTCTTGGATGTCTGCCACTGTGATGGTTACTGGTTCTTGTTCAGCGAGGTTGCTGTGGTCTGCTCTTAGATTCACCAGCTACTGTGCACTGCTGTTGTGTGATGCTTCCTTCTCCCATATGCCTTTCCTGTATTGCTCATTCTCCAGCCTTGGCAGGTCTGCTCTGTTGTTATTACCTTGCCACTGAGAGTACACTTTAGCCGGTTGAGTTGACAACAGCCGGTTTATTTGCCTGGCTTCGATATCTCTTGTGTACCTCTTTAGGCGGGTGGCCAAGGCTTTGTTTGGCAGTTTTCTGATAGTACTTCATCAGTCTCTGTAACTGGTGTCGGGGTTGCCTGGTGTTCATTTTAGCCATGATCTTTTCTCTCAGGTCAGCTGCTGCCTCGCTCAGCATGATAGTGGTTAATGGGGCTTCATACCCAAACCCAAAGTGTTGATTGTGGGTTTTGAAGTTGCCATATTTTCCACATTCTATGCATGTAACCCCTCTTACTAGGGTTACTGGAGTAGTAGCATTCCAACAGAGCCTTGTTCTGTGTTCTTGTTCTCGTCCATTTCCACTTCTCATCAAGGTGCTGTGGTATCTCATAATTCTGTCTCTTATCATTATATGAGGTAGGCAGTAAAAATGACACATTTAAAAGCATAAACAGCTGGCTGTCGAGGGCTCAAGTCGGGACCGCCAAGGTTTACTGAATGGTCTTGGTCTCTCCCCATGATGTTCTATCACTACTGTGTATGTTTTACAAAATGTACTTAGATTGTACATTAAAAAAAGTATTTCAGAAAAATAATCTACATTGTATATGCTTTACATTAATCCAGCCACAGGGAGTCACAAGCCAGTGTACTCTTTGTGCAAGTCCCAAGCCTGAAAAAGTGTTGCATGAGGCAGGACCTATGGCAAATCAACTGCACAAGGAGGCAGATGATTTGCTGTGGTGACCCCAGAGTAGGGAAAAGCTGAAAGGAAAGTGGAAGACTTGATTTATTGTCAACATATTCCTGGGTAAAAAGTTCCTAACATTTTACCTCAGGTGGTGAACGGTGCAGAAGAGCAGAGCAGGTGCAGCAGATACAAGCTGGATGTGGTCAGGAATCTGTCGGCCCAGGGCTATGTTCCCGGCAGAGACGTGAACCTCACCGACCTGCAGCAAGAGCCCTGTGTGGACGGATGGAGCTACAGCAAAGACATCTACCAGTCCACTATAGTCTCTGAGGTGAGAGCGGCCTAGACATCAACATTTACTTAGAATACTATCTACCTACTTTTAGTTTGTCCAAAATGTTTTTCTAGTTTGACCTGGTGTGCAGTGACCAGTGGAAGCAGCCGTTTACATCTACCATTTATTTCATTGGAGTTTTATGTGGGTCCTTCTTTTCTGGACAGTTTTCCGACAGGTATGACGACAAACATACACTTAATATAAAATCCATTTAAACATCTTCCTATGTGCTGTTTTATTTTGTAGATTTGGGAGGAAGCCTGTGTTTTTTATAACTCTTGGATTTCAGATGGTATTTACCTTTCTTCAGGTCTTTTCGACCTCATGGACCATGTTCTCAGTCCTAATGTTCTTAAGTGGATTGGGACAAATCGCTAACTACGTTAGTGCTTTTGTTCTGGGTAAGTCTACATTTGTATTACTACTACTACTACTGTAGTGCTACATTTTTTTTTACTATTACTTCTACCGCGACTACTGCTGCTTCTCTCACTGTCACTGCTATTATTACTACTTCTCCATATACAAATACAAATACAAGTACTTGCTTCAGCTACTACTACCTTTCTTCTGCTACTAGTCTTAAGGCTAAAAACACTAATTTCAATGCTAAATATTCACTTGTCAGGGAAGTGCTTCGCACATCTCAATCTTGAGACAGGTGCGTCGGAAAGGGCACGCGTAACGCACATCAAATTAAGAAAGAGATAAATCCCGCACACTGTCGAACTTGCAAAGGTGAGATTTATTTACAGGTGAGGTCTGACAACGTTTCGGCACTGAGCCTTCATCAGGCAAACATTCAAAAAGTGCTCGGAAGCCATCTTAAATAGGGAGTGGCCAGTCTCAGACAACAATGCAGTGAATTATTGCATCAAGTAATTTTTACACAATGAACCTATTACCACATAAAAACCCAAAAATACTATAATATATATATACTATAATAATAATAATAAAGCATAACTTTCTTTCAAGCTGAAAAAATGTATGCATAGAAGAAAGGATATAGCAGCCAGGTAAGACATGCAAAACCTGAATATCTAGATACACTTCTATATGCATACTTCAGACCTAGACATGTCCACAGAGAAACATTTTAAACTACCATATATTATATGTACTGAAGTCTTTTTCAAGTCTATAGAAAAATATTTAAAATCAGTTCATCATTAAGACCCTTAGGAGCTAGGGTTTGGAGGGTGTGAATCCAGTACGCCTCACGCTGTTTAAGTAGTTTGTCATGGTCACCCCCTCTAGGAGGAGGGGGGACCTGCTCAATTCCACAAAAGCGAAGAGTGCACACATCATGATGGGCATCATTGTAGTGTGCTGCAACAGGATATTCTCTGTCATTACGGCGTATTGAACTTTTGTGTTCACTTATTCTTTGTTTTAGTTTCCTTGAAGTTTTCCCAACATACGCCAGACCACAGGGACATCGTAACAAATATATCACATGCGTAGAAGCACAAGTAATGACATTTTTAATGGGGATCTTTTTTCCAGTGTGGGGATGTTGAAAATAGTTCATTTTTATGGTGTTATTGCATTGTGCACAGCTGCCGCATCGATAATTACCATTTGGAAGAGGGGACAATAAAGTTTGTCCAGATCTTACTTTAGGATTAAAGTTAGCGTGAACAAGATAGTCCCTCAGATTTTTTCCTCTCTTGTTGATAAAGAGGGGTATATTCACTTACTTACTTATTCACTCAAATATTCACTTGTAAAAGAGAAAAGAAATTTTTTCCTCCAAAATATACTCAAAAAGGAAATTTTAGAAAAGTTAGACAGAAATGGTGATGTTTAGTCCTGGTTTAGTCTTGGTTTAGTTTGGGTTTAGTCCTACTTTAGCTCTGGCTTAATTACAGTTTAATTGTTATTTATATTTTTTGGTTTGAGAATTACCGGAAATGTTTTATAGCAATTCCTGTTATAATGGTTTACAAATCTAGCATCAGACCTGATTACTTCTTTTTAACCTTATTGTATTCATTATGTTTCTTTTTTTTTATATACTCCAATAATACTAATGTGTTACAGTGTTTATTGTAATACAGATATTAAAGGGTGCACGGTGGCAGAGCGGTTAGGTGTTAGGTGAACTGGTGACTCTAAATTGACCCTAGAAAATGAATGTGAGAGTGAGTGGTTGTTCGTCTCTGTGTTAGCCCTGCGACAAGCTGGCCCCTGTCCAGGGTGTACCCCGCCTATGGCCCAAAGTTACTGGGATAGGCTCCAGTCACCCGCGACCCCTAACGGGAATAAGCGGTAGAAAATGAATGAATGAAAAAGATATTAAAGGACACTCAATCTTCAAAAGAAGGTAGCAAGTGTGTATTTATATTATTAAATTTATACTTTTTCCAGGAGCTGAGGTCTTGAGCGGTGATGTCCGGACTGTATTCACCACTTTGGGCGTGTGTCTGGGTTTCGCTTTAGGATACATGATGCTCCCACTGTTTGCATTTTTTTTAAGACAGTGGAGATTTCTGCTCTTGGCCGTCTCTCTGCCTGGTCTGGTCTTGATCCCCCTCTGGTGGTAGGTTTTATTATCACACCATTAGAGGCAAATGTGATATACAATAACTTTACTGAATATTGCAATAAGTCTTGAGATTTTTGAATCCACTTTACAATTGTGAGAGTTTATGTAGTTTATACAAATAAATACAGAGCTCTACACTGGTTAACCTGTTTTCACCTACTGCTTTTTTTACTATTTAAGTCATGCCATGATGTGATATAAATCTCTGACTGGTCACCTCTGATTGTGGGACCCAGTTTTATCCCCGATAATTTTATTTTAATCTATTTTCTTTGGGCTTTTTTTTTTTTTTTTCAAAAAATCTATTTCACCATTTAATCATTCATCTTCTTCTGCTTATTTTCATTAGGGGTCACAGGTATCAGAGCCTATCCCAGTTAACTTTGGGCCTTAAGCAAGGTACATTAGCAAATTAAAGACAATGACAAGACATTCACACATTCAGCAGATAGGATGTCACTGTATAAAATAAAGTTAAAAATCAGAAAGAAAAAACGACTTTCATCAGACTGCACATAACACTCAGCAGGCATCTAGATAATAATAGTTTAAAAATCCATAAAAATAAGTACCTTATTTTCCGGACTATTAGTCGCTCGGTCAGAAAATAAGTCATGAACATATGTAAGTTCGCACTGGACTATGAGTCGCATTTATTTTAAAATATTATTTCACAAAATCCAAGACCAAGAACAGACATTTAATCTGAAAAGGCATGTTATTCAACTACACAATAGCACACAGAACAACAGACTGAATAGGTGTCGGTGTGTTAATGTAACACTTTAACAGTTATTTAGCTACACAACAGCATAAAGAACAAACCTGGGAGGCTGAAAGACTAAAATAACATAACAAGCCAGCGAGTCCAACAAGAAAGTTACCGGTAAGGAAGTTCACCAAGCTCCCGATCTCATCAATCAATGAATACTACTGACAGTAGTTGTCACCTCCCGTCCTGACTACTGCGACTCTCTCCTTTTTGGCCTCCCCCACAAATCCCTACATAAACTTCAACTTGTTCAAAATTCTTCGGCTCAGATCATCACCAGAACCCCCTCTTTCCACCACATCACCCCGGTCCTACAGCAACTCCACTGGCTCCTGGTGAAACTCAGACTAGAATTCAAAATCCTCATGTACACATTTAAGGCCATCCCTAACCTCGCCCCTCCTTACCTGTCAGATCTCCTCCACATCGACACCTCCTCTCACTCCCTTAGGTCTTCCTCCTCCATCCATGTCACTGTGCCCCCCGTCCGCCTCAGCACCATGGGGAGCAGAGCCTTCAGCCGCTCTGCTCCCCAACTCTGAAAATCACTCCCACTGGACATCTGTAATATTGACTCTCTTCCTCAGTTCAAATCCAGACTCAAAACCCACCTGTTCGAGATAGCTCTGTAATTTTCACTGTCCCATTCCGTATTGTCTACTGTTCTATTTTATTTATTTATTTATTTTTTGTATTTTGCTTGTATTTTACAGTGTAAAATGTCCTTGAGTGTCTAGAAAGGCGCTTATATATAAAATGATTTATTATTAATTATACCTTTTCCCTACATGCAGTGTGTATGAGTGTGTACATGAGGTGTTTTGCACACTTTTTGGCAGTGCTGCGTGCTGCTGAACGATTACAATAAGCTCTAAGCCACGTCTACCTGGAAGACCCTGGCGGTACTATTTTAAAAATATATGTCTTATGCTGCAGGATCACCCCAGAGTCTCCTCGATGGCTGCTCTCTCAGGGCAGAGTGAAGGAGGCAGAGGCCATAGTGAGAAAAGCTGCCAAAATGAACAAAGCCAAGGCTCCACTGATCATATTTGAAGATTATAAAGTAAGTTAAACATTGGGCAAAATCCAAACCATAACCCTGGCTTCATTTAACCTTTGCTGTGCTGTTTTTACAGCCTGAAGATGTGTTTACAGCCAAGGGAAATAAACACTACACAGTAATTGACCTTTTCCGGAAAAGAGAGATCAGAGCCATAACACTCATCCTGGCACTACTCTGGTGAGCAATTACAATGTTACTATTTATATAAACATTTGGCAATGATGGGAACGCCCACAAAACGTCACTTCCAATTCCCCCGTGGGGGAAAACAGACCATTCATGGCAATTTAGAAGAGTCGCTCTGTCGCCTTCTTTCTAACAAATACACAAACAAATGCTGGATTTAATTTTTATATTTTACCTTATAAAGAAACAGAGACTAACAGGAGAACATATGTCTCATACGGTCCATATTTGTGCATAAAATACCATTGCTGGTTGACGTTAGCTGCCTACAACATGCTAATCTGATCAATGGTGAGTTGTGTTGGAACATAACTGTCTCTAACATAAAAACATGATGAGTTTAATTCATATTTGTTGTAAACTAAAATTTGCCTGGGTAAACTTCTTAAGGCTTGATTGAATCATGGCTCGACCGTAACAGGCTGCCGACTGATGCACGGTGTTAGGGTGGCTCATTCAGTGGCGTTAGCATTAGCATCTCAGACCAGACTAGTCTTTATGAAGCAGCTAAGCCCTATCTCCTTTAGTTACACTATCTCTAGGTAGAAGTCATAGAAAACAGAAGAATATATTTTAAAGATATGTTTTTTTCAGGGCCAATACCGATTATTAGTATTGAAGGAGGCCGATAACCAATATTTAGAGCCAATACTCATTTTGCAATAAAAGAAAATATTGGCGTCAAAATTTTGAATAATACAAACTCCAACACATAACTTCGTTTAAATGCCTTTAAGCATATGTTTATTAAACAGCTTATAAGATTTGCAACATGTTAAAGTTTTTTTATTTTATCTTAGACAATAGACATTTTTGTTTTAAAATTCTAAAAAAAAGTGCAGGGAGCTCCCAGGCTTAGCAGCGTGTCTTATGAAGTTAAATGAAAACTTAAACAAATAAATAGCTCCCTAAAGTTTGTTACAGCAAATACAGTTTTCCAAAATTTCAATGTAACTAAAATGTACTAAAAAGTACCTGTACCTATAGTTTTTTTCCCTTTCTCATGCCCAGGTATACAACAGCCACAGGTTATTTTGGTCTGTCCTTGAACACGTCCAGACTCAGCGCTGACCCTTACATCAGCTGTTTCATCTCAGCCGCAGTAGAGGTACCGGCCTACATCGGGACTTGGCTCTCTCTGAAGTATTTACCACGTCGACCAAGTATTATTTTCTCAATGTGCCTGGGAGGAGTGGCCCTGATGGTAATTCAGGCAATCCCCGAATGTAAGTAATAGTAGTAGTAGTATACACAGGCACACATCAATAAATTAGAAAAAAAGTGAAAATATTTTGGTGGTTCAATTAAAAAAACATATAATATCTAATTACAGTCCAGGTTTAGGTCCATTCTATTATTCAGTCAATAGCAGCATAATAGAGATCATTAGAGGCTTTTAATGAAAGGTTAAAAGTGCAAGGGCCAGATATTTCTCAGTTTTAATTCACAATAACAAGCGCAATCCCAAAATTATTTTTAACAAAGTGGATCACCTTTTAAACCCAGTTGGTTTTAAACAAGGTGAATCCTCAGATGACGAATGTTTTAAGTTTTTAGAGTTTTTTAATAGCAAGATCAGAGAAAGGCAATCAAATATAATTTCTCCTTTTATTGATATTCCCAGTCTTGTTATTTTATCTGATTTTATACCAGTCTCTTTTAATGACCTTAAATCTTCTGTGGTCAAAGTTAGGCGCTCTATGAGCCCAGCGGACATTGCCATGCCTCCTAAACTTCTTAATGAAGAAACAGATGCCACTGCTCCATGGCTACTTGTGGTTTTAAACAGCTCACTCTCCACTGGGTCTGTCCAGGAGTGCCTGAAACCTGCGTGTGTACAGCCACTTCTCAGAAAGTCTGGACTGGATCAATCTGATTTTAACAGTTACAGACCAATTTCAAAACTGCCTTTTATTTCCAAACTTTTTGAAAAAATAGTAGCTTAACATCTTTTAGAAGTTTTGGAGGGAAATATAATATTTGAGAAGTTGCAGTTGGGTTTAAGACAGCATCACAGAGACTACACTATTGAGAGTTTCAAATGACGTCCTCAGAGCTGCTAATGCTCATCAGCGTCTTCTGCTGCTCGACTTTAGAGCAGCTTTTGATACTGTAAACCATAAGATCCTGGTTGAGAGGTTCGAGCACTGGGTTGGGATATCAGGGACTGCACTAAAGTGGTTCTGCTTCTATCTTGCTGACAGAAAATTTTATGTTTCTATTGGAGATCATACCTTGCCGCATTCACTGTATATGTTACCACTCGGGCATATTATCCAGAGACAAAACGTTTCCTATCATTTTTATGCGCATGATACCCAGATTTACTTTCCACTCAACAAGCCAGACACTACAGACCTGGGTTGTGTTTTTAACTTTCTCTCAGATATACAGAACTGGATGTCAGCAAACAAAATTCTGACGAAACAGAAATCCTCATCATTGGCCATCAGCACATTCAGTAATAATATTCAGTCCTCTTTGGGTTTACCTTCAGTCAATGCTAAGGCGCACGTCCGAATACTGGGTGTGCTCTTTGACTCAGAGCTGACCACTGAAAAACATACAGGTAAAGTAGTCCAGTCTTGTTTTTATCATCTAAAGAACATAAGCAGAATACGCCCCATGCTCAGTTTTAACGATACTGAAACTGTCATACATGCTTTTATCTCCTCCAGACTGGACTACTGCAATGAGCTTTTAACAGGTATTAATAAAAAAATCAATCAACCGCCTACAAATTGTTCAGAATGCAGCGGCCAGGTTTTTAACCAGAACGAAGAAGAACCCCGATTTTAATGGACTTACACTGGCTGTCCATTGGTTTTAGGATTGATTTTAAGATTTTACTTGTTAGTTTTAAAGCCCTTCATGGTCTGGTCCCTAGGTACATAGCAGAACTACTGTTCCCCTATGAACCGATGCGCAGACTGAGGTCCTCGGGCAAAAACCTCCTGACTGTTCCCAGTTCTAGACTTAAGACCAGGGGAGAGCGGGCTCCTAAGCTGTGGAATGACCTGCCCGAGGAGCTCAGGCTGCCTAACTCAGTAGCATCGTTTAAATCCCTTTTAAAGACTTATTTTTTTTAGAAAAGCCTTTTTATAATCCTGTTTTTATTGAATTTATTTATTAATTTATTTATTGTACTTTTTAAGTTTTATCTGTCCCTCGACTATGCTGCACTTGGGTCTGATTTTAAGTTTGTTTTATCATCTTGTGTGATTTTAATTTACCTGTTTTTTGTTTATTGAGGATGTGTTTGTGTGTCCTCTTTTCTTAAGGGATTGTGTAAAACACTGTGTGACTCATGTTTTGAAAAGTGCTATAAATAAAGTTATTATTATTATTTCACACATCTTCTCACTATGGCTGACAGGACCACCCGGTGGCCCAAGGCTGTTCCCCTGTCAACTACTACTTTGGTGAAGGTGGCCATTGCGTTGTCTTTTGCTGGGTGGGGCTAGCAGGACGGTTAACCAGGGCGAAGCTAGAGTTTTCGCACCAGTGGCTGTGCATCACTGTCTTCCACAGTCATATGTCCCTAATGGCTTAATGTCTGCCAGGAATGTTTTTATTTGCCATGATGCGCACCCTTCTCCTCACCCCTTTCATATTCTCAAGAATGTTTCTTCTCCTTCGAAGCAGGGCAAAAGGATTTTATAATAAAGTGTTTAGACCTGGGTTAGTCCTGGTTTACACACATTTTAATCTGTGAAAGATGATACTTATGGTACGTTCACACCGGACGCGAATCAGGCGTCAGGCGCGAGTGATTGCCATGTTAAGTCTATGGAAAGCCGCGTTCAGGTGCGAACAAGCGTCCTGCGGTGCGAATGACTGCGAATGGCACGACGCGAATCCCGCGAATGACGCGAATTGAGCGTTTGACGCGCAAGTCCCACGAATAGACCGTTCTCAGTCACGTGACTTGGTTTGTTGACGCCGCCATTTTGGATGGCAAAAAGCCGGTGTAGCTGGCGAGCGATTAGCGATCATGCATAGAAATTGAGTTCATATTTACCACTTTCTACACCGTTTCAATACTTAACGTTAAGTGTTCAGGTCAGACAGCGATATTTGGAGAAATGTTCACTTGTCGATGCTTAAGACCCATATGATGTCAAAATTACGGGTTACCAGCCTTCAACACACAATCCGCTTTGGAATACCACAACGTTTACAATTATTTAATCAATCAATCGACAGTCTCACTTTAGAGGGGCACAATTAAAAGCTTACAAGAGGCAGAGAGTTCCTTAGAGGCATAAAAATATTTTGTGGCAGGATGGGTGACAGACAGTATGGAAAGTGCCCTAAACAACTGTTGTCCATGTGAGTAGGCAGATGAGAGACGCAGATTAGTGAAAAGGCAATATAAATACTTAAATAAAGTAGGCTTTCCGCGGAGGTTTACAAGTCTAAAATTATAAATCAAAATTTAAGGCCTTAAAAAGTGGCAAATTTGCTGAGATATGGAGAATTAGGATTTATATTTATTTAACCTCATTTAATCTCGCGGCGACCAGATTCAGAAAGAAACTCCGCGAAAACATAATTTGCACGGTTATTATTTTGTCAATACAGGCATGATATACACCGTTAGAAAGCTTATGTTCTGTACAAAATGGGAATTAAGTTAACTTTATGCTTAAAATAGGACATATGTGTAATTAATGACGATTCCTCAGTATGCCCAAACCGAAAAAACAGACTTTTTACCTTTGAACACTGGTTCTGTCCAAAACCAGCCCAATCCAGGATTAGTAACCCTCAATCAGTTCGTATAAATCCACAAGTAAATATCGAGATATATTTCCATCAAAGTATTCCATGTTGTGAAAATAATGCTGTAATCTCCATATCCTCACACAGAAATGAACAAATACCAAGCTGTCCTGAACATTGCATTTTCTTTTTCTCTCCCGTTTGCTAAATGTCCTGTGAAAACGTGTTTACCCTGCTAATAAACCTGAGCAGACAGTAAGAACTGACTTCAGATCGGTTTTTACTTTATTTGACGATTACAGCAGGAGCGATTATTTATGTGACTTTTTCAAAGAATAAACTTTGCCAAACAGTGCAACATTAACTTTTTTATTTCAAAAGACAGCTGGTAGATGCTATCACAGATATAGGACACATTAAACTATTTTTGATGAGTAAAACGAATTTAATTTGTTAGGCTAACAGACAGCAGGGGCCAGTGAAACAACCGACTTTTGCCATCCAACATGGCGGCTCCGTGGAAATCACGTGATCAGATGACGCTGTGTGAGAAGGGTCTATAGGCGGAGACGCGAATCGGCAGAAGACGCGAACAACGTAGATTCGCGTCCAACGCTCTGGTCGCGGAAGTTGAAAAATTTGAACTTCTGCGAACATTCGTGGCGCGTTAACCAATCAGGGACCTGCTGTAGCAATGACGTGGTTACGTACGACGTAACAGGAGGAGATCCCTGCCTTGGAGATCCAGCAAAACAATCATCGAGGCTTCAGAGTGAACCCAGAGATAAAAGCTGCAGACTACAGCAGCTCTTCTACTTTTATGAAGACAGGAAACAAAAACAGCCCTGATAGAAAACACTATAAATAAAATAAATATGGCTATTTAGGCTTTGTGTGAGTGTAGTTATAGCTGTTATCTGTGATACAAGCCTGTGACAGAGGCTCACTCTGATCATCCGTGACATCAAGAACACACAAATAAATACAAGTAAATATAAAGGGGGGTTAACTTTACCAAAATAGCCTACTAAGATGTGCTTGTTATATTAGCAGTTATTGCACTCTCCAGAACAACAGAAAATACAGAGCTGGAGGACTAGACTAGACCCCAAAACCACTAGAGAGAGCTAATGTACAAGAAATAACCCCACGTGTCTCAGCTCTGTCTCTGAGGTTAATGCTGCTGTACAGCAGCAGTGTCCTGGGGAGAGGTCCTGCAGCCACACGGGACACAGGTGAGCAAACTGAGACAGGCTCATTTGGGAGTAGCCCTAGCGGCCATGCCCCTCATTTGACGCGAATGAAGCGTCCAATTCGTCTCATTCGCACAAGTGAATTCACGTCATTCGCGAATAGAGCGAATTTCACCCGCGAATGACGCGAGTGAATTCAAAATGGTCACGCGTCCAACTAGACGCGAATGACGTGAATTTGACGCCTGATTCGCGTCCGGTGTGAACGTACCATTAGAGAGCCAAATAGTTTCTGTGGTAGTACTTGCCGTTAAAATGAATACACTCTAATATAAGTGTTTCAATTCAACTTCTAAATACAGCCACAGGGAGTCACAAGCCAGTGTACTATTTGTGCCAGCCCTAAGCCCAGATAAATGGAGAGAAAACCTATGACAAAGCAATATGTGACTCACTGCGGTAGATGGTTTGTTGTGGCGACCACAAAAGGGAAAAGCCAAAAGGAGACTTTGATTGAACTATTGAAATAAATTCACACATTTTCCACATTGTTCTAATTGTTGACTGTACTGTAATTTTCAGCTCTGCCAGCGCTTTCTGTAACACTGGAGATGATCGGTAAATTTAGCTTTGCCACCAGCACAGCTTTGATTTATCCCTACACCGCTGAGATTTACCCGACCGCACTCAGAAACACAGCCACAGGAACCTGCACCACATTCTCCAGAGTGGGAATTTGCCTTTCACCTTTTATTTTTCAACTGAGTGAGTTAAACGTGACCTATTATTTCACTGAATACAAACTTTGATAGTTTTAAAAATAACATCTTTCTTTACAGGTGCATATTTTAAGTTCCTGCCTTATATAATCCTGGGGTCACTGTCATTAGCATCGATGATTCTTACTTTGTTCCTTCCGGAGACTTTTGGACAACCGCTGCCCCAGATGTTTGAAGATGTGCAAAAGTTTAAAAGGTGAGCTTAGTAAATTTTTCTCTAATGTATATGGAAGATTATAGGCACATTTATTAAAGTTTCAATTCCATTTAAAATTGGCATTTTTATGTTCTATTCCAAAATGCATTTTGAAATTACATTTGTCATAATCACATTGCAATTCATAATGCTGTTTCAATGTGCAATTAAACATTGCATTTGTCAAATCGCAATTCCATACCCAAAGTTAAAATGTAATAATGATTACAATCTTACATAAAAGCCTGAATGTATTGCATGTCATATTGACATGGGATTTTGGTCTGTTTATTCAATTTGCAATGCTATTGTCAAATGGCAATGCATTATGCTACTGATCATGTTTCTATTAAAATGCTGCAGTGAAACAGCGCCACCTATGGATTGCATTGAAAATCAACATGGTTTAAAGTACAAAAATTCAATTCACAATGCAATCCTTGAGCCCATCAAAACAGATTGTATTGATCCACAAGGGAAATTGCTTGGTCACAGTCAACCTGCATTTTACCAATCTCAGAGGTGGGACATAACTACATTATTTTACAACAGAACTTTTATACTTTTAATTATGTAAGCAGCAGAAGGAAACATGCCCCTTATTTACGTAGTAGACCATCTGTGGGTCACACCTTTGAACTTGATACCTGTAATCTTGTCACTGTTCCCCAGTTATAATCTTCTGTTCTGTACAAAAGGATTACTTTGGTCTCTTGTTTGGAGTTGGATTACCTGGAGGGAGTCGGAGCAAAGGGACATGGGTTAAAAGCAGGGGCTGCAGTACTCAAAATCTGTATCCGAGTGAAAGTATGCTCAAGTATTTAGTTACAAGTGTTTAACCAATTATAGAATAGGGGAACTATCTAAGTTCACTACAAAAGTAAATGGGTCTGGATGCCTTTCATGTTTGCTGTATAAAATCTTTATGTTCATGATAAGCTAAAATGCCCCAAATTAGCTTCAGTTATATCTATTTTCTTTTATTTTTTGTCACAACAGATGGAAATGTTCCTGCATCAGTCAAAAGAAGACGTCAAGTCCTGTGGATCGCTGCGTCTGTTAAACCAAATTTGAAATAACATAAACTGCATTTTCTTATAAACCACCTGAATAAATTTTAAATTAAATGCAAGAGGTACCAATTCATGTTTATATAATTGTATTATTTTGTGCCTGTGTCTTCTATGCACACTTTCATATTTTTAGCCTGAATCACAATCACTTTTTAATAGACTAATTATTCTGCACTGCTGCACCAGCTGTTGTTGCAGAGGAGCCTTCAGTGCCACCAGTAGGTGGTGCTATAATGATACAGATTATTTGACATAATACACTTTTTTTTTTTTTACATTTCATTAAAAAACATGCACCTCCTGCACTGTAATCCCAAATTAGTTTACTAGTGCACAGAAAGTTGTTCCCTTAAACCACTAAGTAATCAGGTTAACTTGTGTAGACATAGATGATCATTTGTCTTTACTAAAACACATTAGTCCACTTAATTATCTTTGCCCCTCCTGGTTTGAAATAACTATCTTAAGCTAACAGTACCTAAACTCATTTGTTAATATAAGTATTGTGGTTTCTTTATATGTAATTATATTATATATTGCTGTAATACTTTAAACGAATTGTATTGAAGGGGACAAATTAAACATATTTAAATATTCATCAAAATATGTGTGTGTATAATATGTAAGTCCAGGTTGTTCAGAGTAGAATTCACACAGCGTTTCTTTACATTTCAAGCTATTTTTCAATGTTTGTGACCTTGGTTTCAGTTCACTGTGACCCAACATGAAGAACCTGTTTGATGAACTGGAATGTGAGCTTCATAGACCTAGGGTAGTTTAGATGAATGTGTGATTAACAACTCACAAATCACATGAAACGCTATGAATAAGAATAATCAGAAAGGCCAGAGCCGGCAATTACCAAGAGCTGAAACAGCTTATTTATTACACAGCAACATGCTGTATGTGTATTATCATCTGTCAGGCCAATCACAGACAGTACAACACTTTTATGAAAAATTAAGATTATTTCATCACAGTCTCTTTAAATGCAGCAAGAGAAGAAAACTTAGAAATACTGATCTGTAGAAGTCTGCTGGCTTTCCCCAAACAGAATATGAAGCTCTCTCAGCAGCAGTGTCTGATGCCCACAGTTCTGTTGAACCTCATGCACAGCTGAAAGACACAGAGAATACACCAGTGTTAGTCGTGTCTTTTAACAGGTCACCCTTCATCTCTGATAACTTATACTTACACTTCATCTTCAGAGAACCTGTAAAACAATATTAAGAAGATTCAAATCCTGGTTAATGACCAAGTCTAAAGTTACACAAAACAACAACAGACCTTTGAACAGTTTGTAACGTTAACAGTATTGACATAAATGCAAGAATCACCTTGGTTTTCTAGTTTTCTTACACCATAATTTAATGCATTTATGAGTCATTTTTATTATGATCTTGTTCTATTGTGTGCCATTTTTAATGTCTTGTTAAGGTTTTGTTCAAGATTTTATTTATAATTATGACTACTGAAACTACTTATGAAAATCCTTTTTATTTTATTTTATTTTTTTATCCATACGCTTAACATTAATTTTATTTTATTTTTAAAGAGGAAACATAAATCTTCCATCTTTGGGTCCCGCTACAGTCACAAATGTTGTTAATAGCTATACGTTTTTATATTCAAATTATAGTGTAGTGTACAGGTTTTGAGTTATTTACATTGGAATGGAAGGTTCAAGAAGATTTTGTTTCTGGAAAGAGTTACAACTTGAGCTTAACAATAACTTTTTACTATGTAGGAAAAAAAAGGCATCAGTTACTGTAACCGTGACCCCGTTATATCACTTTATCTTTATCTTTCACTTTATTTAAGGTCACATTATCACTTTGTGATGATTTACTTGCTAGACTCGGTTCATTAAGCTACTACTTCTTAAGAGCAAATATTTATTTTGAATGACCGTATTATTACCAAGCCTACAGTACTTCAAAATACAATTACTTTAGTAGAAGTACAAGTTGAGTTGAGTACAACTCAACAAAATTACTTCTTGAGTAAAACTAAAAAGGTATTGGGGATGAAATTAGAAAGTACTGCCACTACTAGTACTACTACAGCTGCAACTATGTAAACTTTTAATATTAATAAATTTTTTTAATTAATTCATTATTATAATATTTTTGCCCATACTAATATTTTTTACTATTACTTCTAATTCTACTGCTACCTTTACAGCAAATACGCATACTACGATTATTACTACTACTACACATATGACTCATAGCCTACTATTTCTACTGCCACTCCTCCCAGGGCCATTTATTTAGTTTTATTTATACTCATATAGAGACATTAAGATTTCACCTAAAAATTAAAAGAAACATGTTTGTCTCAAAGACGTACTATAAAGTACAATTTCTTTCTTTTTTTTTTCCTTTCAAAAATGTACTTAAGCAAATTAAGTAAGTAAATATTTATTAAGTAAGCAAAAGTGTCTAGTTACATTTCCTACTTGTATACTGAATAACATACTGATGTGGAAAAGTACTCAATATGAAGTAAAAGTACTGTAGTATTACTACAGTAGAAGCAAAACCACTTAACAAAAATATTTCTTGAGTAAAAGTTAAGTTTACTTAAGTAACTTTAACTTTATTGTCCATTTAATGGAAATTTGTATTTGGTTCACCATCAATCACACGGTACAACAAATACAACACAATACGATAAATACAAGACATGGTTGCAGTATAAAAATACCAAAAGACAATTAGTACAGAAGAACACTATAATGTAAACATTTGAGAATGTGCTGCATAATACTTGTTTAGTAAACTCACTGCATTAGGGACAAATGACCCTTTATAGACTTTCTTAGTTGCGAAAGGCATTTTATAGCGTCGTCCAGAAGGCATTAAACTAAATTCACTAAACAAAGGATGTTCAGTGTCACTGGAAATAGATCTAGCCATCCTGAGCACAGCAGACCGATAAAGTAGGTCCAGTTGTTTTTGGTCTCGACCAAGGGAAGTTTTTTTGCAAAAACTATCATGACCAGGCGCGTAATTTCCAGGGGGGTTAGGGGGATGACCCCCCCCCCCCCCCCCAAAAAAAAAAAAAAAAAAAAAAAATCAGGTCAAGCCAATACAACCCCCCCAGTAATCAGTAGTAAATACAAATATGAATTATCTTGCATGAATAACTTGTCGATTTTCTGTATTCATTTCGTTTGCCAGCAAAATAGTTATTAGTTTATTCAAACCCCCTCCCCGTGTAGAATACTTGGTACGGCCCAGTCCGCTGTCTCTCCTGAGCGTTTGCTGTTTGCTGTGTGTGGCTCAGTCTCTGGTGTTGTAGCGATGAAAGCTGGCTGTCTCTCACCTGTGCGAAAAAAGCACCAAAGAGCCAGTCAGCAATTTTACATAGTTGTTGGTCAACGCCAACCCCAACGAAAAAGAAAAAAAAGTACTGCCCAAGAGGAGGTAAACAGTCGTATTGACAAGTCAGCTGATGATTTGACTAAATTGCCAGTGTGAGGTAAAGCTAAGGAGGCTGCCCCGGAATGTGCTGTGTGCAGGAATAATGTCAATTTACCACTGAATGCTAATTTAAGTAAGTGATGGGATTATTTACTAATCAGCCTTGCTAACACTGACACTAGCCTAGCACATAGCTGGAGCTAAGTAAACCACAGTAAAAGTATCATAATGCATTTCTAATACAGAAACTCCAAATTAGCATAATCCTTTTACAAAATGTGTAAATGTGTAAAAAAAAATAAAAATAAAAAAAATAAAAAAATAGGTGTTTACCCCACACCCCACCCCAATGTTACAGCCAAAGTTACACCCAAAGTTACACCCTTGATCATGACTATATTTTTTACTACTACTTGTTCTACTGCTGTTATGACTACCACTATTACTGCAATACTATTAAAACTACTGTTATTCTGACTTCTACTGCTATTACCACTACTGTTTACCACAAGCTCAAAAATCATTTATACTCGTTTAGAGACATTACATTTCACTTCAAGATTAAAAGTAATATTTTTGCTTTCAAAAATGTACTCAGATAGTAAATGTAATGTAATTTCTTGAGTAAAAATATCATAATATAGTAACTTCACACCTCTGGGTATTTTCAACTACGTAATCTCTGTCTGTGTTATTGTGTTGTCTCATCACCGGGAAGTTGATGTAAAAATGCCCCTGTGTTTTTCCTGTCTTGAAAAAAAAAAAGAAAAAAAAGTGGGCGTTAGCAGAAGTAGTACAGCCAAGCTATAGCGGAGAACGGAGAGACATGTTCCTGCTTAACCACTTTTGTCTTCAAACAAAACCTGTCTCTCAAATATAAACATGTAGTGTACCTGGTGAACTGATGGATCACGAACAGCTCTCCACCAACAATGAAAAATTATGTGGAGGCCGTGGCTTTTCTGGGGCAGTGGGGATGCTTCCAGCTTGTGATCTTTTTTCTCCTTTGTGCCAGCATAATGCCCAACGGCTTCGGGGCTTTCACCTTGGTGTTTTTGACCGATGCCCCTCCTCATCATTGCATTGTTCCCGAAGCTAATCTCACAGAAGAGTGGCAAAAGGCGGCCATACCTATAACGGTGAGTAAAAGTAGTGAGTTAAAGTGAAATTCAGGGGTGAAGGTGGGACAGGTTTTGTGGATAAACTTTGACTGGAAAGGCATGCAGTAAATAATTCAACAAGTAGTTACCTGTTGGCTCATCTTTAAATGGCTCAAGCTGTTGTGTCTTATACAGCACTCTGCAAAAGACAGGGTTTTAAGAAAGGTTATGAGCAGGGGCGGACTGGGACTGAAAAACAGCCCTGGAGTCTGGCCAGCCCAGCCATCCCCCCAAAAAAAAATAAAAAAATAAAATAAAATAAAAATAAAATAAAATAACAAAACTTTACGAAGTTGTCTTGGATTGTATAAAACAAAAAGCACAATTTCAATTAGACATTGTTTATGTTAGTAAACTAAAAATCAAAAATAATAATTAATAATTTCAAGACTTTAGGAAATTGTTTATGGTTGTACAAAGTAAATAAAAATAAAATAAATACATTTTAAAAAACTGACTGATCTGAGTGAACTATTTCTAAACCAGGACTAAACCACACATGGTCCACACGTCAAATTCAAGTCCCTAAACTTTAATCATCAGGTTTAGACCTGGTTTTGTACAGGTTTAGTCCCGGATTTGAATCTGATTTGATCCTGGCACAGACCTGATTAAGACCTGGTTTTGTCCCTGTTTAGACCTAGTTTAAACCTGGTTTAGCTATAGTTTTGGACAGCTTATACCTATTTTAGTTAGGGTTTAGTCTTGGTTAGACCTGGTTGTGTCATGTTTTAGATATAGTTTCTGGATTACACTATGACTTATTATTGGAGGGCTTGGGAACATCCCTGGATTTAATTCATATTAGATATAGTTGCAATAGTAGGTTTAAAAACTGTCATCTGGACTTGGTTTTAAAGTTGAAGACGTTTCACCTTTTATCCAAGAGGCTTTCTCAATTCTGAAATTTGACTGTAAGAGAGCTCTCTTTAAAACCAAGACCAGATGACAGCTTTTAAACCTACTATTGCAATGGAATCAGCCTGGATGAATGAGAGTCTTCACAGCCATATTAGATAGAATATTATTCATATTGTTATTGTTATGATAGTGTTGT
Source organism: Bostrychus sinensis (assembly GCA_020698575.1). Lineage (NCBI taxonomy): Eukaryota > Metazoa > Chordata > Actinopteri > Gobiiformes > Eleotridae > Bostrychus > Bostrychus sinensis. The sequence goes on along the minus strand of CM036244.1, from coordinate 11,403,856 downwards.
AGAGCTATGTATAGGAAGTGGAATAAATAGCTATGAAAGCCCTGTGTTTCATACAGTAAGCTATACTCACCACTTGCTCTGTACACAGCTCTAACTGAGGTAAAACTTCTTCTGGTTCTGTGGGTCCCTGAGCCTGAGCAGCGCTGGGCCCCCACCACCGCACTCTCAGCCTCTTCATGCTCATGTTGTGTTGTACTGGTGGATGTGGCTGTAGCACTGCTGCTGCTGTCAAACACTTCTGTTATTTTTTTACACTTGGACGCCTCATATGCAAGCGACTTAAGTTTCTTTTCCCTGACTTTCTCTGCTCCGCCCTTCTTCTTTCATTTTATTAACCGTTTTTTATCCATGACGTAAACGCACCACCGCCGTCTTCACGGCCGCCTGTTGGCCGCTTCTTGCAGGTTTGTTCGAGTGCCTGACTGCATTGAGCGACTGCAGCTGTTCTGCTTTCTTCTTCCACTCTGCTGTTGCGCATCTGCGCGGCTGCGCCCTCTCTGGCCTGGTTGTGTTGTGTTTATGGAGTCTATGTAAAACAGCCCACTGTTCTGTGATCCTCCAGAATGCACAAATGGCCAGTCCGCCCCTGGTTATGAGCAAAGAAAGGTGTGCTAATGTACAAAAATACACACAATAAAACAAAAAGGAAAATCAAAACTAGAGGCACTTGAAGAGTGTAGACCTCTGCAAAGGCACTGGTCCTGTCTGGCAATGGTAAAGATATAGTGCCTCTCCATTGAGCCACAAAACCCTTATATCACAAAATGTAAAGACTACTAATAATGTGTTCTTATAGTGAGTGAGTACTGAATCTTCAGTCTGTATCTCAAAATGGTACAGAATCCAATTAGACACAGTGGATCCACACCAAAATTAATCGTTTTGTCCCAGGCCCATTACTGACTGGCCTTTTTTGATTTTTTTTACCAACATAACTATGAAACATGTATTTAGCACTCTGCTAGTTTGTTAGCCTAATAATGTTAAATTTGTTTTACTCATGTGTCCTATATCTGTGATAGCATCTAGCAGCTATTCATTTAAGTAAAAAAGTTAATGTTGCACTGTTTCACAAAGTTTATTCTTTAAAAAAGTCACATAAAAGATCGTTCCTGCTGTAATCATCAAAAACCAATCTGAAGTCAGTTAGCCTGGTTCTTACTGTCTGCTCAGGTTTATTAGCAGGGTAAACACGATTTCATGGACATTTAGCAAATATTTAAACTTGGTAGAAAATACAATATTCATGACAGCTTGGAATTTGTTCATTTCTGCTTGAGGATACGGTGATTACAGGATTAATTTCACAACATGGAATACTTTTATAGAAATATATCTCAATATTATTTACTTGTGGACTCTTACGGACTGACTGAGCGTTACTAATCCTGGACTGGACTGGTTTTGGACAGAACCAGCGTTCAAAGGTAAAAAGTCTGTTTTTCAGTTTGGGCATACTGAGAAATCATCATTAGTTACCCTGTCCTATTTTAAGCATAAAATTAATTTAATGCCCATTTTGTACAGAAACTTTCTAACGATGTATAACAATGCCTGTATTGACAAAATAATAACCATTCAAATTATGTTTTTGCAAAGTTACTTTCTGAAAATGGTCGCCGCTGGATTTAATGAGGTTAAATGTTTGTAAGTCCTAATACTCCATATCTAGGCAAATTAGCAACTTTTTTAGGGCCTTACATTTGGATTCATAATTTAAGACTTTTATACCCTTGTGGAAACCTTGGTTAATTTAAGTATTTATATTGCCTTGTCACTAATCTGCATCTCTCATCTGCCCACTCACATGGACAACAGTTGTTTAAGGACACTTCCCATACTTGAAGGTCTGTCACCCTTCCTGCCACTAAATATTTATGTCTCTAAAGACTTGTAAGCCTTTAATTGTGCCCATATAAAGTGAGATTGTCAATTGATTGACTAAATAATTGTAAATGCTGTGGTATTCCAAAGCAGGTTTCAAATTGAATGCTGGTAAACTGTAATTTTGGCATATCGTAAGGGTCTTAAACACCACCAAGTGAACATTTCTCTAAATATCGCTGTCTGATCTGACCGCTTAATGTTAAGAACTGAAACGGTGTAGAAAGTGGTAAATATGAACTCAATTTCTATGAATGATAGCCAGCTACACCGGCTTCATGCCATCCAAAATGGCAGCGCCCACAAACCAAGTCATGTGATTGAGAATGGTCTCTAGGCGCTTGAAACCCCGCCTTCTCCAGGAAGTGCTCCCTTTAACTAACGTTTAGTGTCAGCTGGACCTAAGCAATATGTTATTAAGAAATTAGGTGTTGCATAAAAATTACCAGTCAACCAGTATTTAAATAGACAGACCTATAGAAATATAATGTACTGACACTATTACTAAAAAAAGAAAACCAGGTCTAAACCAGTACTAAACCCATTCACAAGCTTGAACTGCAAAAGAATACTAAGTGTCACTAAGTACCACCATGGAACCCTTCCCACAGTTTGAGAACCACTGGTGTATGTAACAAATCTCCAGTCATTAACAAAAATAAATACTAAATAATATAACAATATAACAATAATGTATATACAGTACTATTGTGGTTACTTGCCCTATTGTTAATAAATACTTTATTTTCCTTGTGTGTGTGAGGTGGTGAATGGTAAACAGGAGCAGAGCAGGTGCAGCAGATACAGGCTGGATGTGGTCAGGAATCTGTCGGCCCAGGGCTATGCTCCCGGCAGAGACGTGAACCTCACCGACCTGCAGCAAGAGCCCTGTGTGGACGGATGGAGCTACAGCAAAGACATCTACCAGGCAACACTAATCACTGAGGTAACCAAACTCTACGTATACATCAATCAGGCACAACATTATGTCCACCTGCCTAATATGCAGCTCCATACACAACAAGCTGTGATTGCTCTGTGTGTTCTGGGCCTGTAGTCAACCAAAGAAATTGTCAGTCGACCAAAGTTTGCCCAGTACAGCAATTAATTGACTGAAATCGACCAAAGGATATGTGGGGGACTTAGCAGAGTTGTGCTAATTATAGCGTTATTTAGACAGTGTTGGAGAAGACTGCTTTAAGTTAAGGTGTGACAAAACATAGGCTCATGAACACAGTTTTAACCTTTAAGAAATGTTTATTTTATCTAGAGCAGTGATTCTCAAACTTTTCAAACCAAGTTCCACCTTAAGACATATTTGGCTTTATGAACTAAAACCAGCCCAAATCTTCACACAACCAGGACTAAAGCAGGTCTAAATTAGTTATAAACCAGGACTAAACCATGTTAAAACCAGGACTAAACCAGATCTAAACTAGGTATAAACCAAGACTAAACAATCAACAAATATTTTTTATAAAGCATTTTTCATACAAATATGCAGCACAAAGTGCTGTACATAGTTAAAAACCTTCTGGTCTTTGTCAGGACATGTGCAGCTGAGTTTTGTAGAAGTTGTAGGGCTAAGAAACTCTTTTTGGGGACACCAGAAAGCAGGACATTATGGTAATCAATATGACTGGTGATAAAAGCATTAGCGTCTTCATGTTTGCCCGAGAGAGAATAGGGCGGACTTTGGCTATGATTTTTAGGTGATAAAATCCTATTTTAGTTACATATTTAATATGTGGAATAAAACCAAGCTCAGAGACAGTCTGGATATATCAGTCAGGATCTATTATTATATTATTATATATATTAGTCTGGATATATCCTTAAGATATATTTAAACTGATATATCTCAAGGATATTATGATTAAGTCATTCAGCTGCATAAATACACACACACACACACACACACACACACACACACACACACAAAAAAGGTCTAGCCCTGACTAAAGCAGGAGTAAAACTGGAATAAAACAGGCTCAAAATTAAACTAAATCAGGACTTGAACTGCAAGAGACTTGTGAGTAGAAGAAGCCTGCATACCGCCAGGGATACACGTACCACAAAGCAATACTCATACTAGATAATCAGTATATACAGAGTGAAATACTTCAAGGATTTATCTTATGCAATTACAAAAACAGTACATATTCATCATAATCATCACAATAAAAATTTTAAAAATCCTTGAAATATTTCACTCTTTTTTAAATGAACTACTGAAATAAATTCACTTTACCATATTCTAATTCATTGATTCATTGACTTTATACTTAGACAATGGTGCACAAAAATAAACTAAAAAGTAACATTTACAGTACATACTTAGCACTGGAATCTCCACATTCCCAGCAAATGTTTCTTATTTGAGTGTAAGCAGACCTCCTTGTATGTTAGCACGTGATTGGCTAAAGCTTGACTGAATGGAGTGACCGCGCAGTTCTGAAAGTAAAGTTCCTATTCATTTTTCCTGTTGAATCAAGTATAATGAGAGTTTAGAGGTCTGACTGAGGCTATGGGATAAGTCTATCCTGGCGAGCCAACTTCTCCTACTTTCTTTTGAAAGCAAGAGAGGCTGGTTCCTCTCAGAGTGAAGCGTTTCTCTCTGGTCGATGTGGAACTGGCCTGGCACAGTCATTCATCTGCAGCACCAAGGTAGTGTTGGCTATTGAGCTAATTTAATAACTTCTCTGACCTGATTAAGAGTGTTTAGTGCTTTCCTTTGTCACCCGTTAATTCTGCTGAAGTTCGCATTGTTGTTCAGTCCTCTGTGTGATTTTTTTTCTTCGTCTTGTTTCCATTGTAACAACAGTAAAGTCCTGTTGACGTCTGACGTAACGACCACATTCAAACAAACCCACTTTTTCCACAAGTCCTTTGTACAACTGGCTTCTCCTGCTGTTCCCGTTCAGAAAAAAGCTGCTCATAACATGCTGTATTTTGTTTTTTTTATGACAAAAACATGGCAAGTACGTGCAAGAATCCACCATGTTTAGTAAGAATAAAACAACAGTGTCATTTATGATTCTGAGGTACAAATGGTTGATAAATGTAAGTTTTTGGGTGTTACTCTCTTCAAAGATCTGAGCTGGCAGTCAAACACCAGTAACATTGCTAAAAAGGCTTGCCAGCGTCTCTTCTTTTTACGAAAACTAAAGGAATTCACTCAAAACAAAACTATTCTTTTAAACTTTTATCGGTGTGGTATTGAAAGTCTTCTTACCAGCTCTGTCACAGTGTGGTTTGGTTTGGTTTCACTGTGAAAGAAAAGAAAACTTTAAACAAAGTGGTTCGCTCCGCTCGCAGGACCACAGGCTGTGACCTCCCAGTCTTAGAGATTATTTACAAATCTAGACTTTTAACCAGAGCTCTCCAGATCATCACTGATCCCTCTGGGCCCCTGCTGCTGAGATGTTTGACCTCCTTCCCTCTGGGAAACGATATCGTTCTATTAAATGCACTACATCTCGTCATGCTAAAAGTTTTTTCCACAAGCTGTGATGACTTTGAACAATGCACCTTGAAATACCTCATATATAAGACATGCACCTTATTGCTTTGGTTACCTCTTTTACTACTATTTATATATACAGTGTTTTTATTGTTAGTATTTATTAGGTTTTATTTAGGATGTATCCATATGTTGTTTTATTGAAGGCTTGTGCTTTGTGTGTTTTGTTGTATGTTTTGTTTTTTTAAAGGTTGACTGTGCACTTTGAGCTCTTGCAACTGTTTTCCAAGGTAGTTCTTTTTTTAATGCTGCAAATGGCAAATAACCTGAACTGAACTGAACTGTCCTTATATGAACCCTGCGTGTTTAAGCAGGCCCGTTGACAGCCCAGAAATGATCCCTGTTTTTATTTTTTCTGTTACAATGGGCCCATGTGAAGCAGCCTTCCTGCCGCAGAACCCACTAAGCCGTTCAGTGGGCCTGTGTTTAATTAGTCACATGCCATTGCAAGAGAAACCTAGAAAAAAAAAAAAAAAAAACACTTCAGAATACTTTTCAAAACTAACAAAATGTGTGAACAAAATGACTGTATGGATTAGGCAGCACACAATTTCCAAATCCTTGTGTTGAAAGGATTCATGGGTATAGTCTTGTTACACCTGTTCGTACACCGTCGCAAGATTATGGAGACTTAAGAGACTGCATTTGAGGGAAGCTGTAAATCAAGCTTAAGCTTTGTTATGAAGGATTTTACTGCATTTACTGCAATGAACGCATAGCGCATATGGAAGCTTTGGCCATCCACATGCTCACATACTCAAATAAGGGATGCTTCTATTGGCTCTTGCTCTAAGTGTCTATCCCAGAACTGGCTATGTCTGCTTACACAGAAAGATAGTGAAACACATACACATAAAAAAGGGAAAACAAAAAGGGAAGCAGAGAGAAATGTGGATAAATTTCGGCAAAGTAATTAAAAGATGCTTGAAGCAGCATTGTGTAGTGTTGGTCTTTAAAATAATGTTTCAAAAGTGCTCAGGAGTCAGAGGAGGGGCAGTTTGTTCTGGTAAGAGTTAATCTACCAATTACATACATTTTTTAAACACTATTTTGAGGTCTTGCCTTGACAAGGCAAAGATCATTGGTCTAACACTGAAACCACAAAAGCTAGAAGCAGTAAAAAGAGTGTGTTGCTGTTTGTGATAGTGACACCAATGCAAAATTTTCACTGTATTGACATGTTTTGTTTCTGATTTTCAGTTCGACCTGGTCTGCCATGACGAGTGGAAACAGCCATTCACTGCAACAGTTTTCTATGCAGGAGTAATGTGTGGGTCCTTCTTCTCAGGGGAACTTTCAGACAAGTACAGTACTTTAGCAAATATTTCATTAGTCAATTTAAAATATATATACAATACAATACATATACCCATATACCCAACGATGGAGGTGGTGTTTTGGTCTCATAGCGAAGAGCCACTTGAAGCTGCTCCGCTCTCTGTAAACTGTGAAAACAGCGTTCTCACTGAAAATGATGTAACAGCCCTAATCTGAACAGTGGCAGTCTGCCAGGCGCATCTCAGCTGGCCCACAACTGCAAAATACAAGGCTTTTATGTTTCATACGTTCATATTTAGTCAGTAATATCTGTACAAGTACTTACTTTTACTGAAGACTTTATGAGAATGCCTCCACAAGATCATTCTCACAGAAAAAAAAATTCTTCAGCAGATTAAAATTTGCTTAAATCAGAGCTCCACAGAAAATGAATCCTTTTAAAAAAGGACTCAAAAAGTTACTTTTTAGAAAGCCCTGTTATGACTAACTCTTTTGGTTAGACCTGAAGCTGTTAGTATTGTACCTGATGTTATTGTGGAACTTTGAAATTTCCATAGTAGTATTAGTAGTAGTATTACAATAAATCAGGACTGACCCAAGACGACTGATCCAGGTCTGAACCAGAGCTAAGACAGGACTGGGACTAATCCAGGACTAAACCAAATCTACACCAACTAAATCTAACTAAATTACGACTTCAATTGCAAAAAGACCTCCGAGTACCAACAGTGGTACCCATACCACAGTTTGAGAAACACTTGTTAAGAAAAATGGGTTTGATGTTTCAGTCATTGTGAAAACTGTAAACAAGTCTTTAATCTTTGTGTTTGACATTGTGTTTAGTTAATTGTCTCTTTTTTTCCAGACTTGGAAGGAAGCCTATACTTTTTGGAACTATGGCCGTTCAGACTGTCTTTACCTTCATGCAAGCCTTCTCAAACTCGTGGATAATGTTCTCCATACTCCTGTTCATCAACGGTTTCGGCCAGATGTCTCATTATATTGCTGCTTTAGTGCTTGGTACAAACACATTATACTTTATTTTCCATCTTTCTTTATGTGTTGCCAATATGTCCATACATCTAAATTGGTGGTAAATGTTTTTCTTGCAGGCACAGAGATTTTAACTGGCCATGCCCGAGTCATGTATTCGTCACTAGCTGTAAATTCTGCGTTTGCACTCGGATACATGATGCTGCCTTTGTTTGCTTACTTTGTACGGGACTGGAGAGCCCTGCTGTTTGGGCTGTCTCTGCCTGGGTTAGCCTACATCCCAATGTGGTGGTAAGTGGCTATGACCAGAAGAGAAAAATGTTGAATTTCATTTGTTTGAAATCAAAAAAGTTTGGGTTGTACTCTTCTTGTTTGTGTGTTACAGTGGTTCTCAAACTGTGTTATCGGTCTCATTTGTGGTACTCAGGAGGCAGAGGCAGTTTTATTCCTATTTTAGTTCTGCTCTGGTTGGAGATTAAATTTGAAGCATACACCACTGCTTTGTCTTGGTTTAGGCACAGTTTAGTCCTGGTTTAGTCCTAGCTTAGATCAGGTTTAGACCCGGTTTTAGACCAGTTTTAGTTCTTGCTTAGTTCTGGTTTAGTCCCTGTGCTTTTTTTGTTTTGTTTTTTGTTTGTTTTTTGTTTCATATTTAATCATGCTTGTTTTACTCTATGAAGAAAATGCCCTGAAACCCAAATATTCTCAGAGGAAGTACTTAGTGTGAAAAGTTTGAGAATCAGTGTTCTACTAGTTTAAAGTAGAGCTGTGTATTTTCTTTTAATATATATTTTTTATAAATTCATTTTAATAATGAGAACTGTGAGTACTGCTGCTGTATTTCACAAACAAGTTGCCTTTTTCCAAATAAGCAACAAAATTATTTTATTTTATAATTATTATTTTGATTAAAAAATTAAAAATGTTGGTCTGAGGTTTAAATGCAACACAAAAGTTAACATTACAAACAAACAGTTGACATTAGTGTTTGCTTTGTTCTTTCGTCATAACATTATTACTATTTTGATCATATTTTTATTTAATTTTTCAACTTCTGCAAACACTGCACCATCTGTATTATTTTGATGTACTGTAATGTCCTTTAAAGTTATGCTCTAACCAACAATAGTTTTATTTGTACACTGGGAGAAATACTGCCAGCAGGTCACAAAAAATAAAGCACAGTTCAGTTCACCAAGTTGCACCTATACAAAAAACAGACAATGTGTTAATTTTGCAGTGTTCTCTCATGTTGTTCTCGAGCTAAAAAGAACTTGAATGCTGTAAAGGAATTAAAGTACTGTACAAGGCTTTCTAGTAGCAGCACTAGTCTTTTGCAGCATACTTTCTGAAGCAATCATGTCATCAGTTCAGTTCAGGTCATTTTATTTATTTACATAAAACTGGTTTGTTATAACATGTCAGTCTAAGCTCTCATAACAGCCAACATTCTTTAATAACCACAATGAAAACAGAACTATCCACTTAAAGGTTAAAAGAAAATGTTAACCTCTTAACCTCTTCAATGACTTTTTATGATTTTTATGATTTTTATGGGATTGTTCAAACTATTATCCTTGGTTTAAAGAAACTGCCACATTATTCTCCATTTGTGATTTAATTTATATTTTTAGAAATGGATTGCAATGTAATCTAAAAATGTTGCAACAAAGGATAATTAATGATTATAAAAAACTGTGGAAACAGGACATTTGTAGAAAATCAAAATTGAGAAATAATATTCAGTTCAAAGATGAGTATCAATCAGAATCCTATGTAAAGTTTAATTTATCCAGAAAGCAGTGGTCCCTCTGTGTCCAGATAAGAACTGGGAGCTTACCTCTGGCAGGGGAAGTGAGTCGGTACAAAGGTCTTCCTGAAGAGGAACGAGTTTGTGTTTTCTGTGACCTTAATGTGGTAGAAGATGACATTTTGTTCTTTACAGTCCTGTGTACTCTGATTTAAGACATGTTTTGTTTGAACACATAAATAAAAGTAATCCAGATGTGTTCTGATTATCTGATGATGAAATTAGTTGGTTTAGCTGGTCTTTAGTTGTTTTTTTCAGCAAAGCCTGGGATAGAAGACAGCGAGTGCTGTATCCTCTGATTTAAATGTAAAAAGTAAAGAATTTTTATTTTTATTTATTAATTTTTTTGTGGAACAGATGATTGGTGTGTAGTCCTCTTCAAATCAAGTAAAGGTTTCCCATTTTTCTAATTAAAAAAAAGCATTTTCCTACTAGACAGAAGAAGACTTTTTAACCTCAAACATGTCATTGTCTCACTGTGTTATGTGAATATAGTTCACCTATGCTGAGTTTCTCGGTTTATTTTGCAGGTTAATCCCAGAGTCTCCTCGATGGCTTCTCTCTCAAGGGAAAGTGAAAGAGGCTGAGGCTGTGATAAGAAAAGCTGCTCGATGGAATAAAGTCCAAGCTCCACAATACATCTTTGACCAGTGCTATGTATGTAGCTACTCCTGTGGTTGGGTTTTAAAGTAGTAGCCTACTTGTATATAGTCTTTATATCCTTGTAGTCAAGGGAAAAAATATATTTATAACAAAAAAGAAACTAATTTATGTTAACAAATGCCCTGTTGTCTAATTTAATATTTTAGTAGTGACCACTGTTGCATTTGGTCCTAGTTTTGTCTGTTCCTCCTGGGGGAAGACCAAGGTGTTCCTAAGCCGGGGCAGAGACACTGTCTTTTCACTTTGGCCCTTGGGCCCCCTTGTCAGCGCTCGGACATGTCTTAAAATATGATCTCTCTCTGTGTATTTTGCAGTTGCCTGAAAAAGAAAAAGGGCCAGAGAAAAACTTTAATGCATTAGACCTGTTCAGAACCAGCGGCATCAGGGGCACAACACTTAACCTTTTTTTCATATGGTAAGGAATCTGAAAGGAAAAATGTAACTTGTGGCATTTTACAACATCCGCAGATTTTGCCAGGAGCAAAATTCAAGGCAGAGAAAATGCAAATGAAATTGGTTTGCGGTCACTGTTTGATTAATCATGGGTATAGGAGGTAAAAGTGCTGTAAATTTAGCACATTGGAGGAGCAGGTGCAAAGGTTTTGTGGAGGAAAGTCGGTTGTTATTTAAGCACAGATGGGGTGTTGAAAATAACATATAATGCTTGTAGCATACATATATAAAATATATATACTTAAGACAAAGATTAAGCATATTAATTCTACATCGGTACCAGACAGCCTTGCACTGACATGTAGATTAAAACACCTAAACTAATGTCTAAGGAAAGGTTAACCAGCAGGGACTTAAAGACCACCAAACTCAACTTAAATTAGATCAAGTATAACGTTTATTTACACAATTAGGTAAAATAGTATACTGAAAGGCACAGGTAAATATTGACAAGAATGTAATTTTGAACAGAACCATTATGCAGAATTACTGATTTTTAATGATGCTAATTGTAGTGGAGTAAAGTTATAGTATGACTTATGAATTATTGGAGATTTTAGGGAATAAAGGTGGAATGAGACTCTTAAGACTATTGACGCCAACCCATGAATGTCACACACACTGGCCTTACTGTGCTCGGAGCAGGAGAGAGAGGACGATGACAACAGCAGCCTCCGAGTTTCAGTTGGGGGCCCGCGATGTTGGTCCTTGTCCTTTTGGATCCGCGGGTGTCACAGGGCTGGTCTTTCCGGTCCAAGCCATGGTTCGTAGGGTTTGGTCCTCCAAAGCTCAACAAGCCAGTCACCAGATGTCCCGTTAGCTCTAACAGTGCTCGTGATGCCGCTTACAGGAGAGTTTAGCTGTTGTTCAGCTTACGGCAGCGTCAAAGTCTCAGAGTATGGCAAATGTCCTTTTAATGCCAAAATGTAAAAGTTCAATAAAAACACTTTCACAGCGACTCAAAAACGTATAACTTCTTAAAATTGCCGCTTTGGTCAAGACAGCGATTGTTGAAGCTGGCAGATGTTGTGCGATGTGAGGGTTTCAAAATAAACTACAAAAAAGATACTTGAAACTATCAAATAAAAGTTTTGATGACTTATCATGAAAAGATATTATCCCCGGCAAAGTAAACATAACGCAAACAAACGTGAGACGAGAAGAAGACATAGACGTAGAAGATGAAGAGCATAGAAGACGATAGATAGACGATAGATTAAACATGATGATTTCAACAGTTGCACCAGATACAGTTATGACATTTTCCTGTAAAGCAACATGTGTATGCATGAAATCAGTCTCTTGAACAGATGAGTGATAAAGTCTTTGATACATATACCTTTATTATTATAAACCTTAGTGACCACAGTATGTCCTGGCCACTAGGTGGCAGTATTGCTCCACGTTTCGAGTCCTCCTGGAATTCGTAAAAGGTCAGTTTGAGGTTAGCTGTAGTGATGAGTGCTCTTATTGCACATCTGTTAGAAATTAAGTTTATGGTTGATTTGTGACTTTTAAGTCAATAAAAGTTGTCATGAGGGGTACCAGAAAGCAGATAACAATTCTTATTCATTGTCCTTGGGTCACTATAGGCCAGACACTGTGGCTCCTGAAAGGAATGTCCTTTTTGAGTGAGAAACAAATATCAGCAGTGGTCCAATACTCCTACACGCTTAATAAGAAACAACAATAATGCATTGATTTTGAAGGTGGAGGCAACAAAGAGACAAACTTAACTTTTTCCTTAAAATTACATTGTCCCTTTTCAAACAGTAGGCCAGTCGCTTCTATAGAAAACACAAGTTGCTCTTTTTTCTCTTTTCTCTTTCCCCGATACAGTGCAGGTCTCTGTTTCTCTGTCAAGTCTCTCTCACATCATTTCATCTGCTCCAACACTGTGGGCGCTCTCTGACTCTCATTTCCATATCAGATCAGATTTGTGGCAGAATTTTTTTGCTCAGTTTCTCGCAACCACGACACGTCCACAAATAACAAATGACGCTTTGTTTTTTTCCAATCTGCACTTGCAATTTAGCAACTATATATAAAAAAATCTGGCTCTCAGTCCTGCCAACACCCTCCAGGAACAACAGCAACAGAACATCATGTATGCACGTACAAGCAGTTGATATTTTAATTGCATCACCAGCTTTCCCTACTTTTTGCTGCCAGCCAGAGAATCCTCAGACTACCCTAGATGCCTCTCTATTTATTCAAGCAAAGGACAGGCACAAAGAGTACACTGGCTTCTGGCCAGAACCTTTGATAAATAGCGTTTGTTATGTTAAACATGCACACACTGCTATGCTGCACGTCATTGATCCCACTTCCCTGTTTGTCAGAATGAGAGCCATACATTTATTTTATTTCTTTGTCTTATCACCAATTCACCCTCACACGTCCACTCCCAAAATACATACACACATTTTTATATTTTATATTTTCCAAAGTAGAAGAAATACTCTGTGTCTATACTACTATCTACTCTACTCAGGGCTTAATTTGAGCTGGATCTTGCCGGAACAGGATCCTGAAACTCCCTTATTTTGACGTGGTCCGATCCAGCAACTGTTTGCTTGGATCCGGTAACTCAGGCACAACTCAAAACAAAGTGTTGACTATATTTGTCTCTTTTGACCTCCTAAACCTGTGTTGAAGGTCGGAGGTGTAATTACACAGAAATGCATATGTTTTAAACATAAAAGCCACGCTTCATTTCCGCATGAGCGCTTCAACATAGACTGTCCCCACGCTGTAATTCGTATCTATAGTGTACAGGGAATCCAGAGGAAAAGACCTTCACGTCAAAATGAAAGATCTATTCACAACTGTTAACATCAGTGGTGCCTGCAGGTGTACAGCAGTACGCACTGTGCGTACCTTGAGATGTCCCCCAACCCTGCCCAATCCCTGCAGCATCCACAGAGCGCACACAGCCATAGTAGGCTGTGTGTTTTTACAAACGCGAGCGGAGCTACAGCTGACTGCTGCTCTTTAAGTCAAAAGTGATGTGTTTGCTAACAGCCAGAAGACAGTAAATCTGTTGAGGTTTGTCCTGACTTTGGTTACGCGGAGGGTACCTACGTGATTTGGATGTGCCGCGTTATTTCCCCAATGCGCCAGAGAGCGCACGGGACATGGCAGTGCCACGTCAGTTTGTTCTTTTACTCAAATGCATATGGAAGCTAGAGCTAACGCACTGACCGTGGGTCACAGGATGAGACCCAGGGCCAGTTAAACGCTAGTGTCACTGTTACATGGCCAGGGTAACATTACGCCACGCGCCCTCGATGTGCTATATCCCATGTGCGCACGGGGCATGGATCCACAGCAGTTTGTTCTTTTTTGTTTGTTCAAATGCATCTGTAAACTCAAGCTAACGCGCTGAAGCTCACAGAGCCTGGAACCGTGAAACGCCATTACGCGGAGAAGACTGCGCGCTCCACGGCAGTCACTAAAAAGAAGCGAAAGCAAAAGGAGAGACATGATTAGGCTGAGAGCTTACTGCTGCCGTGTACTCCCTTTCCTAGTCTAGACTTTGTTTTTACAGACCACAGCTGCATGAGTCTGTGTTTTTGCTTCAGACTGGTGGCTGCACACAGTCGGTCTATGACAGAGGGAGTCTACAAAAGCGCAGTAATTATGCGTAGCAGCTGATTTCTCGATCAGCTGAGCAATCACACAAACGTACACTAACACTTTACACTGAAGTGAAACCATATAATGTATAATAATGTTAACAAATATGTTAAAATATAATTTAAAACTTAGTATGAATGAGCAGTTGCTTGGTATTTTGGGATATGTGTGTGCGCCTAAGCATTGCGTTGTGTGTATGTTCCGGGAACAGTGTTGGCCTTGAGGACTCCAGTGTCAAAGCGCAATTTTTGTTCTGGCATCGTTTGATTTACAAATTAAGGCCTGACTCTACTTCAAAATACAGCAATGATTTAGTAGTAGTACATTAACTTAAAAGTAAAAATGTATTGAGTGTAAGCTTTACTAAACTATAAAGTACTGACTGCTACTACTGCTATCCCTCCTCCTATTACTACAACCATTGCTATTAAGTCAAATACTGCTACCAGTCCAACTGTACTACTGCTGCTACCACTGCTATTACTACTAATATTATTGCTGCCATATCTAATACTGTTATGGTGGTCAGAGATTACTTTAACTGGTTAAAAGATTCTGAAAATGTACTTGAGAAAATTAACAATACTTTATCAAAGAAATTACTCAAAGTTAAAATAAAGTACGTTCCAGAAAATGTAACTTTCTATATTATGCATTTTTTCTGAGCTTTTTCCTTTTGTTGTTCCCTCATGAAAAACACTAAAAACCTGGAGCTGTGTTTTGCTTCATTCATGCCTGTTTGAGTAATCCTGTATTCTCTGGCACTGAGGTTCTGAGGCCTCAAAACCCTCAGGTCCACAAACCTCCACCAACTCCTGAAAGCACTGACCAATCAACAACAAGCCCTCTACATCCAGTCTTCTCTCATTCATTTATCCAAAAACCAATGTACAGCTGTGTTTCCACTGATTCCTCACAGTTACTGGCATCATACAAAAAGTTTAAGGAAATAAACAGCTCTTTTTCTATATTTATGTACTCTTACTATAAAATAATATCACACAAGTAGAAGTAAAATACAATACAAAAAAGTATTGAGCATACAGTCTAGAAAGTAATTTTAAAAACTATTATTATTACCACACTGCTTCTATTTGTGCTGCCTGTTTCTTCTTCTTTCTTCATCAATAGTGTGTATGTGTTGACTAAAATGAACAAATAATACATCCATTTTGTATTGTTTTATAGGATCATCATCTTCATGACCTACTACGCCCTCTCCCTGAACACGTCCCAGCTGCACGCGAACCCGTATCTGAGCTGTTTCATCTCGGCGCTGGTGGAGGTGCCTGCATACGTCTGCAGCTGGCTCGCGCTCAGATACTTTCCTCGTCGAGCCTCAATCATCGCCATTCTGTGTCTGGGAGCAGTGCCACTCTTCCTGATACAAGTGGTGCCCGACTGTGAGCATAACCAGAGTTTTTAAAGGAAAAGACACTCACTGGTCACATGGGGTGCGGCAATTATATATATATATATATATATATATATATATATATATATATATATATATATATATATATATATATATATATATATATATAAAAAATAAACACTAGAGATTAAATAATCAAATTTTTATGATAAGGATAACTGTGTATTGAGAAAATAACTTTTTTTCAGGCTTTTTAAAAATTGTTTCGGACACCTTTGCATTAGTATTATATGATTTTTAATACGTTTATAATATATAATTATAATTTCTAAATCATGTATATGTATGGAAAATGTCTTCTTTTGGGGAGCTGATACTTTGAGATTGAGTGTCTAATGTTAAGGCTGGAGGTCCTTCCTGAGTAGGGTTGCAAAGGGGCGGAAAATTTCCAATAAATTTCTGGAAATTTTTTGGAAACTTTCTGTGAAAAATTAAGCTTGGAAATTTTGGAAATTTTCAAATTTGGAAACCATATATAAATAAATAAAAAAAACATTATAATTCATCACAGATATAAGCTATAACTTTATTTGCTAATAAGCAAATTAAACGTTTGGTACAAAGGTCAATACAATTCTGCAATTATATTTCAGTTCAAACTACAACAGAGTTGTCCTCAGTACACAGCAAACACTTGTTTTATAGTCCAACAGAATGTAAATTGTTGAAAAGAGAAAACATGTGCTGAGCTGACACAGTTTAATCAGTGTATGCAGAGCAGGTTACTACATGTACCACATGTGCATGTGACTGAGGAATAACACAGATATTGAAGTGTGTTTGTGTTTTTTATGCTATAGTATATTGCCCTGTCATGGGACAGCTTTGAATTGTGTAAGTTCCCAATTTATTCCCATAAATTCCCATTTATTACCATGGAAAATTTCCAACTTTGAAAATTCCCAGAATTTTGCAACCTTCTCCATTTATGGGACCGGCCACAGAGACTAGTGTGACCCCTTTAGGCTGGAATATAAGAGACTTAAAGATGAAAGTGTAAACATAACTTAGTAAAATTACAAATTCTGATATTTTTCTTCATTTTTAGATATGCCCACTGCAACTCTGATTGTGGAGATGCTGGCCAAATTCTTGTTTACCGCCGGGACCTGCCACATGTTTACATACACTTCAGAGCTGTACCCCACACCCCTCAGGAACACAGCCACTGGGAGTTGCTCCATGGTGTCCCGGATTGGCAGCTGCATCGCCCCATTTCTACTAAAACTCTGTCAGTATATTTAAACTTCTTTACACATAGTTCAAGGGGAAGTGTGAAAGTTTAATCAAAATTGTTCAATCACCTGAGTGTATTTTCTAGTACAGGGATTCTCAAACCTTTCACACCAAGTACAATATTTGCCGTTCAAAGTGATCATCAGCTGACTAAAATGAGCCTAAACCAAAACTGAACTAAACCAGGTCTAACTTGTACCAGACAATGACAATACCAGGGCCCTGTACTACAAAGCTGGATTAGAGAGTTAGCGAGGTAACTTCGGAGTTAACCCTGGGTTGTCTTTACGAAGCAGGATCACTTTCTGTCGATAGATCTCTGTGGACCGAACGGTTAACCTGGTCTGGACCTGGTTAAGTTCCCACATAAGATAAAGAAAACAACTCTTTGATCAGTCAGTCTCTTTGGTCGGTGATGAGAGACGAGCCGTGTGCAGGAGAGGAAGAAAACTGCACTGAGTGAGGCAAAGAGTAAATACACAAGCAGCACGGCAGCAGGATGTAAAGCCAGCTTTAGAGACACTGTAAAGTCATTACTTGATAAACATGCTACAGGAGTAAGCCAATAAATTATATTCTGCTCAGACTGACTCACAATCTCTGTATTATATTCAAACGTCAAGCGTCAAGTAACATTTTAATTGGAATAAAATGAGCCCAAATCTTGACTAAGCCAAGTCTAAACTGAGGAACAAAATAGGGACTTCCCCAGAAAAATACATTACTACGTAAGGACAGAACTAGCTGTAAAACCAGGACTAAAGCAGGAATAAACCAAACAAAAATAAGTTCAAGTCTAAACCAAAACAGGAAAAAACCAGGGCTAAACTAGGGATAAACAGACAGGCTGTGTTTGCGTAACTTTACTAGCAGTTGACCTTGTACTTCCTGTTCTCTAGGCGTGTTCTTAAAGTTTCTACCTCACATTACACTCGGGGCACTGGCTCTACTCGCCGCCTTTGCCACTCTGTTTATCCCGGAGAGTTTTGGACATCCACTTCCTGAAACATTCGAACAGATGGCAACAAGAAAAAGGTGTGTGTTAGTCTATAAAAATAGCTTCTTCACTCTCCCTTTATGTGTAAGGCATTGTTACTTTTGGACTTTTTAGTATCGCAAAGAGGCACGATTGCTCATACAGTTGTCTGGTTTCATCTTTTTTTTCTTACAGCATACGATGTCCATGCCAAAGAAGGAAAGAACCCAAAAGGACAATGGTACCAGCAGAAGACCCATTGTGCATTTTATCACAAAAGTAGCTGTCTTTCTCATTAATTTTGACAAGGAAGCAAACTGGTAGCAATACATTTTATAGACAAACTATTGAGCCAGTTGTTATTAATATGAATGTCCAATCTGAAACTGAGCATTTTGAGGCCTCAGAACAGCCATGCCAAAGAATAGAGGATTACTCAAACATGGGTGAATGAAAGAAAACACAACTCCAAGTGAGTTTTTGATGAGGGAGCAACACTATAACAACCTAACAAGGTAGACCACCCCAAAAAGTCAATTTTGCATAAATGTATGTGTCTATAGTCTATTTTTTAACTTTTACTCTACTACATTTTTGATTTGGTTTGTGTTTCAAGTTACTTTGAGTTTTGTTGTGAAATCATTTGTTTTTGCTGTGCGGCCTGTGCCCTCACTCTAAGTACAAAATATCACAATTTTTATTCCTAAACCCCCACAATTAACACATTAATTAGTTGTCAAAGTGTGAAATACTAAAACAGAAATTCGAATGTGCTACTTTTACTCAAGTACATTTTTGCTCCTTTATCTGTGTTTTAATTTAGTAAAGAAATTGAGTACTTCCTCCACTACTAGTTACCATTTACTTCTATCCGCACAATTACCTTTCTAGTGGTTAACGCTAATTTATCTATTGGAGATGTATTGCTGTCAGCTTAACCTATACCCAGGCACATGGAGAGCCTCAAGATCACAGGGGCCCAGAAATGGTCCCTCTTCTTATATTTTGTATTAAAATAGGCCCATGTAAAGCCTTCTTGCCCTGGGCCCCATGAAGCCTGTCAGCGGCCCTGCTCACTCCACCACAATGTATGTACAAAGTCAATGTTTACACTTCACTTTCAGGGTCTGTTTAAAATGGTTTAAATTGTTTTTGTCTCAGGTTAATATTCAAATGCAAATGTCACATTACCAAATATACTGTAGGCCTATTCTTTAGTACATGAATGTATTATTATTAATGTTATATTTTGGACAATAAAACTGTGGGACCCAGGTTTTATCATTGTGTTATATACGTGCTGTTTACGAGTGTGGGAACCTGGCATAGTTACCGTAGTTTATGCATCAAATGAGATGCAGCTGTGCTTTAACTCTTCAAGCCACACATTTAACTAAAGCTGCATTAATTATTGTTGCCATTACTGTCTTTCTATGTGGACTTATTTTTCTCTTCAAATTACAACTTGTTGTCAAACCACAGCTCAACCATTGCATTCTTTGGCAGTGCATCCTGAAACTTATCACACAGATGCTGCTGATTAAAGGCATTTTTCTTTTTGTCCTTAGTTCCTGTTATTTACATGGTTTACCATCTTCTACAGAAAAACATACAGCTGTACGTTTGTGCTGCTGTAGGTAAAGTATTAATGTGTATAGAACAGAAGAGAGGCGATAACTTTTGGGTTTTTTTGGATTTACTATTGATTTTTGCTGGTGTAGGACTATATGGTGTTTGTAATTTTACAGACCTTCACTATTAAATGCACCGTTGACAAAAGAGCCTGTACTTTGTCATAAATGCAACAATAAAATATACACAGGGGAAAGTGGAGCACCATTTAAAACAAGAATTAAGGAACATCAAACAGAATACAAAAAGGGAAACAGGCAACAAAGCCAAAGCCTGCATTCCCAGATAACAATAAAGTATAGTAAAGTGTACTAAATTTAAGCACATTTAGTACAAAAATATGCTAAAGATTAGTATACAAAAGTGTGCTATTTTCTGATACTTTTATTATACTTAGTATACTTCTGATATATCATCAGCACAACTTAAGTCACACTCAAGTACAGTTTAGTATACTACTTTAGTATACTGTGCATTTTTCACAGCATTGATGCCAACTAAAGTATAACTTTAGTGTATTTCATTTGTATTGATTTTAATAATACTTTGATTTTATTTAAAGTGTATTAAAAGTCCGGTTGGTTCGCCATTACCATTTTGTCTGTCTGGATCTGGAAGTCCCACAGGATCTTAGCTCGATCGTTCTCTATCACCTTTGGACGTGTTTCCCACCTTGACCTCGGGACTTCCAGTCTGTACTCTGCACAGATGTTCCTGTCCACTGTACCAGCCGCTTGGGTATGATGCTCCATGTGTGCTTTCCCTGCCAGCATCTTACACCCTGCAGTTATGTGCTGGATTGTCTCAGGGGCCTCTTTGCACAGCCTGCACATAAGGTCTTGTCTTTTATATATATAAATTGTCCTCTCGCCCTCAGCGGGCGGTCTCATCCATCCAAGCTCCCAGGTCTATTATTAAAATCAATACAAATGAAATATACTAAAGTATACTTGAGTTGGTATTAATGGTGTGCACAGTCAAGTATACTAAACTGTACTTAAGTGTGACTGATGATATATCAGAAGTATACTAAGTATGATGATAGTATCTCAAAATATCACACTTTTGTACTAAATGTGCTTAAATGTAGTACACTTTAGTATACTTTATTTTTACCTGGGAAAGTATCATTTTTACAAGTACACTAAAAATTGCTTTAAAACAAGCATGACTAATTATATTGCAGATAATCATACTTAAATTGTGTTTTAAAGAAAATATATTTAAAGTTAAATGTGTTTATAGTACATTTAAACATTAGCACATATCAGTGTATTTATTTCAAACACACTTAAGTCAAACTTTATGAAAAGTGTGATTTTAGGTAGTCTATTTGAAATTTATTTTATAAAAGTATAATTTAAATTAATATCAATAAATGACTAAGTATCAAGTGCACTTTTAAAAAACACACTTAAACACTACTTAAGCATTTATTATTTAAAAATATTTTCTTTTAATACACTATTATTGTGTTAATAGTGCACAAAAATGTAGTGTGCTACTAATGTATTTATTGTTATTATGTACATTTATTGTACATTATTTTGTACATTTTTTCTTTTTTTTTTACCTGGGTCAATGGAACAATAAACGCAATGACTAGGTCAAAGAGGACAGCAAACTGGGACGTTTGTGGGACAGCAGATGGCGCGATATCGTCCTACGTCTCCAAGGCAACAAACGTATGATAAAAAAAAAAAAAAAGCAAATACAATAAAATGAGTAATAAACAACAGAATAGTAGGCTACACAATTTGAATTATTTACTTAAGTGTTTCCTAATAAAGTATTTCACATTTTTTGGTGACAGCATGTTTGTGTAAACCAAATATAGATGCTAAAAAGTTTAATGCCACATAGCCTACTAGTAAATAGTGTTTAATAACTGTTTTGCTGTACCAAATATATATTAAAAATATCAAAAAGCAGCTTCCAACTTGTGGCTTTTCATAATGTCTGACCGTTCCCTGTCAAATGCAGAGACTCAAATACCTTTTCTCCGCAGTCTCAGTTTCATGTCTGAGAGAGAAAACTGGGATGCAGGCCTACTGTAGGCCTATTTTGTGTAAACCATTTCCTTGGCAATTCAGGAAACGCCATTTTGTTGCCTTAATCACAAACTTTGAAATTCTGAATTTGGAGTTAGTTTCTTAATAAATAATTTTGAAGGCGAACACACAAAACTCACAGAAGAGGAACCGCGCGGGGCGGACTTCTGCCCTGCGCTCTGATTGGACGACCAGACTAACGCTCAGCCTGACCAATCAGAGACCAGCAGGGTTAATATAAAACCGCCCGTGCATGGCAAATGTCCTCAGATTTCTTCTGCGAAAACTAGGTAAAACAATCTGATTACAAAATGTCTGGACGCGGAAAAGGCGCCGGTAAAGTCAGAGCCAAGGCTAAGAGCCGCTCCTCTAGGGCTGGGCTGCAGTTCCCCGTGGGCCGTGTCCACAGGCTGCTGAGGAAAGGAAACTACGCCGAGCGCGTCGGTGCCGGAGCTCCCGTGTACCTGGCCGCGGTGCTCGAGTATCTGACCGCTGAGATCCTGGAGTTGGCTGGAAACGCCGCTCGGGACAACAAGAAAACCAGGATCATCCCCCGCCATCTGCAGCTGGCCGTGCGCAACGACGAGGAGCTCAACAAGCTGCTGGGAGGAGTGACCATCGCTCAGGGAGGAGTGCTGCCCAACATCCAGGCCGTGCTCCTGCCCAAGAAAACCGAGAAGGCCAAATAAACTTAACCCTGAACTCCAATAATACAAAGGCTCTTTTAAGAGCCACCAACCTCTCATAAAGCGCTCTTCTCTCAAATTGCATCGTAGGTGGCTTTAAACAATTTATCCACTCGTCCGTAAATGATCCATCCAAGCACTTTAAACTTATCATTTAAAGTTTGAGTGTTTAGTGCTCCCACAGAGGCCGTGTGTCCTTGTACCCAACCCCCCCCCCCCCCCCCCAAAAAAAAAACTGATACTTTATTGACCCCAAAGCAGCTCCAGTTTTGTATAAGGCAAAAACAGAACTAATGCATTAAGCACAAAGTGATTAAAAGCCACTAATAAAGATTCTTTGAAGTGTGAAACAATGCCGCTTTGACAAACACAAATGGAAAGGAACTATATCGGTAGGTCATAAACTGACTAAAGCTACCGTGTGTGCTTCTGTGCTCGTTAGCGGTGAGAAACTTGCGTTGTTTTCAACTGAGAAGTGAAGTCGTTATGGATTTTTTTCGGCGGTCGAAGTATGCGCATGCTCAGTGTCTCATGTTTCCTCAGCCAATCATCTTCGAGCAACAGTACAGCTGAATTTACACAGAGGAGTGAATATTAGACGCTGACTCCAGCCGAACGGTTTAGTTTTCTGAGAAACGTCAGGAAGTCATCATGCCCGATCCCGCGAAACCCGCGCCCAAGAAGGGCTCCAAGAAAGCCGTGACTAAAGCCGCTCCTAAAAGCGGCAAAAAGAAGAGAAAGACCAGGAAGGAGAGCTACGCCATCTACGTGTACAAGGTCCTGAAGCAGGTCCACCCAGACACCGGCATCTCCTCCAAGGCCATGAGCATCATGAACTCCTTCGTCAACGACATCTTTGAGCGCATCGCCTCCGAGGCGTCCCGCCTGGCGCACTACAACAAGCGCTCCACCATCACCTCCAGGGAGATCCAGACCGCCGTGCGCCTCCTGCTGCCCGGAGAGCTGGCCAAGCACGCCGTGTCCGAGGGCACCAAGGCCGTGACCAAGTACACCAGCTCCAAGTAAACTGTGTTCACTGAACCAACACAACGGCCCTTTTCAGGGCCACACACATCCTATCAAGAGCTGAGCCTTTGAACGCTGCAGATAACTAAGGCGATGATTAAAACTCGTCACTGCGGTCGTGTATAGCTGCTCTGAAGTGGTCGTGTTCAAAGCTTTGTGTATGCAGTCAAACAGAACAAACAAGCCATTTAATTTTTCCCTGCTGCAATAGTTAAATACTATTTGTCAACAAATGTAAGACTCATTACGAAAGGTGCTAAGTACAAATCAAAGCACTCAAGCGTGAAGGACAGACGTCGCCTCAACTTGTACTCACCCATAATGTGCAACAGAACTGGGCCTTACTGTGGACAAATTCTGGCTTGGAGTGTTTTTGATTAAAACTAGACACAGAAGCTTTATATTTGTACAGTATATGAAAACTTTTGTCTTTTTATATATTGATTTAAACTTTCATACACACTGTTTTATAATTGGTAAGTTAATATTTCTACATTTAAGCCTATACAAAAGGAAGTAGACACTAAGTAGCAATGAGCTACTTATGTTTAAAAAAATGGTTTTGTATATGACATGTAAACAAAGATGTGATTATAAAATAATTCAAAAGCTTAACCCACATGTACTGTTGTCTTTTGTTAAAAGCAGAGATTTGGCTCCGCCCTGTGGCTGTCCTCTTTCAGGTTCGGAGAGACCAAATAAACCTCCGCGCGCTCTTCTCAGACTCAGATTTTGTGATTTCACAACTGAGAAAATGAGCGGAAGAGGCAAAGGAGGAAAGGGACTGGGAAAAGGAGGCGCCAAGCGTCACCGTAAAGTCCTCCGTGATAACATCCAGGGCATCACTAAGCCCGCTATCCGCCGTCTGGCTCGCCGTGGCGGTGTGAAGCGTATCTCGGGTCTGATCTACGAGGAGACTCGCGGTGTGCTCAAGGTTTTCCTGGAGAACGTGATCCGTGACGCCGTCACCTACACCGAGCACGCAAAGAGGAAGACCGTGACCGCCATGGACGTGGTGTACGCCCTGAAGAGACAGGGCCGCACTCTGTACGGCTTCGGAGGATAAACTACTCAACTAAATCCACAACGGCTCTTTTAAGAGCCACCCACTACAAGTAAAGAGTTTTTCTATAATTAGTTTCTGATAACTTAAGTGTAGAAGTGTCTCATCCTGATGCTTCATGAACATGTATGAGTTGTTGATTTTATTTGTTCAACTGTATTCATATTGTGCATTTTCATAAACATTATACCATGTACTGCTACTTAAACTACTGACTAAACGTCCCGTACTTTTTTCAGTAGTTACTGAATTTTGTAAGTGATTAAAAACCTATGTTGGTGATGGGCAGTCTGGCTCTGCTCTGATGGCTCCCAGCTTCCAAAAACTGATCACCACTGAGTCCAAAGACCTCAGGTGTCTGTGGAGGCGCTGCCTTCACATAAAACAAACGTAAGCAGCTAATAAAATACCTGTTTTGGGTGTTATCTAATTTATTTATAAAATGTGGGAATGATATGCAGTATATTAGTTTTATTGACAAGTATAATAAAGGCATGTTGTCTTCAGTGTGAAATACGGAGCTCAGCCTAATTTGTTTTGAATTGAATGACGTGTGAATAATAGTGGATGGACAAGCCTTTATATTTATTAACTGTGAATCACCAGATGAGTTAGTATTTTATTATATATTATAACAGCTGCAGCTAAAAGTAGCTGAGTTTTAAAGTATGAGGAAAAAGAACACCAGAAAATTGAAACTTGCACCAGGCAAAGATTAGCTGACATTCTTCCACCATTAAATGATCAACCAAAGTAGAGACCCCACGAATCAGAATCAGAATAAGAATAGTTCTTATTGTCATAATAAGTGAGTGAGAATTAGCTTTGGTCCTTGGTACAAACATAAAATAAGTAACATATAATTATAATAATAAACATGCAGCAAACAAGATTAAAAAGTAAAAGGAAATATGCTATAAATTGACTTATCTAAATGTACAAAATATACAGGTATGAACAAAACAATGTTTTTAAATTATGTGTATTCACAAAATAATATAAAAGTATAAAAACTCTAAACAGAGACTGTGACTATACAGATGAAAATGAACAGGAACCAGATTGGATGTATATTATGGTGGAAAGTGAAGCCTCGTGAAGCACTGAGGTCCCATCCAGTTTCTCTGGAGCCGGGCTTCAAGGCGCTTTATTTACTTCACTGCGCCATCAAGTGGACAAAAAAAGTACAACAAACTGAGTGATCCCAGGGCTCTGGTGGCGGTGCTTTGTATTAAATAAAATTAACTCTCTAAGCGCCAAAGTCGCAGAATTGTGACAAGCAACGTTGCTAAAAATAACAGCCCCTACTTCCTATTAAAATCCGTCACTCTTCCCCCTGTAGGAGACAGAGACAGGCGTGCACTCAGTTATCTGACCCCGGGAGTTGACCCCGGGAGTCAACGTGAGGTCGGGTTTTGAGAGGGAGATGTGCGCGCGAGGCTGTAGTTCGTCCCGCGGAGGCGGCGCAGCTCGGAGTCTCCGCAGCCGCGGTACCGAGAGTGAACTCGGGAACAGTGCGGGTTTGAGTGAAATAAATGTACACCAAGCACTCCCCGTTCATTCTGCACTTTTCCCCGCAGAAGAGGCAGAGGAGGGAGAAGAGAAAGGCGTGGGGAGAGGCAGGTGTTGCCGAGTATAAACAGGACTAACAACAGCACTGAGGCTGGGGTCACCTGAGACAGGAGGAAGTTCATCAGGAGTGGATACAGCAGTTTTATGAAGCTGCTGCCAGGCCATGACAAACTTTGCAAAGTGCGCCCTACATGTTTATATTCTGCATTTCTATTTCCTCACATGGTTGGTTTAGAGATTACCTTGTTTTTACTCATTTATTAATTGGAGAAAAAGACAAAAAAGTTCAAACATGTTCATTATCTTGCATTTACTAAAAATAACATAATTCAGGATGTCTGCCTAATAATGACGTCACAATATGCAAAATATATGCAGATTAGATGCCTATAATTACCACATTCATAAACTTCATAACTGACATTTCTCTCATTTACAGTAAGACTCTATCTCTAATTATTTTTAAGCCACAACCTTTTGAATTTTGGATGTCAAAAAACTATTTTAGAGAAACAAAAACTGGGGCCCAAAGGGTTAATCAATGTTTGAATGTTTAAAAAAGCTGGAGAAATTTAACACCATTAGGCTAATTATTTATATCAGACTTATCAGTTTTGTAAAGCAAGCACATAACTCCCTCATAGAGAGTATTACAGCCTCTCTTTTCACAGCAAGTTAACAAATTGCTCAATTCATCAGAAAATAATTGGTAAAATTCTGTGGGTCGGCCTCAGGGCCTGGGCTTTTCCCAGAGTTCAGTTGTTTTGTAGCTTGGACGATTTCATCTTTAGTACTTTCTCCAATAAGAGATTCAGAATCCAAGTGGCTGTGTCCAGGAGAGAGTCAGCTCTCACTTTGTCATGAGATATGTTTTCCTAAGTTTTAGCACAGAGACCTCTAATGGTTTCCCTTTTATCTTTCTCAGTTAGAATTAAGGTCCCATGTTCATCTTTAATAGATGAAATGCAGTTGTCTCCTATTCATTTTCAAGGCTTGAATAATATTGCTTTTGTTATCCATGTTGGCATTCTTTAGAGCATCAAATAATAATTTGGAATTGAAATTTTGAATTTGAGATTTTAATTATTTGATTTTAATTTCTTCAGTTATAGGTTTGGCTTTAGACTGTTGCAAATGAATATAATCAGTTAATAATTTATCATATTTACTATTTTTTATTTTATTTTATTATTTATTTTTATGCTAAAAGACATATTTTATTCTTTCTTTTAGTATTTACCATAATTTTATATTAGACTTAGTTAGGTAAGTTGTAATATTCTATGGTTTTCTTGTTATAGTTCTGTTATAATCTTTTCATTTTGAAAACAGTGTGGTTAATTTCCAGAAACCTTTTTGTTTAAGACCATGAGAAAGAGTTGCTTTAACAATAAGATGGTCTGAAAAGTCCGTTAAGGCTGTTTTATAACCATGTGCTTTAATATGAGAGGACATATATATTCTATCTATACATGTTTTTTTGTCTCTTAATATTAAATCAAGTAAAGTCAGTGCCTTGAGGCTTAAGAGCTCTGTGCACATCAAATAAATTCAATTATTAAGTTTCTCTTCAGTTGTGATTTGAACAAAGGTGCTTGCAATTCTGTCACTTTGGTCTGTATTAGTATTAAAATATCCACATATTATAATATTTTAGCTTACCAGTAATATTACCATAATATAAGTTTTCTAATTAATTTACACTTCTCACTTTTTGACGGTGATGTATAGACATTAATAATTCTATACTTTTGATTGCTGTAAAAGCAATTAACCAAGAGTAACCTCCAGGAATAATAGCTCTCTGTCTTTAAATAATTCAACGTTATAATTATACATTAACACTGATGGGATGCTCAGGTGAGACAGAGCTGAGGCCTGAGCTTGATGATTCTCGTCAGTACGTTGAGAAAAGCTAAATGAAGTGTTCTCACTGCTGAGTTGTCAGATGACGGCAAAAGAGGCCACAATGAGGCAGACTCAGAGCTGAGTTGGAGCTCTGATTCTTGGGAGGGACATTGTTCTGCTGTGAGGTCGACTGCTGGGAGGTCGACTGCTGTGAGGTCGACTGCTGGGAGGTCGACTGCTGGGAGGTCGACTGCTGTGAGGTCGACTGCTGGGAGGTCGACTGCTGGGAGGGACCGGGCTGGGCGCTGGTCTCAGGGGGCGCTAGCTGGGTATGGGACAGTTGCTGTTCAGAAGGAGCAGAGCTGGGCTGGTGCTGGGTCTTGGCCTTGCTGACATATGATAATGAAAATATGTGTCCTTGGACAACACACAATGAACACAGATCTTCAGAAGCACAGGCTTTAGAGTTATGTCCAAAATATCCACACTTTGAACATTTGATGTGCAGACAGTTTTACTTGGTGTTGTATTGATTGATGCAGTAGGCTGTCCAGGATAAATAATCCTCCCATTGTAAAGGCCAAGTGCAATGGAATTAGGGATTTTTGCCAAGTGTCTGTTTGAGTCTCTTAGAAGTTGGACCTTGTACTTCAAACTATACCACATATGTACTTAGTGTTTATTTGTTTTCCCAGCTTTACAAACGCCACATCTGTGCTCTGTTTGTGAAAGCCAACACTTCACATTTGTTCAGTAAACAGTCTCAGATTAAATTAAAACAGCTCACCACTGGGTGGCCCTCTAAACTCTTACTGACATACATTTTATGTATATAATATTGCTGATGCAGTCTACTTATGAAGCCCAGTTTTTTGCATTTACTAATAAATGCTTGATTATTTGCTTTTGAGCATTTCAATTTTAGTGCAGCTTAAAAAGGCCTAGCTTCCCAATAGCAGTGGGTGGCCCAGAAAAGGGCCATTGTGTTGGTCGAGTAAACATAGTTTGTTAAATATATATATTTTGCATTTTCAGCAGTGTTAATAGAAGCAGTAATACGGCCTTATAGCCTTTGTACAATGATACTGTTTGGTTTCAATGTAAACTTACATATACCATTTGTTATGGCAGGTTACAGGTGCTATTTAAAGTTTTAACAGAGTTACAGAACTAGTTCACAATTTGCCAAAGTTAAGTGATAAAAGTAAAGCTCTTGATAGGATGTGTGTGGCCCTGAAAAGGGCCGTTGTGTTGGTTCAGTGAACACAGTTTACTTGGAGCTGGTGTACTTGGTCACGGCCTTGGTGCCCTCGGACACGGCGTGCTTGGCCAGCTCTCCGGGCAGCAGGAGGCGCACGGCGGTCTGGATCTCCCTGGAGGTGATGGTGGAGCGCTTGTTGTAGTGCGCCAGGCGGGACGCCTCGGAGGCGATGCGCTCAAAGATGTCGTTGACGAAGGAGTTCATGATGCTCATGGCCTTGGAGGAGATGCCGGTGTCTGGGTGGACCTGCTTCAGGACCTTGTACACGTAGATGGCGTAGCTCTCCTTCCTGGTCTTTCTCTTCTTTTTGCCGCTTTTAGGAGCGGCTTTAGTCACGGCTTTCTTGGAGCCCTTCTTGGGCGCGGGTTTCGCGGGATCGGGCATGATGACTTCCTGACGTTTCTCAGAAAACTAAACCGTTCGGCTGGAGTCAGCGTCTAATATTCACTCCTCTGTGTAAATTCAGCTGTACTGTTGCTCGAAGATGATTGGCTGAGGAAACATGAGACACTGAGCATGCGCATACTTCGACCGCCAAAAAAATCCATAACGACTTCACTTCTCAGTTGAAAACAACGCAAGTTTCTCACCGCTAACGAGCACAGAAGCACACACGGTAGCTTTAGTCAGTTTATGACCTACCGATATAGTTCCTTTCCATTTGTGTTTGTCAAAGCGGCATTGTTTCACACTTCAAAGAATCTTTATTAGTGGCTTTTAATCACTTTGTGCTTAATGCATTAGTTCTGTTTTTGCCTTATACAAAACTGGAGCTGCTTTGGGGTCAATAAAGTATCAGTTTTTTTTTGGGGGGGGGGGGGGGTTGGGTACAAGGACACACGGCCTCTGTGGGAGCACTAAACACTCAAACTTTAAATGATAAGTTTAAAGTGCTTGGATGGATCATTTACGGACGAGTGGATAAATTGTTTAAAGCCACCTACGATGCAATTTGAGAGAAGAGCGCTTTATGAGAGGTTGGTGGCTCTTAAAAGAGCCTTTGTATTATTGGAGTTCAGGGTTAAGTTTATTTGGCCTTCTCGGTTTTCTTGGGCAGGAGCACGGCCTGGATGTTGGGCAGCACTCCTCCCTGAGCGATGGTCACTCCTCCCAGCAGCTTGTTGAGCTCCTCGTCGTTGCGCACGGCCAGCTGCAGATGGCGGGGGATGATCCTGGTTTTCTTGTTGTCCCGAGCGGCGTTTCCAGCCAACTCCAGGATCTCAGCGGTCAGATACTCGAGCACCGCGGCCAGGTACACGGGAGCTCCGGCACCGACGCGCTCGGCGTAGTTTCCTTTCCTCAGCAGCCTGTGGACACGGCCCACGGGGAACTGCAGCCCAGCCCTAGAGGAGCGGCTCTTAGCCTTGGCTCTGACTTTACCGGCGCCTTTTCCGCGTCCAGACATTTTGTAATCAGATTGTTTTACCTAGTTTTCGCAGAAGAAATCTGAGGACATTTGCCATGCACGGGCGGTTTTATATTAACCCTGCTGGTCTCTGATTGGTCAGGCTGAGCGTTAGTCTGGTCGTCCAATCAGAGCGCAGGGCAGAAGTCCGCCCCGCGCGGTTCCTCTTCTGTGAGTTTTGTGTGTTCGCCTTCAAAATTATTTATTAAGAAACTAACTCCAAATTCAGAATTTCAAAGTTTGTGATTAAGGCAACAAAATGGCGTTTCCTGAATTGCCAAGGAAATGGTTTACACAAAATAGGCCTACAGTAGGCCTGCATCCCAGTTTTCTCTCTCAGACATGAAACTGAGACTGCGGAGAAAAGGTATTTGAGTCTCTGCATTTGACAGGGAACGGTCAGACATTATGAAAAGCCACAAGTTGGAAGCTGCTTTTTGATATTTTTAATATATATTTGGTACAGCAAAACAGTTATTAAACACTATTTACTAGTAGGCTATGTGGCATTAAACTTTTTAGCATCTATATTTGGTTTACACAAACATGCTGTCACCAAAAAATGTGAAATACTTTATTAGGAAACACTTAAGTAAATAATTCAAATTGTGTAGCCTACTATTCTGTTGTTTATTACTCATTTTATTTAAGCACTGTCTTTTCTATCATAGCCTACATATAATTTGTGTAACTTAACTTATGTATTTGCTTTTTTTTTTTTTTTTATCATACGTTTGTTGCCTTGGAGACGTAGGACGATATCGCGCCATCTGCTGTCCCACAAACGTCCCAGTTTGCTGTCCTCTTTGACCTAGTCATTGCGTTTATTGTTCCATTGACCCAGGTAAAAAAAAAAGAAAAAATGTACAAAATAATGTACAATAAATGTACATAATAACAATTAAATACATTAGTAGCACACTACATTTTTGTGCACTATTAACACAATAATAGTGTATTAAAAGAAAATATTTTTAAATAATAAATGCTTAAGTAGTGTTTAAGTGTGTTTTTGAAAAGTGCACTTGATACTTAGTCATTTATTGATATTAATTTAAATTATACTTTTATAAAATAAATTTCAAATAGACTACCTAAAATCACACTTTTCATAAAGTTTGACTTAAGTGTGTTTGAAATAAATACACTGATATGTGCTAATGTTTAAATGTACTATAAACACATTTAACTTTAAATATATTTTCTTTAAAACACAATTTAAGTATGATTATCTGCAATATAATTAGTCATGCTTGTTTTAAAGCAATTTTTAGTGTACTTGTAAAAATGATACTTTCCCAGGTAAAAATAAAGTATACTAAAGTGTACTACATTTAAGCACATTTAGTACAAAAGTGTGATATTTTGAGATACTATCATCATACTTAGTATACTTCTGATATATCATCAGTCACACTTAAGTACAGTTTAGTATACTTGACTGTGCACACCATTAATACCAACTCAAGTATACTTTAGTATATTTCATTTGTATTGATTTTAATAATAGACCTGGGAGCTTGGATGGATGAGACCGCCCGCTGAGGGCGAGAGGACAATTTATATATATAAAAGACAAGACCTTATGTGCAGGCTGTGCAAAGAGGCCCCTGAGACAATCCAGCACATAACTGCAGGGTGTAAGATGCTGGCAGGGAAAGCACACATGGAGCATCATACCCAAGCGGCTGGTACAGTGGACAGGAACATCTGTGCAGAGTACAGACTGGAAGTCCCGAGGTCAAGGTGGGAAACACCTCCAAAGGTGATGGAGAACGATCGAGCTAAGATCCTGTGGGACTTCCAGATCCAGACAGACAAAATGGTAATGGCGAACCAACCGGACTTTTAATACACTTTAAATAAAATCAAAGTATTATTAAAATCAATACAAATGAAATACACTAAAGTTATACTTTAGTTGGCATCAATGCTGTGAAAAATGCACAGTATACTAAAGTAGTATACTAAACTGTACTTGAGTGTGACTTAAGTTGTGCTGATGATATATCAGAAGTATACTAAGTATAATAAAAGTATCAGAAAATAGCACACTTTTGTATACTAATCTTTAGCATATTTTTGTACTAAATGTGCTTAAATTTAGTACACTTTACTATACTTTATTGTTATCTGGGAATGCAGGCTTTGGCTTTGTTGCCTGTTTCCCTTTTTGTATTCTGTTTGATGTTCCTTAATTCTTGTTTTAAATGGTGCTCCACTTTCCCCTGTGTATATTTTATTGTTGCATTTATGACAAAGTACAGGCTCTTTTGTCAACGGTGCATTTAATAGTGAAGGTCTGTAAAATTACAAACACCATATAGTCCTACACCAGCAAAAATCAATAGTAAATCCAAAAAAACCCAAAAGTTATCGCCTCTCTTCTGTTCTATACACATTAATACTTTACCTACAGCAGCACAAACGTACAGCTGTATGTTTTTCTGTAGAAGATGGTAAACCATGTAAATAACAGGAACTAAGGACAAAAAGAAAAATGCCTTTAATCAGCAGCATCTGTGTGATAAGTTTCAGGATGCACTGCCAAAGAATGCAATGGTTGAGCTGTGGTTTGACAACAAGTTGTAATTTGAAGAGAAAAATAAGTCCACATAGAAAGACAGTAATGGCAACAATAATTAATGCAGCTTTAGTTAAATGTGTGGCTTGAAGAGTTAAAGCACAGCTGCATCTCATTTGATGCATAAACTACGGTAACTATGCCAGGTTCCCACACTCGTAAACAGCACGTATATAACACAATGATAAAACCTGGGTCCCACAGTTTTATTGTCCAAAATATAACATTAATAATAATACATTCATGTACTAAAGAATAGGCCTACAGTATATTTGGTAATGTGACATTTGCATTTGAATATTAACCTGAGAAAAAAACAATTTAAACCATTTTAAACAGACCCTGAAAGTGAAGTGTAAACATTGACTTTGTACATACATTGTGGTGGAATGAGCAGGGCCGCTGACAGGCTTCATGGGGCCCAGGGCAAGAAGGCTTTACATGGGCCTATTTTAATACAAAATATAAGAAGAGGGACCATTTCTGGGCCCCTGTGATCTTGAGGCTCTCCATGTGCCTGGGTATAGGTTAAGCTGACAGCAATACATCTCCAATAGATAAATTAGCGTTAACCACTAGAAAGGTAATTGTGCGGATAGAAGTAAATGGTAACTAGTAGTGGAGGAAGTACTCAATTTCTTTACTAAATTAAAACACAGATAAAGGAGCAAAAATGTACTTGAGTAAAAGTAGCACATTCGAATTTCTGTTTTAGTATTTCACACTTTGACAACTAATTAATGTGTTAATTGTGGGGGTTTAGGAATAAAAATTGTGATATTTTGTACTTAGAGTGAGGGCACAGGCCGCACAGCAAAAACAAATGATTTCACAACAAAACTCAAAGTAACTTGAAACACAAACCAAATCAAAAATGTAGTAGAGTAAAAGTTAAAAAATAGACTATAGACACATACATTTATGCAAAATTGACTTTTTGGGGTGGTCTACCTTGTTAGGTTGTTATAGTGTTGCTCCCTCATCAAAAACTCACTTGGAGTTGTGTTTTCTTTCATTCACCCATGTTTGAGTAATCCTCTATTCTTTGGCATGGCTGTTCTGAGGCCTCAGAATGCTCAGTTTCAGATTGGACATTCTTATTAATAACAACTGGCTCAATAGTTTGTCTATAAAATGTATTGCTACCAGTTTGCTTCCTTGTCAAAATTAATGAGAAAGACAGCTACTTTTGTGATAAAATGCACAATGGGTCTTCTGCTGGTACCATTGTCCTTTTGGGTTCTTTCCTTCTTTGGCATGGACATCGTATGCTGTAAGAAAAAAAAGATGAAACCAGACAACTGTATGAGCAATCGTGCCTCTTTGCGATACTAAAAAGTGCAAAAGTAACAATGCCTTACACATAAAGGGAGAGTGAAGAAGCTGTTTTTATAGACTAACACACACCTTTTTCTCGTTGCCATCTGTTCGAATGTTTCAGGAAGTGGATGTCCAAAACTCTCCGGGATAAACAGAGTGGCAAAGGCGGCGAGTAGAGCCAGTGCCCCGAGTGTAATGTGAGGTAGAAACTTTAAGAACACGCCTAGAGAACAGGAAGTACAAGGTCAACTGCTAGTAAAGTTACGCAAACACAGCCTGTCTGTTTATCCCTAGTTTAGCCCTGGTTTTTTCCTGTTTTGGTTTAGACTTGAACTTATTTTTGTTTGGTTTATTCCTGCTTTAGTCCTGGTTTTACAGCTAGTTCTGTCCTTACGTAGTAATGTATTTTTCTGGGGAAGTCCCTATTTTGTTCCTCAGTTTAGACTTGGCTTAGTCAAGATTTGGGCTCATTTTATTCCAATTAAAATGTTACTTGACGCTTGACGTTTGAATATAATACAAAGATTGTGAGTCAGTCTGAGCAGAATATAATTTACTGGCTTACTCCTGTAGCATGTTTATCAAGTAATGACTTTACAGTGTCTCTAAAGCTGGCTTTACATCCTGCTGCCGTGCTGCTTGTGTATTTACTCTTTGCCTCACTCAGTGCAGTTTTCTTCCTCTCCTGCACACGGCTCGTCTCTCATCACCGACCAAAGAGACTGACTGATCAAAGAGTTGTTTTCTTTATCTTATGTGGGAACTTAACCAGGTCCAGACCAGGTTAACCGTTCGGTCCACAGAGATCTATCGACAGAAAGTGATCCTGCTTCGTAAAGACAACCCAGGGTTAACTCCAAAGTTACCTCGCTAACTCTCTAATCCAGCTTTGTAGTACAGGGCCCTGGCATTGTCATTGTCTGGTACAAGTTAGACCTGGTTTAGTTCAGTTTTGGTTTAGACTCATTTTAGTCAGCTGATGATCACTTTGAACGGCAAATATTGTACTTGGTGTGAAAGGTTTGAGAATCCCTGTACTAGAAAATACACTCAGGTGATTGAACAATTTTGATTAAACTTTCACACTTCCCCTTGAACTATGTGTAAAGAAGTTTAAATATACTGACAGAGTTTTAGTAGAAATGGGGCGATGCAGCTGCCAATCCGGGACACCATGGAGCAACTCCCAGTGGCTGTGTTCCTGAGGGGTGTGGGGTACAGCTCTGAAGTGTATGTAAACATGTGGCAGGTCCCGGCGGTAAACAAGAATTTGGCCATTATCTCCACAATCAGAGTTGCAGTGGGCATATCTAAAAATGAAGAAAAATATCAGAATTTGTAATTTTACTAAGTTATGTTTACACTTTCATCTTTAAGTCTCTTATATTCCAGCCTAAAGGGGTCACACTAGTCTCTGTGGCCGGTCCCATAAATGGAGAAGGTTGCAAAATTCTGGGAATTTTCAAAGTTGGAAATTTTCCATGGTAATAAATGGGAATTTATGGGAATAAATTGGGAACTTACACAATTCAAAGCTGTCCCATGACAATATACTATAGCATAAAAAACACAAACACACTTCAATATTTGTGTTATTCCTCAGTCACATGCACATGTGGTACATGTAGTAACCTGCTCTACATACACTTCTCTGCACTCTGCATCCTTCTATCACATGCACAGCTGATCTCCACAACACTACCAAACTCAAGACTGCAGACTCCATATTTCTGGTTAGCCCAACTATTAGGGTTGTAAAAATGTGTTTGGTGGTATATTGTGATATGTTGGGGGCACAATATTAAGCATCATAATTCTTTATAAGTATGAATACATTTGTGACAACATCATGCATAATTAATGAGCTACATCTGTTCTGGTGGCAGGCCTAGCAACATTAGTTTGGCTGCAGTTCCCAGGCTGGCCACTGGGGGTGGTGCCTTTTTTTTTTTTTTTTTTTTTTTTTTTTTTTTTTTTTTTTTTGAGCAGATTAATGTAATGTGGTGTTTTTCCACTGATTAAACTGTGTCAGCTCAGCACATGTTTTCTCTTTTCAACAATTTACTTTCTGTTGGACTATAAAACAAGTGTTTGCTGTGTACTGAAGACAACTCTGTTGTAGTTTGAACTGAAATATAATTGCAGAATTGTATTGACCTTTGTACCAAACGTTTAATTTGCTTATTAGCAAATAAAGTTATAGCTTATATCTGTGTTGAATTATAATGTTTTTTTTATTTATTTATATATGGTTTCCAAATTTGAAAATTCCCAAAATTTCCAAGCTTAACTTTTCACAGAAAGTTTCCAAAAAATTTCCAGAAATTTATTGGAAATTTTCCGCCCCTTTGCAACCCTACTCAGGAAGGACCTCCAGCCTTAAACCCTATGCCAACTCAGTATGAAAATCACTGCATACTGGGAGGCAGATGGATTGCTGTGGTGACCACAGAAAGGAAAAGCTGAAAGGAAAGACGTTTTCACCCACAGAAATGCCATTCACAAGATGTTTTCATTTTTTTGGACCATTTTTTGTTTCTAAAAACACTAAACAACTCATCTGGCACTAACATGAATGCCACACATAAAGGTCCCCTATTTGAACTAAACCTTTTTGAGTTTTAAACCAAGAAGTGCTCCTGCGCATTTCTAAAGCCCATACACCGTCACCGGACTTATTCTGATTATTACAGCGTGAAACTACTGTCACCACAAAGCAGTGCGCTCATTTATCTATCTTTTAGCGTCATGTTGCTGATAGCTGTGCTAATTAGCCATTTTATGTTCTGTCCCCACCATTGCCAGCAGGGGGCATTAGACACTCAATCTCAAAGTATCAGCTCCCCAAAAGAAGACATTTTCCATACATATACATGATTTTGAAATTATAATTATTATATATTATAAAACATATTAAAAATCGTATAATACTAATGCAAAGGTGTCCGAAACAATTTTTAAAAAGTCTGAAAAAAAGTTATTTTCTCAATACACAGTTATCCTTATCATAAAAATTTGATTATTTAATCTCTAGTGTTTTTATATATATATATAATTGGTTATGCTCACAGTCAGGCACCACTTGTATCAGGAAGAGTGGCACTGCTCCCAGACACAGAAAGGCGATGATTGAGGCTCGACGAGGAAAGTATCTGAGCGCGAGCCAGCTGCAGACGTACGCAGGCACCTCCACCAGCGCCGAGATGAAACAGCTCAGATACGGGTTCGCGTGCAGCTGGGACGTGTTCAGGGAGAGGGCGTAGTAGGTCATGAAGATGATGATCCTATAAAACAATACAAAATGGATTTGTTCATTTTAGTCAACACATACAAACTATTGATGAAGAAAGAAGAAGAAAGAGGCAGCACAAATAGAAGTAGTAGTGTGGTAATAATAATAGTTTTTAAAAGTACTTTCAAGACTTTACGCTCAATACTTTTTTTGTATTGTATTTTACTTCTACTTGTGTGATATTATTTTATAGTAAGAGTACATAAATATAGAAAAAGAGCTGTTTATTTCCTTAAACGTTTTGTATGATGCCAGTAACTGTGAGGAATCAGTGGAAACACAGCTGTACATTGTTTTTTGGATAAATGAATGAGAGAAGACTGGATGTAGAGGGCTTGTTGTTTTAGTGTTTTTCATGAGGGAACAACAAAAGGAAAAAGCTCAGAAAAAATGCATAATATAGAAAGTTACATTTTCTGGAACGTACTTTATTTTAACTTTGAGTAATTTCTTTGATAAAGTATTGTTAATTTTCTCAAGTACATTTTCAGAATCTTTTAACCAGTTAAAGTAATCTCTGACCACCATAACAGTATTAGATATGGCAGCAATAATATTAGTAGTAATAGCAGTGGTAGCAGCAGTAGTACAGTTGTACTGGTAGCAGTATTTGACTTAATAGCAGTGGTTGTAGTAATAGGAGGAGGGAGATTAGTATAGCTTACACTCAATACATTTTTACTTTTAAGTTAAAGTACTACTACTAAATTATTGCTGTATTTTGAAATAGAGTAGATAATAGTATAGACTCAGAGTACTTCTACTTTGGAAAATATAAAATATAAAAATGTGTGTATGTATTTTGGGAGTGGACGTGTGAGGGTGAATTGGTGATAAGATAGAGAAATAAAATAAATGTGTGGCTCTCATTCTGACAAACAGGGAAGTGGGATCAATGACGTGCAGCATAGCAGTGTGTGCATGTTTAACACAACAAACCCTATTTATGAAAGGTTCTGGCCAGAAGCCAGTTTACTCTTTGTGCCTGTCCTTTGCTTGAATAAATAGAGAGGCTTGTGTCAGGAAGGGCATCTGGGATGGTCTGAGGATTCTCTGGCTGGCAGCAAAAAGTAGGCGAAGCTGGTGATGCAATAAAGTATCAACTGCTTGTACGTGCATACATGATGTTCTGTTGCTGTTGTTCTTGGAGGGTGTTGGCAGGACTGAGAGCCAGATTTTTTTATACAGTTGCTAAATTGTTATTTGTGGGCGTGTCGTGGTTGACTTAGTGCAAGAATCTGAGCAAAAGAATGCTGCCACAAATCTGATCTGATCTGGTACCAGTATTGTTTATGTTGGTTGCTACAAAGCGTTCCACTCAGTTTAAATGTAACACGCCTTAAAACTTAGTTAAACTGAAGTGGAGTAAAACACATTTCTTTTAATGACAATTATTTTGCGTCTAGCAAAGGTAATGTGATATCCCCACAATCTCTTCAGAGGACAGAGGGCCGCCCCGTTTTTGACACGGACTTTAAAATACACCCAGATCCTTTGTTCTCATCCTCTTCAGCTCTCTTCTTCTCCCCTTCTGCGTCTTCTATGCTCTTCATCTTCTACGTCTATGTCTTCTTCTCGTCTCACGTTTGTTTGCATTATGTTTACTTTGCCGGTGATAATATCTTTTCACGATAAGTCATCAAAACATTTATTTGATAGTTTCAAGTATCATTTTTGTAGTTTATTTTGAAAGCCTCGCGTCGCACAACATCCGCCAGCTTCAACAATCGCTGCCTTGACCAAAGCGGCAATTTTAAGAAGTTATACTTTTAAAGTTTTTGAGTCGCCGTGAAAGTGTTTTTATTGAACTTTTACATTTTGGCATTAAAAGGACATTTGCCATACTCTGAGACTTTGAAGCTGCCCGTAAGCTGAACAACAGCTAAACTCTCCTGTAAGCGGCATCACGAGCACTGTTAGAGCTAACGGGACATCTGGTGACTGGCTTGTTGAGCTTTGGAGGACCAAACCCTACGAACCATGGCTTGGACCAGAAAGACCAGCCCTGTGACACCCGCGGATCCAAAAGGACAAGGACCAACATCGCGGGCCCCCAACTGAAACTCGGAGGCTGCTGTTGTCATCGTCCTCTCTCTCCTGCTCCGAGCACAGTAAGGCCAGTGTGTGTGACATTCATGGTTTGGCGTCAATAGTCTTAAGAGTCTCATTCCACCTTTATTCCCTAAAATCTCCAATAATTTAATAAGCCATACTGTAACTTTACTCCACTACAATTAGCATCATTAAAAATCAGTAATTCTGCATAATGGTTCTGTTCAAAATTACATTCTTGTCAATATTTACCTGTGCCTTTCAGTATACTATTTTGCCTAATTGTGTAAATAAACGTTAGACTTGATCTAATTTAAGTTGAGTTTGGTGGTCTTTAAGTCCCTGCTGGTTAACCTTTCCTTAGACATTAGTTTAGGTGTTTTAATCTACATGTCAGTGCAAGGCTGTCTGGTACCGATGTTGAATTAATACGCTTAATCTTTGTCTTAAGTATATATATTTTATATATGTATGCTACAAGCATTATATGTTATTTTCAACACCCCATCTGTGCTTAAATAACAACCGACTTTCCTCCACAAAACCTTTGCACCTGCTCCTCCAATGTGCTAAATTTACAGCACTTTAACCTCCTATACCCATGATTAATCAAACAGTGACCGCAAACCAATTTCATTTGCATTTTCTCTGCCTTGAATTTTGCTCCTGGCAAAATCTGCGGATATTGTAAAATGCCACAAGTTACATTTTTCCTTTCAGATTCCTTACCATATGAAAAAAAGGTTAAGTGTTGTGCCCCTGACGCCGCTGGTTCTGAACAGGTCTAATGCATTAAAGTTTTTCTCTGGCCCTTTTTCCTTCTCAGGCAACTGCAAAATACACAGAGAGAGATCATATTTTAAGACATGTCCGAGCGCTGACAAGGGGGCCCAAGGGCCAAAGTGAAAAGACAGTGTCTCTGCCCCGGCTTAGGAACACCTTGGTCTTCCCCCAGGAGGAACAGACAAAACTAGGACCAAATGCAACAGTGGTCACTACTAAAATATTAAATTAGACAACAGGGCATTTGTTAACATAAATTAGTCTCTTTTTTGTTATAAATGTATTTTTTCCCTTGACTACAAGGATATAAAGACTATATACAAGTAGGCTACTACTTTAAAACCCAACCACAGGAGTAGCTACATACATAGCACTGGTCAAAGATGTATTGTGGAGCTTGGACTTTATTCCATCGAGCAGCTTTTCTTATCACAGCCTCAGCCTCTTTCACTTTCCCTTGAGAGAGAAGCCATCGAGGAGACTCTGGGATTAACCTGCAAAATAAACCGAGAAACTCAGCATAGGTGAACTATATTCACATAACACAGTGAGACAATGACATGTTTGAGGTTAAAAAGTTTTCTTCTGTCTAGTAGGAAAATGCTTTTAAAACATGAGAAGTATATGTTAGTATATATTATTATGTAGTTATGTATATGTTAGTGTTTTCCCACTGTTCAAAGGGGGTGACCCAAGTGTGCTGAATAACTATAGACCAATTTCAAAATTGACAATTCTATCCAAGATTTTAGAAGGTCTGATCAATAAACAATTGAAAGATTTTTTAGAAGCACACACAATTTTATCAATGTTTCAATCAGGATACAGGACAAAAGAGTACAATAACAGCAGCATTAAAAGTTGTTAATGATATTTGTTCTGCCCTTGACAGGAAGCAACAGTGTGCTTCTATTTTCATTGATTTGTCTAAAGCTTTTGATTCAGTTGACCACTTTATTCTGAAACAAAGACTTTTAAGCATTGGACTTTCGGAGCAAGCTGTTGGTTGGGTCTCCAACTGTATTTCTGACAGAGCTCAAAGTGTTAAATGTGAAAATCTCTGCTCAGATGTTCTTCCAGTTACAAGAGGCGTGCCACAGGGCTCTATTCTTGGCCCCCTCCTTTTTACTATTTATATAAATGATGTGGGACATGATGTTAGAAATGCAAATTGTCATTTTTATGCTGATGATATGATTATTTATTCTTTCGCATCCACACTTGTTGAAGCTGTCAACCATTTACAAAGTGCTTTTAATGTTGTCCGTAATACCTTTTCTGAATTTAAACTTTCTCTCAATGTAAACAAAACTAAGTTGATGCTATTCTCGAAAAGTAAGAATAAGGTGCTAAATCTTCCCCCGATAGTCACCCCTGATGGATCAGTCATTGAGATTGTTAACACTTTCAAATATTTGGGTATTTTAATTGATGACTCATTGACTTTTAAGCCTCATGTTGACTCTCTTGTAAAAATGTTATGCCTTAAATTGGGTTTTTGTTTTAGAAATAAGTTATGTTTTTCTTTTTATGCAAGGAAGAAACTTGTTGCTGCTACATTCTTACCAGTGATGGACTATGGAGACCTTTTATATCTGCATGCCCCAGACCAGCCGCTGCGTATGCTAAATTCAGTTTTTCATGCCTCCTTATGCTTTATAACAAACTGTGGACCTCGAACTCATCAGTGCGACCTGTACTCTCGGGTTGGATGGCCTGCTCTGGTGACTCGTCGGTTGACACACTGGTACAGATTTATATACAAAGGACTTCTTGGTCTGCTCCCTCCATACCTGACTGTGTATCTTCAGCAAAAGGCTGATGGACCTTATGCACTATGCTCTCAGGACTTCCACTCTCTGACTGCCCCCGGTGTCAGGACAGAGAGCGGAAAAATGTCTTTTCAGTATCGTGCTCCTACAGACTGGAACGATTTACAGAGGACCTTAAAACTACAAAATCTTGTCTCTTTGGATCATTTTGAGTCTATTTTGGAAGACCTGGAGATGCAATCACTAACCTGCCACTGCTTTTAAATGTGTCTTTTTATCTCATTGTTTTTAACTCTAATTTCTCTTTTTATTGTATTTTGTATGCAGTGTGGGTTGTGTTGTTGATGCCTCTTGGCCAGGACTCCCTTGAAAAGAGATCTTTGAATCTCAATGGGACTTTCCTGGTTAAAGAATGATTAAATAAATAAATAGTAGTCGCTCAATTGTACTGCCAG
Organism: Bostrychus sinensis; assembly: GCA_020698575.1. Lineage (NCBI taxonomy): Eukaryota > Metazoa > Chordata > Actinopteri > Gobiiformes > Eleotridae > Bostrychus > Bostrychus sinensis. The sequence goes on along the minus strand of CM036244.1, from coordinate 11,361,164 downwards.
TTGTCATTAATGAAAGAACCATTGCATTTGTGCAAGGATGTACTCACTTCCTTGAGTATAAGTACTGTCAAAATAATTTTGCTCAAGATGAAATAAAAGTGCTTAACAATATGATTAAAAGTAAAAAAAAAAAAAGTATTGCATGCAAAGTTGACACTAAAGCAGGCAATTATAAATGCGGCAACTGTACCCATTGTGAGAACAGAAAGACTACCAACTTCTTCATGGACATAACATCAGGTGAAAGATTTAATATTAAATCTTTTATTAATTGTAACATCTATGTGGTATATAGACTTGAATGTCCATATGGATATTTTTACATTGGCAGAACCAAACGCAAACTTAAAGCCAGACCAGCTGAGCACAAGGACCGGGAACCCTCTATACCCCATGGCACTGCATTATAAAAACACTGACCATGGTAGCTGTAAAACTCTAAAAATATGTGGTATTGAGCATGTTCATGAGAGTGTAAGACAAGGTGATAGGCTTAAGAAGCTCCTACAGAGAGAGTCCTTCTGGATTTATGCTCTCAAAGCTACACAATATCCAGGTCTGAATGGGGAACTTGATTTTTCACTTTCTCTTTCTTTCTCTTTCGCTAGCTAATAGCTTCCCTCATTTAATTACTGTATGTATATTTTTGTATAAAGTATATCAAATTGAAAATGTATTATGGTGTATAGTAAAGAAAATTTGTCTTAATCTTTTTAAGTAATGAGCTGTTAGTCACCTGGTAGATGATGTAAGCCAGTGTACAGAGAGCCAGCCCTTTCTGTGCATGTGACCAGGGCCCACAGGTTCAAAAGCTGCATCCTGGCAGCCATCCCGAGTTTGCCCTGATGAAAGCCTAAGAGCCAAAACGCGTTGGCACTGTTGGCACTGTAACCAGCCATGTGATAATAAAGGCTTTTTTAATAATTCCTATCTTTTTGAGTGCCTCAGTTTCCTGCTTTTGTTGATGCTGATCCCTACACTGAAGAACACCAAAAGGACATCATTTTAACAAACTCATCACATCCAAGTCTTGCAATCCATTCCTAAAAATATAATTTAAAACACAAATGGAGAATAATGTGGCAATTTCTTAAAACCAAGGATAATAGTTTGAACAATCCCATAAAAAAAAAAAAAAAAAAAAAAAGCTTTTAGTGAAGAGGTTATTGAGTTTAACATTTGTCAACCTTTAAGTGGATAGTTCTGTTTTCATTGTGGTTATTGTATTATTAGTATTATGTTGGATTAACCAGCTCCAACAGTTAAAGGGGTGTTGGCTGTTATGAAAGCTTAGATAACAGGGTGGAGAGGTTACATAATTTAAAACTGACATGTCGCAACAAACCAGTTTTATGTAAATAAATAAAATGACCTGAACTTAACTGATGAGATGACATGATTACTTCAGAAAGTATGCTGCAAAAGACTATTGCTAAAGCCTTGTACATTACTTTGATTCCTTCAAAGCATCCAAGTTTTTTTTTTTTTTTTTAGCGCACATGCAGCTCTGGAAAATGAGAGAACACCGCAAAGTTAACACATTGTCTGGTTTTTGTATAGGTGCGACATGATGAACTGAACTGTGCTTTAATTTTTGTGACCTGCTGGCAGTATTTCTCCCAGTGTACAAATAAAACTATTGTTGGTTAGAGCATAACTTTAAAGGACATTACAGTACATCAAAATAATACAGATGGTGCAGTGTTTGTAGAATTTGAAAAATTAAATAAAAATATGATCCAAATGGTAATAATGTTATGACGAAAGAACAAAGCAAACACTAATGTCAGATGTTTGTTTGTAATGTTAACTTTTGTGTTGCATTTAAACCTCAGACCAACATTTTTATTTTTTTATTCAAAATAATAATAATTATATAATAAAATAATTGTGTTGCTTATTTGGAAAAAGGCAACTTGTTTGCAAAATACAGCAGCAGTACTCGCAGTTCTCATTATTAAAATGAATTTATTAAAAAATATATATTAAAAGAAAATACACAGCTCTACTTTAAACTAGTAGAACACTGATTCTCAAACTTTTCACACTAAGTACCTCCTCTGAGAATATTTGGGTTTCAGGGCATTTTCTTCATAGAGTAAAACAAGCATGATTAAATATGAAACAAAAAACAAAACAAAAAAAGCACAGGGACTAAACCAGAACTAAGCAAGAACTAAAACTGGTCTAAAACCGGGTCTAAACCTGATCTAAGCTAGGACTAAACCAGGACTAAACTGTGCCTAAACCAAGACAAAGCAGTGGCGTATGCTTCAAATTTAATCTCCAACCAGAGCAGAACTAAAATAGGAATAAAACTGCCTCTGCCTCCTGAGTACCACAAATGAGACCGATAACACAGTTTGAGAACCACTGTAATACAAGAGTATTAAGAGGTTAATGAGTTAAAAAGCTATAAATGTTGTTTACTTTAGGTCATTGTAAGACTGGTAACATCGAGGGTTGGTTTTCTTATGGTTTTATGCTAAGTATTAAAGGTACACTCAAACTTTGAGTAATCTATGTATGTTGTTCACATTTTACGTATAATCAAGCTTCATATAATTTCATATAGTCATTATAGTAAAAAACTTCAGTGCTGTGAGTGCTTGAAGCAGGCTACTTCCTGCTTCTGAAGAGTGCAGACGCTTTTCTCCTTGCTCCTGCTTTGACCAGCTTTACTTTCCTTTTTTTAATCCTTTTACTTTTTATTCCTTGATTCCTGGACTAACTTTTTATAATAGCCTATTATAATAGCCTACCTTTTAAATTTTCTAAGTTAGCCCAAAACGTTTTTTATACTTTTACTGATTAAAAAATGCATCTGATGAGCCGAGCGACTACAGTCTGGGAAACATTTTTCAACATGTCGGTGGAAAATACAACAAATTCTCTCTGTGAAAACTGACGGATTTACCTTCAAGAAATCAACATACTACAAGAGAGTATTTTTGCTCTAGAATCAGAGAAAGGACTTCATGACACGCTCCCTCTGACATCGAGTGGTAAGAAGTCAAAATTTACACCCTGGAAAAAGGGTACAGAAAAAAATACTACAGTTTATTTCAATCTAAATGACACTGTGTCTTTTCCTAAACTATCAAAAGTGGGAATTGACCAAAACACTGAAAACTGTCCTAGACTTGGTGCCAAACCAAAGAGGCACCAAACGCTAAAGGAGAATGTTGGCAACAAGGCAATCATGACCCAACCTACAGCTAACATACAGCTAACAAACAGATTTCAACCACTGTCAGAGTTACATATGAATGTGAACTCTGCTGTGCCTGACAAACACACAGAAAACTGTATAAGGTAACGGTACAAGACAAGAGCCATGATGTTGGACGAAAAAATCAGAAAGACAGAGAGAATAAATCTATGCCAAAAGTGAAGGACAGAGATATCCTGCTGCTGGGAGACGGTGCTATCAGTGACATAAACAACAGTAGGATTGTTACATGCAGCTACCCAAGCGCCACAGTCACTGATATAACAGCACTCCTCCCCCGGGTCATATCCAAACATCAGGGAGTCAAACACCTGATCCTGCACGTGGGTGCTGTCGACATCAGGAAGGGAGTATCAGAAGTTTTAAAAAAGGACTTCACTATACTTTTTGAGAAACTTGATAAAGTGGCAGTCCAGTCATTTATCAGTGGACCTCTCCCGAATATCGACAGGAGGATGAATAAATTCAGTCGGCTGCTTCAACTGAACACTTGGCTGTCTGGAGTCTGTGAGTCCAGAGGAGTGCACTTCATTGACAACTTCAATCTGTTTTGGCAACGGGAGGACCTGTTTAAAGGAAAGGGCCCACACCTGTGCAGAGGTGGAGTGAGACGACTGACGGATAACCTCCTCTACGCTCTGAGGCATCAGAATGTGCCTGGACGGGGTCCTACGCAGCCACTGAGAGAGAAGAGGAATGACAGAAGTGCTCCTGCCTCGCCAGCCATGGACACAGCAAGGGATTCAGCTCCAGCAGCACCTCTGTCACCTCCACCGGTGCCCTCACCACAGCCCTGGGCCCCACCTGCTGCATCCACCCCCTCTGCAGACTCTTCACTTTCCATCCTATCACCAGCTTCACCAATGAGCTTTCCCAACCACCTTGAAAGCTTGGTGAAATCAGGATTAAAATGGTACCCCTTAGTCCAAACATGGCAAGATCACGAGTACTATCATCACTGTCATCAACAATACTGAATTCTTCCCCCCATCAAACACTACCCCCTGTGCTCCCCAGGAGCTCCACCTCTCCTGCTCCATCAACGAGATCAACACTATCAGCGACTAGGACACCCAGGGCCTCTGCTGTTCCAGGACTTTTAGTCATGATGAAGAACTTATCAACCCGAGGCCCTGGGAGAGAGCTTTCTCCCATAGTGCTATAGCTACTGTCAAATGTTGTCGATTAGATAAGAGAGGGACAGTTAGACTGTCCAATCAGAGAAATCTAATTCAAGTTCCTTGAAAGCAGATAATGTCAGGTTCTACTCAGACAGATCTGAAACTTGCAGTGCTCAATGTCAGATCTTTATGCAACAAATCATTTTTAATCAATAATGTTATCTCCTCTTATAACCTGGATTTGATACTTTTAACAGAGACACGGTTAAACAGTCGGGTAAAGCAGTTCTTATTGAATCCACTCCACCTAACTTCACTTTTATATCAGAAACACGGGAAAACAAAAAAGGGAGGTGGTGTGTGTGCCTTATTTAAGGATGATATAGTTACCCACAGGCTGTCATTTGGGGTGTTTCCATCATTTGAGTATATATCTTTCAAAATGGAGCTAAAAGTATCTCTGTCCATACTCTATATAATCATATACAAGCCACCCCAACACTGTCAAAGTTTTATTGATGATTTTACTCAGATGCTTTCAGTTGTCTGCACAGACTTTGACTGTATATTCCTTACAGGTGATTTTAATGTACATGTGGATAATGTCTGTGAAGGGAGTGCCGGAGGGCCATATGAAAATGGCGCAAGTCAAAGCTCCAGGTTCATTATGACATATACAAAGAAATGTTGAATGTTTTCAATCAAATTCTGCGTAGAACAAGGGAAAGGTATTTTTATGAAATCATTATCATCTGCAGTAACAACTCACATGTCCTGTTTGCTACAGTAAACAGGTTAAAAGAAAAAAAAACAGCTCCATTGCCTTCAGAACTCATTTCCACATTTAAAGTGGAATGAGTTTGCAAGGTTGCAAGGTTCAGAGTATTAAACATGCTATAAACTCCACAACACAGATAACAACCCTGCAGCCATCCAGACACTCAGAGCTGACACACTTCACCCCTGTCACTGACAAAACAGTCCAAGAGATCATCTCCAGTCTGAGTTCATCCACATGCTGCCTTGATGTGTTACCCACTAGATTTCTAAAATCTGTGCTGAGCAGTTTGTTTCCCCAACTTTCTCATTTAGTTAACATCTCACTGCAGTCTGGAACATTTCCAAGGGCCTTGAAAACTGCTGTCATCAAGCCTCTCCTAAAGAAGAGCAGTCTTGATGCCACAGTACTGAACAACTATCAGCCCATATCAAACCTGCCGTTTTTAGGTAAAGTCCTTGAGAAAGTTGTATACCAACAACTTACTGACTTTCAGCAGAACAACTGCTTTGATGATTTTCAGTCAGGTTTTAGGCCCCATCACAGCACTGAGACTGCTCTTATCAAGGTGACTAATGACATCCGCCTGAACACTGATACAGGCAAAGTCTCTGTCTTAGTTCTGGTGGATCTGAGTGCTGCTTTTGATACAGTTGACCATGTGATCCTGTTACAAAGATTAGAGGACTGGGTAGGTATTTCTGGTACTGCCCTAAAATGGTGTAAGTCCTATCTTGAAGACAGGAAGTACTTTGTTGAAATCGGTAACTGTGTCTCAGACCAAATGGCCTGGGGCACCCCACAGGTCAGTGTTTCATCCTGGGACCTCTTTTATTCAATCTTTACATGCTCCCTTTAGGCCAATTAATAAGCAGCAATAACATATCCTTCCACAATTATGCAGATGACACTCAGATTTACATCTCACTGACAGCAGGTGAATATGGACCTGTGGATTCACTCTGTCACTGCATCCAACAGATCAATGAGTGGATGAGAAACAACTTTCTCCAGCTAAACACAGACAAGACTAAAATAATCATCTTTGGCCCACAGAAACACAGAGATGGTGTCTGTAGTCACCTTGAGTCTCTTTCACTAAAACCTACAAGTCAGGTTAGAAATCTCGGGGTAATCATGGATTCAGATTTGAACTTCAGCAGTCACATTAAATCTATAACATCATCATCATTTTACCATCTCAAAAACATTGCCAGAATCAAAGGTATACTGTCTAAACCAGACCTAGAGAGACTTATTCATGCATTTTTCTCCAGCAGGTTAGACTACTGTAACGTCTGCTCACTGGACTCACTAAACCAGCTGTGAGACAGCTGCAGGACGTCCAGAACGCTGCTGCTCAGGTCCTGACCTGTCCTCAGGTCTCTACACTGGCTTCCTGTTGCTCAGAGAATAGACTTTAAAACAGCTCTGCTTGTGTACAAGTCTCTCCATGGCTTAGCACCAAAGTACATCTCTGACATGTTGGTCCCATATGAACCATGTCAGACTACTGTATGAGAACCTCAGGGACAGGTCTTCTGCTGGTGCCCAGAGTCAGGACTAAACTCGGTGAAGCAGCGTTTCAGTTTTATGCAGCTAAAATCTGGAACAGTCTCCCTGACGATGTTAGACAGGCCTCTACTCTGACAATGTTCAAGTCCAGACTTAAAACTGTTCTTTTTAGCTGTGCACATGCCAACTGATGGTGTTATAGCTCTCTTAATTAAATTTTAAGTTGAGTCTTAATTATACTCTTTAAATTTGATTTTATTGTTTTAATTGTGTTTTGTACTTTTAAATTTGTTTTTATATTTCTGTAAAGCTGGGGTTGGGGCTCGCAGGCGAGCGCCTGGTGGCCGGGTCTCCTCCCACGGGACCCGGCCGGGCCAAGCCCGAAAAGGCTACGTGGGACCGCCTTCCCGTAGGTCCACCACCCGCAGGAAGGACCATAAGGGGCCGGTGCTCTGTGATTTGGGCAGCAGTCGGAGGCGGGTGCCTCGACGGCCAAATCCATGGACACAGAAACTAGCTCTGGGGACATGGAATGTCACCTCACTGGGGGGGAAGGAGCCTGACCTTGTGCGGGAGGTTGAGAGATACCGGCTAGATATAGTCGGGCTCACCTCCACGCATAGCTTGGGCTCTGAAACCCAGCTCCTTGAGAGGAGTTGGACTCTCCACCACTCTGGAGTTGCCCGCGGTGAGAGGCGGCGGGCTGGTGTGGGCTTGCTCATAGCTCCCCAGCTCAGCCGCCATGTGTTGGAGTTCACTCCGGTGAACGAGAGGGTCGCGTCCCTGCGCCTCCAGGTGGGGGACAACTGTGGTTTCGGCTTACGGGCCGAACAGCAGTGCAGAGTACCCGGCCTTCTTGGAGTCCCTGGGAGGGGTGCTGGAAGGTGCTCCGACTGGGGACTCCGTTGTTCTACTGGGGGACTTCAATGCCCACGTGGGCAATGACAGTGATACCTGGAGGGGCGTGACTGGGAGGAACGGCCTCCCTGATCTGAACCCGAGTGGTGTTTTGTTATTGGACTTCTGTGCTAGTCACAGTTTGTCCATAACGAACACCATGTTCGAGCACAAGGGTGTCCATCAGTGCACGTGGCACCAGGACACCCTAGGCCGGAGGTCGATGATCGACTTTGTAGTCGTGTCATCTGACCTTCGGCCGTGTGTTTTGGACACTCGGGTAAAGAGAGGGGCTGAGCTGTCAACTGATCACCACCTGGTGGTGAGTTGGATCCGCTGGCAGAGGAGGAGGCCGGACAGACTCGGCAGGCCTAAACGTGTTGTGAGGGTCTGTTGGGAACGTCTGGCTGAACCTCCTGTCAGGGGGGTCTTCAACTCCCACCTCCGGGAGAGCTTCAACCAGATCCCGGGGGAGGTTGGAGACATTGAGTCCGAGTGGACCATGTTCTCCACCTCTATTGTCGGCGCGGCCGTTCGGAGCTGTGGCCGTAAGGTCACTGGTGCCTGTCGTGGCGGCAATCCCAGAACCCGGTGGTGGACACTGGAAGTAAGGGATGCCGTCAGGCTGAAGAAGGAGTCCTATCGAGCTTGGTTGGCTCGTGGGACTCCTGAGGCAGCTGACGGGTACCGGAAGGCCAAGCGTGCCACTGCCCGGGCAGTTGTGGAGGCAAAAACTCGGGTCTGGGAGGAGTTCGGGGAGGCCATGGAGGAGGACTACCGGTCGGCCTCGAAGAAATTCTGGCAAACCGTCCGGCGCCTCAGGAGGGGAAAGCGGTGCTTCGCCAACACTGTTTACAGTGGAGGTGGGGAGCTGCTGACCTCGACTGGGGATGTTGTCGGGCGGTGGAAGGAATACTTTGAGGATCTCCTCAATCCTGCCAACATGTCTTCCGTCGAGGAGGCAGAGGCTGGGGACTCGGAGGTGGACTCGTCCATCACCCAAGCTGAAGTCACTGAGGTGGTTAAAAAGCTCCTCGGTGGCAAAGCACCGGGGGTGGATGAGATCCGCCCTGAGTACCTCAAGTCTCTGGATGTTGTGGGGCTGTCGTGGCTGACACGTCTCTGCAGCATCGCGTGGCGGTCAGGGACAGTACCCCTAGCAAGGGTCCGAGGCCCTTTGCTAGGGGCTGTCCGGTCCCTGTACAAACACAGCAGGAGCTTGGTTCGCATTGCCGGTTGTAAGTCAGACCTGTTCCCAGTGCATGTTGGACTCCGGCAGGGCTGCCCTTTGTCACCGGTTCTGTTTATTATTTTTATGGACAGAATTTCTAGGCGCAGCCAGGGGCCGGAGGGAGTCTGGTTTGGGAACCACAGGATTTCATCTCTGCTTTTTGCAGATGATGTTGTCCTGTTGGCTTCATCAGGCCAAGACCTTCAGCATGCACTGGGGCGGTTTGCAGCCGAGTGTGAAGCGGCTGGGATGAGAATCAGCACCTCCAAGTCCGAGGCCATGGTTCTCGACCGGAAAAGGGTGGTTTGCCCTCTCCAAGTTGGGGGAGAGCTCCTGCCTCAAGTGGAGGAGTTTAAGTGTTCTGTGCTCTGTGTATGAATTGAGCTATACAAATAAACTTGCCTTGCCTTGTTTGCAGTGTCATGATAATGTCATGTGTTCATCGTCATGCATTCTTGGAGAAATGTGTGACTCTGAAACTGTGAGTGAAACACACTGGGCCTCACTGTAGATAAGATAAAACACAAAGAGGGATAGAGTTTAATTTGGTTCCTGATTGTAGTTTAGTGTAACTGCCACTAGGGGGTGCAGTTTAGTGGGTGTGGTTAAATGTTGATGACATCAGAATAAAGGGGCACATAACATGATGGGCATGTCCCAGGCCACACCTACATTACATCATGGGTTGTAAATTTTCACTTAATGACTTTTTATAACTCTATAATAATGACCTTGATGAACTTTGGTGGCTGTGACAAACTGAGCGTCTGCAGCAGGAGCAGGGGTTGGCACCAGTTCAGTTGGGATGGTCCAGTATGTATGTTTACAAATAAAATTTTAGTAGCAACTGTCTTTTAGTGTCAACTGTCTTATTAGATGAATTTTCAAGAACATATGAAAATTTGTGTTATCAAAAAAGTATAAAATATCATGTTCGGATGAGCTCGGGGGTTTTTGTGGGGACCGGACATAAGCTCTGTTTGTTGTGTCATGCAATAAACTTTTCTGCACTGGACGCACTCTCTCTCATCTGCTCCTTGTTTTTGGATATTCTATGTATTTTTTATTCTACAAATACCACCCAAACTTTTTTGATTTCAAACAAATGAAATTCAACATTTTTCTCTTCTGGTCATAGCCACTTACCACCACATTGGGATGTAGGCTAACCCAGGCAGAGAAAGCCCCAACAGCAGACCTCTCCAGTCCCGTAGAAAGTAAGCAAACAAAGGCAGCAACATGTATCCGAGTGCAAACGCAGAATTTGTAGCTACTGAAGAATACATGACTCGGGCATGGCCAGTTAAAATCTCTGCGCCTCCAAGAAAAATATTTACCATCAATTTAGATGTATGGACATATTGGCAACACATAAAGAAAGATGGAAAATAAAGTATAATGTGTTTGTACCAAGCACTAAAGCAGCAACGAAATTAGACATCTGGCCCAAACCGTTGATGAACAGGAGTATGGAGAACATTATCCACGAGTTTGAGAAGGCTTGCATGAAGGTAAAGACAGTCTGAACGGCCATAGTTCCAAAAAGTATAGGCTTCCTTCCAAGTCTGGAAAAAAAGAGACAATTAACTAAACAGAATGTCAAACACAAAGATTAAAGACTTGTTTACAGTTTTCACAATGACTGAAAAATCAAACCCATTTTTCTTAACAAGTGTTTCTCAAACTGTGGTATGGGTACCACTGTTGGTACTCGGGGGTCTTTTGCAATTGAAGCCGTAATTTAGTTAGATTTAGTTGGTGTAGATTTGGTTTAGTCCTGGATTAGTCCCAGTCCTGTCTTAGCTCTGGTTCAGACCTGGATCAGTCGTCTTGGGTCAGTCCTGATTTATTGTAATACTACTACTAATACTACTATGGAAATTTCAAAGTTCCACAATAACATCAGGTACAATACTAACAGCTTCAGGTCTAACCAAAAGAGTTAGTCATAACAGGGCTTTCTAAAAAGTAAAGTTTTGAGTCCTTTTTTAAAAGGATTCATTTTCTGTGGAGCTCTGATTTAAGCAAATTTGAATCTGCTGAAGAATTTTTTTTTCCGCGAGAATGATCTTGTAGAGCCATTCTCATAAAGTCTTCAGTAAAAGTAAGTACTTGTACAGATATTACTGACAGTTCCTGGACTACATATGAATGTATGAAACATAAAAGCCATGTATTTTGCAGTTGTGGGTCAGCTGAGATGGGTCAGCTTCAAGTGGCTCTCCGCTATGAGACCAAAACACCACCTCCAGCGTTTTCGAAATATTCCGGGTTCAGAAAACAGAAAGCCTGTTTAAATGAAAGGCCAAACAGCAAAACATGTTGTCGTCTAAATGGCCCCTAGAGGACGGCATTTTAGCAATTGTGAAAAATTGTATCATGATCGGCACATGTATTGTATTGTATTGTATTGTATTATATGTATATATATTTTAAATTGACTAATGAAATATTTGCTAAAGTACTGTACTTGTCTGAAAGTTCCCCTGAGAAGAAGGACCCACACGTTACTCCTGCATAGAAAACTGTTGCAGTGAATGGCTGTTTCCACTCGTCATGGCAGACCAGATCGAACTGAAAATCAGAAACAAAACAAATACAGTGAAAATTTTGCATTGGTGTCACTATCACAAACAGCAACACACTCTTTTTACTGCTTCTAGCTTTTGTGGTTTCAGTGTTAGACCAATGATCTTTGCCTTGTCAAGGCAAGACCTCAAAATAGTGTTTAAAAAATGTATGTAATTGGTAGATTAACTCTTACCAGAACAAACTGCCCCTCCTCTGACTCCTGAGCACTTTTGAAACATTATTTTAAAGACCAACACTACACAATGCTGCTTCAAGCATCTTTTAATTACTTTGCCGAAATTTATCCACATTTCTCTCTGCTTCCCTTTTTGTTTTCCCTTTTTTATGTGTATGTGTTTCACTATCTTTCTGTGTAAGCAGACATAGCCAGTTCTGGGATAGACACTTAGAGCAAGAGCCAATAGAAGCATCCCTTATTTGAGTATGTGAGCATGTGGATGGCCAAAGCTTCCATATGCGCTATGCGTTCATTCATGTATTAAAATCCTTCATAACAAAGCTTAAATGACAACTTGATTTACAGCTTCGATCAAATGCAGTCTCTTACGTCTCCATCATCTTGCGACGGTGTACGAACAGGTGTAACAAGACTACACCCATGAATCCTTTCAACACAAGAATTTGGAAATTGTGTGCTGCCTAATCCAAACAGACTGTCATTTTGTTCGCACGCGTTTTGTTAGTTTTGAAAAGTATTCTGAAGTGTTTTGTTTTGTTTTTTCCTAGGTTTCTCTTGCAATGGCATGTGACTAATTAAACACAGGCCCACTGAACGGCTTAGTGGGTTCTGCGGCAGGAAGGCTGCTTCACATGGGCCCATTGTAACAGAAAAAATAAAAACAGGGATCATTTCTGGGCTGTCAACGGGCCTGCTTAAACATGCAGCGTTCATATAAGTTTTAATTAAAAAAGGTTAGACTGTTGTTTTATTCTTACTAAACATGGTGAATTCTTCCCGTTTTTGTCATAAAAAAACAAAATACAGCATGTTATGAGCAGCTTTTTTCTGAACGGGGACAGCAGGAGAAGCCAGTTGTACAAGGACTTGTGGAAAAAGTGGGTTTGTTTGAATGTGGTCGTTACGTCGGACGTCAACAGGACTTTACTGTTGTTACAATGGAAACAAGATGAAGAAAAAAAAATCACACAGAGGACTGAACAACAATGCGAACTTCAGCAGAATTAACGGGTGACAAAGGAAAGCACTAAACACTCTTAATCAGGTCAGAGAAGTTATTAAATTAGCTCAATAGCCAACACTACCTTGGTGCTGCAGATGAATGACTGTGCCAGGCCAGTTCCACATCGACCAGAGAGAAACGCTTCACTCTGAGAGGAACCAGCCTCTCTTGCTTTCAAAAGAAAGTAGGAGAAGTTGGCTCGCCAGGATAGACTTATCCCATAGCCTCAGTCAGACCTCTAAACTCTCATTATACTTGATTCAACAGGAAAAATGAATAGGAACTTTACTTTCAGAACTGCGCGGTCACTCCATTCAGTCAAGCTTTAGCCAATCACGTGCTAACATACAAGGAGGTCTGCTTACACTCAAATAAGAAACATTTGCTGGGAATGTGGAGATTCCAGTGCTAAGTATGTACTGTAAATGTTACTTTTTAGTTTATTTTTGTGCACCATTGTCTAAGTATAAAGTCAATGAATCAATGAATTAGAATATGGTAAAGTGAATTTATTTCAGTAGTTCATTTAAAAAAAGAGTGAAATATTCCAAGGATTTTTAAAATTTTTATTGTGATGATTATGATGAATATGTACTGTTTTTGTAATTGCATAAGATAAATCCTTGAAGTATTCACTCTGTATATACTGATTATCTAGTATGAGTATTGCTTTGTGGTACGTGTATCCCTGGCGGTATGCAGGCTTCTTCTACTCACAAGTCTCTTGCAGTTCAAGTCCTGATTTAGTTTAATTTTGAGCCTGTTTTATTCCAGTTTTACTCCTGCTTTAGTTGGGGCTAGACCTGGTTTAGCCCAGGTTTCAACCTTTCTTTTATATATATTTTTTTATTTATTATTATTATTATTATTATTATTATTATTATTATTATTATTATTATTTATGCAGCTGAATGACTTAAAGACATTAGGGAGGATCTTTATAAATTCATTTTTTGCTATATTTATTAAAACTACCTTCATTGCCCTGCATAAGGCTTATAAATTGGTGTATTAGAAAATATAATAATAATATTAGTAAACTGTGGACTCTGTGGGACTTAAAAAACCTCAACCAATCTTTTTCGTCATGAGTACAGTAACCATTGTTCCACGGACTTGCCAATCATTCTGCCTTCCTGGTTTCCGCGATATGTGCGCGTTCTTGTGCCTGCGCATGAGTACGCAGTAGGCTTGTTCGAGATGAGCTAGACCTGCGCAGTTTTGATCGGTGTCGGTCTGTGCATAGTGCATGCCGGTTAGATTTGTGTCCGACTTGCTCTGATGTCACGAGTGCGACGATCACTGAAAGCTCGTGAGATCCGAACGAGACCAGCGTCTGAGCCGCCGCAGTTCATCAGGAGCAACTGCGGAGGCTGCACGGCTCGGTGCATGATGGGAAAACGCCCACCTGTCAGCGGTGAACGGACAGGTGATTGGATCTGAGTTCAGTGCTGATCAGAAACGTAACGCACGACACTTCACTGCCCTCCTCTCCTCCTCCCCTGCCTCTTTTTTTTTTTTTTTTTTAATACAGACTAAAGTTACAGTTTTGACCTGGATAAACTTTGTGCCCTGCTGCTCAGTGTGAAGTAGAATATTATTAAAAAGATTGTGCACAATATCTACTGTTATAGGAGGCTGTTTAACATTTATAATGTGTAAACTTAGACATAAAAGCTGAGAACCACTGCTGAATGTGCATGATGTTGTGTGCTCCAAAAGAGCACCTCATTAATGCACAGTTTGGGGTCAAGCACGGGACAGAAAAGTTCTTACAAATCAGTTTAATGCCTTTATTTTCAAAATCATATCCAACACACGCGAGAAGTGGATTTTGGGTGTGATGGTGCGTGATCTGAGCCACAAACTGTCCGACTTCAGTACAGTATTTCCCCTCCTCCTGTTGCAGCCGTGCACTCTCGTTCACAATCCAGGCGAGGCGCAGTTCATCTGGAACGAGCCTCGTGTTTCAACGCTCGTGCACGTCGCTGTGGAGGAGCGACGTGCACGAGCCTCCCCCGCCCTTCACTGTTCCTTTCCAAGGAACAGTGAAGGGCGGGGGAGGGCCTGACGCATGCGCGTTATTCAAAAAAGGACAGTCACTGGTTTTTCAGCAGTCAAAAAAAATCTTCCCTAATATCTTTAATCATAATATCCTTGAGATATATCAGTTTGAATATATCTTAAGGATATATCCAGACTAATATAAGGATAGATCCTGACTGATATATCCAGACTGTCTCTGAGCTTGGTTTTATTCCACATATTAAATATGTAACTAAAATAGGATTTTATCACCTAAAAATCATAGCCAAAGTCCGCCCTATTCTCTCTCGGGCAAACATGCAGACGCTAATGCTTTTATCACCAGTCGTATTGATTACCTTAATGTCCTGTTTTCTGGTGTCCCCAAAAAGAGTTTCTTAGCCCTACAACTTCTACAAAACTCAGCTGCACATGTCCTGACAAAGACCAGAAGGTTTTTAACCATGTAAAGCATTTTGTGCTGCATATTTGTATGAAAAAATATTTGTTGATTGTTTAGTGTTTGTTTATACCTAGTTTAGATCTGGTTTAGTCCTGGTTTATGACTAATTTAGACCTGCTTTAGTCCTGGTTGTGTTAAGATTTGGGCTGGTTTTAGTTCATAAAGCCAAATATGTCTTAAGGTGGAACTTGGTTTGAAAAGTTTGAGAATCGCTGCGCTAGATAAAATAAACATTTCTTAAAAGTTAAAATGGTGTTCATGAGCCTATGTTTTGTCACACCTTAACTTAAAGCAGTCTTGTCCAACACTGTCTAAATAACGCTATAATTAGCACAAACAGGAGACCATGTGTTATAACCGGCTTTGCGACAGAAGAATGTGAAAGATGAGCCCAAACCATACATTATAAATGACATCTTTACCTGCTAACAGACTTGCTGGGGCAAGAGGGCTTCACATGGCCCATTATAATAGAACATATAAGAAGAGGAACTATTGTCACCCTGTTATGGGTCTAACTCAAAATACTGTATACATTTAATAAAAGTACTGCTACCTTAGAATGTAATTACACAAATCAAAGTAAAAGTAAAGTAAATATATTACTAGAGCAAAAATTAAGGAACATACTGAAAGTACTTCTTACTCATTTGGACTTGGATGACTGCTTTTTAAACCTTTGGCTGCGATGCATTTACCCTGGATGAGTGAGAGTCTTTGCAGACATGTTACTCTTTTATTTCTACAACCATCACTACTAATACTTCAAGTACTACTTCTACTGCTACGACTGCTGTTAATCCTATTGCTACCTACTAGGGCTGACAGTGAAGTCTCGATCAACCAAAATTTTCTTGGTCCAGTAGTTGCATGAACTCTATGCATCAACTTTTATTTTTCATTTTATTTTAGATAACAGATAATTTTTAGATAACAGTATACTTTACAGCCATCTTTTCTAAATGGTTTACACCAAATTAATTTAAAGTCACTTGTTTGTGTGAGACTCTGCTAAGTCCCCCACATATCCTTTGGTCGATTTCAGTCAATTAATTGCTGTACTGGGCAAACTTTGGTCGACTGACAATTTCTTTGGTTGACTACAGGCCCAGAACACACAGAGCAATCACAGCTTGTTGTGTATGGAGCTGCATATTAGGCAGGTGGACATAATGTTGTGCCTGATTGATGTATACGTAGAGTTTGGTTACCTCAGTGATTAGTGTTGCCTGGTAGATGTCTTTGCTGTAGCTCCATCCGTCCACACAGGGCTCTTGCTGCAGGTCGGTGAGGTTCACGTCTCTGCCGGGAGCATAGCCCTGGGCCGACAGATTCCTGACCACATCCAGCCTGTATCTGCTGCACCTGCTCTGCTCCTGTTTACCATTCACCACCTCACACACACAAGGAAAATAAAGTATTTATTAACAATAGGGCAAGTAACCACAATAGTACTGTATATACATTATTGTTATATTGTTATATTATTTAGTATTTATTTTTGTTAATGACTGGAGATTTGTAACATACACCAGTGGTTCTCAAACTGTGGGAAGGGTTCCACGGTGGTACTTAGTGACACTTAGTATTCTTTTGCAGTTCAAGCTTGTGAATGGGTTTAGTACTGGTTTAGACCTGTTTTTCTCTTTTTTTTTTTTTTTTGTAATAGTGTCAGTACATTATATTTCTATAGGTCTGTCTATTTAAATACTGGTTGACTGGTATTTTTTATGCAACACCTAATTTCTTAATAACATATTGTTTAGGTCCAGCTGACACTAAACGTTAGTTAAAGGGAGCACTTCCTGGAGAAGGCGGGGTTTCAAGCGCCTAGAGACCATTCTCAATCACATGACTTGGTTTGTGGGCGCTGCCATTTTGGATGGCATGAAGCCGGTGTAGCTGGCTATCATTCATAGAAATTGAGTTCATATTTACCACTTTCTACACCGTTTCAGTTCTTAACATTAAGCGGTCAGATCAGACAGCGATATTTAGAGAAATGTTCACTTGGTGGTGTTTAAGACCCTTACGATATGCCAAAATTACAGTTTACCAGCATTCAACTTGAAACCTGCTTTGGAATACCACAGCATTTACAATTATTTAGTCAATCAATTGACAATCTCACTTTATATGGGCACAATTAAAGGCTTACAAGTCTTTAGAGACATAAATATTTAGTGGCAGGAAGGGATGACAGACCTTCAAGTATGGGAAGTGCCCTTAAACAACTGTTGTCCATGTGAGTGGGCAGATGAGAGATGCAGATTAGTGACGAGGCAATATAAATACTTAAATTAACCAAGGTTTCCACAAGGGTATAAAAGTCTTAAATTATGAATCCAAATGTAAGGCCCTAAAAAAGTTGCTAATTTGCCTAGATATGGAGTATTAGGACTTACAAACATTTAACCTCATTAAATCCAGCGGCGACCATTTTCAGAAAGTAACTTTGCAAAAACATAATTTGAATGGTTATTATTTTGTCAATACAGGCATCGTTGTACATCGTTAGAAAGTTTCTGTACAAAATGGGCATTAAATTAATTTTATGCTTAAAATAGGACAGGGTAACTAATGATGATTTCTCAGTATGCCCAAACTGAAAAACAGACTTTTTACCTTTGAACGCTGGTTCTGTCCAAAACCAGTCCAGTCCAGGATTAGTAACGCTCAGTCAGTCCGTAAGAGTCCACAAGTAAATAATATTGAGATATATTTCTATAAAAGTATTCCATGTTGTGAAATTAATCCTGTAATCACCATATCCTCAAGCAGAAATGAACAAATTCCAAGCTGTCATGAATATTGTATTTTCTACCAAGTTTAAATATTTGCTAAATGTCCATGAAATCGTGTTTACCCTGCTAATAAACCTGAGCAGACAGTAAGAACCAGGCTAACTGACTTCAGATTGGTTTTGATGATTACAGCAGGAACGATCTTTTATGTGACTTTTTTAAAGAATAAACTTTGTGAAACAGTGCAACATTAACTTTTTTACTTAAATGAATAGCTGCTAGATGCTATCACAGATATAGGACACATTCAACTATTTTTGATGAGTAAAACAAATTTAACATTATTAGGCTAACAAACTAGCAGAGTGCTAAATACATGTTTCATAGTTATGTTGGTAAAAAAAATCAAAAAAGGCCAGTCAGTAATGGGCCTGGGACAAAACGATTAATTTTGGTGTGAATCCACTGTGTCTAATTGGATTCTGTACCATTTTGAGATACAGACTGAAGATTCAGTACTCACTCACTATAAGAACACATTATTAGTAGTCTTTACATTTTGTGATATAAGGGTTTTGTGGCTCAATGGAGAGGCACTATATCTTTACCATTGCCAGACAGGACCAGTGCCTTTGCAGAGGTCTACACTCTTCAAGTGCCTCTAGTTTTGATTTTCCTTTTTGTTTTATTGTGTGTATTTTTGTACATTAGCACACCTTTCTTTGCTCATAACCAGGGGCGGACTGGCCATCTGTGCATTCTGGAGGATCACAGAACAGTGGGCTGTTTTACATAGACTCCATAAACACAACACAACCAGGCCAGAGAGGGCGCAGCCGCGCAGATGCGCAACAGCAGAGTGGAAGAAGAAAGCAGAACAGCTGCAGTCGCTCAATGCAGTCAGGCACTCGAACAAACCTGCAAGAAGCGGCCAACAGGTGGCCGTGAAGACGGCGGTGGTGCGTTTACGTCATGGATAAAAAACGGTTAATAAAATGAAAGGAGAAGGGCGGAGCAGAGAAAGTCAGGGAAAAGAAACTTAAGTCGCTTGCATATGAGGCGTCCAAGTGTAAAAAAATAACAGAAGTGTTTGACAGCAGCAGCAGTGCTATAGCCACATCCACCAGTACAACACAACATGAGCATGAAGAGGCTGAGAGTGCGGTGGTGGGGGCCCAGCGCTGCTCAGGCTCAGGACCCACAGAACCAGATGAAGTTTTACCTCAGTTAGAGCTGTGTACAGAGCAAGTGGTGAGTATAGCTTACTGTATGAAACACAGGGCTTTCATAGCTATTTATTCCACTTCCTATACATAGCTCTACAACACTATCATAACAATAACAATATGAATAATATTCTATCTAATATGGCTGTGAAGACTCTCATTCATCCAGGCTGATTCCATTGCAATAGTAGGTTTAAAAGCTGTCATCTGGTCTTGGTTTTAAAGAGAGCTCTCTTACAGTCAAATTTCAGAATTGAGAAAGCCTCTTGGATAAAAGGTGAAACGTCTTCAACTTTAAAACCAAGTCCAGATGACAGTTTTTAAACCTACTATTGCAACTATATCTAATATGAATTAAATCCAGGGATGTTCCCAAGCCCTCCAATAATAAGTCATAGTGTAATCCAGAAACTATATCTAAAACATGACACAACCAGGTCTAACCAAGACTAAACCCTAACTAAAATAGGTATAAGCTGTCCAAAACTATAGCTAAACCAGGTTTAAACTAGGTCTAAACAGGGACAAAACCAGGTCTTAATCAGGTCTGTGCCAGGATCAAATCAGATTCAAATCCGAGACTAAACCTGTACAAAACCAGGTCTAAACCTGATGATTAAAGTTTAGGGACTTGAATTTGACGTGTGGACCATGTGTGGTTTAGTCCTGGTTTAGAAATAGTTCACTCAGATCAGTCAGTTTTTTAAAATGTATTTATTTTATTTTTATTTACTTTGTACAACCATAAACAATTTCCTAAAGTCTTGAAATTATTAATTATTATTTTTGATTTTTAGTTTACTAACATAAACAATGTCTAATTGAAATTGTGCTTTTTGTTTTATACAATCCAAGACAACTTCGTAAAGTTTTGTTATTTTATTTTATTTTTATTTTATTTTTTTATTTTTTTTGGGGGGGATGGCTGGGCTGGCCAGACTCCAGGGCTGTTTTTCAGTCCCAGTCCGCCCCTGCTCATAACCTTTCTTAAAACCCTGTCTTTTGCAGAGTGCTGTATAAGACACAACAGCTTGAGCCATTTAAAGATGAGCCAACAGGTAACTACTTGTTGAATTATTTACTGCATGCCTTTCCAGTCAAAGTTTATCCACAAAACCTGTCCCACCTTCACCCCTGAATTTCACTTTAACTCACTACTTTTACTCACCGTTATAGGTATGGCCGCCTTTTGCCACTCTTCTGTGAGATTAGCTTCGGGAACAATGCAATGATGAGGAGGGGCATCGGTCAAAAACACCAAGGTGAAAGCCCCGAAGCCGTTGGGCATTATGCTGGCACAAAGGAGAAAAAAGATCACAAGCTGGAAGCATCCCCACTGCCCCAGAAAAGCCACGGCCTCCACATAATTTTTCATTGTTGGTGGAGAGCTGTTCGTGATCCATCAGTTCACCAGGTACACTACATGTTTATATTTGAGAGACAGGTTTTGTTTGAAGACTCAGACAAAAGTGGTTAAGCAGGAACATGTCTCTCCGCTCTCTGCTATAGCTTGGCTGTACTACTTCTGCTAACACGCCCACTTTTTTTTTTTTTTTTTTTCAAAGCAGGAAAACCACAGGGGCAACTTCCTGGTAACACAGACAGTCCACAATAACAGACAGAGATTACGTAGTTGAAAATACCCAGAGTCTAATAAAAGGTGATTGTAGTTCAGGCTAAAAATATGAAAGTGTGCATAGAAGCCCCATTTGCATAGATTTTTATATAATGCACAACTATATAAACATAAATTGGCACCACTTGCATTTAATTTAAAAATTATTCAGGCAGTTTATTACAAAATGTAAGATATACATTTTTTCACATATTACATAACTTAATGAGTGGTGGAAAGTAAGTACTTAAAGCATACTTTTACTTGAGTACGAATTTTGAGAACTTCTGCAGCCCCTGCTTTTAACCTATGTCCATTTCCGCCCCCTCCTGGCAATCCAGCTCCAAACAAGAGACCAGACTAATCCTTTACACAATAGAAGAACATTATAGCGGCTATACGGGCGACAAGAGGACAGGTATCAAGTTGCAGGAAAGGTGTGATGCACAGATGGTCTTCTACTCAAATAAGAGGCATGTCTCCTTCTGCTGCTTCAATGGGATTAAACCCAGTGACTCACATTTTTTACTGAGCAAAGAGGTCAGAAGTGGAAGAAGCACTCAAAATCTGTCAGTGAAGTGTATTACACTGAAAGTACTGTTAGGTTTTTAGACAATAAATCTACTACTACTACTATTCCCAAAACCCTTTGCCACTAGGGTAAATATATATATATATATATATATATATATATATATATATATATATATATATATATATATATATAGTAACATTTCCCCTGTAAAATTTACGCAATTAAGGATATACTTAAGAAAAGGCACTGCGGTTAAAAAATGAGTAGATTACTGGAAATCTTGCATTGCTGAAAGCTTTTAAAAATAGGCTGATGTGACAAGAGTGCAATAGATAAAACACTTTACAAGTATTGTCACTGCTACTTGTAGAATAATGAACAATTCTTGCACTTTCCAATAATTTCCATTTAGCTTTAGAGTTTAGATTACCTTTAAAGATAACATAATAGTTGTTTTGTTTTGTTGTTGTTTTTTTTGTTGTTTTTTTTTTGTTTGTTTTGTTTTGTTTTTTTCGGGCTTTTTGAAATACTTTTGGACACCTTTGAATTAGTATGTCTCTTAAAATGTATAACTTAAAATAATGTATAGAAAATGTTTTCTTTTGGAGAGTTGTTGCTTTGACTTTGCAGAGACCGTTGGATTAAGTGTCTGTCGCCCTCTGCTGGCAACGGTAGGGACTGGACAGGATATAAACTGGCTATTAGCAACTTGATGCTAACAGATCGATAAATTCATAGAGATAAATAAAAGACTAGAGTGGACGTTCTAATGGTGAACTGCAGTAAATGACTCCAATGCAGCTGCCATAGTTTGACTGTAGCCACTCTATCAAGTGCCATGTAAACAAACAGGCAGCTGCACTGATTTCACGATATTCTTTTAATTTATTTTGTAAATTTGACAACTTTTTTATATTTTTGCTTGATGTAATGTCAAATCTTATTTAATGTATCTGCTTCAGCACAGAGATATTTTGGAAAATTCTTATTTTCCAACTTGGTCTAATGCAGCATATTTTAATTCATTATCATTATACTCTTATACTTAGTGCAATGGTCCTCTGTTCTAATACCTTTACAAATACAAACACGCAGTGGTTCTGGATAAAAGTAGAGCCCGCTGCAATATTAATGATGTTAATATTATTTTTTGTATTACAGTGAAAAATGTACTAATGGAGACTGCCAGACTTATTACGAGTTCAAAAAAATCACTGTTTGTTTCTCAATTTCCAACATTTATTTTTTGAAGTTATGTCATTGTTTTTGCATTACCTACCATTAGAATAAGCCTCATGCTACAGTCACAAGATGGCCGCCGCAGTTGCCACTGAAGCGGTTGCTATGGCCACTCTAGTGTTCTATTTATCTCCATGGATAAATGAGCAAAGTGCTTCATAGTGACGCAGTTTAAGCTCTGAAATTATCAGCAGGAGTCTGGTGACGGTGCATTGACATTTCCTGGGTTCACGTGTTGTCTGCGTAGAGCTGTGAGGCCGAGTGCTTTTCAGCTCTTGAAAAGGGGAAAAGGCTCAGCATACAGGATTACTCAAACGTGAACGAAACAAAATACTACTCCAGGTATGTTTTTGAGGTGCAAACATTATAACATGGTTAAAAGCTCAAAAAAGTTGATTAAGCAAAATTTGCAACCTTTATTTATCAACAAGGGAAATGTTTATATTTAAATAACACGGAATTGCATTTAAAAAATAAGAGGATTTAAATTTGTTTGTAAAAAATATTGACATTTTCAACTCCATACCAAAATATTACATTGATTGAACTATTTGTAAGAGAAAAATGTACAAAACTCACCTTTTAAACTTCTGCATATCTTCAAATGTCTGGGGAAGTGGGTGCCCAAAACTCTCTGGAAGGAACAAAGTAACAATGACAGTGATGCCAAAATTATATAAGGCAGGAATTTAAAATATGCACCTGTAAAGAAAGATGTTTTTATTACTAATTAAGTTTATGTTTAGTGAAATAATAGGTCACGTTTAACTCACCCAATTGAAAAATAAAAGGTGAAAGGCAGGTCCCCACTCTGGAGAACATGGAGCAGGTTCCTGTGGCTGTGTTTCTGAGCGGAGTCGGGTAAATCTCAGCGGTGAAGGGAAAAATCAAAGCTGTGTTGGCAGCAAAGCTAAATTTACCGATCATCTCCAATGTTACAGACAGCGCTGGCAGAGCTGAAAATTAGAGTACAGTCAATAAAATAGACCAATGTGGAAAATGTATGAATTTATTTCAATAGTTCAAAGTCTCCTTTTGGCTTTTCCTTTTGTGGTCAACAGCAAATCATCTACCTCCTATACAGCTCAGTGAGTCACATATTGATTTGTCATAGGTTTTACACCAGATGCCCTTCCTGACACAATCCTCTCCATTTATCCGGGCTTAGGACTGGCACAAAGACAGTACACTGGCTTGTGATAGCTATATTTATAAGTTGAAGTGAAACGCTCATATTACTGTGTATACTGCATATATCACTGTGCATACTACCACAGAAAATATTTGGCTCTACAAGTACCATCTTTAGGAAACTAAAATGTGCATGAATTAGAACTAAACCAAAACTAACTCAGGTCTTAACTCAATATTAAATGTCCATTGGCCTAGTTTATTGTTTTGTTTTTTGTTTTGTTTTTTAGATATTTTCCGGCGATTGTTAGGCTTTACTCGAAGGACAGAGCATAGCAAGAAATCAGGGAGAGAGCGGGGAGAGACATTCAGCAAACTGTATCAAAAATGCTATAAAATTATAATAACACTTTTTTATGATAGTAATAAGCCCAGATGAGGTCTCAGAGTTTACTCTTTTCCCAGAGGTCACTACTATTAAGCAGCTATTGATTTGATTTGAGTGCTTTAAATATAATTATGCATTGTTGTTTTTTAGGTAATAGCACTGGCGCACACTGCTGCCTTATTTTTCTTGTTTTTGTTTTGTTTTTTTGTCTTCCTGTGTTTTTGTTTGGGTTTACCTCCAATCAAGTGTACAACTGAAATGAGCTCAACTTTTAAGGTTAAAACAAACATATGGACTATCTATGGACTTCTGAAACAAATAAACATCATTAACATCATATAAAGTGATGGAACCTCGCCCAGTGTTTCAATGAACGAACCTGTGCGTGCCTTATATGTGAACTGCTAATTTGTTTTGGGCCCGGGGCCTAACTCCCCGGGTGGCCTTGTTGGTCCATCTATTTAATTCAAGCATAAGTTACTTATAACCACCCCCTCCACCACATTTAATAACAGTTATCCAGCATTAAACTGGGCCTAAACAAGGAATAAGCCTAGGACTAAAACAGCACAAACTTTGACCTAAGCCAGTCTGTAAGTATCTATTATATGGTTCCAGGCACGTGCAGAGACTTCTACAGGGGCAGGTGCTCAAAGTGAAAAAGGGGCACATACGTGTAACCAGATTTTAAAACACTGTTGTGTTAGGACTGTGGCAAGCAAGACTCTCACACAACTATTACATTTCTGTGTATACTATGATATATTGCAATACGGTAAGGATGAAGGTGTACATTTTTAATACATTTTTGGGAAAATACTAAAAAACTAATGAACATATAAAATGTAAAGAAAACACACACTGCATGACACTAAACTAAATAATGTAATTTTATCCATGCTCTGACAAGATGAAAATTATTCCCAGCACTGAGGAAGTCCTTAGACATTTCTAGTAATAAATTAAATAAGTTATGTGGGAACAAGATTTTGGGACATCACATATTTTTCTTATCAAATTACATTTTGCCAGCTCCCATCACCAACAGTTCGTATTTTTGCACAATTATAGCAAATTCTCGCAAGTTAATTGCATTAAAATGCCTAAATGCTAACTGCAATCCATTATTTATAAGCAACCCGATCTAAAAATAAAAAGATTTTATGCTGTCAACAATCACAAAACATTTTATGGAAGCATTTTGTAAATATCTAGGTGGTTAGCAAGTAGCGGTCAAAACCTCCGTATTTAAACAGAAATTATCTAACGTGCGTGTATAATACTTTCATGGCTTTGTTTTACAAATCACGCGACACGAACAGCTCACTCACCGTTCTTTCATTCCCAGTGACTGTACTGGGTTTAAGTTCTGGAATCGGGACCATAAAAATGATAGCAGCCCTCTTTATTGGCTCCGCAGTCCGCTCTTTCTCCACTGTTTTCAGCTGCGCGAGGGGCACGAGACAGGCAGCTGCGCAACTCACGGAGGCAAAAGGTTAAAGGTCACGAGGTGCTGGCGGCCGTGTGATGTAATTTATTTCAAATTATTAATAATTAATGAATGAATAAATGCTCTTATGAAGAGCCACTTGAGGGCTTAAAGCCACAAAAAAAAAAAAAAAAAAAAAAAAAAAAGACCAAGGACCAAAAGGGCACTTGGAGGCAAGGGGCAAAAGGGGCAGGTGCTGATTTGCGCTCTGTATTATTTGTTCAGAAAATGCAGTCCATTTTCAACAATATATTAGGAACTGATATTTCATGCATAGTCCTGTATTTATACTGCTAAACATTTCCATATGTTCACCTAATTCTCTGCAAACGGGATTTCATCACAAATTTCTAATCACTGAATGAAGCTATAAAAGGCATTGTGACAAAGCCTGCGTTCGCTTGTTAGCAGTTTACCTCAAGTTACTCACGTTAACATCGATGTGGTATGACACAGCATTTATTTTATTTAACGATAAAACTACACACAGACCGCTCTTGCCTATGTATGACTGGGAAAGACCACTGTACTTTTCGTTTCAGTCCAAGATGAACACAATTCATAAAGTTAATGCGAAGTTATTTTGATTACCTGGCACTATACATCATGTTAAAATTATTCCGCGCCTAGTTTAAGCACTGGCTACGAGAAAAAACGGCGGACAAAACATTTTTCTTGCTTAATGAACAAGGTGGGGCATGGGTTTATATTAAAGTGGACCTACTTATTGGGCATTGACTCACAAGAACTAGCATTGCTCTTTTTTTTTTACTTCAAATTCTCTACCACGGGTTGTCACTCACCTTCATTTTGCCTGTGTGCGGGTGAATCCGTCACTGGCCCAGCCCCGCCTCTCAGGAAGCTGCTGGTGTTCTGTCAAATAATGCTTCCCGCAGAAAATGGTTGTATGAGCGAGCCCACGTTACCGCTTATGTTGAGTACGCACCGGTGCAGCTCGGTAGTGCCGTGGAGTAAGCCACCGGCACAAAATGCTCGTCAGCTTTTAGCGTAATTTTATAGCAGTAAATAGTTCCAGCGTACTTTGATGTCAAAATGCGTACATGTTGGTAGGTCTGGAGTTGTTTAAAGCCACCTACAATGCAATTTGAGAGAAGAGCGCTTTATGAGAGGTGGGTGGCTCTTAAAAGAGCCTTTGTATTATTCGAGTTCAGGGTAAGAGTTACTTTGGCCTTCTCGGTTTTCTTGGGCAGCAGCACGGCCTGGATGTTGGGCAGCACTCCTCCCTGAGCGATGGTCACTCCTCCCAGCAGCTTGTTGAGCTCCTCGTCGTTGCGCACGGCCAGCTGCAGATGGCGGGGGAATGATCCTGGTTTTCTTGTTGTCCCGAGCGGCGTTTCCAGCCAACTCCAGGATCTCAGCGGTCAGATACTCGAGCACCGCGGCCAGGTACACGGGAGCTCCGGCACCGACGCGCTGGGCATAGTTTCCTTTCCTCAGCAGCCTGTGGACACGGCCCACGGGGAACTGCAGCCCAGCCCTAGAGGAGCGGCTCTTGGCCTTGGCTCTAACTT
Source organism: Bostrychus sinensis (assembly GCA_020698575.1). Taxonomy (NCBI): domain Eukaryota; kingdom Metazoa; phylum Chordata; class Actinopteri; order Gobiiformes; family Eleotridae; genus Bostrychus; species Bostrychus sinensis. The sequence continues at coordinate 11,334,230 of CM036244.1, read as the reverse complement.
TACCAGCGCCTTTTCCGCGTCCAGACATTGTTGCTTACAGCTTCTAGATTCCAACAACAAACAAGAATATTCTGTCACGGGCCCAGATTAGCTTTATAAAAGGCATGCTGTTCTGTGATTGGTCTGGCGGAGTGGTAATCCTCCAATCAGAACACAGGCCGCGTGATGAGTTCTGAGTCAGAGCCCACAATGCAGTTTGGAAAAGTAAAATGAAATGAAAATGAAAATGAAATAAAATGTCACAGTATTGTATTAGCCTGAGTGATTAAATAAATGTGTACAATAATGTAAAAACTGCCTCCTCCTCATTTAATGTTTGCAGATATCTTTTATACCATTAAAGTCTGTTTGCAGCTCTGTTTTTAGTCTTAGGAAGATGACATGTAACTTTAAATAATTAGATTAGTAAAGTGCATTTTCACATAGTTTAGTTTTTTACTTCAAGCACACAAGTCTTCTTGTGATATAGTCACCCATACAGCAGTAACACACAGTACTCTGGCCTTTGCAGCTAGGTTTTATGAGTTTAAACAGTGGAAAAACTGGTTTAATTCCGAGTTGTTGATGCTACTACATGAGCAATGCCTTCCCATCATCACTTTTGGGATTAAAACTCTCCCATTGTCCAGCTCAGGGGAACTTATTTTAGCCCCTGTGCAGTGTTTGGTGATTCTTATTCTGCTTTACTGTACCAGTGAACTCTATTGAGCTACATCTTGGTTGTGAAGGCTGAATCACATCAAATAGTTTAGTTCCATAGATAATTTCAGAAAGACATCAACTCCCCTGAGATTTATGCCAAGTTCTTAATACATATTCAAAGAACAGAGCTTTTTGAAAACACTAACATCACTAGTTTCCTAAATCCACGTGGTAAGTACATTTAAGTTTAGACACAACCTTAGCGTAATGACAAACTGACACCACGTGAGCGTGAAGGACTGCTTTTGCTGCAATTTTCGTTCTCATGTTAGTATTTTAGATTTATTTCTAATTTATTCACCGGAAGCAGTCAGCCAATTTTAGAAGAGAACTCTTTAGTTGTGTGTGGCTCTTAAAAGAGCCGTTGTGTTTGTGGCCAGTGGGACGTTGAGTTTAAGCCCTCTCTCCGCGGATGCGGCGGGCCAGCTGGATGTCTTTGGGCATGATGGTCACCCTCTTGGCGTGGATGGCGCACAGGTTGGTGTCCTCGAACAGGCCGACCAGGTAAGCCTCGCTGGCCTCCTGCAGAGCCATGACGGCGGAGCTCTGGAAGCGCAGGTCGGTCTTGAAGTCCTGGGCGATCTCCCGGACCAGGCGCTGGAAGGGCAGCTTGCGGATGAGCAGCTCGGTGGACTTCTGGTAGCGGCGGATCTCCCTCAGAGCCACGGTCCCGGGCCTGTAGCGGTGAGGCTTCTTGACGCCGCCGGTGGCCGGGGCGCTCTTACGGGCGGCCTTGGTGGCGAGCTGCTTCCTGGGAGCCTTTCCTCCGGTGGATTTACGGGCGGTCTGCTTGGTTCTGGCCATGCTTTTTGTTCTTGTGTCTTCAGAGTGAAAACCTAAGAGAAAATGAGTCTGAGTCGGAGACGGCGGCTTTTTAAAGAGACGAGAGCGAAGCTGATTGGCAGAGGCCGAGCGCGCGCTCAATTCAAAAGTTAAACGTTAACACAAACTCCTCCTCTCTCGCGCGCATTTACTTCTCGTTTCATTCAAAACAGAACCTGGCCCTGTCGCTGCTAAACTGAGTTATAATGTTGACATTAGACAAACCTCACAATAATCAGGTTCATCATGTTACTAGTGTTAAAATTATACATTTAATAAACTTACAGGCCGAGCACTGTGTGTCTGCTGCAGGAGGGACTTAGTGGATCACATGAAACTGTGCTTGTGCACTTTATAACTGCTTTATTTATTTATTATAAATGCACTTTATTTGTGCAAGTTATACCAAAGTATTTGTGTGAAAATGCACTTCACTAGTCTCATAATTACATTTCTTTGTTTTCTTTTTTTTTTCTAAGACCTGAAACAGATCTCCAGACTCAACAGACTTTAAAAGACAGTTAAAACTATAATAAAGGTGTAAGTGATCTATAATTGTAAACATTAAATTAGGAGGATGCACTCATATAGCTCTATTTTAAACAGATGCTACATGTTGTCATTATATATTCATTATGTAATTTTAGATTCATATAAAAACATCTATGTAATGAGAATAAGTGAAGAAACTGCATTAAACAACAAGGGGCAAGCTTTTCATTTTACAAAGCCATTGCACAATAAGAGCCTAGTGTGGAATATTCAGTCACTCACTGCTGGCTTTGGTGGAGGTGTAAATTATATGCAGTTATATTGTATTAATGACTCAGTATATTACATATATTAAAATCAGTGTTGCATGTCTGCATCAGACCTAAAGAGAAACAGTTTGATTTTAAGATAGGTATGTATAGGTGTTCATAATGATTATATTATTTGATATATATATAGATATTATATTTCAACTTATTTTTCTTGCATTTTAACCACGAAGAAGAAGCTCTTTAGTAAATGTGGTGGCTCTTAAAAGAGCCTTTGGGCTGTATCAGTCAGGTCTGACTTTACTTCTTGGCTTTCTTGGCATGCGGGTTTCTTTGCGGGAGCCTTCTTGGGGCTCTTCTTCGCGGCCTTGGGCTTCTTGGGCGCTGCCTTCTTGGGGCTCTTGGCGGGCTTCTTGGCCGCTGCTTTTTTCGGCGCTGCCCTCTTCACCGCTGCTTTCTTGGCCGGGGACTTCTTCACGGCCTTCTTCGCTGCAGGTTTCTTGGCGGACGCCTTCTTCTTGGGAGTCGCTGCTTTCTTCACCGCGGGCTTCTTGGGTTTAGCGGCGGCCTTCTTCTTTACGGCGGTCTTGGGCTTGGCTTCCTTCTTGGCGAGTTTGAAAGAGCCGGAGGCGCCCGTGCCTTTGGTCTGGCTCACGGCGCCTGAAGCCACCATCTTCTTCAGCGCGGTGTTGATGCGTTTGTTAGCCTTCACCACATCGACGCCCTTTGCGGCCAGCGCCTTCTTCAGAGCGGCCACGGAAACCCCTTTGCGTTCCTTGGACTCGGCGATCACAGCGGTGATCAGCTTCTGGAGGCTGGGGCCCTCCTTCTTCTTGGCGGCGGCCTTCTTCTTGGGGGCCTTGGCCGGAGCCTTGGCCGGAGCTACTGGAGCGGTCTCTGTCATGGTTGGTGTCAGTTAGATCTAAGTCTGGAGCTGAGATTCACGAGGAGCTGATTTATAACTGCCATGAGAACCGTAGAGACTCAACTCTAACTGCCGCGCTGCCGTGTCTCCGCTTTGTGTTTTCTCTTCGCACTTTTACATCAAAAATACAACAAACTAAACATTTTTCATTCAAACTTTTTATACTAACCTTAAGAAAACGACATTCGCTTTACATTATTTGTGTGTATTTACATAGAGAGTTCTTTATTTAAAAACACAAGCTCTGAAACCGCGTGAATAGGCAGTCAATTTGAACACCTGACATCGACTTTTCCTTACATTTTGCTTCAAAAATACTCTAAACCTGAATTATTTTTGAAACTTTTGTGGTGATATCGCAAAATCAGACATCTATGTATAAAATAAGCCATAAAACTTTAAGGATGACTGTTTAATTTATTTGTAATTCACTTGTTTTTCGGCGATAGTAAACACAAATCCCGTCGTGGAGTAAATGAACTTGGTCTAGATGAATCTGCTACTAAATACTTAACAGTTTCCTTGTAATTTAACTTTGATAATCGTCCTACTTTGTGTTAACACAGACGTTATAATTGTATTTTACAAAAAGTGCAGCGATTTCCATTTTCTAATTTGTTTTGGACATGTTTTGTTCCACATGATGAACTTATGCTTATCTACACCACTTGCTAGTAAGAGAAAGGAAAGCAACACTTACTACTGTATTTCAAAGTTAGTGAAGGTTTTTAAGTTAAATCACAAATGTATCTATGCAATAAGTGGCCTGTATAATTCAATTATATATTATTGCCAGGATTTATTAATTAATTAATTTATTTATTTATTATTTTTTATTAATATTTATTTTTTTGCTCAGATTTTCTTCATGCAGACTCTTGCAGGTTTCTTGAAATGTATGGGAAAATAAATGCACCTAAAAGTATCTCAGAATTATTACTGTGGAGAACTGAAACACTTTTCTCAACGTGCTTTAGTGGTGTTATAAGATGAAAGTGTCAGGAGATATTACAACTGAATTAACAGCAAACTTTTACTGAAAATAGGGTTTAAAAAGTTTACACACTTTTGTCATTGTCTGTGAAGAAATAAGAAATATAAATTTGTGAACATTTACTTGTGTTGTTAAAGACACTTTATTACCTCACTGAATGCAGAAATGTATCTTTGTAGTAATATATGTTTTTATAACTTTGAGTACAAACTTAGACAAATAATTACATCTACCACTGAAATTCGATTTTTTGCATTTCAATGCATAAGCTGAACTTGTCAAATCTGGGAAAATAGTTTATAACAAACTTGTTTTCTTCCATCTGATAAATGCTGTTATTTTTCCATATTTCGTTAATATACTGAATTCGTATTTCAAAGATATTTCTAGTGCAGAGAAGCTAGGCACTTTTCTAAAAGGATAAAGAAAACAATTGCTAAATTAAAAACACAAGAATGGTAAAAAACTGTTTAGCTTTGCACACTCTTAAGCTTCCACTCAAAGATGAAGGCTTCGTAAAGCAGTGTTTATGTGCATTATGGTGATAAATTGATCATTTCACTTTGGTCAAATGCAGGCCTATAACACTGATATTGAAGTTTTATTTCATCAGTTTAAATATTAAGATGGCCATATATGGTACAATATTTGAGAATACGTATACAGTCAAACAAATTGAAGCTTCAACAACTTGTACGTGGAGCAGTCAGGGTGAGACATTGCTGTACTTATAAAGTTAAAAACTCTTTACTTGTAGTGGGTGGCTCTTAAAAGAGCCGTTGTGGATTTAGTTGAGTTGTTTATCCTCCGAAGCCGTACAGAGTGCGGCCCTGTCTCTTCAGGGCGTACACCACGTCCATGGCGGTCACAGTCTTCCTCTTTGCGTGCTCGGTGTAGGTGACGGCGTCACGGATCACGTTCTCCAGGAAAACCTTGAGCACACCGCGGGTCTCCTCGTAGATCAGACCCGAGATACGCTTCACACCGCCACGGCGAGCCAGACGGCGGATAGCGGGCTTAGTGATGCCCTGGATGTTATCACGGAGGACTTTACGGTGACGCTTGGCGCCTCCTTTTCCCAGTCCCTTTCCTCCTTTGCCTCTTCCGCTCATAATGAATCTATACGAAGCTTAACACGATCTGCGTGAACCGCGCCGTGCACGGACTTTTTATGGCGTCTCATCGGACGTTGGTGAAAACAGTCTTTGGCTGGCGCCTCTGATAGGCTTTGATTTTTTAAATATAATTGCACACTAGCACTGCTAAATTTAAGTTAGTAATTCCCAAACTTTTATACCTCCAGTAAACCCGACTACATACTCCCTTCAACAAAACCTAACTAACCTGACCTAAGAATGGCATTTGCGATAAACGACATTAGTAAAACTGTTTAATGGGTAACCTGGACTTTATGTACTTCAGTCACAGTAAAATCAAGCGTGCTCCCGTCTTTTTTCCCTTTGTATGCATGTGTGACTTTAATATTTAACAGCCCTCCTTACAAATCTGCTTTTAAGATATAAAATGTACGGGTGTGTTTCCAGCAGTGGGCGAATGTAAAGAAGTAAAAGTATAGTTACTTAAGTAAAGCACAGATACATGAAAATTGTACTTAAATAAAATTTACAAGGGGTACTTTTACTTTACTACATTTTAGAGGGAGTATCTGTACTTTTTACTCCACTACATTTCTGAGTTGGTTTGAAGTACAAAGTATTTTGAGTTTTGGTTTAAAATCGTGTTTTTGTCATGGCCTCATTGCAGACACACAGTACTTAAATATACACGATGCAGTAACGTAGTACTCTTTAGAAACACCAGAATACTACAGACAAAATACCTCAGTGACAGATTCAGTCTCTTCTACTGCGCCGGTTGATTTCATGTGTAATCAGCAAAAACCCTCACATTTACAACATTGAGTCAAGTATATATTTTTTCACATACATTTAAAAGTGAGGACTTTGATAATTATTCCTTCCTCCCCTTACTTTTATAGTCATCTTTCCCTACATCAAGCCCTACATGAAATAAATGTTGCATATATGTTGTGACTAATTTTTCCCACGAGATGGTGGCAGCTGCTTAAGGCCAAGGGTTCAGATGTTTCAGAGCCACACACACAGTCTATATCTTTTAGGCCACTAGAATTTGGATCTAAATAATACCTTTGTGTTTCTTATCTCTGTGTTGAATTTATTTTTTATCATAGAAATTGACTAACCATCAATTCACAGTACGGATTTATATATTCGTTACTGCTCAGAACATTTTATCTAAGCCAATAAGGATTTCGGATGCATGTCTATGTAAGATTTCAAAATTAGGCCCTATTTTCCACATTTTCAAGATTATATTACAGTAAATTATTCTGAACCAAGCCTTATTTGACTTCAGTAAAATAATGTGTATTTTGATCATCTGTCCCACTTCAGTACTGCTCAGACATTTAGGTTTTGGTCCTCCCCATTCCCAGTAATTTAGATAATGTTCCACTTTCATTGGTGCTCAGTGGATCTTATATAAAGTAATGGGGAAAGGTTAGAAATATTCCAGGGGCGCATTACTGACAGGGCCCAACTAGGAAATGTTATTATGTTTTTTCAGAGGGCCCAAAAACCGTAGGGTAGCATCAGTATTTCTGGTGCTCAGTGTAGAACAGGCTAAATATCTGTGGGCATCCTGTCTCGCTGGGTTGAATATGGTTGGTGTGTTGCTGCCCCTGTGCTTTAGGAAAGGCCTCTCTAAGCCACAACTAATTTAAATGCACAAAAGTTGCTTAGCCTATGACTGAAATATAACATATGAATGGTCATTAATTATTGTAAACTAACAAAGAAATGTTTAAAAACTGCCCTGATAATCCCATGCTGCAACTAGTTCTTAGTGCTTGTGTGTGACTTTTCTAACTCTGTTCTACAGCAAAATGCTTCCGGAACAAAAGTAGTGATATTTTTCTTGGATTAGGTCACTAATAAAGAAAAAGTAAGTCAGAAGTGCAGATTGGCTATAGTTTCCAAGAAACAGTGTTGGGTCAAAATAGGAAATTTATGCAAAATAAGGCAAAAACAGTAGTTTATCAGAAGGTACAGTGTCTACAAGCAACCAGTTCTATCTGAAAGCTGTCTGCACATTCAATACATTCATTTTAATATGTCTAGTTTGACATAAAATGTTTTATTTTTATTTGCAGAAATCTCTCTCTTGGAAGTGGACAAAATGCATGCATGTAGAGAAATTAAATATTTTCAAAATATAAATATTATTTTTAAGCAAAAATGCCTAAATCTATTGTATAAACAGATGCGATTTTGATGTGAAACAATATCATTAAATATCTTGAATGCATTAGCTAACCAGCACAGTTATCAATTGATTTTCAGTTCATCTTATCAAAATAAATGAGATTTAGCCACTTTTATCTCGGAAGCAGATCGAGTCCAAAAATTTGTAGACCAGTGTTGTCAGTCAAACTATGTAGTCAATTCAGGCTAAAGTAGTTTGTTATTAAAGGTTTATTTTAAATTGACAAAATGATGCAGATGCTGGTTGTTTTAAGGTCGTCGACTTCTTCCTTTATCATAACCAAATGCCCAAAAAACTGCTAGAGCAGCAGCGGATCTAAAACCATAGGTTGCAGATGCATTTAACTGTTGTAACCTGTATCTTCATCTAAATAAGATGCAGACACAAAGCAGTCCTGTACTGCTCGCCTCCTGGTTGCTAAGTTTTAGGGTTTCCTGAACGTGTCTCCATAAAACAGTCCAAATATTGTTTTCAGTTTCTTTATTGGCATATGTGGTAAATTCAAGATGCTACATACATTTCACAATAACTACACAATGCAAGTCCAAACCAAGCAGCACCTAGGCCACTTTTCAGTCACATAAGACACTTTTCTACTAGGACAGAACGAGGCGGGACAGGTCGGTTTGGGGATGTTTTCTCTTCCCAAAGCGTTCCAGGAAACCACACTCGGACAAAAACAACAAGCCAAAAGACAGAAATAAAAGTGGAAAATTTTATCTTTAAGCAAATGTGTCTTGTCCTTGATAATGCCCACAGCGTCACCCATTGGCTGGAAGAAAATTTACATTTTGGCTTCTGCATAATATTTAAATTTCAATACATTGATAAGTTAGATACAGTATAATATCAGAGCTTTTATTTTGCAAGTACAGCCCACCTTGTCAGATCAAATTGCACAGCTTGTCCCACTTTTAGTACTTTTTGAGGTGGTCAGGTGGTGAGTTAGAAGTCATATCATTATATAGGACTTTATTTTGGTTTTAAGTTAATTTGAAAAACAGGAAACAGGAACTGCCCATATCTGGCATTCAATATAACTTATAAGAATCAACTTAAATGATTTAAATTAGTTATTTTATTCATTGTAGAACATTTTGTTTTATTTATTTATGTTAGCGGGAAGAGAGGAGCCAGAGTCCCGTTTCACAATCTGAACCATGAACTTGTAAAACATGGGGATATTTTTATTTTTATGTTTATGAAGGAAACATGAGCCGACCGCGGTGGTTAGCATGCGTCAAAAGCTCAGTAAAAATTCCACCTGTCACATATAAAGGGCCACACACCAAACATTTTAACATTCGACTGCTGAAAAGCCATCACATTTAATATTGTTAATAATACAGTTTAATAGCAGACATTACAGATTTACAGGCCTCATGCTGTCCTCAGAGCTGGTCACAAAGTACTTTTTAAAGTTACCTTGCTACATTTACTTGATTATGAATGTGGTGGTGTTAAATAGCAGCTAATTTATTCCTAAGTTGTGAGCACTGCCAATCTGGAGGAGCAGACAGGAGCAACACCAGAGAAGCTAAGCGATGCTGTTGTTTAAGTTAACATTTTTGCCACTTTAGAAAGCTGAACTATTCCTATGTTTGTAAGAGTATAAAGAACATATTTCAAACTTAAGTTCTAATCTGTTGCTGAGAAATGTCCAATATTTTTTGTTTAGAGCAACACTGAGGAGCTTGTACTGGAGTGGTGCTACTAATACTACTACTACTACTGCAAGTATGTTGTCTGGAGTTGTATAAATGAAGAACAGAATAAAAAAAGTCATGTGTCAAAATGAATGACTCTAAATTCCTTCATTTGTAACACACATTTGCAGTTTTAGAAGATGTAGAGGCTGTAGAGTTGTTCTAAAAGCCTGTTTTCACTTTAATTCACTTTTTGGCCTGATTTGCAGCCATACATAACACAAAGCTTGTGGCATTGCTCCTGTCTGCTCCTCCAAACTGGGAGTGTGGAGGTGCACTATATTAGACATTTTTATTCAAGTAATTTTCATACATTTTTGAAGCAAATGTCACTTCTTTGTTAATTTATAAATCATACTTTAACTTAAGAAAAATTGTCAAACATCTCTAAGGCTTTTTACCTTTGTGTTAGTATTTCAGGTTTTATGTTGGGGAGCTGTTAGTTTGACTTTGTAGAAAATGCTTGAATTATATTTGTCGCCTCCTGTGAGTAAATGGCTCCAGGTTTGGGAATAGTATTTTGTTACTGTGCTGCAAAAACTTAAAAAGTGCTTTGTACCTAAAAGCAGAGGTGTGTGGAGGGGCCAAACAATGTACTCAGTTATTCTGAACTAACAATACTTTTACTTAAATGTGCTATGTATATATAAGCAGTATATATTTTTTTATATTTCATAAAAATGATCTACACATGCCCCCAGATATGATGTAAACAAATGTTCGTTTAAATCAAATATTAGTTTTACTGATAACATTGGTACAATTGAGTAAAAAATTTAAAATAGCCAAGTTGTTTTTGTTTACTTTTTTTTTTTTTTTCCTAACACTGCAGTGCTGATCGTCCAATCAGAACAGAGACCACTGTTTTGATTTAGACTGCAGTAGTTTCAAACCAGTATGAGCACATGCTGCTTACAGGACCTTTAAGTAGAAGTAAAAAAAAAATAAAAAATTATTTGGTGAAGAAAAAAAAATCTTGAGTAGCCTGCTGAGTATCTGTTTGGACATAGGGTATGATTCATCTTTTAGTTTTGATATAATCGGACAAAACATAAAATAATGTGACAATTCTAGTATTTCCATTTTCATAAACCTTTAAAATATCTTTAAAAAAATCAAAACCTTTTCACTTTTTCACAACATACAGCTTTTGAAACCAACACATAGGATTGAGTAGCCTATTGTTTCTTAAAATTAAAAGTAGCCTATGCTGCCATAATATTGTTAAAAGTAAATTGTTCAAGTTTTTAGCTAAATGTTGAGTACTTTTACTTACTACTTGAGTAATATTATACTGAAATAACAATAGGGTACATTTACCTGAGTGGCCTACATATTTTGGGGACTTCTTCCACCTTCCACTTTTTTTAAATGCAAGACATTTTTCCTATAGTTTCTTCAGTATGTTGCTGCCATGTACCTTATACTGTATGAAAATGATCATAGCCTGTGCCTGTGTGAGCAGTGACCCGGTGTTTTGTGATCGGAGGTGAAAGAGGAGCCCTGAGTCGCTTCGGGGGTCGAGGCTGGAGGAGAGGATCACAGTTCGCTGCAGCTGGCCTCGGCTTTTACAGCTCACAGCTCTCACAGGAATGTCCAGGGCTTGGTTTTCCGCAGGACGTTATGTTTTACTGCGGTGGAGGAAGAACACGGGTTATATACGTGCCCCGCGGTGTCTTTGGCAGCTTCTCTGAGGAACAGCGAGTCTGAAAACACTGCAACAAACAACACAAGAGAGGAGAAGAAGTCCCATGCACAAGGACAGAGAAAGGTAAGGAGGGCTGTTGTGTGCGCAAGACTTACCCTCAGTGGTCAACAGGGGGAGGTAGAGAGCCTCTGTCCTGGGTCCACTGTGAGTGTCCAGTGTCCACTTTGTTGGTGAAGCTTGTGACCTGCCATCCATCGTGTGGCTCGCAGTATTTCTGATATTGCAGGGTTAGGGTACATGGCAGTACACAGGCCTGTAGCATTTTTACTAAACTTCAATGCAATGGTGGAGGAATGACTCAATGTCTTTATTTAAGTTAAGCAAAAAAAAATAAATTAAATAAATAAAAATCTCTGAAGTAAAAGTAAAGGTATAAACTTCAAATTTATAGGCTATGAATTACACTTACTTTCAAATGTATCTGCAAGTAATAAAGTTGTAGTATTTTAAAGGTAAGAGATCATGATGAAGAATTGTGGCTGATTACTGATTAAAGAACCACTGCAGAACAAAAGAGACTGAACCTGCTGATGGTGTCTTCTGTCTTTATAATTTTCATGTTTTTAATAAGTGCAATATTTTACATCTTTCATATTTAGATTTTGTGTCTAAAATGAGGGCATGGAAAAGAACTGTTAACTTTAAACCCACTCTCAAAATAGCCTAAAAGTACCCTGTAAAATCTACTAGTCTAAGTAAAACACAAATACATAACAATTGTGCTTAAGTGAAGTAACTCAGTACTTTTACCTTGTTACATTCCACCACTGGCTAAATGTCATTTTTTTAATCTGACTTGTCAAATTGAGAGTGAAACACAAAATGGATTTACACTGTACTCTTTATGGGAGTCTGTCAAAAACTAGCCCATAATTACAATGGCTCCTAATCATAATTTTCGTAAAGTCTAGTCCAGGAACGTAACATCAGGACAATGAGGGGGCCCGTAGAGAGTCCTATATTAGTGGGTTATGATCAGTCAGGACAGTACACAGCATGGCTGCATTTAAAAAAGCTTTGATTAAAAAATCACAAATATATGACATAATATGACAGTTTTTATGTAATGCTCACAAAGTTTAGCTATGAACAAAAATAAACAATCTTTTTTTTTTTTTTTTTGTGGAACTGACATTTTTGAATAGTTTAAATAAAGTATTAGTTAACTTCAAGAAAGTACTTTCCATGTGGACGTATAGACTTCCTGAATGTGCTTCAGGAAAACGTGTTCTTGGGCCCCTCATTACCACCCTACGCCACTGGTTTGGGCCTTGTTTAGCTTTGGTTGACTTTGTCATTTTTCATTTTTCAACTTTGAATATGGTCTGAGTTTTTGTTTTGTCATGGTTTTAATCAGAACAGATCGACAGAGGGTACATCAGTGTTTTAAGAGGCAGCACAATAAGCAGCTGAGGATGTCAGTAATAAGCTGTTCATTACACTTTAACCAAAATAAAACATGTTTTGGAGTGTTATGGCATGTAAAACTGATTTTTTTTTTACCGATAGCATACAGGGCGTTCCTCTCCAGTAAAGTGTAATTTTGACTCACTTCAACTGAGGCTGCAATGCAACTTTTAGCATCCCCATAGATCCTGGCCTGAAAGGACTTATGTTTCCTGATCCATAGAAACCAGTGAAGATAGGTACTGGAGAACTATAGACTATTCTGATAAGTCCTGATGTTCCCTGACCTATAGCACTAACTAGTCCTTGGGGGAACATAGATACCGTGGTACATAAAGCTATCCCCATTTGTATGATAGCATTTGGCGTCATTAAGGGATGTTCCTATTGGTTGTTGGCACGTAGCAATTCAGTCACTCATGTCTGCCTAAACTGGTACTGAAGCCCTCAAGTCCTGGCTTAGATCTTCTACTCCCTTGCAGCTTTTCCCTTCTGAGGTCGCCGCAGCAAACTGTCTACCTCCCATACATCTGCATATTGAATTTGCGAAGGTTTTACATCAGCTCCTGACACAACTATCTCTATTTATCCGTACACTGGCTTGTCCTGGTTTAGTTCTTCTCATTTGCTATCAGTTTATTCTGGAGCTATCCTCGGGAGCAGTTCTCAGAAAGTATTCTTAGGTACAGTATACGTTTGTTTGTGTTGTGGTGAGAACACATAGTGCACATTGTGTCGGGGCTCACAGTGATGACAGACTCAGTGTTTTCTCAGTCATATCACATGAACAACTTGACCAAACACAATTAAATAAACGGCTCCTCTGTTGCCAGATATAGTTATCCTCTTATACAATCAGGACTGGTGATAGACGCCAGGTTTCCATGAACATTAGCATTAGTGTCTTCAAAGCTTAGTTTGTTTTTAGATCTTTAATGGTTCTTCTTTAGGGGCTTATTTATTTTATACAATAGATGTCAGCACACTGGAAAAGAAAACAGGAGAAACATAACAGAGAATAAGCATAGTACTGTCATGGAGATGGTGAAAATTTTACTTTACCCACTCAACACTACTTCAGTCTTCATTTCTTTCTGTGCGCCACATTGAGGAGCCTGTACATTTTATTTTGAACTTTTTGAAACCTTGTTAGCTGTTTATGTTTCACTGGTCTCATTAGCAACATATCTCAAAGCCTGTTATTGCTCCTGTCTGCTTCTCCAATAGACAGTCAGAGTGGGATGACAGTGTACTGTAGAGCAATGATTCTCCATTGTTTTACACCAAGTACCACCTCTGAAAATATTTGGCTTTCACAGTAACATCATTAATGGACTAAAATGACAAAACCAGGTCTACACTGAGGGATGACAAAAAGGGATTTACAGAAAAATGTATTGGTAAATAAAGATTAGGGACTAAATCAGGTCTAAACCAGGACTAAACCAAAAAAAAACAAATGGCTAAACTTCAAATTTAAGTCCCAACCTGAGCTGGACTAAACCAGAAATAAACTGGTTCAAAATCAGGACTTGATTTGCAAAAAGACTCCTGCGTACCACCAGAAGAGGCCTACGTACCACCATTGGTACCCATACCACAGTTTGAGAACCCCTGCTAAAATAAGTATATATATATATATATATATATATATATATATATATATATATATATATATATATATATATATATATATATATATATATAGTTACAAGATACTACATGCTTTTGAAGTTAAAATTATTCTTCTTTCAAACTTTTCCATTGGAGCCTTTCCCAGCAACTTTGGGCCTTAGGCGGGGTAGATCTTAGAGAATGGTCAGTTAGTAGCACAGCTGAGAAACATATTGACAATTACCTAACTTTTAGCCATCCATTTATCACATTTTAGTTTTCTTATCTTTCTTTAGTAACCTCTGCTTTTCTGCCAAATTGCGTAATGCGTTAAGCGTCATATCACTCTGATGGTTATCCCACTGGGAAGCTTCCGGAAATATTCCTAAAATAAATGGGTCACAGGGGACGGTTTTATTTACAGTATGTAGCTTTTCCACATGATCCTGGGACAATGTTTGGACGTCTTACGTTTCAAATGGCACTCACAGCGGGGGGCGACCTACATCAGAGCCTCTCACTTACTGTAAATAATCTGCATCGTTTAGGGGCCAAACTTGGGTTGATTTCAGGTCTTAACACTGAGTCTCTGTGTTTATCTATATTGCAAATAATAAATAAATCTATATTTTTAGGCTAAATTTAGGACTTAACCCAAGATTAAACCAAAACTAAATCCTTGACTAAATTTGATCTAAACCATTGATTTTTTTCACTAATCCGACAGAAATATTTGACTTTCCAAGTGCCTTTTACATGGCACGCGAAATCAGGGAATAAAAAATAGTTTACACAAGACAAAACAACAATTAAACCAGGACTATATCAAGACTAAACCACAACTAAATCATGGTTAAACCAAGACTAAACCAGGACTTAAGTAGGATTAATCCAGAACTATATGACGTTCCAAACAGTTTCCAATTGAATCCAAACTAAAACAGGACTGAAACAAAAACAAAATTGCATCTGTATCATAAAAAACTAAATATATCACAGTAACACTATGGCACTCCATGAGAATCCTAATTTAGTCTCAATTCCTCAATTTACCCTAGCTTAGTCCTGGTTTAATCTGGGTTTAGCCTTATTTTAGTCCTGGTTTAGTCTTTTTTCAGATGAATTAACTATGTCAAAAGGGTATCCAAATATTGTATATTATATATGTTATATATCATTATTGCATATTACATCTTTTTCTAATATCATGCTGCCCTATATTATAAATTTATAGGACCTGAACTGCAAAATACCCTTGTGGTACCACCAGTGGTACCTGTACCACAGTTTAAGAACCATTGCACTAAACTAAGTTTAGTCAAATCCTGGCTAAATCCATGATGTGTTTGTGTAAACACTCAGCATTCACAATCTACAAAACTATTTTTACAGCCAAAGATGTGTTTTGAGAAGTGATCTGCTGCATTGTGGGAAATGCATCCCTCAGGTCCATTACACATAGGGCAATGGGGAAGAGTTCATGTGAACATTGCCTTGTTCCTCCTGTTACTAAAACAAACTGTGTTTGTGCTCTTCACTCACTTGTTATCTGTATATTTATATCTGTATATTTATTATTTATTTATATATATTTAATATTCATCAAAAATGAGTTTCCTCCACAGGGTGGTAGGGCGCTCTCTTAGAGTTAAGGTGAGAAGCTTGGTGACCCGAGAGGAGCTCAGAGTAGAGCCACTGCTCCTCCACAGCGAGAGGAGCCAGCTGAGGCTCAGACATCGGGTTTCCTCATGAATGCTTTGCTGGGAAGGTGTTTCAGGCATGTCTCACCGGGAGGAGGCCCCGGGGGGGGGGGGGGGGGGGTTAATTAATTTAATGAAGGTCAGTAATGGGCCAAAGAAGAAATTATCATAGTTTATAGATGGGATCCATGAATTTTGCAAGGGAAATGGTACTGTTGCAGGATAAAGCCAAAGATATTAGCTCCAGCCACAGCGGGTCAGTCGTGATACCACTGTGAGGTGTAAAGACTTTGAACCTCAAAAGAAAGGGCCAAAACCCTGGAGGAGGTGCGCTTTCTGATCACTTCTAGTTTTCATAATTCCTGTTGCGTTTACAAGTTACTGCTATTGTGTGAGCTGGTCCCAGGCTGGTGGCTGGTCCGGGGGCAGATCATGAGCTCATTATCCCCTTGTTGAGCCTCTTTATCGGGGGCCTCCTCTGGCAGCAGTCCCTGGGGGAACCCTGAGTGTTGGAGACTCTTAAGTGAGTGACAACGGTCCTCATGTTGTCAGCGCCGATTTTCAGTCCATCACAGACACTTGAGCCGTGACCACAAGGAAACCGGTCCAGATTCCATGGAGGGAACAGAGAGGTCCCACAGGGGGGCTATAAAAAGCAAAGCTGCCAACAGACCGGGCAACTACAGCATGGGAATAAATACACCGTCCAATAAAATAATGTGTTTTTGTTGGGTCATTTATTTGTACTAATAAATGATCGTGGAGTATTTTGTAATGGTTTAAGAGATACTAAGGATTGGGTAACCTTTTTCCTAAAATAGGTAATAGTAAGTCTGCACACTCCCAGTTTGGAGAAGCAGACAGGAGCAATGGCACTTATTGGCTCATTTATGGATGTTAATGGATCGGTTAATGCCAGGTGACGTCACATGGGTGCGTGCAAAGTTACCGCCATTTTGGGAAGCAAGTGACAGTTTTCCACAAGCGTATAAGGAACAAAGACTGTCAACGATCTCAGTTCTAAAAGTTCCATATCACCCTAAATCAACCCTAAACTCTCAATTACTTTTTACTGCAGTTCCAGTGCACTGTGTATTAAACGGCTTGGACCCTTGCTGTTAATCAAGAAGTTTGCTAATTTCTACTGATAATGGACTTCTGCAAATAAACTGTTGTGATTTGAGTATTTAAATAATCAAAAATATGAAAATATATTAACCTATTTTACGTACTTTGCTTCATCTGATCAAAACGTTTAATGCAGCTGTTATTAGTTGATACAAGCTACAGTTATTTAGCAACTTTAGAGTCAGACTATTGGTACAACAAGCTAGTGGAGTAAAAGTAAAAGTGCCGCTTGTAAAATTTACTGACGTATGACAAAGCAGACTGAAATCATCTTGTCTTAGCTTTAACTTAACTACTGCTGGTTCACCTACACTTGTTTTGTGATATTTAGTCACAATTGCAATAGTTTTTGATGTCTTTGGAGATTCTCAGTAATAATGTTCATAATGTCTAATAATGTCATAATTTTGAAGGTTCTGATACTTTTTTCAAAAACATTTTATGGCGAGACACTGCAGGTGAATTGAGATTTTATTTTTCTTAAACTAACTTTTCCTGAAGATTGCTGACATAAATATAGGTAAAATGTATTGCAAATTTTGAGTTGTTTTCATATTAAAATAAGGCATGTAAAAATGCTTGTAAAATTTACTCAAGTAAAGTACAGTTACGTGAAAATTCTACTTAAGAAAAGTAACTAAGTACTTTTACGTTGTTATACTCCACTACTGCGTATGTGTATATATATGTTCATCATGTAGCCCCTTAAATATGTTGCAGTTTTAAGCTGTTTCTCATACAAACAGCTGTACAAGCTCTAAATGTCTTTCCGAGGTGTCGCTGCTAAAATAGCCACTGTTCCTCCTGGCTCCACTTCTCAAAGTCATGTCTCGCGGTTTATGTGGCCAGCTGCTGTATAAATCAGAACATTTGTGCGTGTTGTCACATTAAACGCGTGGCTTTAACATCATGCGGCGCTGATCTGAGCCCGGGGACGTATCTCCTGGCCGGGCAGCGACAGGGCGAGGTGTCGAAAAGATGAATAAGAAACAACACGCAGCAGAAAGTCTCCTGCTACGAGAGGCATGCATGATATTTGAGGACGAGCCCAGATGGAGGCGGGGCGGGACCGGAGGTGGACTCAGATGTTGCGGTCCTGTGAATGTAGGCTGAAGTCTTGACAGAGAAATGCTGGTGCAGGGCCACTGAACGCAAACTGTAAGCTCGAAGACACGCTGTTGTCAAGATATCAATCACAGTGGAGAGTTACCAAACCAGAGGGCTCCACATTTGGTAAAAAGAAGCAAGAAAAGAAGCAAATGACCAATGTGCCGTCTTAAAATGAGACACTATTCCAGTAGGATTTTTGCTGCCTTTGATCTACTGTTGACAAGATGTGTAGACCGAGAGCCAATGAGAGCACACCTCTCGTTTTGTGAGCATATGATTGGCCAAAGCTTGCTGTGGAAGCCTGAACATTTCTATCTATTGAAATCCGTATCTGTAATCTTAAATTCTTGTTTTTTGTCACAGACTGTTGTCCTAAAAATATGCTTTTCACCTGATAACCACTTAGATAAAAAAAATAAAAACACCAGTGCCCTCATTGTTGACTTTGTGTTTGTCATCTTCAAGGAAAGGCTTATTGTGTTGAGTGGACTACTTCTGGGCAATTTCTGTTGAGATCAAACTAGAAACATCTGTATCTGTACTCTTTTTTTAAAGACACGAGTATAAGAAAATGTTATTTAGCAATAGTATGTCAATATCAAAAAAGGCTGTGTCGATATTTTGGTATTTTATAGCAAAATGTCAAACATATGTTGACAATATAGTTTATATTTTACTAAAAATACATTCTGGCAACACTTTCATTTTGTTTCTTATATGGAGAAAGGCAGCTTGTTTGTGAAATACACGGCAGTACTCACTGTTCTGATTATTAAATAAAATGTTTTTCATTGTGTGTACTAGTAACAGATAAGGTTTTTTAAAAGCATATTGTTAAAAAAAAAATCCCAGTATCACTTTTGTTACAGTATTAATAGACATAATACTGTATCCTACTGTGATGCTTGGGTTGTGTTACTCAAAGTGTCGCCAGATTCTTGCCAATACACATCCTTTAGTTATTTATAAATGGTAACCAATCTGATTCTGGTAGGTTTAAGTCATGCTACATTTTTCTGGTTGTACTGTTTTAGGTCTGGATAAAACTTTTTATTAAAATGGTATTAGCCTAAGTGTTTTGAGTGGGCAGTAGATGTTAGTTTGTATGTCTCCAAAACAATAGAAATTTCAAATATTGTTAAGTTTGACCTAGACCATGAACTACACTGGTTGTTTTGGTGAAAGTGCTTCGTCTTAATTTGTCCCTGGGCCATGGTGAAGGTCAAGGGGAGGTAATGCATCCTAAATGCCAGGAAAGTCCTGAGAACGAGCAGGTCTGAAGGCCGTGTACTGGTTTAAAACTATGAATAGATCTGAAAACAGAGAAGAGGGAGTGACTTTAACCCTTTGGACTAAGCTTTGAAAACCTGCATTAACGGTGGACCACGGGCAGAGGAACTGAGGAGCTGAGACTCGAGGGACCTCTGAAACAGGTTAAACTCAAGACTCTAAATAAACAAACCAGGACTAACCACGGGACAAAATAAGACTAACTCAAAGACTTAAGAAGGAACTGAACTTTGGTTAAAAAGTATTCATGACTAAACCAGAAATATAGCAAGTATTAAGAATAAATGACTTTTTGGAGTCTACAGAGGCAATAACCAGGACAGAACTATGGACCTATAGCAAAGATTGTACTAAACTAAATCTGAACCAATGCTTAAACTGTAAAAAATAGATTGAAGAACATGGAAGAAACCCCCAGTAAAAAAAATCTGAAATGAACTAGGACCAGGTTGAAATTTAGGACATCAGCAAGACTTTTCTAAGACTACAAAGTGACTAAGAAGCACTAGAACTAAACCAGATTAGATTTAGTTAAACAAGACCTAACACAGGCTTGAACTGGATTCGAATAAGACTGAAAAAATAACTAAATCACAACTAAACCAGAGGTAAATTTTGTCGTAAAACTTCAAGACAGAACAATGTAATGACTGACTTCTTATCTTTAATAGAGTGTTTGAAGTCTTTTGAGTAAATTGTTCTTTTTGTCTTCAGCTGTATTCAGATCCTGCAGGGACTGAGAATCACAAAATCTGGACCCAGAAATATGGGGCAAAATGACTGTGGACCATCTGCAGGTAAGCGCTTATATATTTAACCTTGCAATTCCAAGTGCTGTAGCATCTTCACATACTTAACCTGATAAAGTCTTGGTTTCATCTCAGACAAGCACATGCTTTCTGGGACACCTTTGGTTTGCTACAAAGGCACTTTTTGTTCAGTGCCTCGATATTAGAAAATAAACAAGCACTGGTTTGGACTCACTCACATTTTTTGTGGATATGGCCAGCATCAAGAGAGCTATATAGTCAATGAGGTGTAACCCAAATTCAAAGACTCAGTATAGCTTTCCAGCAAAATCTTTGAAGACTGAAATCGTCTTGTCTTAGCTTTAACTTAACTACTGCTGGTTCACCTACACTTGTTTAGTGATATTTAGTCACATTTCCAATTGGTTTTGATGTCTTTGGAGATTCTCTGTTATAATGTTCATAATGTCTAATAATGTCATAATGTGGTAGGTTCTGAAAACATTTTAAGGCGAGACACTGCAGGTGAATCGAGATTTTATTTTAAACTAACATATCAATGTAAAACTTTTTCTGAAGATTGCTGACATAAATATAGAGAAAAATGTATTGCTAGTTTTGAGTTATTCATTGTTTTCATATGAAAATAAGGCGTTTTATATGTAAAAATGCACAGATTCTCATACATTTTTAAAAAAGAATATCTTAATATTGGATAGAGCCTTGTTTAAAATAATTAGTTTATTTTGTGGACATGTCAGATGAAAGTGTTTTTACAGAGGGAATAAGGCTATTGATATTATATTTAGTTTTTCAGTAAATGCAAACAAACAAAAATCAAATTTTGCCTTGTTTTGGGAGTAAAATGCCCAGTAAATCTCGCTGTGGATGTCAAAAAATCCTTCTGTAAAAACCTTCAAAATCTTTTGAAGTACAAGTCTGGAAAATGTGGTGCTTGTAAGAGCTACTGAAGTGGAGCTATCTGACTCAGAGTGTGAGAAAAGCACATTTTGAGAAAATTGCTTTAATAGTTGATATTTCAGATGGAAATCTAGATGCAAGTTGATTAAATGCAATAAAATAAATGCCTTAATGTGTAGATTTTACATTATTTCACAGTGAAAGCTTAAATTTTAATGGAGGAAACTTGCCCAAAATCTAAAAACTGAAAGAAATTAGTAATACCTGCAATGTCTTCGTTTAATCTACTACTAAGCTGTCTATTAAAAACATTATAATCCTTATTCAAGTTGATGGCAACAGTTCTGTAGTGATGAGGCTAACATTTCTAATTCCTGGATGCCAATGTTTGAGCAGATGAAATACATTGCTATTTTCTTATGTAACCATCAGTATCTCTGTACATAGAAGATCTATATGGCTCTACATGACATGGTCCAGATGACTTCATGGCACAATGCAGCCACATTATTCCCACGACCCACAGCTGTTTGGAGACTTAACGTGTGACAGGGACTTAGACATGTTTTCTATTTGTGTCTATACAACGTCGTCTCATCATTTGTTCCACAGATCCCCAAGCTGCTGATGGTATGTCTCCAGACTCAAAGCCTCACAAAACAGAGAGCATCAACCAAGAGGTGACGAAGAGTTTGGGAGATGTCACTGACCAGGTGCGTAACGGTGCAGCGTCCCGTCGTAAGAACAAAGCCAGGCAGCTGTCAAAGCGCTATGTAGGATCTGCTATTGTACTATTTTATTTTTTGCTACTGAAACCAGATTTCACTGTGCATTGTACTGTGTTTGACTGTGCATGTGATAAATAAATCTTATCTTATCCAGGACTTAAAGATGAACTGTGTAACCCATTGTACACAGCTGATATACATTTTAAACCCATAGTGAAATGTTTTAAATTTTTTCCAGTCAAATAAAAATAACACCCAGCCCAGAGAGGACAAAGTGAGCACTGCTGCAGGAGAAGCACACTCACCTTTCTAGGACTTAACAAAAACAATTAAGATTAAATTCCCAAAGTAAAACAATGATATTATTATCAGAATGTGTCAAGTTCATGACCACCTTTGTTTGACAGAAACGTCACATGTATATTTTTTCATTTGTATAAGCAAGAAAACATTTGAAAATATAAATTAGCAGTACTTATTTAGTTACTATATTTTTATATGTGTCTGCCAAGGAGCATACACTTTCTTGTATTGTCCCTGAGTATTTGGCAATGAAGAAAACTGTTGTAGCTCTCTATGAAGGTTGATTTGTCTTTTTTTTTTTTTTTTTTTTTTTTTTTTACTGAAGACTGAATTTTGAGACAGCAAATTAAAAAAAAAATAATTTTAGTTTGAATGCAGGTCAATGTAAAATAATTCAGCTTCAGAAATTCAAATGCAAAAAAAATCTGTTGCATAAATTCAGTCTCTAAAAAAGCTTTCGTAATAAATAAACAAAATAACCTTCATATTCTAGGCTTCTCTAGCTTTACTTCAAAAAGCCTAGAAGCACCATTTCCTATCCAAAAAGTGTTTCATAGACTAAAAAGGCCTTGCCAGGGCTACAAAGTCAATGCTAACCTCTTGTAAAAAACACAAATCTTGCCAAATTAATAAAGCTTTTACAATGGGATATTTTACGAGCACACGGCAGCCTTTGTGATTGTCACCTTGCAGTAAAAACGCTGTCAAATCAGTGGCCTCTACTAAAAAGAGCCAGACTGACCTTGCTCTCCATTGTCTAATTGCAAAGGTCTATAAAGAGCATTGTTGATGGCATGTCCTACTTTCCCTTCACTGTCATTGCCAAGCCCAATTTCAACACATTCATTTTTCATTTGCAAAGATAAGTACATGTTGCTATAAACTGCCACAGTGACATTTTCTCCTGTTTTTTTTTTTTTCTCTTATATTTCATCTCATCGAACGCTCTGTCCCCTTGGATGAATTTGAACATGTATGGCTGCTCTGTCATCGCTTCTTCTTTGCGATGTCTCGACTCGGTACTTCGATGACAACCTCGCGTCCCCTCTTTCACAATGCACTTTCCTATGTGACGTATCCAGAAAGGTCAGAGGGCGGCGAGCTGTGAGCACGACGATGAGGAGGGACACCTGGTTTACCACGAGGGACTGCTGCTCAAAGGAAGATGTGGGTTATACACTGCTTTACCTTTCACCGCAACATAACATACTTTTAAAATACTGTACCAGAACAACATAAGCCTAAGCTAAACTCGTACTTATTATCAAACATTAATCAAACCTTGCACTGCATCTTGATTCTTGCAAAATGTGAGTTCAGAAATATGTGTTGACTTTTAGGACCAGTGGTGTTTCAGTACTGACTTTTATGGACCAATGGTGTTGCAGTAATGATGGTGAAATGCAGGAATTACCTTTTAACAAACTAGACCTCGTAAATCAGAAGGTAGCTGCTGCTTGTTCTTTGTCAAAAAGTGACTCTGAAAACCAGAAGGTGTCTTTCAAATGCTGCCCAGATTTAGTGAAGATCAACAGGATCAAAAATACAGATTGACAGGATTCATAAATAATGCATCTAGCAAAATATAGTGGTAAATCAAAAGAACAGGATTTAGTCTCGAGAGGGGAACACCTGTTGTTGTAGCTCTGCCACCTCGGTCTAAGAATCTCACAGGGAGAGCTCCTCCGGTCTTGGGATGACACCAAGTGCTCCCGCTCAAGGTCCTCAAGCAGGTTTATAGTAAAAGGAAAGTACAAGAATGACAAATTTATGACTAAGGTCCATTCTATACATATCTTGTGGTTTTGGAATAGTGAGTCTGTTCTCGCTATCAAAAGAGCAGAAACCGGACCCTGGCCTGATAGCATAAATCTGGCAAAAGTATGCTACACATGTTGTTAAAACTCAGCATGAGCTGCCATCACTAAGGAAATGACTAAATAAAGAGAACATACAGTAACTATCTTTAAGCATAAACATATCAGTAGCATGCTATGTGAATCAAGTACAATGACTAAAATGAATGACTAAGATGAGTAAGTGGAGATTCATAATCTAAGAAACTTTATTAACACACACAGAGCCTAAACTATGACAGATTATATGTGAAACTTTAGCAAACTAGAATTTAACTTTAGCATTAGACAATTTTTCATTTAACAATGGTTATGGACC
The DNA here is from genome assembly GCA_020698575.1 of Bostrychus sinensis. NCBI lineage: Eukaryota > Metazoa > Chordata > Actinopteri > Gobiiformes > Eleotridae > Bostrychus > Bostrychus sinensis. The sequence goes on along the minus strand of CM036244.1, from coordinate 11,310,181 downwards.
AATGGTGTTTCAGTACTGGCTTTTATGGATTTTTATAGACCAATATTGACTTTTGTAGACCAATAGTGTGTCAGTACTGACTTTTATGAACCAGTTGTGTGGCAGTGATAACTTTTATAGACCAATGGTGTTTCAGAACAGATTTGTATGGACTTTTATGGACCAATACTGACGTTTATGGAGTTTATGGACCAGTATTGAATTTTGTAGACCAATATTGTGGCAGTTATAACTTTTATGGACCAATGGTGGTACTGCTTTACTCAGTTAATGAAACCAAGATTAAACCAAAACTACTTCACAATTCACTGCACTTTACTTTTTATGTTGTATTCTCTAAAAGCATTTTGTGTTTATTGTTTTATGCTCAAATTTAATAATATTTTCAACAGATGAGGTTGTGTCCACTCTGGGAAAAGGAGCCTTTGGAAAAGTGGCCAAGTGTTTTGATCGACACAAGTAAGCACCAAAAGTAATTTTATGTCAAATTTTATAATATGCACTTGTACCAATTATTAATAGTTTTAAAACAGACTTTGTGCTCAACAGAGATGAGTATGTTGCTGTGAAAATTGTGAGGAACATTGACTGTTTCAGAGAAGTGGCCCGGTCTGAAGTCACCGTTTTGGAGGAGATCAATTCTCTGGACGATGACAACACATTGTGAGTGTGAAGAAAATATTGGTGTATGCATTTTTTTAGGTTCAAATAATAAGCAAAAACTATTGTCTGAGAGCATAAAGAGACTATAGCTTCACTCAGCTTAACAAAAAGCTTAAAAAGTTAATTATTGCACCCTCTGTTGCAGCGCCTGTGTGCGGATGCTGGACTGGTTCGATCACGATGGCCATATTTGTATCGTGTTTGAACTTTTGGGACTGAGCACCTGCGACTTCATCCAACAAAACAACTTCCTGCCATTCAGCCTGGAACAGGTCCGACACATGGCCTTCCAGCTCTTCAGAGCCGTCTGCTGTGAGTAAATACTGTTTATCTGATAAAGTCAATGTTAAAAGGTTTAGAATACATAGTGTGGCTAATGGTCCAACTATAGGACAATTAAAACTAGAAGAACACAGACCTCACAATGCTAAATATATAGTGCTTAAACCTGGACTAAAACAAAAAATCTTCTAGTTTAGGGGTAAATGCTCTATCCCTTGAGTCACAAAGCCCTTATATCTCACAGTGGTAAAGAATCCTGCACCTCAACCAGGGGCGTAACATCAGGCAGTTCAGCCAGTGCAATGGCACTGGGGCCCAGCAGGTTTAGGGGCCCATTAAAGTGGGCCCTTGGTCAAGTCTGTGTTTAAAATATTCATAATAATTAGGAGCAGCGCATAACTCTGTTGGAGAAGAGAGTCTTGAACATAAATTCAATTTTAAATCCTTTTAAATTTGTAAACAACAAAAAGAACATAAATGTGTTTTATTCTTAAGATAAATACACAAATTGTAATAAAAAAAACAAATATAGTTTCACAAAATTGTCCCTAAATATTAATGAATAAGCAGCTGTTTTTTTAATCAAACTCCAGTAAAACAGTAACATTTTATAAATTAAAAATATGAATGCATGAACCTGAAGTACTGAATGTGCTTCATAACTTTAGGGCCCATTCTGAAATCCTGCACTGGGGCCCCTCATTACCAAGTTATGCCACTGACCCCAGCAGTGATTGGGATTCATATCAAAAAGTTTACAGTCTTCTTATAGTGCCCCCTTGTGGCTGAAGCATCTACCAAGGTGCTCACAATAACTCTAATGCTTACTTCAAATCACTCCAATGATTTACTGGTTGTAGCTCAAAACTTTACATCTTCCTCTAATGTTTTAAATGACATTAAATGTCTGACGCTTACATTTATTCTTATCAAGAAATGTATGCCTCTATTTTATTTCTGTTATAGTCCTTCATAGAAATAAACTGACCCACACAGACCTAAAGCCAGACAACATCCTGCTCGTCTCCTCAGACTACGAACTGGAATACAATGAATCTATGGTAAGGCTCTTTATAACCAAAACAGCTGCTTAAGGCTACTGTATGTTCTGGTCACTGTCTAGATAAAAAAAAATATATGACCTTAGACTGACTTCAGAAAAAAATCACATCTTGTATTATAAAGGTCTGTAACCTTTTTTTTTTTTTTGGCAGCAACGTAACGAGAAGAAACTGAAGAGTGTTGACATAAAGGTGGTGGACTTTGGCACAGCTACGTTTGACCACGAACATCACGAGTCTCTGGTGTCGACTCGGCATTACCGCGCTCCAGAAGTCATTCTCGGTAAAAAATAAAATAAAAAATAAAAAAAAGGGGGACAACAGATGGAAGGTCTTTGATTGAAGTTGAGGCGGGATGTAAAATAAATGTTTTTTTGTAATTGTGTGATGACATAAAGAAAAATAATCAACAAAGGTCATTAGCATAGCATAAACAAGATGATTTTTGTACCTAAAAAACTATTACCAGTATCAAGGATACACTTACTAAAGTCTACAAGCTAGAAGCCACTGGAAGATTAGGACTATGTTCTGCAGGACTTGTATAGAACAACGAGTTTATGACCAGTGCTCCGGTGCTCCCTCATCATACACTGGTACAATAATATAGCCAGGTGACATTAGCATATACTATAATAGTCACAGTATACATGTTTGATCTACAGTCTTTTGGATGGGCTTGTAGAAAATAACTACATAGATGTTATCTGTTAAAATTAATTTTATGCCACTGAACATTTGTGTTTTTGTTTTTTGTTTGTTTTTGTTTGTTTTTTGTTTTTTTGTGTTGTTGTTTGTTTTGTTTTTAGATCTTGGCTGGAACCAGTCGTGTGACGTCTGGAGCCTCGGCTGTGTTCTCATGGAGTTCTACCTCGGACACACACTCTTCCCGGTAAAAAGAATAATAATAATAAAATAATTAGAATAATAAAAGATCCTCTCTTTTGGGCTGCCACAGTGAATCATCATCAAACTATGGGACAGGTTTCTTCTGGTGGGTCTCAGGAGTATTCAGTAGTCCCACTTTAAGTCAGTTGCTTCAAGCTAGAGTTTGATCCAGTAGTGGAGCACAGACCGCTGCTTAGTCCTGGTTTAGACACAGTTAAGTCCAGTTAGTTTGATCCTGGTATGATCTTGATTTAGACCTAGTTTAGGCACAGTGTTATATTGTCTTTATTTTATGATGCATTTTTTCTGGGTTAATTCTTATTTAATTCCTTGGTTTAGACCTGGGTTAGTCCTGATTCAGATCCATTTTAATCAGTTAAAGATGGTACTTGGAAAGTCAAATATTTTCTGTGTTGGAGCTTGAAGTGAAAAGTTTGAGAATCACTGCTCTAACTTTCTTCTCTGCATCCTCTTCTCTCACACCAACTACCTTCATGATCTCTTTCACTACATCCATAAATCTCCTTTGGTTACCACAAAAAACTCTTGTTTCTGAAATTTAGACAACATTAATATGTAATCAACATAGCATGGTGTTGTGAACATAAATATTAAGTGACACTGAGTGTGTGTTGCCTTAGACCCACGATAGTCAGGAGCATCTGGCCATGATGGAGAAAGTCCTGGGACCGATCCCCTCACACCTGCTCAAACAGACAAAGTAACTACCCTTAAATCTTATTGAAATAATATTTTATGTGTAAATAGAAAGTCTTTTTCGTAGTTAAATCTATTGTACCAACAGCTTGTGGTTTGTGGTTTCGCAGAAAGCAGCATTACGTTCATAACGAGCGTCTGAAGGTAGAGCAGGACAGTTCCAGAGACAAGTACATTAACAAACACTGTAAACCACTGAAGGTAAGACACAGTACAATACAGCAGCATTGTGGGGATTTTACACTTTTACACTCAACTTCATCTTATGTTGATTTACTCATCTATAAAAATATTGTATAAGGAATTACCTGTGAAAATGTTATTTAGAAGGAATGTAAAAATATTGACAATATGGTGAAATAACAATATCAATAGTCGAGTTAAATCAATATTGAATGGTGAGCTCCTGACGCTAATACACATAGCTTTGTTGCAGCTGAGTATTAAAACGCAGAGGGAACTACACAAACCATGATCCTTTGGTCCATTTCAGTGCAGCCAACCTGACAAAATTATTGTTATTTAACACATTTAGTTTTATTCTTTAGAAATATTACAATAATCAGTGCACTAAAGCCATGTCAGGGCATGTTTAGAGAATACATTTTGTTATCATGAGCATTTCTACAACACCATACAATATCGCAATAAATATTATAGCCCAAGGTTAATACTGTGATAATACTGTACTGTGAGATTTGGATATTGTTATATCCCTTTAATTTAGACTTTTTCTTATTAATGTTTAAATTAATAATTATTCTGCACATACCATAAGCTTTGGTCTATTCTCATAGAAAGAGGTCAGTTAGGGGTGTTTATATTAGTTGTCATTACTGATAATGCAGAGACATTGTGTTTGCTCTTTCTGCTTAAAAGAAAAATAGAATAGAAAAAAAATATCGAACAAAATAAAACACAGATAAATTTGACTTTCATATTCATGCAATGATTAATAAGTGAGAGATGATTATGGGATTGCAAAGTTATACAAAGCTCAAAGCTAGTAGTTTAAAGCAAGTTCTTCTCTTTTGATGTAATGGATTTTGAGGAGGCTAATCGGTCGGCTTGTTTTTAAGAATTTAAAAGCAGGAAAGAAAATGTCATGATGTGTGGAGTTGAACTGTGCACAGTGATGGGTGAAAAACTTTAAATTTATTGGAAACAGACATGTCCACAGGTGTCCAACGTATAAGATGGGAAACTGAGATACGATGATGCATAGATCACACAGACTGGTTTGAAGTTGGGGGTGTGGTTTTTATTACTTTACACTTCTCTGGTTAACATTGGCGTATCTCTGTCATTTCGCAGCAGTACATGCAGTGCAGCGGTGACGACGAGCGGCAGCTGTTCGACCTGCTCAGTCTGATGCTGGAGTACGACGTGGTTCGGAGGATCACTCTGGAGGAGGCGCTGTGGCACCCGTTCTTCAGCCCCATCCGAGCCCAGAGAAAACAGCGCAGCTAACGTTACACCACAACACAGGACAGGACAGAGATGGGCGACAAAAGAGCAGACAGTTTTTCTTTTACATGTTGAGTATTTTCTTTACATTTAGGGATGCTGCAGGAAATGTGTAGATAAATTGTAAAAGCCAAATCTATTTTTCATCTTGGAAGTGGTTGCATTTATTTCCAATGTTGATGGTTAAACTGTTACTGCATCAATCCAGGACTAAACTAGAACTGAAGTCAATGGAAAGTCTTTTATTATGAGGCTATAATACAGAGATTACTAAACAAACTTGGCTCTATGCCCTCTCCTCACCCTCTTACACAGATGTCTTTGGCCAGTTGTCTTTTAATTTACAGCCCATCACCCTTCAATCATCTACCTCAGACTGTTTATTTGTAAATTATAAATAGTGCATTAAATGTATATATGGTAGCTGTATAAGTATTTTTGGTGACCATTCCTTTTTTTGTTTTGTTGCTAAATGTTTTATCACAAACCACTCCAGTGCATGATCTGATGATTGCTATTGCAGTTTGCTAATAAAAGTTTTGCCAGTTGATTTAAAATTTGTTTTCATTAAAATGAGTAAAGAAATAGCTTTTAATGAATTATAGGCTCACATTAAGACTTAAGGATTTAGTAATGGACACACAGATCAATAATTAAAAAGGAAATCACAGAGGAAGGCAGCAGCAGAGTAGTTATCACCATGCTTATAGAGTTTGCAGAAACAAAAGTGACAACCTTAAAAGGGAAATACAGTAAGCAACTTTGCTCGTTTCTTCTCTCTTTTGATCGCATTTTTCTCTCCCCCTACATTCCCAAGTAAAGCACTATGGTCAATACTCATGAGTCCAGTTGACCCCTGTGTGACCCCTGGCTAAGCTTGGCTCTTGTTTTCTCCTCCTCAAATCTGTACAAAGGTTTCCTCTGCCTTTTCACCGCTCTACCATGACTCACATCTAAGAAATAAAGCCATCCGCTCTTTGTTATGGCTAAATGGGACGTGCCACTTTCTCGCCAAAACTGAGACTTCAGAAATACCAGGTCACCAGGGGAACGTGCATGGGGCTTTATTCACCTTGCAACAACTTTTTTTTTTAGATAAGATAGATAATTTATTTATATAGCACATTGCATACAAAACTGTAGCACAATAAGTAAATAAAGGAGCACATATACATATTATAACATTTGACTGCAAATTGCACATAAAAAATCAAACTATCACAGACATACACAGCACTGAGGGAGTTTTAAGTTTACTTTTAAATGAGGTCAGTGTTGGGGCATGTTTAATATCACTGGGAAGGGCATTCCATAATAAGAAAAGGCTACTTCACCTAAATTTATCCATGTGCGGGGAATAATAAGGAGATTAGTTTCTGATGATCTGAGACTTCTTGTGGGTACCCACAAGAAGTCTCAAGCAGTTCCTTAATGTAGTTGGGGGCCAGGTTATTGAGTGCTTTATAGACCAGCATAAGTATTTTAAAGTCAGTTCGGGCATGGACAGGGAGCCAATGTAAATTCTTGAGAACAGGGGTAATGTGGTAATATTTCTTGGTCCGAGTGAGAATGCATGCAGCAGCAATCTGGGTAAGCTGTAGGCATTTAATGGACTTCAGAGGGAGATGAGAAAAAAGGCTGTCAAATAGTATAAAGTTGATGCATCACCAAAATAGATAAGTAGACAGAGTGGTGTAAAGCCACATTGGGTCTGGACCAAGTGAAGCCTAAATGGGGTTTTAATTACATCAAACAGTGAAACAGATTTTAACATACGTTTGCCAAAAAAGATCACCATAAAATGATTTTAAAAATAACTTTAATTTTGTAAAAAGTGCGTCACAATACAATAATCTGGGATAAAATTGGGTCCCACAATCAGACCAGTTGAGAACCAATGATGTGAACTATTAGTGCTAAGAGAAAATATCTTTTATTACACCTCAGCTCTTTCACTGGCTCTCACTTCCAGTCTCCATAATAAAAATAAAATCAAATAAATGAAAGCTTGTGATTAGACTTTCCGCAGCAGCTCCAGCTTTAAACTGCGTATATCATATCTTCCCAATAAAATATAAAAGACATTTTTATGATTATGACACAATTATAGCCCGGGCTATGGTCTCCTGTTTGATGTCATCCATCACAAAGCACTCTGGGTAAATTGGCTCCATTTGTCTGTTGAAACATTGCATTGTCAAGGCTTGAGTAAACGCTGTTTGTTGATCGAGACTGCTGACACGTAAAACTGACCAGAGCTATCAAGATGGAGGAAGTTCCCATGGCCGGACGCTTATCCAACTATAAACAACATCCACATCAAACCGGCTGAATCAGCGGCTCATACTTTTATGGATAATGGTCCCATGACATTTGCAGTGTGGTATCTATTTGTTTTATTGGTCCCTGGATGCCTAAGAGCCAAGATTATGACCAAAATAAAAGCAGGAAATGGTTGCTGGTTAACTGGGAAGTCCGGAAAGAATATATTACCTCATTTTGAAAGATTTTTGTCTTTGTTTAGAAAATAGGGAGATGAAAAATTAACTAAACCAGTGCTGAATTGGGTTTTAACCAAGAGTAGCCCTGGGTCTAAACCCATAAAAAAGACCAGGATGAATTCAAATTTTATTCTTGGTCAAAATCCTGCCTGACCAACTCGGCCAGTTGATTGTCTATGCAAAAAAATCAGTCTGCTAGATTGAGTTGTATTTTTGGAGCTATACCTCCAAATGCAATTGGACAGAGTAGACATAGCAGCAGTCTAAGCAAAGGTGCCCAAACTTTCCTCTCCCTGGACACTTCCTCCAGCCCCAAGGCATTTCCAGGCCAGCAGAGAGATAGACTTAGGTGCCATTTAGATGAACGAGTTTTGCCGAATCCGCAAAGGTTTGATTGCAGTTTGGCCTTTTGTTTACACGAGGACGGGGTTTTTGTTTTCCGAATCTGCAAAGGTTTGAAAATGCTGGAAGAGGTGTTTTGGTCTCACAGTGGGGAGCCACTCCAGTAGCTTTGCTCTTGTGTAAACTGTGAAAATACCATACTCACTGAAAACAATGCAACAAAATGCCGTATGTCAGCTGACCCGTGAGTGCAAAATACTTTTATGTCTCATACGTTCATCTTTAGTCCAGTAACTATCAGTGATGTCTGTACAAGTACTTATTTTTAGGAGAGACTTTATGAGAATGGCTCCAGAAAATCACTAAAGCTACCTAAAGTAGCTGGAAAGTTTCAGACCAGAGCTATCATTTCTTCTGCAGTTACTCTTGTGGTGTAGAGCATTTGGCCCTTAGTGCCTCCAGCATGTCCTAGGTCTTCTCCAGGGTCCCCTACTGGTGGGACATGCCCGAAACATCCCCAGGGATGCGTCCAGAAGGCATCTGGAACAGATGCCAGAGCCACTTCAGCTGGCTCCTCTCAATGTGGAGGAGCAGCAGCTCTACTCTGAGTTCCCCCCAAATGACCAAGCTCCTCACCCTATCTCTAAGGGAGTGCCCAGCCACACAGTAGAAGAAACTCATTTCGGCCGCTTGTATCCGGGATCTTGTCCTTTCGATCATGACCCAGAGTCGATAACCAATCTGAAAACAGGGACAGTACTAAACAAGGCAGGACTGCTTCAAGACCATGACCAACACAATTTGAAAAATAAAATATATTATAGAAAAAAAGCATCTCATGAAAGGGCCCCATTTTAGATAAATGGCTTTGATTTGTTAAATGGGACTGATTTTGGTAGAAAAATGTTTGAGAGGGAGTTCTTCCAGACCCACTTTGCAAGAACCCAGTTTGCAAGAAAGTGAATGGATCTGAGTGGACATAACCATGACAAACAAGGATCTAAACTTAGGACTAAATGCTGACAAAACACGGATAGACACAAAATGGCAACCAATATTGTACCAAAGCATGACATGTTTAATTAATCTGAGTGCTCCCAGTCAGGCCAGACTGGAGGAGGTGGACCCAGGCACATGTGTAGCCCTCACATGGAGTAACTGATTTTGCCACTTATTTTACCATTTATTCCACAGAAAAAAAAGAAAAGAAAAAGTTTTCTGAAGTCTCTGTGCCGTTCAGCTGGCTGTATTTGTGGCAGAGTGAGTCCAGATCAGTGTGAGACAGAGAAGGAAAAGACACCATTCAACCTAGTCAGTCTAATCCTGATGCAGAACTGAACAAGAAAGGGCTAATCATCTGGCTTCAGCACTCCATCTAGTGGTGTAAAATGGGCATGGTAACATTATTACATCTGATAGAAATAACATGCATTCATCTTCTGTTTATTTTCTGTTAGGGGTCATGTGTACTGGAGCCTATCCCAGTAACTGGCTTTAGGCGGGGTACACCCAGTGGCCAGACATCCATTCACTCTCACATTCATTCGCCAGAAGCAATTTAGAGTCACCAATATTCCCAACACATGCATGTTTTTGGACAGTGGGAGAAAGCTGGAGTGTCCAGAGCAGGGATCTCTAATGTTCATCTATTCATCTTCTTTCACTTATTACCATTATGGGTTGTAGGTACTGGACCCTATTCCACTAACTATGAGTTTTAGGCGGGGTACACACTGGACAGTGGCCATTTAGTTGCAGAGCTATTTTCAACCAAGAAAATGAAAGAAGAACAAATAAAATGTATTTTGTTTTACCTGAACATTTACAAAACCTTGGTGTATTAAAACAACATTTTAAACAGCATTGCATTAAAACATCTAAAATATTTAGTTCACCATGTGCATTTTGTGTGTCTGTATGCAGCAACTGGCATGCTTGGACTGCAGATCTCACAACCATTCATCAATAAAACTTGTGTCTTCCATTGCCTTGAATCAGTAACAAATCTTCTTGAAAATACTAATTCTTCATAAAAAATAGTCGTTTTTTTTAGCCTTTTACCTGCATGCAGTCATGCTTGCTGCCCACCTCACATACATACACAAGTTGGTTTTCCAAGTTATCAAATTTGACAAATTAAGCATAGGATTCACTTGGGGAGTTACTTGAAAAGCTACTGGTAGGTCACAAGCTACTGGTTGGAGACCCCTGACCCAGAAAGAACCCACAGTAACACAGGGGGGACATGGAGACTCCACACAGAGAGATTGTGTGATGGCTGGCACGAGGATCGATCTTACAGTCTCCTTGTTGGAAGAGCCTTTCTCTCTTCCACACTAGCTCGGAGACTTGTTAGCATTTGCAGTGTCTCTAGTTATATTCTGCCCTTGTTGTTGGTGGCAGCTCCCTGTGATGCCCGACTGTCTCTGAGTTAAAGTTCTGGGTTTGCAACATGAAAACATATCTGCTAACATCAGCCGCACCTCCTGCTGCCAGAAAGCATAGACCAGAGGGTTGATGAGCGAGTTGGACAGTCCTAGCAGAAACAGGTAGCTCTCCAACACCTGGGTGAGCTGGCAGCTTTTACACAACAGTTTCACAATGCCAGCAATGAAAAACGGGCACCAGAGGACGAGAAAACAGCCCACCAGCATGCCCACTGTCCGCAGGGCTTTGACGTGGCTCCAATACGGGCTCCTCGACTGTGGGAAAGAGAACATAACATTAACTCAACACTGCATTACTCAGTTTATTTTAAAAAAAAAAAAGTTGTATTAGACCAATTACCACTATAAAATACTAATAAGAAAGGAGGACCCATTAAACATTTGGTGTTTCTGGAGCATTTCCCAGCAACTATAGCCCTGAATCAGTGTTAAGGTAAAGTTTGAGTTTTTTGTCACCATAGGGAAATTTGTTCTCTGCATTTGACCCATCCTTTAATGTCTCTGGGGCAACCTGTCAGGAGCAGTGGTTGAGCCCAAAGTAGCACCCAGGGACCCTTCTCCCAGATCTGAGCCAGGATCCATGGTCAGGAGTACCTCTAGCTGAAGGATTAGCCTATTGTGTATGTTTTTTTAGGTTGGACAGTGGCCTGGGCTGACACTTCGACATACAATGAGAGTAGAGAGGTAACGTACACCAAAAAGAAACCACGAGTGGGAGGGTCCCAACAAACCTGTAGGTCACACCCAGTAAAAAGCCATGCCCAGTGCATTCTAAAATCAAAATCTTAAATACAACATAAATACAAGCTCAAAGTATCAACTATAAGCATCATACATTTAGATTCTGCAGATCATCTCCATATGCAATGTCTTTGGATGGTGTGAGGAAGAAGAGAGACACCACAGTAACACAGGGAACACATCCACACTGGTTGGCCTGAGGGATTGGACCCATGATTGCTGCTGACAGGTAGAGGAACTAAAACCACAAAAAAAAGTTTCAAACCAAATTACCCTTATGTGCTGATCTGCGGTATTTCCATGTTCACTCGTCCTAGACCCGGCCTGTCGAACCTGAAAGATCTGCCTCTGGTGAGTGCACGCGATCTTCAGTATGTCCAGATAGATGTAGACAAACACAGACAGCACCGGGAAGAAGCAGACGCTGTAGAGGATGATGATGCCCACGTCGTAGACAACAGAGAAGAAGTCGCAGAAGCCGTCGTAGAGCTGGGACTGGAGAGATGGGACCATCACTGCAAAAAAACCAGAGCATGATCTAGCGCAGCCATTTCCAAAGTCAAGAGTGTCGTGGCCTGAAAATCCTACATGTACCCTAATCTAACTTCCCTTTATTCAAAAGACTGTGTTTTTCTCTATAAATTTCTCCAAAAACCTTACAAAAAAAAAAAAAAACACATTGATTATTGGCTTAAAACCTGTTTTAAAGTATTATTTTTCAACAAGTAACTATACTTCATTTCAATCTCAATTTCTATGAGCTGCTATGCTATGAGCAGTATATATTTTTTATATTTCATAAAAATTACTCACATGTGTGCCAAGGTATGATGTAAACATGTTTAAATTATATATTTTTACTTCTAATAATGGTACCGCTGATTTATTCACAATAAAAAATATACTTTACATAATGCTGTTTATGTTTACATTTTTTGTTTTGCTTCTTAAATTGGATTGTCAATTGTCCAATCAGAAAAGTGTAAATAAAGGCAACCCACAGACCAATGTTTTAATTTAGACTGCAGTACCATTTTTAAACCAGTAGAGTGCATGCTGCTTACAGCACCTTTAATATAGACAGTCTCTGGGGGCCTCCTGCAGTACCTTCACGGCCTCCCAGGGGGGCCCCGGACCCCACTTTAGGAGCCACTGAATTAGGGAGAGTGAGATAAACTGGATAAAGCAGTGACAATAGCTGTGAAGGGAAGGAATTCCTGGGCCGTTTCACAGAGAAAAGTGAATTGAAAGGCTAATAGTATTATTCATTTATTTATCTTCTTCCTCTAATTTGTGTTAGGGGATGCAGATTCTGGAGCCTACACCCCTTACACCCTGGCCAGTTAGTCGCAGGGCTGGCACTGAGACACACACAGATGTTCACTCCCACATTCATTCCCTAGGGGCAATTTAGAGTCACAATTTCACCAAACACATTTTCGGACAGTGGGAAGAAGAAGCAAGACATGCAGACTCCACCCAGAGAGATTGTGTGAAGGCCCAAGGATCGATCTCATGATCTTCATGCATGGAGTCAACCCCTCTGCCCCCACTTTGCAGAATTAAAACAATAAATTCTCACCTGGCATGAATCCCAAAGCGAACGCTGCGATCCAGAGAGCTGTCAGGGCCCCAATGGTGACTCCTTTCCCCGATTTCTGTGCATATCTCAGGGGCATTTTGATGGCAGCGTATCGGTCCAGCGAGATCAGAAACATGGACATGATGGAGGCAATGCACGGAGAAGTTACAAAGGTCATCCTCAGCAGACACCGGCCCCGGCCCTGAGTGGCGGCCATATTGGACGGTCTGCTCTGTGTGTTGTTATTAGCATCGGTATTGAAATCCTCTGTGGCTAATCCAGTGACGGCTACTCCGACTAAAGTGTCCGCTACGGCCAAGTTCAACACAAAACACCAGCTCTGGCGTTTCTTTTTGACGAGGATTTTGGTCAAAGCTACAGCAATGAGCAAGTTGGTGGAAATGATGAGACAGGAAGCGGTCATGAGGATTACAGCCATCGAATGAGGTTTGAGGACTTTAGGTGCAAAGCTGTAACCGCCTTGAGATGATGTGACAGGAGCGGAGTGGCCTGATGGTGGAGTGAGGAGGGACATCTTTGCAAAAAACTCAACAAGAATTACCAAGAAAAATACAATCAGAGGTTAAAAAAAAGCATGTGAAAACTGCTTTCCAGTTACTAATGCCAAACTGTAAAGTCCAAAATTATTTTCAATAGCATTTTCATTATGAGAAAATTTAAAAGATTTGTGTCTAAAAATCTGGAAAACAGAAAATGAAAGTCAATAATACAAAATATTATTTAAAATAGAGGCTTGTTGATTTCTTGTCAAGTCAACAAAGAGAACCTCTGTATCCATGCATGCAACTGTAGCTCATGACAAAAATCTAGAAAAGCATTTAAAATACAAGATGAAAAGCTGATATTTGTTCAAAACTTGTGTAAACTCTATATAACCTTTATGCTATTTGTAGCAGTTTGATAGTAAAAAATTGTAATCTATGAATATAATCAGATGAAAAATGCTCTACATTTAAAATAAAACATCACGCAGAGGAAAGACAATGAAGAGAAATGTTACTTAAATTACTTAGTCTTTGGGTTCAACTCAGCACAAAAGATCAAGAAATCCACTGGCAATAGGAAAAAAGCTTGAACTTTGAATGGTATCCAACTCCAAAATGTAAATATTTAGCAATAAAAAAGTCACATCTCAATCCCAGGTTTTCTGAATTACATTTCCATTGATTTCTTCTTGTCCTACTTCCTCATAAAGCCTTGGACAAACTGAACAGAAGCAGCAACAGCGTTAGTCAAAGGGACCTCCCATCTGCTGTCACCAAGCCCTGCCCAATCTCTGTATTTATGTATTTACACACTTTTGGAGGGACCGTATTTATTCACTGTTGTATATTTATTTAATGTTATTGCTTATGTAACCTGCATGTGTGCACTGTTGTTACATTTCTCTTTCTATTCATGCTATGTTACAACTTGCACTTGCAACTCAGACTGTTTACAATGTGCTTTAGAAATAAAAAAGGACTCCTTCTTGCATTGTGACCTTTTACTCTCAGCGGCCTGTTTATACTTTAAATCACTGCTCTAGTGTTCATATTATAAACATTTAATACACAGTAACAAGTCCTACCCCACTTCCTCACAAGGGCATCTAGGGTCAAGTTTAATAGTATATTATGTTCTAGTTGTGTAATCACTTAAAATAATGGTCCATAAAAAGGAAGAAATAAAAGAGATGACTTTAGAGACTCCCTTCTCTTTTAAGTTTCATGTCAGAATGTATGAAAGATAAAAACACACACTGTGCCAATCAACCTATTAAAAGTTCCATTATTGTTTATAAAACACATCTAAAAGAAGAGGAAGAAAGTCACTATACTTTTACTCAAGTAACTGAATCTTTTACCAAGTAAATAATACGATTATTTATTTATTTAGAATCAATTATAGTAATTTTTTACATATATTTTGTTTCACAGATGCACTTTTTAATATTTAACACAGTTATTTTGAGGAAAGGGTGTGATGAAAAAGTAGTAGCAGTGTTAGATTTTGTTGTGTCACTGTAAAAACAAAAACAAAAAAAAACACTAATATTATTTTTATTTCATTTTTGGGGTGACGGTTAAACAGGTTGCCCACTAATCAGAGGGTTGTTGGATAAATTCCTGCTCTGACCCAATGCATACAATCATTGTGTCCTTGGGCAAGACACTTCACCACACATTGCCTACTCCAGCTACAATATGAGGCATTGCAACAGGAAGGACCAAATCACCATGTAATTGATTCAATGTGGCGACCCCACAACTGAGCAGACGAAAAGAAAATTACTGATTTTATCCGATATGTTCTGATGTATTTCCTTACTTTTTCCACCTTCTGCTTTACTCCCATGCTCTGAGTTTGACTCTTGTATAGAAAGTAAGCTCTGGTGCAGGGTTTGACATTAACTTTTTTGATCACTGGCCACTGTGGCAAGTCCTTTTCAAGTTACTAGCCAATTAGAGTTTTTACTAGCCAAATTTAAGTAGCTCAAATGTTTATTTTACTATTTCATCTAATTTTATAGCATACAATAAGCTTGGTTTGATGTGTAGACAAGAATTTATCAAATATGTGAAAAACCGTTTTACCTAGGCAGAGTAAATGTGAACTTTTCGCAAATGGTCTATTTTAATACATTATTCTTTGTTTGTTTGTTTTTTTCTCAGATCATGATGTATTACTTTACACTAAATTAGGTGGTCACTCAAACATAGCAAAAGGTATCAAGGACCTCTAAAGTTAAGATACATGCATAAAATCCAGCTGGCCAAAGTAGCTAGTGAGACTAAAAGTGCTACTAAGCCAAAATAGAAATCTACCAGCATTTGGCTAGTTGGCTAGTGCTATGACAGGCCCTGCTCTGGTTTATTCTCTGTCTTTTATCCTCTTTTCAGGGCAATGTTGCGGCTTTGGGACAGTCAGTGATAAAATGGCACACAGAAAAGAAACTTGCTCAGCTGAGGAGACCGAAATAAGGCCTAACATATACGGATATATCTAATTCTACCTCTGTGTTTCAGAAGGAAAAGTTGAAGAACGCTCAGCTCATGACCATTGTAAACTTGGAAATTTGTAGAAAACCAAATTCTTCAGCTTAATTCCTCACTTTTCACTGTTGTGGCTGCGGCTGAATGGCATTAGTTAAACTCTAACTTCACTGACAGAGCCAACAGAAAAACCTCGAGCTTGATGGGCCCATTTTCCAGGAGATTTCACACAATAACATGGCTAATGATGTTTTCTCAGCGTCTCTGACTCTCAAAACATCATCTGGCATCAGCGCTGCAAGAAAAACACGGTCTACGAAAGAGGCTAAAGATAGACCTCACACTGCTGTTATGACTGGCAGAGAAATTTTAGTTTTAACTTCTACAAACTTTGCAACAAGTTGGTGTTTAGTGAGAGGCTTCAGCTTTTCTTTTCCAGGGTCACCACAGTAAATCCTCTGCCTCCCAGTGTGCAGTGAACCACATTTTAATTTGGCATAGGTTTTATTCCAGATGCCTTTCCTAATGCAGCCCTTTCCATTTATCTTGGCTTGGGACTGGCACAGAGACTACACTGGCTTGTGACCCCTTGTGGCTGGATTTAGTGAGAAGTAAACATTTCTCAAGTAAAATTTTAGACCATTTTTGCCTGACCCACGTTTTACATAAGTTATTATTTTATCTAAATTATTTTTTGGCAAATGCATTTCAAAATCACTTTCACCATTTTATGTAATTAAATAAGATTTAGGCGTAATGCTGATCATTGAAAAAATAATTAACCTTCCCACTTTGGGTCCTGAACACCTGCTGATAATCTCAGGTTTAGTCTTAGTTTGGTCCTGAATTATGTTGTAGACCAGTGGTTCTCAAACTGTGGTGGTACTCACAAGCTTTTGGCAGTTCAAGACCTGATTTAGTTTAATTTAAAGACAGTTTTATTCCTGGTTTAGACCTGGTTTGGAACTGGTTTGGAAATGGTTTAGACCTGGTTTAGTCCTGGGTTGGAACTGGTTTAGACCTGGTTTAGTCTTGATTTGGTACTGGTGTAGACCTGGTTTAGTCCTGGTTTGGAACTGGTGTAGACGTGGTTTAGTCCTGGTTTGGAACTGGTTTAGACCTGGTTTAGTCCTGGTTTAGAGCTGGTTTAGACCTGGTTTAGTCTTGGTTTGGTACTGGTGTAAACGTGATTTAGTCCTGGTTTGGAACTGGTTTAGACCTGGTTTAGTCTTGGTTTGGTACTGGTGTAGACGTGATTTAGTCCTGGTTTGGAACTGGTTTAGACCTGGTTTAGTCCTGGTTTAGTCTTGGTTTGGTACTGGTGTAGACGTGGTTTAGCCTTGGTTTGGTACTGGTGTAGACGTGATTTAGTCCTGGTTTGGAAGTGGTTTAGACCTGGTTTGGAACTGGTTTAGACCTGGTTTAGTCCTGGTTTAGACCTGGTTTAGACCTGGTTTAGTCCTGGTTTGGAACTGGTTTAGACCTGGTTTAGTCCTGGTTTAGAACTGGTTTAGACCTGGTTTAGTCCTGGTTTAGAACTGGATTAGACCTGGTTTAGTCCTGGTTTGGTACTGGTGTAGACGTGGTTTAGCCTTGGTTTGGTACTGGTGTAGACGTGATTTAGTCCTGGTTTGGAAGTGGTTTAGACCTGGTTTGGAACTGGTTTAGACCTGGTTTAGTCCTGGTTTAGACCTGGTTTAGACCTGGTTTAGTCCTGGTTTGGAACTGGTTTAGACCTGGTTTAGTCCTGGTTTAGACCTGGTTTAGACCTGGTTTAGTCCTGGTTTGGAACTGGTTTAGACCTGGTTTAGTCCTGGTTTAGAGCTGGTTTAGACCTGGTTTAGTCCTGGTTTGGTACTGGTGTAGACGTGGTTTAGCCTTGGTTTGGTACTGGTTTAGACCTGGTTTAGTCCTGGTTTAGAACTGGTTTAGACCTGGTTTAGTCCTGGTTTAGAACTGGATTAGACCTGGTTTAGTCTTGGTTTGGTACTGGTGTAGACGTGGTTTAGTCCTGGTTTGGAACTGGTTTAGTCCTGGTTTCTTTTTAGTTTAGTCCTGGTTTGGATTTGATTTAGTTCTGATTTACCCTGGTTTAGTCCTGGTTTAGTCCTGATTTAGACCTGGTTGTTTCTATTATTGTATGCTACAGTTCCTTATTTTATCCCTTGGTTTGGATCTAGATTAGGTCCAGAAAACAGGTAACTGACAACCATATCCTAAATCTTATGCCATTTAGGAAAATAAAGTAGGGTGCTGTGGTTGTTTTAATGCTGCCCTGGTTTATGCAGTGGGACAAAAACATCCCCAGCCACTTCAGTGACGGCTGGGGATGACAATGTGTGAGTCCTATTGAGCCGTGCTAGACGTTTCAGGGCTTTTCACTACACAATATGAGTCAGCAGTTATTTTGGCCGATGCCAAAGGTGTCCCAATACAGGGGGAAAAACTGTTTACATCAGTGAGGACAGTGATACAGACAGTTCAATCCAGTTTTAGTGAAATATTCATTGAAACCTGGCATCTTCCTTTCCTGGCAGTGGTCGAAGAAGAAGTCTGGAGGAAGACACAGCTGGATATTGTGAGTTTATGACAATGATTCTACCTTTTTACTTTTTATTTGACAAATTTATGTTCAGATTTTGTGTGCGTGTGAAAAATAATAGCAATAGAAGATCATTTATGTTTCTATTTTCCAAATGTTTTAACCAAAGAGTTAGATATTTGAAAGGCTGTGAATGGTGATGGTGAAGAAATTGAATGACAAAAGTCTTGGGTTGAAATGGGGACAACACAGGACAAAACTTTTAATTGGATGTTTTTTAGGCTGAAGATGTCTCTGAAGACGCGGCTCATGTCCATGTTGTTGTGTTGTGTTTACGGAGTGGCTTCACTCTTCCACCTTCATCCGAACCGCAACAGCTGCTTCTCTGGAGGAGCCAGGTGAGTCTCTGTGTGGCCTAAAGTTGGAGATTACCTTTAAAACACAATAGAAGCACAACACATTAAAGACTGCTTAAATTGAAAATTATATTTTTAACTATGGCGTGGTCATTACAGGCCTAATTTCAACAGTTTTTCTCATGTGCTCTGTACAGACATTGTTCAAACTTTTATGTTTTCAATAAAAAGTCATGTCATGGTTGCAGCAGTGGCATAAAATAGCGGAGCCCACCAAAAAAAAAGGTTTTGCTTTGACAACAACCGGCTCCTTGAGTACATTTGATACTAAACACATGCAGAGACAAAAGATACAGTTTATTACATAATATTACTTAAAACATGCCATTTACACAGAAGACCATGTTTTTATCAGCGGTGGAAGAAGTACTCAATTTCTTTACTTAAGGGAAAGTACAGATAAAGAAGCAAAAATTTACTCAAGTAAAAGTAAAACTATCACATGAAGATATCTTCTTAAGTAAAAGCATAAAAATACTCACTTTCAAATGTTTTCAAGAACAAACTAATCTGTTAAATGTAAGGGATTTTGCTGAAAAAGTAATGGTTAACGGTGCAATAGAAAAGACCGAACCTGTCAGTGAAGTTTTTTACTTTACTGCATCTTTTATACTCATGTACTGTGTACAACAACTCGAAAACAACTAATGATTTTAAACCAAACTCAGAATACTTTTTACTTCAAACAACTCAGAAATGTAGTGGAGTAAAAAGTACAGATACTTGCTCTGAAATGTAGTGAAATTAAAGTAAAAGTACCCCTTGTAAAATTTACTCAAATAAAGTACAGATACATGAAAATTGCACTTGAGTAAAGTAACTAAGTACTTTTATTTTGTTACATTCCTCCAATGGTTTTTATGAATAAAACATCATCATGGATTTCACTGTGAGTTAAATGTAAATATATAAACTATAGGTCTGTGCTGTGTTATAATTCATTTTAGACATTTCCAGTCTAAAATAATTTAATGCTACTGTTTATCTGCTGTCATCAGTAATTAGCTAATGCTAATTGTTTGTTGCATCTCATCTTTTTTTCTTTACTTTCCTGGATATCGTAAATACATTTTTCATGAATGAATTTGTAGCCGTTGTCCGGCTTATTTATGAGTGTCTCTGCCTCTGTAACTGTCACTCTGCAAACACAAAATTTAGTAAGCTTGACAAACGCTAACCAGAAATGGGATAAAACAACTAGTAACTGCTTCTGTTTTTTGTGAAAAAGGTCTATAAAGCCTTCATGCTGTAGGTCAGTGTGATTTTTTCTTTGTTGTTAATCACAGGAGCTCAAGACCACAGCTGTCATAAATTAAAGAAACATTATAAATAAATAAATGTGCAATATAAAGTGCAAGGAAAATGAACAGAACAATACATACTATATACAGTGTATTAACATAGTGAGAGTCTTGTCCTGGTTTGTTTTCAGGAGCCTGTCGTCCATCTTGCAGCAGGTTTCTCAGAGAGTCTTCAGTCTACTCCGAACAACTCTATGATGCTCAGGTTTGGACCGGACTAAAACCATGGCCTAGTGATGACCAACTTAGCCATGTTGTGTCCACATGGGAGACACAGGCCGTGGATGTAATGTACCAGCGCCAAAAATAGTCCATCATACGAATGCTGCTATGGAACATCTAAAATTAGCAAAGAAGAAAATGGCAGTGGTAAACAACGCAGTGGACATCAGTTTTTGCCCTTTTTTGTCTTGGGCAGTTTCAGCAGATGCAGAATTGATGAAACTATGATGAAATGAAACAATGTATAAACCTTACATCAATTTTGATAAACAGATTATGATTAGTGAAGCTGGAATTAGAAATTGCTGTGAAGGAAAGGGGTCCTCAAACAATTTATTCCAAGGAAATGGGATAGACAGGCTATAGGTAAAAATTCACAACCCAAAAAGTGAATGTCACTATATTTGATACCAAGAATTAGTTCAGTGTTCTGACATCAGATATCAGATATTTGGCTTTCAAAGTACTATTTTGAATGGACCAAAGGGAGTATAAATCTGGACTAAACCAAGGGATAAAACAGGGATTAACAGAGAAAATGTTTTACTAAATAAGAGCAAAAGAGGGACTAAACAAGGAGGAATCAAGAGCTAAATAAGCAGCAGTCTAAACTTCAAATTTAGGCCCCAACCACAGTAAGACTAAGACTAAATTAAACTTAATCAGGACTTGAACTGCAGAGAAAAGAGAAAGTAGAGCTGAAGCAGAGGAAGTGATGAGTTTGTAGGTGGCAGGTGTGACAGAGAGAGAAATATTGTGATGATATTTACAGAGAATGAAAAGAGTTTGGACAGCGTAAGAAAGCAGAAGTTAGGCTGACAATGTGAGGTCAGGTAAGTTTATGAAGTAATATATGACTGGAACATGGAACTGCAGCTTATAATGGTATCAATAAATAAATACAATTATATGGAAGTTAATACAGAGAAGTGTTTTGACATTTATTATTATGTCTATGGCCATCTCCTGTGTGGTGTTTTAGAGTGAGAATTGTGTAAGGCTATATGTTATTTTTGGTTAATATGTGATTTCTTTGCTCCAATGTTTTATGCCATTTGCAATACTAAACTAAACTGGATTCAAATACTGTATTGGGATCATAGTTGCAGTTACTTTATAGACAGTGCAATAGACCAGTGGTTCCCAAAGTGGGGTCCGGGGCCCCCTAAGGGTCCATAAAGGTACTGTAGGGGGGCCTCAGAGGCTGTCTATATTTCAATTCAAATTAAATTTCAATTGATTCTTTATTTCAGACACCTGAAATATATGTAAAAATATAAAAAGACAATTAGTCAATGAAAATATTAAGTACCTAAAAACATTAAGTACATAGAACAAAGCTAATTTGAAATTAATTACAGTTATTTACTTGTTACTTTAAAACAAATTTTAGGCAATAGTCATTGTTTTTGTGATGTTTTTATAATAAATAAATGGAGAAAAACATGACAGTCTTTTGAATAAAGGGAAGTTGTGTAGTTGAGGGTCCGCAAGGGATTTTCAGAATTTTAAGGGGCCATGACAGTCTTGACTTTGGGAATGGCTGCAATAGATCACTTTAGTGTTGTACACAGAACAATGTTTGAGTGAAGTGGCCCACAATGCTTATACTAAGATTTAGCATTAGCCACAAAATATATCAAATTATGAATAATCAAAATGATTTTGGCAACTGACAACAAATCAACTACATGTACGTAATACAGGATTCTGACAGGTTAGAAAAACATGAGCGAGTGTGTCAAAGTTTAGCTGTTTGAGCAATTAGTGTCTATTTTTAGCATAAAACCTAAAGCTACGTCCCGGTTTAATCCATCAGTCACCACAAAACCTACTTTAATAAGTAACTTTTTAGTAAATGGAACTGAATGGAAAGCAAGCTAATCTTCAAACTCTAACTTATCTGAATGTGTCACTTGTGGGTGAGTTTATTGATATACAGTAGTTCTAACAAAGGTGTTAAATGTCTCTCAAACATTATTTTTCTGTCCATAAACAGAGAGGAGAATCTGTAATAAGTTAGATAATTTGCATATAGGCTACTACAAAACGTGAAAACAAAATGCATGTTCATATTTAGTTGTGAGACTTGTAAAGGTGACCTCTAGGAATCCTGCATTCATTGAAATACAGAGATAGCAACTGATATTTTTACAAGGTGTGCTTTGGGAGTGGTTTTATAGCCTGCCTACAATGTATAACTCAGTGACAAAAGGTTTGACTTGCCGTGTAGGGTAAAATGTACCTGCAGTTTAGGCATGGCTTTAGACTGAGTACTGTAAACAAGTCAAGAAGCTAAAAATGGATTTAAAACAGGTTTTTACAATGCTGTGTTTTGTTTGCAAACTAAAGACTGTGGGTCTGGGGTAAATGTCAAGACTGAAGTAAAGCTTTCATGTGGTTGTAAATTTACTAACTCAATGTGGATAAAATAATAACGCGTGTGTTACACTCTAAATGATGTCTGTTGATTTACTTGATTGGTTATTTTCATCAATGGATTAAAAAATAAAAATAAAAGCTATTTTCTTAAAACATAGCTTGCATTAATAGATATTATTCTGAAACCATGCATTGTGTGCATTTTATTATTGTATGTATGTGTTAAATACAGCCAGGCAATAGTAATAAAACAAAAAACATAACCTCACTGTAATACACTGCTATGTCTTACAATAGATTTAGCAACTTTCTGCATATCAAACATTAACTTGCTTAGACTTCATTGATCCACATGGGAAATTGCTTGGTCACGCTTAATTCCACATAAAAAAAATAGTTGTAAACAAAAAAATAAAATGATAAATAATAAAATAATAATATCAATAATCGACAATATACAAGATTTGCATTTGTACAAATCTTGTCACAATGTCGCACACAGGGGGGGAAAGGACCCACAAATGCAGGACAGTGAGGTAAAAATTTAATGAACAATAATGGGTGAAAAACAAGGTAACAAGTCCAAAAATAAGAAAGGAAAAAACAAAAATTCCAAAAGGACAAAAACAAGGAATCCCAAAATGTAAAATGCTACATCAAAAGGCAGAGTAAAAACAAAACTTATTGAGAAAAGGAACTAAACACACTAAGAACACAGAGGACACTGACACAGACAACTACAGATAATGACCCAACAAAGAACTGGGGAAAAGACAGGGACTAAATGACCTAGGAGCACACAGGTGAAACACATTAGGGCGAGGCAGGCAATCACACACAGGAGGCAAACACAGGAGGCAGGAAGTAAACCAGAAAAATACAAGGACTGACCAGACAACAAAATAAAACAAGTGAAACAAGAAATGAACACAGAACAAGACACAGACAGAATCATTTACAAGAAAAAGAAATACACTCTACATACATGTAAAATCACACTTTATATAATTGGTGTAATAAAAATAAAAATTAGCCCATTTTGATTAATTTTAGGACTGCCCAAATATTATACATAGCAAGAAATAATCAATTTACTCTTAATCTCCAAAAATTATTCTCACACAGAGAAGAAGGATATAATCTTAGAGGAAGCCTAAATTTTAAAATGAAGAGTTTATGTACAACTATGAAGAGTTTCAGTGTCTCAATCTGCGGAGTACAACTGTGGAATAGTTTACCTGAGGAAATCGAGAAAAGCTGTAACATGAAGCAATTTAGGAAGGAATATAAAAATCATATTTTGGAATCAAACCAAGAGGAGGAGAGGAGGTTCTGCCCAGGACTGTAGTACTCAGCATTACTTACTAGACTTAATTTGAAAAGTGAAACATCCTGGAGTGGAATAGTTTTTTGTTGTTGTTTCTCTGGTTCAGACAAAGATCTTGTTTATGGTGTTCACATCAGTGGCGTAACTTGGCAATGTGGGGCCCCAGTGCAGGATTTCAGAATGGGCCCTAAAGTTATGAAGCACATTCAGTACTTCAGATTCATGTAATAAGCTTTTTAGATGTATAAAATATTGTTATTTTACTGGAGTTTGATACAAAAACCAGGTACTTATTCATTAATACTTGATTTTTAGATTTTGTAAAATTTGTTATTACAATTTGATATTTATCTTCAGGAAAAAAATATATTTTTGTTAAGAGTTCACGAATTTAACAGGATTTTAAATTTAATTTATATTTAAAAACTCTTTTTTGTAACAGACTTATGTACTGCTCCTAATTATTATGAACATTTTAAACACAGACTTGACCATAGATGAACAAGGGCCCACACTAATGGAGCCCCTAAACCTCCTGGGCCCCAGTGCAGCTGCTTGTTGTTACGCCCCTGGTTCACATGATTTGTAACCAAGGGGTAGGGTCAGATAAGTTTATACGTACTTCTTCCTGCTCCCTTTTGTGGGCTACATGTGCCCTGTTTTTGTTTGGTTGTTTGTTTGTTTTTGTAATCTATTGTTGTGAACAGGGCTTGACATTAACTTTTTTTGCTCACTGGCCATTGTGGCAAGTCCTTTTCAAAAGTTACTAGCCAATTAGTGTTTTTACTAGCCAAAATTTAATTAGTTCAAATTTTTATTTTATTATTTTTAATGTATTTTATAGCATACAATAAGCTTAATGAAATGTAGAGCTTGGTTTTATATGTAGGATTTAGCAAATATGTGGAAAGCAGGTTTACCTAGGCAGAATAAATTTGAACTTTTTGCATGCAGTCTATCTTAATACATATGTTTTTGTTGTTGTTGTTGTTTTTTTCCTGAGATCATAATAATCTGTAAAAAAAAAAAATCTGTACTGAATTAGGTGGTCACTCTACTGGCGACTTTGGGATCATTTTTACATAGCTTATAAAAGATAAACATGTATACAAATAAAATATAAAAACTGTAATTCTTTGCTTTTATTCTGGAGCTCCTCCTGGACTTCCTGTTTCCTGTTTCCACGGTGACGCTCTTCACGCTCCATCCAGCGTTAGCAGAAATGAGAGACTGAGGACTGAGGATACCGACAGCCGGGAACTTCTCTGCCTCTACTTTACCAAAGTCGTGTCATATTAGGACTTTGGGGTCATGGCCGCGCAGTCTAATAGGAAATCGTGTCTTTAACAGCCCCCAAAGGTATGAGATCCTTTGGTTTTTTATGAGGCGTTAACTTGTTGCTTTGCTGCTGCCATCACGATTGCAATGAACTAAAGTGTTAACTGAGCAGCTAGCGGTTAGCATTTCGAGCGTCGGAGGGTCATCCTGTTTTTATATATATTTGTATTTATTTAATTATTTCATTGTTGGTTTATTTTACATCATCATAAAAGTGTACAAAATCACGTTTAAATGTATGAATACAAATTTGTGTTAATAATAAATACAACTTATATAAAATCATCCGCCCGCCTTTTTAAGCGTTAGCCAATAGGATCGCTCCGTGAATGATTGACGTGACTAGCAGCCAATCCGTAACATCTTCGCTGACACGAACCCCTGACCTCTGGGCTCGGTTGTCGTCCAGTTTTGAGCACCTATAACATAAGAATGTTAAGATATGAGGGAGAAAATAAATGTGTAAATTTTAAATTTATAGTTTGTGGTTATTCCGCCGTTATTTAAGTTTTCATAATGTTATTTCATAAAGCTGTCAAAAATGTTCCACTCGCCTCCGTTTATTCGTTGGCCAATGAGAATAAATGATTTTACCGGAAGCTCTTAGAAATTCTCTAAAACCGGCATAGAATTAATTTGTCGAGATAAAAAACAAATTATAGTAAAAAATTTATATGAAATTATAAATAAATATATCTAAATTGTGTGTTGTTAAAAATAAGCATTAGTGACTCATACGGAATCAACTGTTTTTTAACGCCCGCCCCGCTTTGCACCTTAACCAATAGGGTGGTTCTTAGCGTGATTGACAGGCGGCGCAGCCAATAGCAACACCACAACAGAAGACTGTAGCTTTCTGGGTTTGCTTTGGTCGCTGCAGTTTGTGGAGATGCTGATGCTGAGGAAGCCTCGTTGACTTGTAGCATCGTTTTTTTTTTTATTTTGCTCTCAATGTTTATCGAGATGTTGCACTGTTTGAGGCTTCAGCCCTGCATTGACCTGTGTGTGGGCGCGCTGCTGTTGTTTCTAGCGGGACTGCAGCAGGTGGAAGCCGCCTCCGCCTCGGAGATGGCCAACCTGAACTGGAAGCCCTTCATCTACGGGGGAATGGCCTCGATTGTCGCAGAATTCGGTACGTGATGCACCACGACACGGAAATGAAAACTACTCCATCGTGCATAAGGGCAAACGTATTACTGCAGCGGAAAAAAATATACATCACATTGTATAAAAGAAATATATAGAAAATAATAAAACAAAATTGAGGTTTTAGTCACATATTGGACCTGACTTGAAGAAAACAGTTAGTATTTGACTTCTGTTTAGGCTCCTAACTACTAACTAAAATCTACACCACTGTTAAGAACAACTTTTTGGTGTGCTATTAATATTAATGCTTTTATAGACGAATAAGACATTTTCCAGAAGTATTGTCAAAAGTCTTAAATATTAATGTAATAAAAGAGACACATTGTATTATTTCAGTATTAAAGACAAGATGCACATGTTTGATTAAGGTAACAGGATAAATTTAATGGGTTTACCTAGATTAATCTGAGTGTGTTTAGACAGTCTCAAAGTGCACTGACACACTGACATGCTACTAGGATGTCCAACTCCTAAATATAGTCTAGTATCATGTTAATGTCTTCTAAATAAAGCCACATATCAAACTAGTATGGTCTTGTTACAGTGATTTATTATGTAAATAAAACCAACAAGGAAAAAGTCTTACTCCTTCCTTCAATAGATTCGACCCAGTCAACAGCAGCATCCTAAAGAATATCATAATTTATGATAAGATTGATTGATCTTAATTTAAGTAAAATAAAAGAGAGTGGTTATAATACTTACATTAAAACATTTTTATTCCTGTTGGTTAAATTGGCTCATAGTAAATTAATCTGTATTTATTATTATACTTTTTAATAAAAACATTTCAAAGCACTAAATAAATAGTTCCAATCTTTTCAATATTATTGTGCAATGGAATGTCTATGTGTTTATGTTTTATCATGTTGATTTGTTACTGAGACACAACATTTCAATTCAACAGCTCTAAAGTCAAATACAAATGTTTTCTAATTAGTATGTGAAATTTAGTTTTCTAAATGGATCCCTATTTATAGTTTTCATTTACAAGCAGATGTACCTGCTTAGTAATGCAGGAAGTGTTGAAAAAGATGACTAACTAATACAGCGCTTGCAAATCATATGTAATAATGCAAAACTTAAACAAAGGGAAACCATGCCATCGTGACAGTCACACAAAAGGCCAAAACCTAAACCTAGGCTAGAACGTATACACCTTCACATGCAGCAATGAGGAGTTAAAATTAAACTGTGTGTTTTAGATTTTTTTAGACATAAACATAATATTGTGCTGTGTGTGTTCAATGTCTTTTTCAGGCACTTTCCCCGTTGATTTGACCAAAACTAGGCTCCAGGTCCAAGGTCAGTCCCAGTACACAGAGGTGCGGTACCGGGGCATGTTCCACGCTCTGTTCAGGATCGGCAAAGAGGAGGGCATCCGGGCGCTGTACTCTGGGTAAGGAGAATGCATTGTTCACAGTACTTGTTGGTTCCTTGTGGTGAGAAATAATGCATCATGGGTTGGATTTTAAACATTCACAAAAAACAAAAGAAATGTTGCATAAGGACAATAAAATTTGTTCAAGTTGATTATTGTAATAAATATTTTCTTATCCTAATAATAAATTGAGCAATGCTGTAGAGCAATGTTTCTCACACTTGTGGTATTCAGGTTTCTTTGTGGTACTCAGGAGCCTTTTGCAGTTCCATTTCTCTTTCCTGTTGGGCTAATCTTGGTTTTGTCCTAGTTTAGTTCTGGTTTAGACCTGTTTTTGTCCTGGTTTAATCTTGGTTTAGACCTGGTTTTGTCCTGGTTTAGACCTGGTTTAGTCTTGGTTTAGTAAGTAATAGGGATGTAACGGTATTGGCCATATTGTGATAGCAAAAGGCTCTTTATCGTTGTGGTCTCATTACAGTAACAAGCAGTATTCTTCCCGAGCGAAAGTGCATAGTTTTGTTGCAGCTGCGTGGTAAAAAGCAGAGAGAACTACATAGACCATCATCCTTTGCTCTGTTTGAGCCTGAGTGCAGCCAACAAATAAGCGAATATCAAGACTCATGGCTGTTTAATGTTGCGGAGGATTCAAAAGGTTAGGAAATAATACACTAAAAGTTACAAAATAAACTTGTGTATGTTCACTGTGATGCTTCGCTTGTTCATTTCTTCTCTCTCCCCGTCTCCGCGCACTCTGTTATCCTCAGAGGAGTGGACTTTAGGCTCGCTGTGGACTTGCACTAAAAACTGTATAAACTAACTCTAGTGTCCAGCAGAAGAAGGGTGTGAGCAGGAGTTTGTGTATAAAATCAGAGAACACTTACCTCTTTACTGACTCCTCAGCCAGGCTGCTGTCTGAGAGATGTGCTGTTTATTTACAGAAGCCTCATGGCACCTCTTTGACAACAAAAAGCTTTAAACAGCAGCTCAGACAATACTAATGTGGTCCAAATGAAAACTTGGTTATCTGTCACATTTTAGAGCAGATAAAACATGAAATATGATGATAATTATTACACCAAAGGCTTTGCAGGGCGTTTTTATACAATAAATGTTGTTATCATGAGTATTTCCACAATACCGTGAAGCTCCTCACAATTTTGCAATAAATATTGTATCTTGAGGTTAATATTGTGGTAATACCATACCCTTGTGGATCAGTAAAGTCTAAGTCTTGTTTTAGTTCAAGATTAGTCCTGATTTAGTCCTTTTTGCAATATTATCCTGTTTTTACTGGTTAAGTCTTAGTTTAGTATTTATTTAGTTATAATTTAGACTTTGTTTAGTCCTTCTGAGGTGGTACTTGGTTTGAAAAGCTTGAGAACCCCTGCTCTAGATATTTCCCATCAGTCACATTACTGTTACCTCCTCAAAAAGTGAGCACAAAGGGGGCCAGTGAAGAAGACAAACTACAGAAAGTACTACATCAATGATATTCAGCATAGAGCAGTGCTACAAAATCCACAGCTGATTTATTAGATCTAAAACTGCTAATGAATTGTTTCTTGTCTGCCCACAGCATTTCTCCAGCTCTGTTGAGACAGGCCTCTTATGGGACCATCAAGATTGGAACATACAATTCTCTGAAAAGGCTGTTTGTTAGTCGCCCAGAAGGTAAGCTAATAATTATTTTACATCTTGACATCATCACATATCATCACACATGCTGTTTAACCCCAAAGTGTTTTTTTACGAACTGTTTAAGTTTACAACCCACACAATAAAAAGTACACGCCCAGTGCAGCAACAAAAGCACATTATGCAAAACAGCTTTTTAGTGACTGTTCAGTAACTCATCTATCATTTTCTATCCGATGTCTACATAAGCATCATAGGTCCCTGTTCAGACTCTGTTCAGTTCTAAAAACAGGCTGCGAGTTGCTGTTGTCTCCACATTCTAGTAAACCCACTTACTTGAGACACTGGGAGACTTCATGGAAGCATGAAAATCAGTCTTCCTTGGTTGGTGTTCATTTGCAAATTAAATTCAAGGCAGCACCTTTAAAAGAACAGAAGGTTACAAATGATGGGCAATGGACGATGTAACTTCACTCTACCTCAAGTATCACTGAATTATTAAGTGTAATTGGTACCATAATAAATCCCTGTGTAAAGTGGCCAGGGCAACTTAAAACACTGCATTTGCATTTCTTTCCAATGATCAGCTTGTATCTTGTGCAGATGAGACAATGGTCATAAACGTCTTCTGTGGAGTGGTGTCTGGAGTCCTGTCGTCGTCTTTGGCCAATCCCACTGACGTCCTCAAGGTTTGGTTACAGTCCTCATTGCTACTGGTTAAAGCTATCTTTATCTTTATGTAACCATTTGTGGAATATGCATCTTTTTTGTCATCATTATGTTTGTCTGGTGCCTTACTGGCTTACTGGAAAACTTGTGCTCATGTCTTAAAAAGGTGCACACAAAAAATGTTTAAAGAAATCCAATAGAAAATATTAAAAGTAAGTCAATTGTAGAGCAGTGTGTGTAGACTTGGATAAAAGTTTGCTATAAAAATAAATCTTAAACTGTTGTAGCTAAAATACAAAAGAAAAGGAAATTAAATCTAATGTCTGTGTGGTTGTTTTCAGATCCGGATGCAGGCGCAAGGCAGTCTGCTGCAGGGAAGCATGATGTCCAACTTCATCAACATCTACCAGACGGAAGGCACCAGAGGCCTGTGGAGGGTGAGGCGAGATCAGGCTCTGCTTAATGAGGAAACAAGGCCAAGCAACACCTTTTTAGAAAAAACTACCACTTTATTTGTTCTTTCCTTTTCTTATTTACTATTTTGGTCTCTGTGACATCTTAGTCTTGTCACCAAATATAAACTAACCCAGCCCTTTTTTTAGTTTGGCCTGTAAAACAGGGTTATAGCACAATTATCTGCTCACCCTTAGACATTTAAAACTTCTCCAATCCTATGTAAGCTTGATTAGTCCAGTTTGATTTATCACTTGGCAAACCAAGTGTATGTATCAAATCAGCTTTATAGGTATCCGCCCCCTTTGACAACTAAGTGGTGAATATTTTTTGTGCACAATCAAACAGTTGTGCTGCTGGCAAACTTGATGAGTCACTAGTTAAATGATAAGAGGCAGCAGCAAGACCACAGCTAAGAGGTTAATTTAATTAGTTACAGTGAAGCCCGAAATTATTCATAACGCTGGCAAATTCTGACTGAGGTTACTTTAAGTCAGAATTTGTTTTTTGTTTTTTTTGTTTTACCAGAAATGACACAGGCTTCTCCCAAAAGATAATAAGACGATGTACAAGAGGTATCATTGTGGAAAAACATATTTCTCAGGGGTTTTTTTTACATTTGGAAAAAAAAGTGGCATGTTGGTTGAATGAAAGTAACTTAAAGTCAGAGTTTGCCAGGGGTATGAATAATTTTGGGCTTCACTGTATTGTTATTAGTTATGTCAAGACAATCGAAGACAAAGTTTCGTTTCACAAATGTAAACTAAAGTTGTACATGTGTGTCAGTCACTGCATACAGACATATATAATGCGTGTGCAGGTGAACTAATTATTTTTGTTGTTTTATTGCAAAATGTGAGTTGATTAATTTTCTTTGGGTTGAAAGTGTCAGCTCTGCCTAAGTGCCATAGTTTTTGGGATAGGCTCCAATGCCCACAACCCCTAACGGGAGTAAGTGGAAAAAGATGAATGAATAAATAAATGTTAAAAAACACGAGTAGCTCTCTGCCATTTTCAATTTGTAAAAGTAGCTCTCAAACATTTTAGCCAAGATAATTTTATTTTTAATATCGATCAATGTCGTCTTTATTTAATCTCTATTAATGTCTCCTTTTTTCCCCTTCAGGGCGTGATACCCACAGCACAGCGAGCGGCCATTGTTGTCGGTGTAGAACTTCCTGTTTATGATATCACCAAGAAACACCTCCTTCGCTCAGGACTCATGGGAGACACCATTCTAACTCATTTCATGTAAAGACACTTGGCTCTAATAGGCTTTCATTAAATCAGTCTGTCAATAAGTACATTTACACAGCACCCTACAAAGTTATTGCCAACTGCCAGGAACACCACGATTCTTTGATTGTTACAAAAGTGCTGGAATAAATTTAACCATTTACCAAGTGGTACTGTAATAATTTGTAAAAGCTGGCTTCTTGTTAAGTGAGAAAACAAAAAAGGCAGTGCATTGTCGAGTGAAAAAACCCTGTAATCTTTTAAAAACATACGGCATTGTTAGAATTCACTATATAAACATCATTGGTGGGTCATAGTTTTTAACAGAGCAATAATCTCACTCAATGTTTTTTTTGTTTTTGTGTGCAGCTCCAGTTTCACGTGCGGCCTGGCGGGGGCGCTGGCGTCTAACCCTGTGGACGTGGTGAGGACTCGGATGATGAACCAGAGGGTGATCTCGGGGAACCCCATGTACAAAGGCACACTGGACGGAGTGATGCAGACGTGGAAGAACGAGGGCTTCTTCGCTCTGTACAAAGGTTTCTGGCCCAACTGGCTGCGCCTCGGGCCCTGGAACATCATCGTATCCTTTAACACACTTCTGAGAAATATTAACAGAGGCAATAGAAAGACATGTCTTAATTATTTGACAGTACAACTCTCAACTCTCTCAGTCTCACTTATGACATTTGACACTTCAAAAGAATACTGTTTAAATCCACTCTTTATTTTCTCGTCACATGCAATAAACGCTTTTAGTGAGTGTAAACAGAATGGATACAAAAATTTCATTAACTTAACAGACCAAAATGCATTTTCATTAGCACAGCTTATTCATATTGCAAATTATAAATAATCAAGATGGTTTTAGAAGCTGACAGCAATAATCTATATTTAAGTAATGTCAGAGCCTGGTAAGAAATTAACAAGTGCCTCAACATTTAGCCATTTTATTTAACCAAGCACTTAGCGTCAATAATTAGTAAATAACTTAAAGGCTAGGTTATATACCTTTCTTAATTTTAATGTTTTGCTCGTCAAGTAGTAATAGAAATATGTTGGATCTCAATAGTTTGTTAGTGTTCGCTCAAATTTAGTTCATCAATCACCACAAAATTTTATAAGTTCACTTTATTAAATAGAACTGACTCATCATATATTAACTGTAAGTAAATTTTAACTAATATATACACAAAACAACCATTTGTTTCTGTTGTCTATAAACGCCTAATATAATGTTTTTAATTTGCCCCATCTTAAAAATGAGTTGGGGAAAAAAAAAACGCTCTTCTTATAAGCACACTGCTCATCTGAATACATCATTAGTGGAAGCATCTATAGGATGATCTCATAAAACTGTCTGACTGTAACTTGTACTTACTAAAAAGGATTTAAATCAATATCAATAGCCTTCCTTACACTCAGCAAATCCTCACGCATTTAAGACAAATGACACATCTCTAATGCTGCGTTCACACCAGACGCGTTTGAGGCACGAATTGAGCGTTGACGCGTCTGATGCGCGAATCAAGCGTCTGACGCCCTAGACGCCCGAGTTGAAAAATCTGAATTTTGGTGAATATTCGCGGCGCGTTAACCAATCAGGATCGAGCTCCTGCAGTGACGTGGGGGGACGTAGAAAGCGAAGATCCATCAAAACAATCATGGCGGACTTATCGAGGCTGGCAATATGAAACTGGAGCTATAAGCTGCAGCCTACAGCACTACAGCTACTTTTATAAAGACAGCAGTCAAACAGATAGTAAGAAGATATAGAGGGGACCTTAACTTGAGTGTGTGCTGAGCTGAGCACGTTGGATTAGCAGTTACTGAACTCCCCAAAACAAAAGGAAAAACGGTCTGTGTACTGAGTGCTAGCCTAGCCTATAACCCGCTAAAACCACTAGAGACCGCTATTAAACAAGAAAAAACTCCTCCATATCTCCGCTCTGCTATTGGTGTCGAGTGCTTAAATAAAGCAGTAGTGTCCTGGGGACATGTCCTCGCACCGACCCGGGACACAGGTGAGCAAACCGGCATGGCCTCAGTTGGAATTAGCCCTGAAAGAGCAGCCATTACCCTGGCACAACAGACTCCTCCCATGACGCGAATTCGCGTCTGAACACATTTGTTTTGACGCGTGAACAGAGCGAACTGGACGCGCGAATAAAGCATCTCCAAAATGTTTAAGCATCCAGCATTAAGATGCGTCTGACGCGAATTTGACGCCTCAAACGCGTCCGGTGTGAACGCAGCATAATAAGGTAATATACAAGGACCTGGCCATAGTTTAAGGTCAGATTAACTTTAGGAAAGCCCTCAATTTCCATGATTTCACTGTTAATTCCCTTTGTGAATTAAAGATTAATTTATTAATACAGCTTCCTAAAATAGGTCCTACAAATTAAAAAAATGGAGAAAGGCCATGGCTTTTCAAAAGTGGAAACTATGCCACTTAAATGCTAATATTTAACAACAGTAGATAACAGTGTTGAATAAAGAGGGGGTGAACAGTATAAAGAACCATTGAAACTAACATGCTGCAGAAATTTAGCTGCCAAACTTTGTTGACTTGACGACAATACTTTTTAGCATAAAATATATGCCAGAAAGTCACTGTTGTACATAGTCTCAATGTAATTATAATGATTTTAATAATAATGGACTTTACATTGCATTATTCATTCACTCCTCAGTCACACTCAGTGGTGGTGAGCTACTTTTGTAGCCACAGCTGCCCTGGGGCAGACTGACAGAAGCCTGGCTGCCAATGTGTGCCTACAGCTCCCACCAAACACAGTCACACTGACACATTCACACAAGCAAGGGGGGTGGAGTGTCTTGCCCATGGACTAAACGACAGTTTGCAATGCCGGTAACAGGGATCAAACCGCCAACCTTTGGGTTACTGGGTGAACGTCCCGACCAACTGAGCTATTGCTGCCCCATTTTCTGTCACCCTACCTTTTTGCAAAAAAGTTTATGTAGTCAAAATAAATGTAAAATCATATACATAATGTATTTGCATATTAATACTTCACAATCTTATTTGTTTTAGCAACAGTATAGTAGTTATGTGGCGCTGCTTTTACTGTTTTACTATGTCCTTAACACAAGTCTCAGTTCTTCATTACATTTGAGCAGCTGAAGAAACTCCCGTTTTAACTCCACGGACTGAAGTCACTGAGTTTGTATTCGCACACAGTCACACAGCACTGGGACATGAGCGCACTGCAGCCTCACTCTGGACCTCACTATTTTATCCATTTACCTCTGTTTTTTTTTTTTTTTTTTTTTTTTTTTTTGTGTGAAGACTTTAGAAACCACTCCTTTTTGACTGACACTCCTCAGACGATTGTTTGACTGACAGAATAAACCAATCATATTTAACCATTAGTAAGTTGGAGCCTGTTGCCCTGTGTAGATAATGTACAGAACAAAAGTACGAACTTGAAGTTGGGCACAAGTTAATATATTGTTTTTATGAAGACAAGCTGGTGATATCTATTGTAGCTGTAGTTTAGAGCGCTGGTTTCATCGACACATGAAGGATTTCAGAATCAGAATGTGAACAGACTCCTCTGAGGTCCAAGCATCCAAGGTTTTTTACATCATAAGTTGGAAAAACTCAACTCATCTTTGAGTTACAGACATCTGTTTTGTAAAACCAATCCATAGGTTATGACTCCATTAAGATTAAATTGTTATTACATTATCAATACCCAAGAATACATATATACAGTAATAAAGTGTGCAGTTAAGCTCAAAATGATTCATACCTTGGCCAAAGTTCATGTACATTTTTACTTATTTAATGCATTGTGGTAAATATTCTATCATGAAGGTTTTTATTAATTTTTATTTTATTTTACATTATGGTCCAAAATGGCCCATGTCCAAAAATGTCTGGAAGCCTTTTTAATAATAGTTGTTAAGGTTTTTTGCACATAAGCACTGGGATTTTAGACCACTCTTCTCTGCACAGATCTGTTAGAAGCCTTCCTTGTCATTACTCTGGTCTTCAGTTCTCTCCACAAATTCATAATCAGATTATTCTAGTCTGGACTCTGGTCTTGGCCAATTCATTATTTTGATCCTGTTTTCAGCTAGGGATGGGTGCCATTAAACAATACTTTTCTGGTATTGAAAGAAAAGTTACAATACTAAAATATTTATTAGTATTGTAAAAGTTTTATTACCAATTGGGACCTTTAAGGTTCTTTTGAATTTAATAAATTACAGAATAAAGCACACAAACTACTGGTTTTCACTTGCAGCTAAGAATTTTGCTCCATAAATATGTCTTTTATTCAGTATGATTGTAGAAGATGAATTAGTGCACCATAGGTATCAGAAAAAGTATTGCTCAGGTGCCGGTATCGAAAACCAGGTATTGTTTAAGCACAGGTTTTGAATAAATCTGAATGGTACTCAGCCCTGTTTATGGCCCAACCATTTTTTTGGGCCAGAGCATGAATCATTTTGGGCTTAACTGTAGCTAAGATTTAGTCAATTTAGGACTTAAGAGTTTGGATTAAGCTCTGCAAGTTTGTTTTTAATGCTATCAATGCTAAAAAAAAAAAAAAAAAAGCCCATAATAATAAACTCAGGGTTAGAGGAATGACGCATCACTCAGTCACATAGTTAATTTGCTGTACTTATGTGAAATACAACACTACAACACAACACAAATAAAACACACAACGGCTACTTGAAGCAAACTAAACCAAAGCTTCTATTGACAAAACAAAGTGCAGTTTGCAGGATTTAATTTATTTATTTTCAGACATATATTTATGTTTTTATCTTCGGACAACTTCCATTTAGCTGCAGTATTTGTAGAGTTTGTCAAGTGAGGCTCGGTGCCAAACTGTAAGTTACTGTAACACTGAGTACATAGTGTAAATGCTGTACAGATGTCTCACTCACTGAAACGAGTGGGTTATAGCTCCTGAGTGTGGATGAGCTCTTATGACTAATTCTATTGTAGCATTCTTTGTTTGCTGAAAGTGTGGCATGAGAATGGACTGGACCGCTGTGCCAAAAATATTTTTAACTTATTTTTTTTGGATGTACATTTTGTTTGACTGTAAACGTATTGCAATAGAAGCAGTAGAAAACCCAAGTTTGGCCCCTTCCCCAGAAATACCCACGCACTCAAAACTGTTTCTTAAATAACGGGGTGTTGTTTGTTAAAGTGGAACCCAGCAACTTTGCTCATTTCTACGCTGTTTTTGCCTCATTTTCTTTTTTGGATTGTCTCCTACATTTCGGCAGCCTGGCGATCCAGCCCCTCTTACTTCCTTTTTGAAAGCAGCACAGGCTGGTTCTTCACTCAGAGAAAAGCGTTTCTCTTAGGTCGATTTGGAACTGGCCTATCACAGCCGTTTATCTGCAAAACGTCTTACAAATACAGAACATAATCTTCTAGTAAAAATAACCAAGATGGTGCCAGAGCGAATTTAATAACTTGACCTGATTAACAGTGTTTAGTGCTTTTCTTCGTCACCTGTTGGTTCTGCCGAAGTCTGCGTTGTTGTTCAATTGTTTGTTTCCAATTTAACAACAGTAGAACCCACTGACGTCCAACATAATGACCACATTCAAACAAACCCACTTTTGCTGCAAGTCTTTGTACAACTGGTACCTGCTGTGGTCCCCAGACATTAAGTACAGAGCTGCTCATAATACGGGGTATTCTGGTGTTTTATGGCAAAACCGGCAATAATCCACCATGTTTGTTTGGTTCAGCTGTGTTTTTCTGATTCGTCACTCCGGCTGTGATTGTTTCGCCATAGAAACAAAATTTAAGTGAAGGGAGACCAGACTAACTTCTTTGTAGAATAGGAAAAAAATTTGTCTGGCCATCTAGGCTAACATTTCAGAGTACTCACATGTCCAGTTGACTCTATTTTGACCCCTCGCTCAGTTTTACTTTTGTTTCTCCTCCGCATATCCATCCAGAGTTTTCTGGCCATTTGGTCCCTCTAGACTACCATGATGAAAAATGAGAAATAAAGCCTTATTGCTAGCTTGTTTGCCGCTAACGTGCTTGCAGAAGGACTCCCAAATTGTTTATCTGTTAAAGAGTTACTGAGTTCCACATTAAAGTATACATTTTTATGACAAAAAAAGCCATGACTTGTTTAAGATGGAAGACTGTTCTCATTGTGTTGGATGTTCACCCCTGATGGACACTTAGTTTAATTTATATGTTTAAGTTACACACTAAAACAATATAGATACAATGTATGGAGATTGAACGTACTCTAAAGAGCGCTATTGTTCTGAAAACAGTATCGCTGACTAAATGATTGACCTCATAGGGATGCATTTTAAGTAGTGATTGCAGTAAATGAATAATGAATAATATCTCTTTAAATTATTGGGGACCCTTGAGGACATCCTGCAGGGGCAAGACTTGGGCTCTCTATGGCAGCACAAGAGACGCACAAGCTTTAAAAGAGTTTGTTTAAACACTCAAACACAAACAAAGCAGCTTTGTTGAAATGTGTTAAGTGAATTTTATCAGCGCTTACCAACACTACGTTTGAGTGACTAAATTATCAGTTACAATAAGAATTGCACATTATTTACTCAATATTTATTTAAATATTATTTATTTTAAATTTGCAGTTATCCATCAGATTTCAGGCCTTTAACAAATCTGCCTTGCCAAATAACTCTGCTTAGATTTTTATTTTTTTATTTCTCTGTGTTTCTTTACGTTGTTACATTTACTTCAGGCAGCTTTTTCACTCTGATCCTTGAGTTTCTGAAAAGTGGCTTTCAATTATGTAACAAGAGTCTGACCAATTCAAACTTATTTTTTTAAATTGGTGTAGTTGTTCTTCAGGGAAAAATATATATATATATATATATATATATATATATATATATATATATATATATATATATATATATATATATATATATATATATATATATATATATATATATATATAAAAATCCAAACTTTAAATTAGCCAAATTAAAGTCAAACTGATGAACACTTTTAAATCAAAGTCTTCTATTATCTGTTTGTTTATTGATATGTTCTGAATGTATACATATTTCCTCTTATACTGTTATGTGCTTTATGAGTCAAACCTTTGCTGTTTAAAATAATTAAATCCCAAAATCCATACTCGAATGTTTTATAATAACCAAACTTCTCTGCTTTGAATGGCTGTAAATTATAAATGAAAATGCCATATTTTTGTGTAAGCCCTTTATAAAAACCTAGTCTATATTTATTGTTGAAAGAGGCTTAATAAATAGACCAGGTGTCTATTTTAACACAATATTACACAGTTTCTCTGTCCAGCCCTATTGTCCACTGTAATTCTGTCTCTAGCGCCCTCTACAGTCAATGTGAACTCTTTTTTTTTTTTTTTCTTTGTATTTTCTGACTGACTGGCGCTTTTGTGTCTGTGATTTGATTCTTGGTGTTTGTTCCTGCTCGGGTCACTCTGAAGGCATTAAATGTGCTGGGTTATTACACCTCATCCTAGTTTGTCTCTTTATTTACTAAGGTTATACTATGTTGTTGTTGTTTTTTTTTGAGACAATGTAACTTAATAATTTCATGACTGGAATTAATTTCTGAAGAAGATAAAGTAAAATTCACTTTTTACAAAACCAATGATGTTTTAAGAATTTATTTTTACTATAAGGTTTATGGTGCAGAAAACCAGTTGCACTGTCTTACATGTATGTAATAACAGCGTTTCTAATTCTCTCCCACATAATCTAAAAAACAGCTAGACAATAAATCGATATAACAGGTGATATTGTTTTGCTTCATATTATATCATAAAAAACTGTACTGTGCCTAAAGGACAGTTTAAAAATTAAATATAGACATTAACTGGCAACTTTAAAAAAAGGACTTTATCACCAGTGCCACCATAGTCCCAACAAAAATCTATGAGAAACAATGAATAAAAACAATATTTAGGCTCCAAATAGGCTACAAAGAAATTGTCTTCAACCTTCCCTCCCTTAACTCTCAGCCTCCCCAGCACCTTTTTAAGGTTTTTCAAATGTATTGCTCTCATT
Organism: Bostrychus sinensis; assembly: GCA_020698575.1. Taxonomy (NCBI): domain Eukaryota; kingdom Metazoa; phylum Chordata; class Actinopteri; order Gobiiformes; family Eleotridae; genus Bostrychus; species Bostrychus sinensis. The sequence continues at coordinate 11,270,382 of CM036244.1, read as the reverse complement.
TTGGCATTTCTTATGCTAGGGTGATGATATTTGACACAGATTTTCATTAATAAATTAATTTGAGCGTCACAACTGAAAAAAAAAGGCATAAAAAGTAAAAATGTATTAAAATCAGTGTTAGGGCAAATCAGTGACCTATCTGGGCTGATAATTCCTGCACAAAGAAAAAGGAAAAAAAAAAAACTTTGCATTTTTAAATAGTAAATCATGCATGTTTTATTGACAAATATGTGGGAATTATGTGAACAAATGGGCATTTAGAGATTTACAAACAAACAAAAGTTTTTTCTTCATGTTCTTTATTTTTTAAATGTGACCCAGTGACCTAAAAGGGCTTTAAAAGGAAGATCATGATTTTTTTTAAAGGAGGGCCTGAGGATTGACTAGAGCATACATCACACTGACATAGTTTAGTGTTGTGCCTAAAATAAATTTTTAACTGGCCAGATTTACAGCAAAACAGTCTCTGTGGTGTTGCTCCTGTCTGCTTCTCCAAACTGGGAGAGACTCATTAAAAGACTTATATGGGTCTTCGTCATGTGATATTCCCCTTGACTCAAGCTAAAAGCTAAATGTGTACTGTAATCCCCTTGCACAACACTTGACTCTTTATTTATGTTTTTATTGTATGCACTTATTTGGATGTATGTTGTGTTATTGTTAACTACACACTGATCTGCCAAGTTTGTTTTGATTCACTTGTGCACGATTATGTGTATGTTTTTGTTTATTTTTTTCAATAAAAATATATATAGATATGGGGGAAACACTTTTATACCATTCATGTATTACACACATGTGCCAATAGTAATCTATTCTCAGTGGTGGAATGTAATGAAGTAAAAGTACTTTGTTATTTTACTTGAATACAATTTTCATGTATCTGTATTTAAGTATATTTTATAAGATGTATTTTTACTTTTACTTCACTACATTTTAGAGCAAGTATCTGTATCTGTACTTTTTACTCCACTACATTTATGTACTTTGTTTGAAGTACAAAGTATTCTGAGTTTTTGTTTAAAATCATTTACAGATAAGCAATATCAAGCAGTTATCATAAAAGATGCAGTAAAGTAGTACTCTTCAGAAACATCAGAATAATAAAGACAGAAGACCTCAGTGACAGATTCAGTGTTCTTCTGTTTTTCTGGTTTATTAATTTCAGCACAATTTTTTTCAAAATCCCTCACATTTAAAACATGAGCTGTTGAGTCTGAGTGAAATACTTTTACTTTTTACTCACAAGTACATTTAAAAGTGAGTACTTTTATACTTATACTGGAGTAGAAATTGCAAGGTGATACTTTTACTTTTACTTGAGTAAGTTTTTGCACATTTATCTGTACTTTTACTTAAAGAGATTGAGTCTTTTATCCAGCGCTGTCTATTCTTGGGATTAAGTTAGGGATTCCTCACTGTGTTGTAGACTCCATTGACTAAAACTTCAAGTAGTACAGAACTGACAGCTGACATAAGTATAACTTTTTGCCTAAGGAGACTTCACACTCCCATCCCAGTCCTGCCCACCTATGTTAGACCAATTACATTCAGGTGTGCTCTCTGTTGCCACACCTGAGCTCATTAAACCTGCAGCAGCAGTGTGTGCCCTGCTGTAGTGGGCCTGTCCTGGTGGTAGCTCTCTGAGACATGTTTACACTTTAGGATGTAGAGTTGTTTTGAATTAACTTTTTTTTTTTGTCATTTGTTTTACTGTACTATATGTGGTAGGGCTATCCTACTTGTGTTTTAACCACTTTTAATAACTATAGTTGAGAGTGCTTTGAACCGGAGCCATGAAGGAGGAGATCGCCGCTGCCGTGTTCTTTGTGGCTCGGCTTGTGAAAAGATACGGCAGCGTGGACAACGACGGCAGAGACCGCTTTGCTGTGGCTCTCACCTCGATGCTGTTTGAGAGCTACAAAAACCACTGGCATCCAAGCGCACCCACCAAGGGACAGGCCTACAGGTCAGTGAACGCACCACGGTGCACTTGCAACAATTCATAGGTAGTCTTGCATATGGGCTGCTATCATATAGACTGTGCTTTTTAATCGCAGTTAAATTTTTAAATCAAGTTTCCTGTTGCCCTGCGATTTTATTAAAAAAAGACCAATAGGCATTAGCTCAGTAAGTAGAGCTGTTCGTTCAGTAAAGAAAGTTGGCCAGGTTATCCCCAAGATCTTATGAGTAGGTATTAAATTTTGTCAAAATATTAGGTTAAATTACAAAAAGTAGTGTCACCACAACCAAATATATTTATTGAAGAATGTTATAATTGAAATGTATGATCCATTCTATTTTTAATGCAGCGCTGGAGTATTTTTTTATCTGTCAGACTTTAAAATGAAACCCTTGAGTTTCAGAGTAATACTGATAATTGTAAAATTCATACAGATTATTGTATTATGTTCTGTTGTTGATGAGGCCGACATTAAATTCAAGACCTTTTTAATGCCACTTAGAGTGAAATTTAATAAGACAAAACCTGGAGCTACCCTGTTGGAGGATTATTGCCATTGTATCCTTGGGCAAAACACTTCACCCACCTTGTCTCTACTGTCTAGCACTGGTTTCTGAAGTGTGTTTGGTGGTTGGATTGGCTCAGATTGGCAGCCATGTCTCTGTCAGCCTGCCCCAGGGCAGTAGTGGCTACAGAAGCAGTTCACCACAGAGTGTGACTGTGGAAAGAATGAATAATGCACCAAATTGTGAAGCAACCCTATATAAGACTGATTTATTGGGCTGTTTTCACATCCTAGAATTGAACGTCAAAAACACAGATGGAGGGCAGGAGCCAGTATTGCTCAATGAAATGGACACTATTTTTAAAGAAATATCCAAACAGTGTCAAACCTGATTATTAGAGTACACTGGATAAATGAGTGCTTGTGAGAGTGAATAGTTCCTTGATGTAAAGTGCTTTGAGTGCCCATAAGGTTTGAAAAGCCTTAATAAATTTGACCATATATGGCTGGAGTTGACTTTGGGAGCCCAGTGATGCATAAATAATGCATTTTGTGGATTTCTTTATTTACTTTTACATGTTTTTTGGAAAATGGGGGGAAAAAATGGTTTTGTATACCAAGTGCCAGTGTATTGATAGTAAAAACTGTATTCTGACAAGCTGATGCTTAAGTGTTTCCCTTTTTTTGTTAATTTTCTTGCAGGTGTCTGCGTATGAACCGCACACGTCTTCGAGATCCCATTCTGCAGCAGGCCTGTGAATGCAGCGAGGTGCGTTACGAGGACCTGGGGCTGCCTCTGGAGCTCACGGTGTGGGTCGACCCCGGAGAGGTGTCCTGCAGGTCAGAGACACGACTCAACAAGCTTGTGTACTTTTAATACCAGTGCTCATCTTCCAGCTTTGTACTGCTGTGTAGGAGAAAATAAAATGTCTCAACTGCGAGGTTACAGGGAGTGGGTAAAGAAGGAAGGATTTAAAGCAGTTAAGGGGGGATGTATGTGTGAAAAGAGATGGAGTGTTTTATGGTTTAAAGAAAGTGACTTGGAGGAAAAGCAAGAGGCAGAGTTGAAGATGTTGAGGTTCTCTTTGTCTTAAAGTCTAAGTCTTAAATTTTAAAAGACAAAACCTAGAGCTACCCTGGATAGTGAATATGAGTAGAAGGATGGTGAGGTTAGGCGAGAGAGGGGGCCTACAGGAAGACCAAAGAGAAGGTTTATAGATGTATTGAAAGACGGCGTTAGTTGGGGTAGATGGTGGAAGTTTTCCAGTGGTGGGAGGAAAATTTTGTATAGCTATTACAAATGTTTAATTCAGATGTACTGGTCTGACTAAAGTTATGCCTATCCTATTATGTTCATGGTAAAATAGAAAATTCAAAATCGCATCAATAGTACTGTCCTATGATTAAACACTTTCCCTTTGCAGATATGGTGAACACAGCACCCCCTTCTGTGTGTCGGTGGTGAGCAGCGGTAGGCGCGGAGATGGGGAGTTTTCGCGGCGTATCCATGATGCTGTGGAGCGGGCGAGTCTCGAAATCCAATCGGGAAGCTCTTCGGACGAGGAAGACGGAGGGGATTTGAGCTTGAGCATGAGCAGCAGCAGCAGCAGCAGCAACCAATCGACTCTCTGCCCTGCTCCGACGCCACTCGCCAACCCAGAACCTAAGACCATCCCCACCGTCAGCAACCCCAACAGTGTGTACAGAGTGAGTAAATCTGAAATATCCCCTGCAAACTGGAAAGAAATCGATTTTATAACAGTCAGATGAAAGCAAACTAATGGAAAAGGTTTGTGTATGAAAGAGGCATGGAGATGATTTTTGAATTGGAAATTAAAATAAATTTGACCATTTGTGTACAGGTCTGTTGGGATATTTTTTTTTTTTTTTCTACTTAACTGAGACATTAAAATTTGTTTGAGATAAGGTAAAAATTGTCATTTCTTTCTGACAGCTTCCTCAAGCTTAACACATTAGGTGATTTCAGTCAGTAAAATAACACCAGATTTGTTTAATTTATACACAACTCAAAAATAACAGGCCCAAATGCTTTTTTTTACATTTTTTATTTCATTATCAAATTTTGTGACAGTATGGACTTCAGATTCACTTCACCTCACATGGCATACCCTCACATCCACGGGCATACCTATGTTACAATATTTTTATTTCACGCGGCTAAATGTGTCATTCTGTACCCTTCATAGCCTATGCACAACTTGCATGTATTGATTCAGTATATTTAATTAGTATATTAATGAGTCAGTTTCTCAAGTCAAGAAAGTAGCCTAAAATGGGGCTGTCGGTGCACAATAGTAACGACACAAACCATGCTCACTACTGAAAGGTAAAAATGTCTTGCAGATCTTTTCACCCTGTGTTTCTCATTTCCCAGTTCAGCGAGTTTGCTCCAGGAGCCCCGCAGACCTGGCTCACATACCCAAAGCGAAAGCCCTTTTCTGGGGAAGCCTTCCCGCCTCTGCCCACTCCATCTTCTGGTCCAGCGCAACAGTTCTCAAACCAGAAACCAGGCTTCAAGTCGTACCGAGCCACGTTCACCTTCTCTGGGCCCAGGGTGGATAAGTACCACTGGGTCAGCAAATCCCGGTCCTAGCGCTCAACTGAACATGCACTTTGCCAAGTTAATATTTTTCATTTCATTTTTTGTGACAGTTTTTTGTGTCTTTAAAGAGTAAAACTTAATTATTGAAAGATTTAAATTAGTGCTGTTTAAGCATGTTTTTAAACGTCTAACAAAATGTTTTAAAAGCTCTGTGTAAATGTTTTAAACTAAAATTGAAGGAAATGTGAATAAAGTAAAGTTGAGCTGTCAATCAAAAGAAATAAAAGCGTCCTTTCAGTTCAGAAATGGCTATTGTCTTATTTTTAAACTTACTAGTAGTGAGGTTTGTGAAGAGTTGGAGAAAACAGAGTTTTGCTAGAAAATGAAATGTATAACATAAAATAAAAAGTACCCTCATTGTGACCCCTTGTGGCAGGTTGATCCAAAAAGAACAAAAGCCTAAAAAATGGTTGCAGGTGGGACATGAGGTACAGAGCTGGGGTGTTTATACCTCAGTAAATTTATCTGACATGAGCATCTCCATTTATGATTAAGCTAATAAAAACGCAAACATTTTTAATCTCAATTCCATCTTTATCTAGTCCTTTTAATCTCAGCACTCGATTACCATTTGAGAACCGTCGGACCTTTTTATTTTAAGTAGCTAATTTTTCGTGACCCAGCCCCAAAACATAAACTAGAAAATTGTGGGCATGTATTTAAATAAACTATTACCGATTTATATTTAGCATGGTACGTTTATTCAAAAAGTTAAGACCGGAAACGCGAAATGCGATTTTCTGTTGCGTTTTGACCAGGGCGAGACCACAGCCAATAATATCCGCTGTTGGTTGACAAGGTCGACATCGGCAGCCAATCACAGCCGCTGTTGTTTTGACGTTCCTCTAGCATTTGTTCACTTCCGGTCATATATATTTTGCCACGAGTTAGCGGCGAATTCGGAGCGTGTCCATTTTGAGCAGCGGATCGGTGTCTTGTTCAAATTTCCTCAATAGTAAGCACAACATTTCCGTTTTTTTTTACTCTTGGGCAGCGAACAAAACGTTTCTTTTGCGGGTTGTTTTATTCTCGTGTTCTTTTTGAAGTGCTAATATTTTTTGTATGCTTCCTCGTTAGCCGCTACGGAAGCTAGCTGTTAGCCGCATTGGGACAATTCAATGCTTTATAACGCTTTGTCATTTATTACGAGTTAATAGAACGCTCTAGTCATTTTGGGGTGTACTAAACTTTCATTAAATGTAAGTGTACTTAACTTTAGTGGCTGTTTTAAACCTCAGTAAGCTGGTGTAAGCTGCTGGGCCTGTTTTTCTTGCGTTGACCCGAGCGCGGTTTACTCAAACTGCACAGCCCTGTGAGGTCCGAGTTCATCTGCAATAACGATGAGAATATCAAACTGAGGGCAGTATTTCGAGAGTCTTTTTTTCAAGAATAAGTGGTTTTTGACATTGTTAGGTCATTTCTATTTAGTGGAATTATGGATATCTTTTTAACTTAACGTTACCCTTTTAATGTAACTCTAATGTTGAGTCGTGGAAGGTCACTGTTTTGAGAGGAGACTTTGTATACAGTGTTTTCGCTTGAGGGCTTTTTCTATTGCCGTCATTTATATCCAGTTGGACGAGGGGATAGCAACCAACCTCCTCGAGCAACTCAAAAGAATATTGCACTGTTATATTTGTATACAGGTGTTATTGCTGCACAGTTTTAAAGCATATTCTCAAGATTCAAAGCATTTATTGTCCCGTGCACGTAAGGAAACGTGTCTCTCTGTACAATGACATTCTTTGTTGTCCACACTGAATGCTATGTAAAATCTAAAAGTATAAAATAAACAATATTTTAACAGTAGGCAAAAAGGCATTTAAAGTAGCATGCAAATACAATAGAATTATAAACTGCATTAAGTATACTCTATGAGCTACATTAGCTGTTGTGCAACAGTCAGCTGTGAATGAATGATTGCATGTGCAAACTGACAGATGTAAACAGTGCATTTACATGTGCAAGTATAAGGTGCAGAAGCAGATACAATGTGCAACAATTCTGTCATAGATGTTTTGAATTTGTATAACCAATTAAAGCAGTGCCTTGCTTAAACAAGTGTTTGTACTTGTAGACTGTACACTGCTCTACTAACCTGTCAAAAGCCTGTCAGATCAATTGTACTGTCCACAATTAAAGCTAATGATTTATTTAGGTATAATACACATGGCAAGTTGAAAACATGCCAACATCCAGACTAATTGTGTGTAATCAAAGATTTAGCACGACTTGCTGTAAAGTTATTACATCAGTAAGGTATCATTTTGATTTGGCTCTGATTGTACCAACCATTTTTGATATGTTTTTCAAACTCTTAGATTTTGGTAGTTGGCTTGGCTAATGTATCGTATTCTCCTCAGCCTCTTTAGGATCAGCACACTTCACAATGGCAGACGCCGAGACTCTGTTCATGGAGACGTCGGAGCAGAACGGGGGTGAGGATGAGAACGGGGCCGAGGCGATGGCTGACGACCAGGACAACGGCGACGACGGAGGGAAGATCGACGCCAGCAAGAGCGAGGAGGACGCAGGGTCAGTGTCTGCTGTATTAACATTTACACAGCTCCTGAGCTCATTTGACTGGAGCTTATTCCAGCAACTATGGGTATTAGGCAGGGTAGGGCTGCTTGATTATGGAAAAATTAATAATCACTATAAATTAGACATAACTGAAATCACGATTATTTATTAACTTAACAAAACAATGTAAAATATATTTTTTGCACATAAATAAAAAAGTGCAAAATATTAAATAAACCGAGTTTGTTCTCTTTTGTAACCAAATGGAGTGAACTGCTATAGAACTGTTATAGCCTGTTATGAACATAGAACTAAAGCAATTATTTAACAAATAAAATTATTTCTTGTTTTAAATCTAGTAAATAGCCTATATTATTTAAATTCCAGTTACATGCATTATTATTATGATTATTAAAGTTTTTTATTGTCCTAAACTAATGCGGTTCTAACTGCATTTGAAGCATGCGTTTCCCCTCTTTGACTGCACGCATGCAAACATACACACTATTATCAACACATACACACTGTTATCAGCTCTGTCTCATGGAGCTTACAACACCAGCGCTGTTAGAGTTGGATGAGACAGCGCACTTACTCTATGCCCATGCCCGACTCCAGTGCTCTTTTTACTTATAATAATGTTTGTTTGCTTTTGCTTTGCACTACTTCAAAGTTATGTGGATCAGTAAATCTTATAAGACTATCCTTGTGTTCACAGTAAAATGTTTGTTGGGGGCCTGAGCTGGGACACTAGTAAAAAGGACCTGAAGGACTACTTCTCTAAGTTTGGGGAAGTGTCAGACTGCACCATAAAGGGCGACCCTGTATCGGGGCGGTCTCGTGGGTTCGGCTTCGTCCTGTTCAAAGATCCAGCCAGCGTTGACAGGGTAGGTATTTAGGAGATATTCTTTGGTAATATTTTTGCTACTCTTTCAACTAATTAATGTGTGTTTTCTTTGGAGTTGAAGCATTTTTTTACTGACTCTGCAAACAGCACTGGTTTACCTTGATGAATATCCACTCAAGTGCAGGCAGTCAAATCTAAAATGCCTCACCATTCAAACACTGTAATCAGTTTTGAGAATATTTCCAGCCACCAAGCTCTATCTATGCTCAAAACATGGCTTTCATAAAAATGGGGGACTATTTTATGTATTTTATGTTGCCAATTTCCTTAAATTTTTTACTAAATTTTGCGGCAGGTTTTGGAGGTGAAAGAACACAAACTGGACGGCCGTCAGATCGACCCTAAACGAGCGATGGCGATCAAAAAAGAGGGCATAAAGAAGATTTTCGTTGGAGGTTTGAATCCAGAGACGACCGAGGACAAAATCAGGGAATACTTCGAGGCATTTGGAGAGGTGCGTTCAAAGCGTGGAGAACATGGAATATTTTTAAATATTTGTATATAGTTTAATAACGCAAGTTTATTACTGTGTAATAATTACCAGAGCAGTGTCTTTATGGCAGGAAACTCCTATCACAATAATGTCTTATTGTCTTTTATAGTCCTGGGTAGGGCTGTCCCAGTGAGAGAATTTCCCTTGCGATAATTATATGCGACTCAACGCCGCAGTATAAGCGGTACAGCATAAGCATATAAAAACACCTGAAAACATGACCAATGACCATGTCCAAATGAAATTTGGTTATAAAAATGAATTGAATTATAGTTAAGCCTGTGCTCTAACAAAAACCTGAGTCAGGCACGAGTGACAGTGTCCTTGCAGCGCGTATAACGTGGTAGCTTTAGAAAAAAACAAATGTTCATCTTGTGTGGTTTTAGAGATGAGCTAAGGAGGTTAGCGCTGCTCCCCACTGCACTGACTCTACAGAGAGATTGTGTCACACACACGTACCTGCAGGCGAGGAGAGAGGGCAGAGAAAAACCTCAGCTAGTTATTGCGTCACCAGGTGAGTGGATCGTCAGTCGAGTCTACAGCTCCTCCTCTGAGTAACGCGTAAGCCCCGTGTCTGATTGGGAAGCAGTTAGCTTCACTGAGGCAGCGCAGCTCGTGCAGAGGCCTTTTCTTTTCTCACCATTAACCCTCCGTTCTGCACTCCCAGTGTCTCTGAGTGCGTATACGTGCGTAAACATTAAATGCTTCATAGTTTACAGTAAAGTTAAACTGTGCATCCCAATAGTGTCTCACTAAAATGATAAACTGTGGTCACAGTGGTCGCTTGTGCCCCCATGCGGTTGGATTGACAACAGTGCGGTCTGACAGCCCGCGACAGCCCTAGTCCTGGGCATGAACCTGGGGGGAACCTATGCATTTACGGCTGGACTTATGATTTGATTTTCTTGTGTTCTTGTTTCAGATTGAAACCATTGAACTTCCTCTTGATCCCAAGTCAAAGAAACGCAGAGGCTTCATCTTTGTCACATTTAAAGACGAGGCTTGTGTCAAAAAGTGTTTGGAAAAGAAGTTCCACACCATCGAAGGTGGCAGAGTAAGAGGACTACTTCATACGTTCTGCTTAACTTTTAGGTTTTACATCAGCGACTCTCAGACTTTACATATCAAGTGTCACTTCAGAAAATATTTGGGATTTCTAAGTGCCATCTCCAACAGACAGAAATGAGCATTACGATTATAAGGACAAAACTGGCACTCAGTCAGGACTAATCCAAGACTAAATCAGGAATTAATCTAGGACTAAACCAGGGCATAATCACGGCTAATCTGGGACTAAACAAGGACTAAACCAGGAAATAATCTTAAACTAAAATAAGTCTCAACCAGGACTAACCTAGGACCAAACTGTGTCTAAGCCAGGACTAAGCATTGGTCTACATTAAGTGACTGTGGACTAAATCAGAACTGCAAAAGAATCTTGAGAACCACTGTTTTACATGATTGGTAGTAAATATGTGTTAGATATTGATGTTGCCTTTTATTGACGGATATTTTGTGTCTGCAGTGTGAGTTGAAGCGGGCCCAGCCGAAGGAGCTATACCAGCAGCAGCATGGAGGACGCGGGGGATACGGAGGACGAAGTGGAGGCAGGACAGGTCAGACTTTCATTTGTTTTTCAAGAATTTTTTTTAACTAGGAAACGGACTGAGGCACTTAGTGTGTGTATTAGCTTTTAGATTTCCAGGATAGAAAAATTAAAAGTCGGATGTGGCGTTCTCAATAAATTCTCAGACCCTCATTCTCTCTCTCTCTCTGTGTGTGTGCTGTTTAAGTTTTCATAATTTTTTTTAAACTATAATTTTTTTTCTCCTTGCCCTTGTTCAGGCCAGGGCTGGAACCAGGGCTACGGATACGGCGGATATGGCGGGTATGGTGGATACAGTAACCAGGGCTATGGTTATGGCGGATATGGGGGCGGCTACGGTGGCGGATACGGTGGTTACGACTACTCCCAGTACGGCGGCTATGGTCAGGGCTATGACTATGGTACGGACGGTATGGACCACTGCATTACTCATAAAAACGTTTCCAGTTTACATTTGCTCCTGATGATTAAAGGGGAACAATGCAACCTTTTTTTTTTTTTAACTTGATAAAACTATTTCAGTGTCCCTGAAGTCTCGGGCTAGCTTTAAAGCATGTCCTGGTTAGCGATGGCGTAATTTTTTTTAGATGTTTGTCAGAGTGGCTAAAAAGCAGAGGAAACCTTTGTACAGCTACAAGAAAGAGAAAACAAAAATCAAGCCAAGAGAGGGGTCATAGAGGGGTCAACTAGACTTGAGTTTTCCCCCATAGTGCTTTGCTCTAAAATGTAGGGGGAGCTTGGCAGAGACAAGTGGGGCCAAAACAGCAAAGAAAAGTTACATTGTTCCCTTTTAAGTTTTTGCAGAAATGTACTTTTGCATTACACATGCTGTTATTTGTGTTTCAGATCAGGGCGGTGCCAGCTATGGGAAATCTCCAAGACGAGGAGGCCACCAGACCAGCTACAAGCCGTACTAAAGTGCTGTGGTGCAAGGTGAGTATCCCATTTTGCTTTAAAGCTTCCATCTCTTACCCGACCGTCACATGAAAGCCTCTCATGTTCAGTGAAAAGTGATCTACATTACCACACAGTACAAGTGCCAGAACCAACATCCCATCTCTGAACTTAAGAGGCAGCCAATACAGCAAAAATATTTAGATTATGATTATTACTTTGTTAAATTTAACATCAAGCGGACATTCCTATAGAATTATACCTAGTCTATGGCTATGCCTGTTTTTATTTTATTTTAGGTGTTTTAGGTCTTTTATTTTAAGATTAAGGATGGAAGATATAGATTACAGTGTGCCCTCATCAGAGGTCAGTAGTAATGATTTACATTTACTTGAGTAATTTTTTGAATTAATTGTACTTCTTTGAGTAGTTCTATCACAACATACTTTTTACTTCTATTTGAGTAATATTATTTTAAAGTAACAATACAAGAGTACAGTTTTTGGCAGCTCTACCCTCATCTATAAATATTATGTCTGTGATGTTTTGTTTTTTCTAAAGTTTCATGGTGTGAAAAAGTGAGATTTGTTTCTTGTGCTTAATTTTTTTTTTCCCAAAATTTTTTTTAGAAATACTGTAATTTTCACATTATTTTATGTCTTGTTTGATTACATTAACGCGCTCCCTCCAGTTACCCCTAATTTTCACTGCATGTGACTGTGGAGATACACAGCAAGTCTATTTTGTTTGAGTCCATTCAGATCACACCAAATAGTAAACTGACTTGTACAATATCCGAATGTTCAAAGTAATGTTTTTGATTAGAATATTTATATATTTATATATATTTATTTATTTTTTCTCATTATCTTTAAGATAGTCATACTTAGTAGGCTATTTACTTTAACTTTAAGGTACAGAAAGAAACATAATAATTAACCATTAATATGGCTTTTTTGTGCCCAACTACTTACCTCCTGATTTCAAATTAAAGTGCTGTTTTTTGTCCTGCTTCTGAATAAATAGTAGCTTTGGTCTTTATTAATGGCTTATATCGGAAAACTCCTACTTCCCACTCATGCTCTTCCTGAGCTCAGGGCTCTGCAGCCCAGCGGAGTGGAGCTGTATCCTGTAGGTGAGGCTCTGCGCCATCGTGTGGTGGATACGCATGCAGTGGAAATCTCTGGTTACTCAGTACTAATGTTTTCACTAGGTACTTTTTTTTACTTGAATTTTTTTTTTTCTGACCTTTGCAGGACTCCACTGGGACTGACAGCTGACAGAGACCGGGCCATGACCTCTTTTATGACAGAAGACCATTTGTACAGAAACATCCCAAATGTAACTTAACCATGTTGCTGTTTTGTTTTTGTTTTTTTTTGTTTTTTTTTGTTTTGTTGTTTTTTTTAAGTCCTATATCAGTTTTAAGTTTCGCTCCCTTTCGGTGTTGTGTTTTTGTTTTTTTTTTCTCCACATTTCCTTTAGGAAGTGTAAATTTTACTGTACTTTTTGGTACCTGTTTTGATTCTATTGTATTGTAAGGGTTGTATTTTACATGTTGGCTTGCTTTACAGCTCGGAAATCTTGGCTCTGTAAAAACAAGCTTTTTGAAGAAAAAAAATAAAACCATTTTCAGTAATGTTTTTGGTTTCCCATGCTTCCAGGGCTCTTACTATGTCTACATTTAGGATTAAAAACGAGTGCAGTTTTCCACAATGCGACTTGGTTCACGTCAGTATTGCAATTTGTAATGACAATTTCTTTCTTTGTGCTTCCTTTAAGTTTTTCTTTGTTTAGGAACTTTAAAACAAAAGGGAAAGGCACTAGCTATATCAAAATAAGTCAATTGGTCCTTCAGAAATGCAGCTATAAGTGTGCCGTACCTAAAGATATAAATTTTTTGTCTAAAATAAAATGGGTATCTTGATTTAAAATCTAACTTGTGTTCACATTCCCCCTTTTTGTTATCTATTGAAACAGCCCAGCAACGTAAAAATGCAGTGATAATTTTTTTTTAAGGAAGTCTATGCCCTTAATTGCATTGTTTTGGTTTAAATGTCATTATCTTGTTCATTGCCGTCAGTTAAGTTGATGTCTTGCTTAGTTTCCCTTTGTCTTAACAGCTGAACGTTAATATTAATAAAACATGTTTTATCATTCGCATATTTCATTGGTCTATGAGTGGTAACGTGAGAAAGTGATGCAAACGATATTTAATATAAAAATCAACACATATGAGGATAAATATAAAGGGTGTTTTTGTCAGGCCTTTGCTGCATTTTGAAGCAGTGGTTCTCTGATTCACACAAAGTACTGCCTCAGAAATATTTGGCTTTCCCAAGTTCCGTCTTGAACAGATAAGATGAGCCTAAAACAGGTCTAAACCAAGAGATTTATACAAAAATGCATTACAAAAGGACTAAGCCAGGATTAAACGGGACTAAACAAGAAGTAAACCCAGTCTAAACCAGGGCTAAACAAGAAGTAAACCCAGACTAAACGAGGATTAAACCAGGGCTACAAAAGGACTAAACAAGTGAACCCAGACTAAACCAGGGCTAAAATGAAGAATAAACATTTGTGGGCATCCAGTTCGCTGGGCTGAATACCTTACACGGTCGGTGTGTTTCAGGAAAGGTGAGCTGGTGTTGGTGCTGGATTGTTTTGAGAAAATACAGAGATTTTTTTTCTGTTCCACCTTTTTAATTCCGATGAATAAAGTCTCAGTAAGACTTTGCAAAATGTGTGCTTTGGGGATGCACATCAGATGTTTCATAGGCCCTAATCTGTTGCTCAGTAAGTCGGTAATATGGATTTGTAAGTCAAAACTTTTATTTCTGTAGTCTGTCCCACCAAATCACACATCGTAACCCACTTTTGGTACTTTTCCAGGTGGTCACACTAATTGCGATAGTAAAGTTACGCTTTACGCCCAAAGTTTCTTCACGCATCATACGCTCAGGTAAGATTCATGGTGTTACGGTCTTTACAGTGCTCGGAGCAAAAGAAGGAAGAAGAAAAAAACTTCTGCCTCTGAAACGCATTCACGCTCATTAATCGAGAATACGCGTAATAAAATACAAGCAGGCTACAGTTGTTGCAAATACTCGTGCTTTTACACCACTACCGTCTCTAAAGTATTCGCCAAAATGCAGATTTACATAGGATCAGTGAAGAAGCCATCTGTATGTAGTTTCCGTAGTGTAGTGGTTATCACGTTCGCCTCACACGCGAAAGGTCCCCGGTTCGAAACCGGGCGGAAACAACTTTATTTTCCATCTTACCTTTATTGTTTTATCGTAGACGTACAGAATACATGCCTGTGTGTATTTTCAGATGCATTTGTTATGAACTAAAGGTGTAATTGATGTGTTATTTACGTGCGTCTTTGAAAGCAGCTTTTGGGGTCTGCTAATTTCTTTCCACTACTGGCACAGTGAAAATATAATTAGAAACACTGCTCATTTAAAACTAAAGTAGACAACATTTCCATAACATCTGCTGCTGAGAATGAGAGATATTTTATAACTAGAAATGAGCATGAGCAGCGGACAGTTTGAGACCAAAAGTCGATTATTTATTTGTTTTTATACAAACAAAATGTAATAAGTTGTTATTAGTAAAAGTAAGTAAGCAAGACGTACTCTTAGCAAGAAACGGTGTAAATTCCTATAATGAATTCATTCCTTCGCTTGCAAAAAAAAAAAAAAAAAAAAAAATCAGTGCACTATAGCTCTATCTAGTGGGCAAATTGTTTACACTTTTCCCATATTTTTCTTCCAAACACAACATTTTTATTTTACTGTCATTAATTACCTTACAAGACTTTAGGAGACATTTTAATTAGGTATCTTTGTTTGAATTCAAAGACAAGTATTTAAAACACCTCTAAGTAAGCTAACAGATATAGACTGTACAGTTTGGAGAAGCAAACAGGAGCACTGACACAAATTTTGTAGCAAAATGCATCGCATGCAAGCACACATTTATAACTAATGATCTAACAGCTTTTAAAAAACACCTGTTTGCTTTTTATTGTGGTCCTCATTTAAACAACCGCAGAACTTACCCTCCCCAGTACCAGCTCCTCAGTGTGAGGCAGTGTGCAAAAGGATCCAAAGGGACACGATTTTGTAGTTTTAATGTCCTCTGTAAACCGCTCCAGTCTGGAGCACGATACTGAACAGACATTTTTCCGCTCTCTGTCCTGACTCTGGGGACAGTCAGAGAGTGGACGTCCTGAGAGCTTAGTGCATAAGGTCCATCAGACTTCTGCTGGAGGTACACACTCAGATACGGAGGGAGCAGACCAAGAAGTCCTTTGTATATAAGTCTGTAGGGCATTCGACTCGGGACAGTACAGGTCACAGTGGTGATTTCCAGGTCTACAGTTTGTCATGAAGCAAAGGGATTCATGAAAACCTGAATCCAGCATACGCAGTACCTGGGCTGGGACATGTAGATATAAAAGGGCTCCATAGTCCAGCAGCAGTAAGAATGTAGCAGCTACAAGTCTCCTTGAAAACATATTTCTAAAAAAAAAAAAACAACAACAATTTAAGGCATAACTTTTTAACAAGAGAGTCAACATGAGGCTTAGAAGTGACAGAGTCATTGATTAAAATACTCAAGTGTTTGAAAGAGTTAACAACCTCAGTGACTGATCCATCAGTGGTAACCATCAGGGGAAGATTCAGCAGCTTTTTTTTACTTTTAGAGAATAGCATCACCTTGGCTTTGTTTGTGTTGAAAGATAAAAGATGATAGTAATTCTGCCAGCCTTATATTTAACTATCAGTTATCTGAAATACATGCAACACAGCCACAAAAGTGTCACAAGCCCAGTGGTGGAAGAAGTAAAAAATTTTTACTGAAGTAAAAGTACAGATAAATGAGCAAAGATTTACTCAAGTAAAAGTATCAAATGAAAATTTCTACTTAAGTAAAAGTATAAAAGTACTCACTTTCAAATGTACTTGTGAGTAAAAAATAAAAGTATTTTGCACAGATTCAAGAACGAATTTTGCTGTAAACTAAAGGTTAATGGTGCAACAGAAGAGACTGAATCTGTTGGTGAGGTTTGTTTGAAGAGTACTACTTTACTGTATCTTTTATACTGATGTACTGTGTGTCTACACTGATGACTCACCGGAAACACATGATTTTAAACCAAACTCAAAATACTTCGTATTTCAAGCCAATTTAAAAATGTAGTGGAGTAAAAATACCCTTTGTAAAATTTACTCAAGTAAAGTACAGATACATGAAAATTGTACTTAAGTAAAGTAACTACTTTTACTTTGTTACATTCCACCACTGCACAAGCCAGTCCCAATGAAGGGCATCTGGTGTAAAAACCTATGCAAATCATCATGTGAAGGGCTGCACGCTAACACGGAAGAGAATTCACTGTGGTGACTCCAGAAGGGAAAAGCCAAAAGGAGAGAATCACCAATTTATTTGTTTTTGTTTATTCAACCAAATATTCTCTGCACAAAGCCAGTTTAGCCAGTTTTAGTGATTTTTAGAGATGAAACATGATGCCTAAAGAGTAATTTAAACCTGTGTATTGGAAACTTAGTCAGAGCTCAGGTTTCCCGCACTTTCTGAACCCAGTGAAGGCAGCAGAGTGGAGCCCAGATTCACAAAAGCCTCTTTGTCTTTCTCTCTTTTCTTCTTCTTCTTCTGTCTTTGAGCCTGATTCTTATTTGAATCAAAGGCTTTTGCTGAAGTCAGTTAAACTCAAAGTAAACGTGAATTTCAAAAGAGGGCTTCAGCTCACAAGTAGCGTTTCTATTTGTGTTGGAAAGTTTAGTTTCTTTGTGTTATAGTTCACGCACAAGTACAAACCACAGATAAGAAATGTGATCATATTAATATCCATAGTCCTAACTTTTCCTTCTGTTTTCTTTTAAAGATATTTTAGGCCTTTTTGGACAGTGCGGTCGAGAAGTGACAGGAAATCATGGGGGAGAGAGAACACTGCAAAAAATCAAAATCTGCATTAGTTAAAATGACTTCAGATTCACAATTCAGATTATTAATGTTAATCTGAGCAATTTTCGCTAGAGTGGATTTATTTACTTATTAGGTAACTTATTACTATATATTTGACTTGTTTCAAGTTATTTCTTCCCTGTTTCAAGCTATTTTTATTTATTTCAAGTAAAATTATCTGTTCCTGGGGTAAGATTCCCTCTCCCCAGACACCTCCAGATTCTTGCTTAACCCTCAGGCCCTGACCCCTGATCTTTTAAAGTTTTTTAAATGTATTTTTTGCTCTCATTTTGGCATTTCTTATGCTAGGGTTATGATATTTGACAAAGATCTTCATTAATAAATGGATTTAATGTCACAACTGAAAAAAAAAAAAGAATTTTCTACTGTAGATAAAAAACCTCACTCTCTTCCTCTTAAAGCCCTTTTTGGTCCCATTGACTTACATTAAAATTGTTTATTTTTACTCTTCTTCCGTTGCAATACAGAAATGTTAAATCATATTATTCCACCATAACACCACCAGATCCATCATTTTCTCACTGCATTGTGGGAAATAATTCCCATTAGATAACAATGACTGCATAGAAAGAAAATTGTTTTCACCTGGTGGAAAAAATAAATAAATATAAATAAATTAATAAAAATAAATAAACTTTATTTTTAGGAGTAGTTTTATCACAACATACATGTTATTATATATGTTTTGTCTGATTACATCAACACTAAAACATAAATCAAACGTTAAAGCCTACAGCTAAACAGTTGCTCAGTACTTTTTCACCAAATACTTAATTAGTAAAATTACTCTTACTCAAGTATAATTTTTGGCTGCGTCTTTGCACTCACTGACTGTTACTGAAACATGGGGTAAGGCTGTAAGCTGCTATATTAAAGGTACTGTAGGCAGCATGCTGTCGTACTGCAGTCTGAATCAAAACAATGATCTGTCTGATCAGTCGTTCTGCTTTTCTGATTGGACCTTCAGCAATGCAGTTTTAGAACCAAAACAAAAAATGTAAACATAAACATGAAACACAATTTGGCCATTATGTAAAATGTTTACATCATATCTTGGCACACATGTGAGTAATTTTTTATGAAATATAAAAAATATATACTGCTCATATCACCTTTAAAAATACATAAACAGCAGAAGATGGATTGCTGCAGCAGTTTCCTACTTTTAAGGACTTTCATGTCACCTGTTTATCGCAGTGCAGAGATAAATGCAATGTTTTTCACTGTCAAACTGCTGCTGCCTGGCTTTATTCCATCTGAAAACATAAACAGCTGATGCTAAAAGCCTTGTTGTGTGACATGTAGGCTACAACATAAAGCCATATGAATTATTTTATCCTCTTGGTACATGTTAATCACAAAAATGGTGCCTTGGAAAAACATAGGCCTAATCATTTTAGGTTTTTGCTTCTCATTACTTTGTGCATATTTGTCCAATCAACAAACTGAAGTGCGCTAATGAGAAACTCAACAGGGCTGTGACCAGTGGCTCCATCAGGCAGTTTTAGTCCTTTTGGTCCTAAATTAAGGAGTTGTTGAATCTGTTAAATGCTTTTGCAGACCCCAAATGTTTTCAGCTTCCTGGTTAGATACGGCACTGATGGCATTTCCTGAGAATCTTCTCCGTGTTAAACCTCAGGAAACTCTCAAAGTAAAGCCAGTTCACATTCAGCCAATTGCTATAAAGAGCATGTATAAATAAAATAGACTATAGACAAGGGACTATGAAAGTAAATCAGCTGTATAACTAACCAACTAACTTCAACGCATTCACGTATATTTGTACTAGTATTCATTTATGTGCCTTGTCCCTTTCAAATAAACACTATGAATACAAAAACACACACACTCAAAATTGTAGCTATATTTTGTTGGTATTAAAGTTGATGGGGGGCAAAAGGCAATGAGACCATGGCTAAAGGATTATTAGGCTACAAAACAGCAGTAAGATTAAACAACATGAAATTGATTTTCAGCAATCCATATATTTATTTATTTAAATACATCCTCTAAATACAGTAAGTACTCAAGTGAGAGTATTACTTTAAATAATATTTACTCAAGTAGAAGTAAAAAATATTAATAATAGCAATAATATAATAATGTGTCATAATATATAAATGTGTAATAATGTCTTTTTTTCCCAATTAAACATCATCTACTTTTTAAAAAAACAGACAAATGTGACAAATGGACAAGAAACACTGACATGTTACACAAAGAATGTAATACATGTGATGTCCTGTATTCTTGTGCATTTTAGATGATTAATATTTTAATCTAGCTACAGTTTACTGTTTTACTTCCCTCCCTTTTAGGAGAAATGCGTGGCAGAGTCACTTGAGTGGTTTGTTTTCCGTCACTGAGCTTGTTCACTTTCGTAGGCTACAGGTAGCTACCCCTTAAGCTCTGGGCCCTAGGCAGCTGCCTACCTTGCCTTAATTATAATTTTTGTCAATGAGCTTTATGAGTAGCTGTTAAAGGTACTGTAAGCAGCATGCGCTCTACTGGTCTGAAAACGGTACTGCAGTCTAAATAAAAACAATGGTCTGTGGGTTGTTAGTCTTTACAATTTTCTGATTGGACAAACGGCAATGCAGTTTTAGAAACAAAATAAAACATGTAAACAAAAACAACTGATGTATAATATTTTAATTGTGAATAAATCAGCTGTACCATTGTTATCAGTAAAACTAATATTTGATTTAAACAAGTTTACCTCATATCTTGGCACACGTGGGTAATTTTTTATTAAATATAAAAAATATATACTGCTCATAGCACCTTTGAATCTTTTAATAAATCCCAAAACATTCCGATTTAATTTCAAGAAGAACATATTGAGATTACAGATTGTAACATGTGTTTATCTGAAGTTAAGAATTAGGTCAAAGCAAGAAAGAAAACTAAAAAAAAAAGTTGAAACAGTGAAGGAAGCTTGGACGGATCGAAGGAGTGCGAGGAGGAGGGATTTCCCGTCCCCTAAACTTTTCCTTGGCTCTGGGGGAGTCCGGCGGGGGGAGGGCGGTGCATTCCAGCGTCAGCCCGGGTTTCCTGCCTCTCACCTCGGCCCCTCTCCGCTGCCCCACACCGCGGCCCCAGTGCCATGTCCCCGCTCCCACCGACAACACCGCCACCACCGACCCGGACCATGACATCTCCTCCGCCGCGGGGCCACCACCAGCAACCCCTCTCCGCGCTTCTTCTTGTGGCCGTCGACGAGCTCCGTTCGGCGGGTAAAGACTTTGACGAAGCCGCGGCGGTAGAGGTGCAGCTTGTGGAGCTCAGAGAAGCGGCGTTTTTGTAGTTTTTGTTTTTTCTTTCTGGCAACAAACGAGGGGAAAGTACCGCAAAGAGTGGATAATGTGAAAGTATATCGGTTAAAAAAGGGAAGGACTTGGGTTTTATGAAGAAAAAAAGAGTTTAAAGAAAGGTAATTATAACTTTTTGATAACTTTTTGTGGAGTTTTCTGACCGTTAACCGCCGGCTAGCTTAAGCCTAACGTTAATGTACAGCGCTAATGCTCATTCTTCTGCACAGCTGTAGCGGCCGCATTAAAGACCCAAGATGGCAACTTTTTTCGAAATTTTCTTAAGCTTTTGTTCCTCTTAAGGGGGAAAAATCACGGTGCAGCTCGTTCTTCGTGCGTGTTATGTGGTAAAGTTAAAATATTTGAAGAGGAAGAAGGATTAGTCATCGTGAAATGGTTTATGTCTCACTGTAAACAAACGTGTCCACAGAGAAAATCTGGACTTAGGCAGGCAGGAGTCTGACAAGGATTAGACCAAAAGGAATGAGTCAGGACTAAAACATGGACTAAACCAGGACAGAATCTTGAGATAAATCACCACTTTATTAAAATAACATCAGGACCAATAGCACTGAAGTCATGTCTACTCAGGTATCTTTGGACTAAGCCAGGTCTTCTCTGGATAAAATTAGGACTAAATTTGAGGACCAAAGGACTAAAATTGGGACTTAATCAGGAGTATGACAAGAAATAACCAAAGGAATGAGTCAGAACTAAACCAGGACAGAATTTAGAGATAAATGATGACTTTACTACAACATCAGGACCAGGCGAAACAAGGACTAAATTTGTGTCTATTCAGGTGCCTTTGGACTAATTCAGGTCCTAATCTGGATAAAATTAGGAGTAAATTTGAGGACTAAACCAGGAGTATGACGAGGACTGGAATGAGACAGGACTGAACCAGGACAAAATCTAGAGATAAATCTGGGCTTTATCAGGACAACATCAGAACCAGGATAAACCAGGACCAGGGACTAAAATCGTGTCTACTCAGGCCTCCTTGGACTAACCCAGGTCTTAATTTGGCTAAAATTAGGACTAAAGTTGAGATTTTGAGATTGAAAGTTGAGGACTATAGCTGGGACTTAACCAGGTTGCAATATAGAGCTAAACCAAAACTATATTCTGGGTAAACCCAGGATGAAATCTAGCCTAAACAGAAGTCCTAATTTTGGGACTAAACAAGGACTAAAATGGACTAAAGCTGAACTAAATCAGAAATTAATTAGAACTTAACAGAAATTAATTAGGACTAAAATACAACAAAACGAGGAATAAACTTGGAGAAACTAAACCAGGGGTATAGTTGGCACTAAGCTAGGACTAACCCAAGACTATCAGGACCAAAGTGGAGTTTAATTAAGACTCAAACAAGGATTAAGCCAGGATCCATCAAAACAAAAGGTAGACCTAAACCTGGACTAATATTATGACCAAATCTGGATTAAGTTCAGGAAGACTTTACAGCACCAAACATTTCCTTCTAGTATCTCCCTCTGTCATGCATTGGTCTCACTCTGGACTCTGGTCTTGAGTTCTGAGTGAGTCTGGTCTTGTTATTACAGCACTTGCTCCTGTGTTTCAGATGGGTTTCCAATCTAAGGGGCGGGGCCTCTCTGAAGGGGGCCCTCGAAGTGGTCCCTGGGGTCTGGAGTCATGTTAGAACATTTAACAAGCTCAGTCTGCTTTATAATGTGTGCAGACAGTAGAGTGTAGTTTGGTTTTTTGACCCTCTGAGGCTGCTGTAGTTAGAGTTTTGACCTTCTGATGATGCAGTAGTTTTAGTTTTGACCCTCTGATGATGCTGTAGTTTGAGTTTTGATCCTCTGATGATGCTGTAGTTTGAGTTTTAACCCTCTGATGATGTAGTAGTTTGGTTTTGACCCTCTGATGATGTAGTAGTTTGAGTTTTAACCCTCTGATGATGTAGTAGTTTGGTTTTGACCCTCTGATGATGTAGTAGTTTGGTTTTGACCCACTGATGATGCTGTAGTTTGAGTTTTGACCCTCTGATGATGCTGTAGTTTGAGTTTTGACCCTCTGATGATGCTGTAGTTTGAGTTTTGACCCTCTGATGATGCTGTAGTTTGAGTTTTGACCCTCTGATGATGCTGTAGTTTTAGTTTTGACCCTCTGATGATGCTGTAGTTTGAGTTTTGACCCTCTGATGATGCTGTAGTTTGAGTTTTGACCCTCTGATGATGCTGTAGTTTGAGTTTTGACCCTCTGATGATGCTGTAGTTTTAGTTTTGACCCTCTGATGATGCTGTAGTTTGAGTTTGCTCTAGCACTGGGCTAACATACAGTGATTTATCCTTTTTTTGAGAACGAGAAAAACATTGTCCATGATGTAAATGCGATAAACGGAATAATCCTAAGGACTGTAAAACAATGTGGGTCATGTGTGGCTGGTTGTAAATGTCAGAGTCTGAAGAGGTTTAAAGGCCACAGGCAGCACATGCTTTTCATTTACTGAGAAAAGAGGTTTACAAACTACTGAACTATGTAACGCTAAAAGGATGGTCGATGAAGAAATCGCTGCAGTCCCTTGAATCAAAAAGGTGGCATTAAACCAGAAACAATCTTATTATTATTATATCCAGCTTCCCAAAACACTGCACGCCTTACTCACATATATTTCTTTAAATGTGACCAGATGAGTTTTTATTAGAATTTATAAAAATCTAATGGCACCAAAGCTAAAGAAATGACAGCAGCCATCTTTGATCCTCTTAAGAAATTTAATAAGTTTCTCTGCTTAGTTCCTGGATGGATGTTTGCTCTTCTATTGTAACTCTAATTTGTTTGATTGATGTGGACAGGCAGCCAGGATGTTTTCATCAAGATAATTTGTATCACATTGCAGACAATTTAGGCAGTTTTATTAAAAAAACAACAGCACCATTTTGAAGCTCTATGTCTAATGTCACTAATGGTTTAGTGAAAAAAATAACTAGAATACATGACTGATGATTTTAATGATTTTGTGATGTCTGATTGTATATAAATGTACTGAACCTTAAGAAACTGTGCCTAAAAAGGAACATGACCAAGCTTCACCTCCAGCAGTGCTCAGTTTGTCCTCTGTATGCTGCTGTAGGAACACAAAGCATAACTTAATTCACATTTTATATTCTGCATGTCATGATAACGGTTTAATCAACCAAATCAATTCAAATTTTGGTTCATCCAAAAAAAAGTTCAGTTTTATTCCTGGTTTAATTTTTCCTCCTCAAAAACAGACCTGGAGTAGTATTTTGTTTCATTCATACATGTTTGAGTAATCCTGTATGCTGAGGCGCTGCCAGTCTCAAGATCTGAAAATGCTCGTTCTCACGGCTCTACACAGACACATGAAACCAGGACGTGCTGCTGCGCGTTTCTAAACCTCATACACCGTCACCGGACTCTGTTAAACTGTGGCCACTACGAGGCAGTCAGCTCATTTATCTGTTAGCTGCATGTTGTTAATAGCTGATAGATTCCCCTCTAATGTCTGAATTCACATCCTCCCAACTTTATTGACCTGTGAACTAAAAGGAGAAGCCCATGAAGCAGTAAGGTTTTTTTTTCACTTAAATTTGATTAGTTTTGACAGTTTTTAAAGACAACAAAAGAACATGCAAAAATCTCATGCCTGGGAAGCACATCCCTTTTCCTTATTTTGTTTGTACAGTATCCATTTTTTCCATTTTTTTGTCCACTATTGAATCTGTGGTCTCCGTCTGTGTGTTAGGTTCTCTATCAGGAATATGTCCTCAATCGTTGTCATCCATTGATTGTTCGATGGCGCTGTTATCTTCCCTCAATTCCTTGTTATAGTTTTTTAGCTGCTATCAACAGTACTTTAACCAAATATTTATCATTTTCATAGTGCCATCCAAAAAGTTACAAAGCTAGGTAAGGGTTAGGTCTCAATGGGAGCGTATATCCAAGCACTTGACATAGGACATTACAAATCATTTTCCAAAACACTGTAATATTTGGACGTTTCCAGAAGATACGCGAATGGTCCACATCCATTTCACTGCATTCTCGCTAGAAGCAGTAAGTTAGTTTAGGTTATAAAATGTGCAATGTTGAGGTGTCCAAATTTATTTAAAAAGCTTGAAAAAAACATATGTTGTCTCCTTAATTATGTAGACTGGTAGAAGTCAGTCCAGAGCTGTTACTTTCTTAATACAGTATAGGAGACATTCAAAGCTCTGGTCATAAAATCACTGCATATTTAAAAAAAAAAGTTTTATATAATGTGCTTTTTTTCAATGCGGTGCAGCCCTTGTGAAAATATACTATAGAGTCTGATTTTCTTCTTCTGCTACTACAACATTTTGCAGAGTGCACCTAAAGTGATGAATATTAGTGGGATAACAGAGTAAAGTAAACTTGTCCCAAACTCTGTTTCAGATCAGTGCAGGAGAGTCAGAGGATCGAGTTTCTCAGCGACTTTTGAAAAACAATGAGGCTTTGTCAAAAAGACGTTTTCTGCCTCAAGCAAAAGTTTGAACTGTTTTACACTTCTTCTACTACTACTAATAAAACCAGGACTAAACATGGTCTAACCAAGGACTAAAGCAGGATTAAACCAGGACTTAAATAGGACTAAACCAGGGACTAAAGTGGGACTAGACCATGGACTAAACCAGAGCTTAACAATGCAATAATCAGGATTATTATAGGGCTAGACTAGACCAGGACTAATCCAGAGCTAACCCAGGACTTAACCACGTTTGACCCAGGACTAGACTGGGTTAAAACAGGCCAAAACCAGGTCTAAACCATGTGAATAAATGGCCAATAGTGACGGTTTGGCCAAGACCCAACCTGCTCAGATAATTTTATTGACGCCTGCACATTCACTGGGTTCATATCTCTTTCTTCAGGTCAAAGGTCACCACATAAATGACCCTTTCCCCTGAACAGTAGACTGCTCAGTTTCCAAAATCTGCTAAAACTTGTGCAAACACTGAGTGGATGTAGGAATGAGCTTTTGAGCCATGTCTGTGTTAAAAATGTTCTGCAGATGTTTTGATGTCACCACTGGAGGGAGCTCCGCATAAATCAAATAGATTAATGTGGTCCTGGTTTGGATGAATTTTAGTCATGGCTTATAACGTCATATACACTTTGCTCAAGCTGTTCATGCAAACTCTCTATGGCAACCCCTGAAGAGAACAGCCCAAAGGAGAAGAAGAAACTAGACTACAACAGTGAATGATGTACTGTATGAGTAGCATAGGTAATACTCAAGGTTGTACAAGTTAAATGCACATGTCACTTTCCACTTGGCGCTGAATGCAGATACAACTTTGTGTAGCTTTGAGTGGCATAACATTCATGTTTTTCTCATTTGTTTACATGCGTTAACTGTGTCCAGCTCTGGAGCAGCTCAGAATGATTCAGTCTGAGTCATGATAAGCTTCCCGGAACAGAAAGGAGAACAACATAAACCAGACTTGTCTATTAATTTTGGCTTTTTGAGTTATCTGCTTCATGCGCAGTTATACCCCCACAGTCATGCTCATAGTTGAACAAAGGCAAAGACTTAAGTATCTTACTCTATGGATGCACTCAGAGGCTGTTAATAAACACTTTTTAAGCTGTAAGCATGATGTGACATTGTTTATAATAAGTTAACAGGCTACTTTACTACTTGTTTTTTCATCTCCATTGTACCCTTCATGGACAGTATATTGCAAATTTATTGTTAACGCAATATTAGCAATTGCAAAATTTGTATTGCAAAAAAAAAACTAAATATGTATCACAGTAATGTTAAGTTCTTCCATTTAACAGAAATTTATGCTGGGTCTGGAGCCTTAGATCAAATTATATTCGAACCAATTAAAATACTTTTATTAAATGATCATGATTTAGTCCTAATTTTATACCTGGCTGAGACCTAGTTTACTCCTGGTTGAGACCTGGTTTAGACCTACTTCATTGCTGATTGAGCCCTGGCTTAGACCTGGTTTAGTACTGGTTTAGACCTAATTTAGTGCTGGTTTAGACCTGGCTTAGTGCTGGTTGAGACCTGGCTTATTCCTGGATAAAGTGCTGGTTGAGACCTGGCTTAGACCTAGTTTAGTGCTGGTTGAGACCTGGCTTAGACGTAGTTTAGTGCTGGTTGAGATCTGGCTTAGACCTGGTTTAGTCCTGGGTTAGTCCTGCTTGAGATATCGTGTTGTGAATCCGTGGATCCCAGAGTTGTGAAAGTGAAGGGGAGGTCCCAGACAGGAATGAGCGACCGTTAAACTGCACCTGCCTCCAGCCACACCTCTGCACTGCCAAAGTCTGGGGTGGTTCTGGTTTAGACCTGGTTTTAGATCCTGTTTTAGTCCTCGTTTAGACACTGTTGAGTTTGGATTTAATCCTGGTTTAGTTGTTCAGCACAGAGGATTTATGCTGACTCTTAATAGATTGGAGTTTTATATATTCTTTTTTTTAATTATTATTATTTTAAACAGATTTTCTTGGTTTTAGTCCTGTTCTTAGTCCTGGTTTGGTACTAGTTCAGCCTGAATTTAGTTTCTGTTTAGTCCTATAAGTTCTTGTTTATTCCTTCCTGGTTTAGTCCTGATTTTGTCCTGGTTCAGTGTGGATTTGGGAGTGCCTGTCTGAGGGGAGCAGGAGAGAGGCGTGTCATTATTAAAACCTGTTTCCACTAAAATATGTGGGACACGTTAAAGTCCTGGATTTAGACCGAGTCATGGATCTAGACCTGGCTTTGTCCCTACATTGAAAGGTAGGATCAGGCTAGAAGGACCAAAGAAAACAATATTAAAAGCTGTAAGAAGCATGTCACGAAGCAATACCAGTGTGACATATTTAGACCTGGTTTAGACCTGGACTTTATCACAGGTAAGTCTTTATTTAGTCCTGGTTCAGTCCTGTTTAGTGTCATTTTAGTCTATTTTAATTCTAGATTTTGTTAAGTGTTTAGTTAGAGTAACCCCCAATTTAGTCTCGGATTACTTTCAGGTTCGAGTCTGGGTTCTCTCTGGTTTAGTCCTAACTTAGTCCTGGTTTGGATTTAGGTTTTTAATTTAATATAATCCTGATTTATATCCCAATTTGGCCTAGATTGAATCCTAGTTACCTCCACTAATGAGGTTATGTTTTTGCCTCTGTTTGTTAGTCTGTTAGCGAGATAACTCAAAGGCTAATGGTCGGTTTTTGATGACATTTTTAGGAAGAGAAAGCCATGGAAGAAATTGTCAGTTTTTGGTGTGGGTTTGATGTATTTTTTAGTTTTTGGTCATTTTGGTGACACCTGTGGCGAAAATGCAAGTTCTTTGTGGTTTTTCATCTACCTTCAAGTGTAGAGTGTTTTTTTTGGGCGTACGTTTTTTTATGCCTGGTGCCCTTTCCTCTCCATTTATCCAGGGACGGGCACAAAGAGTACACTGGCTTCTGACTGGTTAACTTAAAAAATAAAAAGTAGGCAAAATTGGATTCATAAATGGCCATTGTTTTGCATTTTAGTGAGGTGCAAATGAGTTTCCTGTAAAATATGAAGGATTTAATGTTTACACACGTTTACACTGACACTCAGAGACACTGGGAGTGGAGAAAAGAGGGTTAGTGGTGAGAGGAAAAGGTTGTTGCTGCTTACAACAGTACGGGTTAGAATCTTTTATTGCCTGATGATTTGATTCAAAACAATCATTATTTGATTTGATTCAGGTGGATGCAGGGCTAGGTACCGTTAAATGATACGATAAATTAAAGTTGAGAATTCTGCCCCAAAAATTGGTCTTTTATTCAATATTATTCTGTTTTATGATTGTAGAAGATGAATAAGCTCACCATAGGGATCAGAAAAAGTATCGCTCAGGTACTGGTATCGTAAAAAATCTGAACATGGGTGTGTTGGAAATTTTGCCAAGAAAGTGGGTTTCAGAGTATTAAAATGCATGAAAAAAATGTAATCCAAACATTTCTTTTTCTAGTTCTTGTATGTATCTTTTAATTTCCTTGTTCCCCCAAAAACTTTTCTATATGAATTTAACTGGTAGGCCATAAGCAGTGAGGGAAGAGATTACTATTTAAATTTTTGTCACAGTTCGTTTGGACATGTCATTTTTTCCAGGTGTACCGTTTATACTGCACAGTGCAGTGTTGAGTCATAATTACCACAGGGGAATTTTCTTTTTTTTCCTTTTATTTCACAGCGACAGCCCAACCTGAACCTTCACCAAGTATTAATTTGTGCTTCTCCTCCCAAAGTGCTCAGTTTGTCCACTCTGAGCAGTCAGGAAACTGAAGTAATGGCTCTTTCTTTTAGGTTCTATGAGAAACTGAATGTAAATTATTATTATTATCATTAAAAGTCACATTGATAACGTTTGTCTTATACTATAAATGATAACAGTAAATGAGGAAATGCAAATGATTTTAGGATACACACTTGTTAGGCCTATGTCTACAAGCTATGATTTTCTTTTTCTGTTGTGTGGTGTGGATGTCAAACGCTCTGGTGGAAATATTCTTGTATACATGTGGATCTGGCCTGTGTCCACTGTGATTTAAACAGGCCGTTAATCACTGTCTGTGTGTTATTGTAACCCATGACCATCTCCCGGGCCTCAGTCTTTGTGTTTTTGTCTCAAATTGAAGGTTGCTGTAGAGAAGAGTGGGACTGAGAAGAGGACGAACTGCAGAGGATGGCAGTGGAAGTATGTTCACTGTAAATATGTACAGAGATCTGGAACGATGGAGAAAAACACGAGTAGAGGTTTAAAGGTCACATATTCTGTTAAAATATGTTGCTCAGTGGTTTCCATCTGGTCTGATTGTTGACGTCAGTTTTATTTATATTCTTTAATTGTGACCCACTTTTTACTTAACAGTTGTATAGAAGACCTGGTATTAAGTGATTCACTTATGAACAATGAACAATTTGCGAGAACACAGAAAAGTTATTTAAAGTTTATTTTTTTAAGTAATTATTAGATTAACCATCATATGAAAACAAATATCTCTTCATCTTCTAATGGTTCTAACCAGGCACAGTCCCTCCCTGGTGAAAACGCCTTAACTAACACTAACAAGCATTACAGCTATTAACAACAAGAACAAAAAAAAAACATTACGGTATATCTTTGAATTGTTATTGAAATGAATGTGTCTTGCAGTATTCAAAACTGTATTTGAGTGTTTTTTCTATTAAAACTTATTTAGACCTGCTTATGCACCATACTAATAGTTACATCTAAAAATTGAATGATAAAACCTATACATGTTACTTATAATGATTACTTTATGCGTATTGTGAGGGTCTGTTGGGAACGTCTGGCTGAGCCCTCTGTCAGGGGGGTCTTCAACTCCCACCTCCGGGAGAGCTTCAACCAGATCTCGGGGGAGGTTGGAGACATTGAGTCCGAGTGGACCATGTTCTCCACCTCTATTGTCGATGCAGCCGTTCGGAGCTGTGGCCGTAAGGTCTCTGGTGCCTGTCGTGGCGGCAATCCCCGAACCCGGTGGTGGACACCGGAAGTAAGGGATGCCGTCAAGCTGAAGAAGGAGTCCTATCGAGCCTGGCTGGCTCTTGGGACTCCTGAGGCAGCTGACGGGTACCGGCAGGCCAAGCGTGCCGCTGCCCGGGCGGTTGTGGAGGCAAAAACTCGGATCTGGGAGGAGTTCGGGGAGGCCATGGATGAGGACTATCGGTTGGCCTCGAGGAAATTCTGGCAAACCGTCCGGCGCCTCAGGAGGGGGAAGCAGTTCTTCACCAACACTGTTTACGGTGGGGGTGGGGAGCTGTTGACCTCGACTGGGGATGTTGTCGGGCGGTGGAAGGAATACTTCGAGGATCTCCTCAATCCCACTGACATGTCTTCCGTTGAGGAGGCAGAGGCTGGGGACTCGGGGATGGACTCGTTCATCACCCAAGCTGAAGTCACCGAGGTGGTTAAAAAGCTCCTCGGTTGCAAGGCACCGGGGGTGGATGAGATCCGCCCTGAGTACCTCAAGTCCCTGGATGTTGTGGGGCTGTCGTGGCTGACACGTCTCTGCAACATCGCATGGCGGTCGGGGACAGTGCCTCTGGACTGGCAAACCGGGGTGGTGGTCCCTCTTTTTAAGAAGGGGGACCGGAGGGTGTGTTCCAACTACACGGGGATCACACTTCTCAGCCTCCCCGGGAAAGTCTATTCCAGGGTACTGGAGAGGAGAATTCGGCCGATAGTCGAACCTCGGATTCAGGAGTAACAATGCGGTTTTCGCCCCGGTCGTGGAACAGTGGACCAGCTCTATACCCTCCATAGGGTGCTTGAGGGTTCGTGGGAGTTCGCCCAACCTGTCCACATGTGCTTTGTGGATTTGGAGAAGGCGTTCGACCGTGTCCCTCGTGGTATCCTGTGGGGGGTACTCTGGGAGTATGGGGTCCGGGGCCCTTTGCTAAGGGCTGTCCGGTCTCTGTATGACCGGAGCAGGAGTTTGGTCCGCATTGCCGGTTGTAAGTCGGCCCTGTTCCCGGTGCATGTTGGACTCCGGCAGGGCTGCCCTTTGTCACCGGTTCTGTTCATAATTTTTATGGACAGAATTTCTAGGCGCAGCCAGGGGCTGGAGGGTGTCAGGTTTGGGAACCACAGGATTTCATCTCTGCTTTTTGCAGATGATGTTGTCCTGTTGGCTTCATCGGGCCAAGACCTTCAGCATGCACTGGGGCGGTTTGCAGCTGAGTGTGAAGCGGCTGGGATGAGAATCAGCACCTCCAAGTCCGAGGCCATGGTTCTCGACCGGAAAAGGGTGGTTTGCCCTCTCCAGGTTGGGGGGGAGTTTCTGCCTCAAGTGGAGGAGTTCAAGTATCTTGGGGTCTTGTTCACGAGTGAGGGAAGGATGGAACTTCAGATTGACAGGCGGATCGGTGCAGCGTCTGCAGTAATGCGGTCGTTGTATCGGTCTGTCGTGGTGAAGAAGGAGCTGAGCCGAAAGGCAAAGCTCTCGATTTACCGGTCGATCTACGTTCCTACTCTCACCTATGGTCATGAGCTTTGGGTCATGACCGAAAGGACAAGATCCCGGATACAAGCGGCCGAAATGAGTTTCCTCCGCAGGGTGGCTGGGCGCTCCCTTAGAGATAAGGTGAGGAGCTCAGTTACACGGGAGGAGCTCAGAGTAGAGCCGCTGCTCCTCCACATTGAGAGGAGTCAGCTGAGGTGGCTCGGGCATCTGTTCCGGATGCCTCCTGGTCACCTTCCTGGGGAGGTGTTCCGGGCATGTCCCACCGGGAGGAGGCCCCGGGGAAGACCTAGGACACGCTGGAGGGACTATGTCTCTCGGCTGGCCTGGGAACGCCTTGGGGTCCCCCCGGTAGAGCTGGAGGAAGTGTCTGTGGAGAGGGAAGTCTGGGCATCTCTGCTTAGACTGCTGCCCCCGCGACCCGGTCCCGGATAAAGCGGAAGAAGATGGATGGATGGACTTTATGCCACTGGAACAGCAGGACACTTTCCGATTGCTATCGATACCAGAATTAAATGCGCCAGTATTGAAAGTATCAAGTCACACATCACTAATTTATAAACTTAAACAAGAAACCACAAGTCCTGTTTCCAAAGTTTAAAAAAATCAGTCTGTCTGACATGCAGCTCAACGGTGCCCACTCACATCAGGTTCCAGAAGTAAAATTCTCATTCATTTTCCCCATTGACTTTTTGAAAAATCCATATATTGACATCACTCTTAAGAGGTTTACCTAAACTAAATCGTATTGTAGCAGTCTGTGTAAATGTAGCTTATCAGAGCTATCAGCAGAATATGCCTGAAGAAAACTCAACTATTCCTGCCTTGTTTTGTTTGGACATTTTTTCACCAACAGATGTTACGGAAAAAATCCTCCTCTTCGTTGAGAATGAGAAGAATTACAGAGAGCGCTAGATGTAAAAAATGCTTTTCTTTTTTGTGTAAACAAAACTGCTCAAAGGTGGAGCTCATCAGTCAATGTTGTCAAAGGGAAACGCCAAAATAGAACCCCCACGAAAAAGAGTTGGTTCATCTCAAGGGGCTATCCTCAATAATAAAATAGATAAAAAATAGCAGTGTTTAAAGTTTGGATCCCATGCCTTGTGGCCAGGAATATACATACGTATTGGGGGGTATAAAAAATAATATAATATAATAATATTATTTTTTTAATATTGCAATCACAAGTCCATCTGAACTTGCTGTGCGCATTGTTTAAGTTTCAATTGAACCTTTGACAACATTGGATGCAAACGCCTTTCCTTCTGGGCCATTTCTTCGCAGATTTCTTGGTGATGAGATTTTACGGATTTTGAAATCATTGGGTTAGGTTTTGTCTCGGTTAAGTTGTCTTTGTTTGGGTTAAAATGGTGAGCTGTGATTTTGATTGTAATGGTGAGCGCTTTCTCCTTCGGTTGGTTTGTGTCGCTGTGCTCTTGGCTGTGTGTTGTGCTTTGGGGCAGGGTGGCGGCAGAATACTGTTACAGCGTTAATGTACCATTCGTCTACGTTAATCTAAATTTGTCCATTCCTCGTCTCAAAATAATGTTGTTCCTTCTCGTTGCAGGGGCCATAGATCGCGGAAGGAGTTTGTCGTTTCACGAGCGGAGCCAGCGTGAGGCGGAGATGAGAGCAGCTGAGGAGGCCTCCAACAGCAGTGCCAGTGTGGGCTCCGGGGGCAGCACCGTGCTACAGCGCCTCCTACAGGAGCAGATGAACCGCAACTATGTCCTACAGCAGCAGCAGCAGCAGCAGCAGCAACAACAAGGTAAGGAACGATGAGCTTTTCTTATGCAGTTCAAGTGTTAGCGTGGATTTTCTGGGGTAGCCCAGCTTCCTCTCGAGGCAAAAGCCAGTGGTGGAGGAAGTACTCAATTTCTTTACTTAAGTAAAAGTACAGATAAAGTAGGGCTCAAAATTAACTTTTTTACATGGTAGCGCTGTTGTACTGTTGTCACCAGTAAGACTGGTGATAAATCCTCACTGGTCACTGTGGGGCAGAAGGAGCTCTCTGTGCTCAGGTGAAGATCACCTGTCTGTGAAATGTGCATTACATGATTCACGTTATGCACTCTCAGACTCATTAGAGAAGAAATCCACCCTTAGACCTGTCATTGCACAATGTGCTTTATTTATTTAGAATATTTGTTTCACTCTAAGTTTCTTGAAACTCTCATGTTTCTGTGATCCCAGTGCTGTCTCTCTCTCCCATGCCCCCTGCTGCTGTATGACCACTCTCCTCGTATGTGCTCAGAAACTCTCCCACTATCCTCTCATCCTTCTGGCTCTTCACACTAAGTTATGGGAAGTAAATATCTATTTTCTGACCGTTTTTGAGTAAACATCAGAGATTGTGTTGCGCATAAACATCGCATATGCGACTAAAATTTTGAGTCCCGTAAATTAAAAGTATTCCTTACAGACTCAACAAGTCATGAATGTGTTAAATGTGAGGGATTGTGCTGATTACAAATTAATTTAACAAACTGGTGCAGTAGAAGAGACTGAATCTGTCGGTGAGGTCTTCTGTCTTTATTATTTTGATGTTATTCTAAAGGAATACTACTTAACTGCATCTTTTATATTTAAGTACTGTGTCTACAATGAGGTCATGACAAAAACTTTTAAACCAAAACTCAAAATACTTTGTACTTCAAACCAACTCAGAAATGTAGTGGAGTAAAAAGTACAGATACTTGCTCTAAAATGTAGTGAAGTTAAAGTACCACTTGTAAAATTTACTCAAAGTACAGACACATAAAAATTGTACTTAAGTAAAGTAACTGAGTACTTTTACTTCGTTACATCCACCACTGGAGCGCCAGCCGCTCTGCCACCATGCCCCCTGTGTTAGGTAAATTATTGAATCTTAAATGCCATTAATGAATTAGCATCGGAGTGAATGTTCTGCCCTGAG
Organism: Bostrychus sinensis; assembly: GCA_020698575.1. Lineage (NCBI taxonomy): Eukaryota > Metazoa > Chordata > Actinopteri > Gobiiformes > Eleotridae > Bostrychus > Bostrychus sinensis. The sequence continues at coordinate 11,235,654 of CM036244.1, read as the reverse complement.
TACCTCAAGTGTCTGGATGTTGTGGGGCTGTCTTGGCTGAAACGTCTTTGCAGCATCAAGTGGCAGTCGAGGACAGTACCTCTGGACTGGCAAACCGGGGTGGTAGGTCCTCTTTTTAAGAAGTGGGAGGCTGCATTCCAACTACAGGGGATCACTGATGCCTGTAATTATAATACCTTGTACATGTCCAAACTGTTGTCCAGCCATTGAGAGTGGCTGCCCCAAGTAACCTAAACATATAAAAAGATGTAAATGTATGAATGACTGCATTGAATGTGAGTGGCTCAGGCTAAAAGTTGTCAAAATTTTTAAGACTTCCCTCTTCTCCCTTCAGGTCAAGGCCCGGGCCCTGCCGATGACCACTCCATGAGCCCACACATCGCCCGCCAGGAGCCCCAAGGCCAGGAGTTGCAGACGGACACTGCTCTGGAGAAACTGAGCGGCTCTCGCGTGACGGGGGGAGGAGGAGGGAGCAGCAGCGGTGGGGGAGGGGGCGGGCCCAACATAGGGGGTGGGGCCAACCCAAACTCCTGCCTTAACCCAGAGGACCTGCCCACGTACGAAGAGGCCAAGGTCCAGTCGCAGTATTTCCGCGGACATGGCCCACCGCCTCCTGCTCAGGCTCAGAACCAGAACAACAACTCCCAGCAGCCACCTCTCCCGGCTTCAGTGGGCGCGGCCTTTTACGTCACCGCAGTAACAAACGCAAAGGTGCGAACCGAGGGGCGTCCCACGGTTCAGAGAGTGAGCGCCGCTGGGAAAGTGCACCAAGACGACGGTTTGAAGGACCTAAAGCAGGGCCACGTTAGGTCTCTAAGTGAACGGTTAATGCAGTTGTCGCTGGCTACGAGCGGGGTGAAAGCACATGCGCCGGTCACAAGTGCGCCCCTGTCCCCTCAGTTGCCCCCTCCTGGCCCGCCGGGGGATTACTACAAGCAGCCTCACAGGGGGCCGCCCCCGGACTACCCGTTCAAAGGGATGGGGTCACCCACGAAGCAGCAGGAGCCCGGAGGACACTTCTATTCGGAACAGAGAGGCAGAGAGCACTCCAGAGAGGTGCCCCATGTTCGATACCAGCCCCCGCCGGAGTACGGGTCATTCAGGTGAGAGAAATGTATTTAAAAATAAAGCCCAGACTGGGATTTGTACACTATACCTTTGTTGCACATTTTAAATCAATGTTGTAAGGTCTCATTTTGGATAAAACGGTTGCAGCCACAATTATTTCACAGCAGGCTCTCGCTGATTTGTTTGGGTACTCACTGCGGGCCAGAAGTCGTGAGTGGGTGAGTTTTAGGTTTGCCGACAGCAACAAGCAATTTTCCTGTGATGCTAATTAGTGGACACACCTTGGATTAACATGTCCCTTTGGTCAGATTATTTTCAGTCTTTTCTAGGGGTACCATAATTTTTGTCCAGGCCTGTTTCATGAGTTTATTTTTTAAAATAATTCTGTTGAACCATGGTCAATGGCCATTGGTTAAATTTGATAGAATTTTAATTTATTATTACTTTTGTCAGATTCAAGTTATTTCTGTGACCATTGTGAGTTTTTCTTTCATTAACCGAAGGGTACCAACAATTTTGTCCACGTGTGTATAGGATCATAGTTCAGGTCTGTAAGGATGCAGCAGGTGGCCTTCATCCAAACTGGGGAGTGGGGTTGATGTTAGAGCTCCGGGAAGTCCATAGGAGGTGAGCTTAAGGGACCACAGATCGGGACACAAGCACAGATGGGGTCTGCTGAGGTCCAGTTCACTGGGACATCTACCAGCAGCCAGGCATCTGAAACAGTCCCCTCTGCCCCACAAGGGAGGGACAACTTCTGAATGAACTGATTAGCAATATAGAATATTTGATTATAATAATGACAGTGATAACAGAGGAGGAGCAGATGGAACCATAGGACAGAGGCAACATGGCAACGCCTAAAAATGTAATGTATGCTCCTGTACATTTAGAAAAACAGCAAACATTTTATTGTTACTAAATATTATATTTTACTTTGGTAGTGGTTTGTTTTTATGAGTCGCTGATATGATTGGCTAAAAAGGGCGTGTTGCAGTGACTATTAAAATCCCTAAAACCATTATGTGATGTAAGGTGAAGATTTACTTTTAATTTATTTGAAAGGGGTTGAGTTTAATTTTCACTTCGCTTATTTAGAGGTTGTGGGTACTGGAGCCTATCCCAGTAACTATGGACCTTAGACAGGATACATCCTGGACAGCAAGTCACAGGGCTAATTGTCAGTATTTTAACAAATAAAACATTTCTTTACTGACCATTTACCCAGAAATGGACAGTATTTCTGGGTAAATAACTTATACTTGTGACTGAAGTAAACTAGCAACTGAGTTGAACTGAGAAACTAGAAACATCAAGAAGTGAACATCTAATACTGTAATATTTTTCCTCAGGGTTAGTTATCAGTAACAGTTTGCTGAATGTTTCTTCTCGCGCTCTCCTCACTTTCCTACTCTACTCTGTCCTATCAATAAAGCCTAAAAATGGCAAATATTTAAAAGCGTCCTATAACAAGGCATGGCCTTGTGTACATTAAAAAGACTCTTTGCGAGTCCTGTTTTGGTGAAGAATTTCAAACATTGTCATAATGCTACCAGTTTGTGGCAAATTTTCTCCAGTAATTATTTTTTATTTAGCGTCCGTGAAGCTTTTCGGACCAGACCTTATTGAACAACATCCAGCCAATTTTTATATCTGAATGAGGCCTGAAGAATTGCCCTTGAGCAGTTTAGTTTTGGTTGTATCATTTCTGTTCAAAGACCGATTCATAGTGTTCGGTTCAATCAAGTGTAACGTGAAAAATGCTCGACTGTAGATTCTCCACAAAGACGTACATTCAGAGACGAGCTCTCATGATTCTCACACAGCCGCTTAGACCTAATGCACCAGGACCGTTCAGTCTTTGCACACTTTAAACATGTTTTTTCCTTCTATATATACACATAAGTAATTTCTTTGAGAATTGTATTGTCTTTCTTATGTCTGGTCTTGTGCTAAAAGGTGTAGAGACCAAAAAAATATTTGGCTTTCCAAGTACCATCTTAAATGAACTAAGATGACCCTAAACCAGGTGTAAACCAAAGAGTAAAATATGGATTAACAGAAATATACCAAAGAAGGAAGCAGGGGACTCAACCGGGTCTAAACCAGGTCTTAACCAGGACTAAACTAGGACTAAAAAATGATAAATCAAGGATCTAATTAGTAAAATAGTGTGGGTAGCTCTCCTGTCTCTTATTAAGAAGGTTGTAGGTTAAATTCTTGAGGGTCATTATTTCTGTTTATATTTATGTCTTAAAGCAAGCTGAAAACCTGGATATCATCTTCAAATCTAAATAAATGTATATGGTTATTTAGCCTTGTGTTGTTGTAACTATCATCATGTGAGAGTAAAAATTCAAATGACTTTTTCCTCTGTAGGCATCTGTCTATTCCTGCTTTTGCTCATAAAACCTTTCCCTTAAATCCCAGTGTGAACAAAGCCACAGACATTTATCATAAGTTTGCTTTGTTTGGTGACGCTGCAGCACTCTGATCCAGTCTGGCCTGTTTCACACCTGTCTGCCTTTTTATCATAAACAAGAATAAATGCTTTGGGATTTTAATCATCAGAGTCGGGACAAGTCCAGACTCGTTTGGCTGGCTTTGAGTGGCGCTCCCTCTGGGATCAATGACAGGAATGTGTGATGTTTTCTATTTTTTTTAATGTCGTCTTTCCCATTATGTGTAGTATTTATGAAGCAACAGGTGAATTAAAAGGGGCTGAGAGATGGTAAATCTTTGTCATAATAGACAATTTGTTTAGATGATTTAGTCACTGGGCTATAGAGGTATAAAAATAATGAAAGGTTATAAATGTGCACTAAATCTTTTACTGTTTGTAAACAACATAATTTGTATTTTGAGAGCAGATGCACACAATACAACAGAAAAAAACTCTCTACGTACACTGTAAAAGATCAATATGACTTAAGGCATACCGACTGAGATCCAAAACAAATGAGCAAATATTTTTAAAGCTACATAATCCTTTGATTAAGTTAAACTGATTAAACAACAAAAACTATTCATTGTTGCATATCTGAGATATTTTGACAACAGAGGTTAACTTAAAGGACCTATATTTTGGTTTTATTTATATTTTGTAAATCAATCTCCTAGGTCACCTCTAGAACAGCATTTGACATTTAAACTTTAAAAAACATGATGCGACTAAAAGAAAGCGGTTCCAATAATGTTTTTGATGAGGGAACAACGTTATAACATGGGAGAAAGCTCAGAAAAATGTATTTTTGCATCAGTTCAAATATAAATATGTGCCTTGAGCAGTATTATTATTCAGCCCTTAGCTTTAGGATGTTGTGGAGCATCCTTTCACTTTTAACACTTCTCAACATTTTGCTAACAAGCTTCTCACACCTCCTCTTGAGTCTTTACCCATTTTTCGTCTGCAGAAGCCTCTAGCTCAATGATGTTTGATGGCCTCTGTGCTGCAGCTGCCTTCTTTAGTTTAAATCCCACTAAAAAATGTTAAATGGGATTTAAATCAGGAGACTGAGAAAGCCACTCCAGGCTCTTCCCAGGATCTTCTTGAAAAAACCTTTAATTGATAAGTTCCCCATTAACTCCAAAGATTGCAGTGGCCCACCATAGTCTAATTTTATCCCCCATAGTCTAAAACTGAACTATACGACTTTTCCCCCCATAAATACATTAAACCTTTATAATATTGATGCTACACATAAAAAATAAAATAAAATAAATATAAACAATATAAATATAAACATTGAAATTGTAGACACCAAAAGGTTAAATAATGTGTTTACTGGTGTGTTATAATAAAACAAAATTAATAAAATATGAATAAAAAGCTTTAAAAATATATATAAAAATTAAAAAATTTACCCCTATAGACCTGATAGTGTTTCTTTTGAGGTAACAGTGATGGATGAATCTTCAAATGATCACAATAAAAAGTTCTCTAAAATATTTTCTATTTTGCCCTTCTCAGGTCGATGAAAGACGGCTCGCTCCACTCCCAGCGTCCTGGGCTTCACCACAGTCCCACCTCCTCCGTCACCTCCATGGGCTCCCTGTCCCGGGCCCAGTCCTCGGCTCTGTCCTCTCTGCTGAGCTCCTCTCACCCCTCCTTCCCTCCTCACCCTCACCATCCGCAGCAGCAGCAGCAGGACACTTACCCCCCTACATCACGCCACGGGACGCTCCAGCACGACCCGTTCGCTCACCTCCCGCCTCCACAGCAGCAGCAGCAGCTGCCGCCTCAGAGGGGGTACCCGCATGACCTCTACGGCTCCACTCCCAGGATGCACCACCACCACCAGCAGCAGCAACAGCATCAGGGCCCGCCGCCGCCTCAGTCCCAGGGGCCAGCTCCTCCTCCTCAGGGAATGTTCCCGCACCCGCACTCCTTGTCCGGCCTGCAGGGGGAACCGTTCGCTATGATGTCACGGGCTCATCACATGGTGGACGTCCTGACGGAGGAGAACAGGCTGCTCAGGCAGGAGATGGAGGTGTGTCGCGAGAAGGTCACCAAACTGCACAAGGTAAAGGTCCCGCACACAACCATGAGAACTGTCCAGCTTTGGTTGATAATAATGACAAAAATACTTATGGCTAATTGCTTTTCTTCTTTTTTTTAGTTGGAAACAGAGATCCAGCTCGTGTCAGAGGCCTATGAAAACTTGGCCAAGTCTTCCTCCAAAAGAGAAGCTTTGGAGAAAACCATGAGGAACAAACTGGAGTTGGAAGTGCGGCGACTTCACGACTTCAACAGAGACCTCAGAGGTGAGACACACATCTTGGTTTTTGATTCAATGTTTAAATTTGACAAACATATTAGTTCTGCAAGATGAGCTATTTTCAACTCAGACTTCTTGCAAAAATCAGAGCTTACCTTCCACAGAGAGAATTTGAAAGAACTATCCATGCTTTAGTCACCTCATGCCTGGTACCGGCATTAACATTCTAGCCCATTCATTTCTACGAGTGACCGAAATAAAAATATTAATTTAGACATTTTTTGGGCAGCAGGAACGAATAGTTGTTGTTTAAATTTTTTGGGTGGCATAGTGGGTAGCACTCCTGCCTCACAGCAAGAAGGTCCTGGGTTCGATTCCCAGACCAGGTGGGACCTTTCTGTGTGGAGTTTGCATGTTCTCCCGTGTCTGCGTAGGTTTCCTCTGGGTGCTCCGGTTTCCCCTACCACTACAAACATGTACAATAGGTCTCCCATGGAGCCAGGACTCCCCTGCAAAAGAGATTCTGAATCTTAGTGGGACTGGTTAAATAAAGGTCAAATAAAAATATATATATTTATTAAACATTACCCTGAGTTGATCTGACCCAGATCTGACTCAGTCAAACTTTTGTTGTCCAACACATTTCTGGTACTACTTGTCCTGCCTAACATTGATATTAAGATATGTAAATTATATATTGATTAGCTAATATGCTAATTGTAGACGCTAATAGCTACGTTAAATAAAATGGTTAACCATTGACACACTCGACCTTATTCAGCCTATTCTCCTGCCCCAGAGCTCTATGGTTTTATTGTTCTCTTTATTGTATTCTATTCTTACAATGCCTGTACTTTGGCCAACTGAGGTTGTTTTTTAAATGCGCTCTATAAATAAATTTGACATTGACATCTCTGCTACTCTTCAGCTGTCTGTAGCAGTAATATTAGCTCTATAGAGGCTTACTGTGGATGCAGTGTTGTTTTACAGTGATTTTAACCTGTCGTCGCTGTCATTGCAGAGCGAATGGAGACGGCCAACAAGCAGCTCGCAGCCAAAGAGTGTGAAGGATCTGAGGACAACCGCAAAACCATCTCCCAGCTCATCTGCCAGAGTGAGTGAGAGTTGAAAACATATATCGTTTATTTAAATTAAAACGGTGCAGGTTGAATGAATGAAACCTTTATTGCCCCGAGCGAAATGTATCTTGCACTAAGAGGATAAAAAACAGAGGGACAAACACTGCAGACAGCACAATACAACAGACAGAACACATGAGATCATAAAAACATAGATAAGTACAGTAGGTAAAAAAAAAAACCAAAAGGCGCTGCAGGACAACCACTGTCACTGAGTCCGGCACAGCATGAAAGTGCAATAAATAAATATAAACAGTTATCCAAGTTTGTTTTCCGGGGCATCATATACCTTCGCCTGGATGGTAGAAATTCGTACTGAGACAACAGAGGATGCTGCCTGTCAGCGACTGTCTTTTGGGCAAGATTCAGTGTGTATTTGTTTGTCTGAAATCTTGCTACCCACTTTAACAACGTTGTCCAATTTGTTTTTATCTTGTAAAGACTGATCCATCCCGGCACTGAATGCAAAATGTTAACATACTCTCAATAAAATTTTCTAAAATAATCTCAACATTGTTCTATCTACATCAAAATTTGTCAGTTTCCTTAAAAAATACAGTTGCTGCAAACTTAGTGGTGTTGGAGTTCCATGTCAACCTGTTTGTATTTGTGTTCAGATAAAGAGACATTACGTGAGAAGGAGAAGCTGGAGATGGAGCTGAACGCTCTAAGATCTCAGACCGAAGACCAGAGACGACACATCGAGATCCGAGACCAGGCTCTGAACAACGCTCAGGCCAAAGTCGTCAAACTCGAGGAAGAGGTACGGGTTTTTACATTTTCTGATTTATCCTGGTTCTGGACAAAGAGCCAAGTGTACACCAAAAACAAAAAAAATTTCTCATTATTGACCTTTTGTGAACATTTAATCATATTTCAACCATTACTTTTTGAATTACACTGCTTACAGCCAACAGCTAATTTCCAATGTATTTGCTATTGTTATTGTTGTTGTGTTTTTACTTCTTAGTTGAAGAAGAAGCAGGTTTACGTGGAGAAGGTTGAGCGGATGCAGCAGGCCTTGGCTCAGCTCCAGGCGGCCTGCGAGAAGAGAGAGCAGCTGGAGCACAGACTGAGGACCAGGCTGGAGAGGGAGCTCGAGTCACTGCGCATGCAACAGGTAACAGATTAGTTACACACAAATTAGACACAAATTTAATGCACCTTTAGTGATTTAAAAACTAGTTAAGGCAAGCAAGCACATGTCTTTTTAAAAACAAGGTGCATTTATCTTACAAAACAAAGACGAGTTTACACAAAACCCACAAGACCAGGTTTACAGTATTTGCCTTGACCAAGTCTTACCTGTGTCCCCAGCGTCAGGGCAGCTCTCAGTCCAATGGAGCGGTCCCGTCCGAGTACAACGCCACAGCGCTGATGGAGCACCTCAGGGAGAAGGAGGAGCGGATCCTGGCTCTGGAGGCTGACATGACCAAGTGGGAGCAGAAGTATCTGGAGGAGAGCGTCATGAGGCAGTTTGCTCTGGACGCAGCCGCCTCCGTCGCTACGCAGAGGTAAGGCAACACACATCTGGATTTAAAAAAGGACTACCAGGACTAAAACTAGGTCTAAACTTAGAGGTTAAGTTAACCATCTAAAGCCAGGACTACTAGTTTGTGCTTGTTAAAAATATTTAATAATGTAAATATGGCTTGAAAAAATAAGGATTTCATAAGCAGGTGGTGGAAATGAAGCCCACTTTTTTCATAATTGATAAGTTTTGCTAAATTATGTTTTTCCTCCTCCAAAATTCTATCAAGAGTGGAACACGGTCTACTGCGAAACCTTTGATGTTGTAGGAAGAAGTTGTGTTTTTTTTGTGTTTTTTTGTATTTTAACATTATACTGTAAAATGTCCTTTAACATTTTCAAAATACAAACAAATTCAAAATAAGTGCCTGGGACAGTTCAGTTCAAGTTTTTGCTATGCACACAACACTCTGAACTGCACCTGAACACTACAATAAAAATTAAAATACCTTTAATCTTGCAATCAAAATGGTGTCCTCTGGTGTGACATGAAAGATCTGTATTTAAACAGGCAGCTGCAACAAAACCTACAGAACCCATCTAACATTCGATCATTTATAGACCATTTAAAGACCTCTGGAGTTCAGGCTGTCAGCTGAAGGTCTGAAGGAACGGTTATTTTATTATTTATTTTAAAATCTAAATTTTTTCAAAAAGTGTTACCAAGGTCTTTGGTGTCCTAACATGTCACAGCTGTATTAAAAAAAATATATACAATTCTGAATGTTATAAATCATATTTTAGGATGGACGGGTACAAAAACACCTCCAAACGTCAAGTATAGTTGAGTGTGGTAGTTAATTGTGCTTTACATTTAATCATCCTGAATGGTGTTTAAAGAAGGTAAACCTACATAACCAGAAATAAACTGGGTCTAAACAAGTTCTAAAGTCGGTCTAAGTAAGGACAAAACAACAACAACTAAACAACTGATTAAACCAGAACTTAACTAGGGCTGAAACAGGACTTAACCAGGCCTATCCGATCAACACCAGGACAAAAAGCAGTGTCTGATGCTAGTGCTAAGACAAGTGTAAAACCAAGATTAAAATAGAGACCAAACCAGGTCAAAAACAGAACTAAACATGGTCTAAACCACATCGAAAATGGCATTAAACCAGGAATGAAGTCAGTTATGTAGTGATTAAATGTTTGAATAGTCTAGTAATAATGTGCACTAATAATGTCTGCTATTGTGTTCTTGTAGAGACACGTCGGCTGCGGTGATCAGCCACTCTCCCAGCAGCAGCTACGACACATCTGTGGAGGCTCGCATTCAGAAAGAGGAGGAGGAGATCCTGATGGCCAACCGCCGCTGTCTGGACATGGAGAGCAGGTACCAGCGGATTCATGATTAGAAATGTTGACAGGAATGTTGCTCATGCATCCTGGTTTTCTAATTAAGTTCTATTTATTTGGATTAAGCTACTGTTTTTAATTTTGACTGTGGTTTGTTCACACTTCACAGCAGCTTAGGGTCCCTTCAAAGTCTGTTTTTCACTTGGTCGTCTATTAATTCCTCTCTTTAGAAGTGTCCAGAGGAGTGTAAATCACAGGTTTAAAGGGGAACCGTGTAACTTTGCTTGTTTCTTTGCTGTTTTGGTCTAATTTTTCCTCTACAGAGCTCTGGTTGACCCCTGTATGACTCCTTACTCGACTTGACTTTCATTTTCTCCTTGTATTTGCCGCGGCTGAAAAGACTTGCTCCCCCGTAGTTCTGCAGACACAACTCAGTGCACGGAGAAACTTCTTTTTCTTGCTAACTCACTAATAACTCGCTAATACAACAGCCCAGTCTCTCCTCACACAGCCTGGGGCCACTCCTGTCATTTTGTCTGGTTAATAACAGATAAAACACACACTGTAAACTCCACATTGTTCATGTTAAAGCCTTTCAAGTACTGAGCGGCCCCGTGTTCGGTGTGACTTGCATTAATTCAATGTGGACATCATCATCAGGCTAGAACATCACCCTTTAATGTGTCTCCTGTGTCACAGAATAAAGAACCTCCATGCTCAGATCATCGAGAAGGACGCCATGATCAAAGTCCTGCACCAGCGCTCAAGGAAGGACCCGCTGAAGTCCGAGGGCCCCTCCATGAGGCCGGCCAAGTCCCTCATGTCCATCTCCAACACAGGCTCCGGGTCCGGGCTCCTGTCCCACAGCCTGGGCTTGAGCAGCTCCCCCATCACCGAGGAGAGGAAGGACACCAGCTGGAAGGGCAGCCTGGGTGAGGAACACAGTAAAAGAGAAGAAAGAATAAAACCTTAAAATGAAAATATGTAAGGCACATGAACATTTTGTGCTCAAAGTTGTTAAACAGTTGTGTATGTGTGCTGTAGGGGTGCTGTTGGGCCCAGAGTTCAGGCCGGACTCTCTCAGAGCCGAGTCAATCTCCTCATCGCCGTCTCCGGTTCTGCCTTCGACCCCGATGACGGCGGGACACTCCAAGACCGGGAGCAGAGACAGCTGCACTCAGACCGACAAAGGCCAGACCCAGGACAGCAGTAAGTCCAGTACTCCGGCCTTACAGAGTACTCCGGTCCTGCCGAGTACTCAGACATATCAGAGCACTGCGGCCTTACAGAGCATGACCCTCCCCGCTCGGCTCTCCAGTCCCAGTCCGGTCTACATCCCAGACCGCATCGCAGGTAAGGAAGTGTGTCTTTGACTTTTTTTATGTCATAAGCCCACTTACACTTATTAATTTTTAACTTTATTAACTTTTTCACAAATATGGGACGTCCAAAGATTCTGATTTCAAACAAGTGGTTTTACTGAGTAACATGTGTTCGAGAGAGAGGGCTATGACGTCTAATTAGTGTTGAACTAGTGGACAAATGAGTCGAGTCCCTCTGAATGACCACGGTTACTGCTCTGAAATAGAAACGTGTATATACAGGTAACTTAACTAAACAGAGAAAAGTTCAAGGTCTAAAGATCTAGCCTGGCCAGCTAGAGCCTCCGACTTTTTTTGAAAGCAGGAGTGTCTGGATCTTCTGCCACAGAGAGCTTGAGAGTGTAGAGGAATGGAGAGATCATAGCTGTTTATCTGCAGAGCGTCTTACAAAAGTAGAAGATAATCTTCTATTAAAAATAACCAAGATGGCGCCGGCTTATACAGACTCAATTTAATAACTTCTCTGACCTGATTAACTGCGCTTAGTGCTTTCCTTCATCACCTGTTGGTTCTGCTGAAATTTGCGTTGTTGTTCAGTCCTCTCCGTGTATCTTTGTCTTTGTCTTGTTGATATTTTAACAACAGTAAAGTGTCACTGACATCCGACGTAATTACCACATTCAAACAAACCCACTTTTCCACAACTCTTTATGCAACAGGCTTCTGCTGCTGTCCCTCTTCAGAAATAACTACAGAGTTGCTCATAAGATGCTGTTTTTTGGTGTTTTATAGCAAAACTAGCAAGAATCAGACGCTGTTTGTTTTGGTTAGAGGTCAGTGGTGCACTGCTTATGTGCCGCTCTCTGATTGGTTTCTCTGTATGTGATTGTTCCACCCATAGAAATTAAACTTAAAAAAACCTAAGAGATACCACACTAACTCCTTTGTATAAAACAGGAAAAGAGTTGGTCTGATTGGACAGGCTATTCACAATCATGTTCTTAAGAGAAATTGAAGGGGGATTTTGTTCACACATTCAGGTGGTCTCAAAAATATGATCCCAATGTCATTGATTAAACATAAATACCATATTAGCGCTGCTCAATTTGACAAAAATCTGAAAATCAGTAAATGTATTTGTATTTGAAAGCGTATTTTGATTATCATACATGAAAACATGCTTATGAAAGTTTTTTTCATACTCTTTTGACTTCATTGAGCAGTTTTTCATTAATTAGAGTGTATATTTTTGCCAACACAGTGCTTTTTCAGTATGTTTTTCTTTTTGCAGACGTGGCCATGTTCCACAGCAGCACGTTGGATCGCAGACTCCCCCTTCAGTCCCACTCTCAGACCGCTGTGACCACGCCCACAACAACGCAAACGCAAGCCCCGCCCACTCAACAGGAAGTGGACAGCGACATGGTGGAGATCCTCATCTGATCATGTGACCAGTTATTATGGAGCTTGTCATTTCTACATTTTTCCAAGCGCTTCCTCTCTGCCTCTTTAGGACACTCCAAAGACTTATCTGGAAACGTAAAACCTTTCTTTTTTTACAATCTACATAAAACAAATGCAAGAAGTGCCTCTGTTAATCTAGCATTTGAGACAAACTTTAGCTTCAGCTTTGGCTAAAACTGGACTAAAACCAATTTGGCCAAATTTTGTCGACACGGCAGACATTTTGTTTTCTAATAATTTCCAGGTGAAGGATTTCTGTCTCTCTATTTTAATGCACTAGTTTTTAACGAAGAGTTTTGGACCAACGAACAGTGAAGCATTTCTACAATTGACTGGGTTTTTGGTGAACAATAATATCCACGTTTTTTTCTCTTAAAAAGGATTTGCCAGCTTCATGAAGTTTGCTCTGATGTTGCAGAGTTGGACCAAAAGTTTAAAAACGGTGCGCATTATCTGTTGCCTTACCTTTTTATTTTTTTGCACTGTTTTATGTCGAGTTTAACCACATGGCACTAGAAGAAAGAAACACAGATAACAGTGGTGTTTGAAGAGGAAAGGAGGTGATTTTAGAGCCACTACATAAGGGTTTTGTTTTGATCTGAAGAAGACAGTTTTTCTGGTTTTCTGAGTTGGTTGGTGCCCAGACTTGTCCCAAAAGATACTGGCCTCATTTCAAGAAGCAGTTTAATGTTTAAATCGTCTTAACTCAGTGTTGTTCTCTCCAGACCAGGATAACTTAGACTCTCTTAAGTTCAGTAAACTCACAGTGACAAAGTGGTAAGCACGGTCACCTCACAGCCCAAAGGTCCTGGGTTTGATTCCTGGACCAGACGTGGCCTTAATGTGTGGAGTTTACATGTTTCTGTCCTTTTTTTTTTTTTTTTTTTTTGAGTGCTCTGGTTTTCCACGTCAACCTCAAAACATTCACAATAGGCTAAATCCTCCAGCTATAGGTACTCCAGACCAAGATCCTGGCCTTAAGATTTGGAGAAGGTCGCCCACTGCTACTGGCAGGTCGCCCCAGCCAAATTCACATCCAACTCACAAAAAAGACAGACTTCACTGTTGTTAAAGTATTGATCTAAAATATATTTTTGACAAGTACAACACTGAAAACCTTGACTTGGATGTCCCAATTTGAGAATTTAAGACCTAGATGAGCAAAACTGAATACCTGTCCATACGATTTAACACTTTTAAGGCCTTGGGGCTTCCCTGGGATGGGTCAAATGCAGAGAACAAATTTCTCTTTGGGGACAATCAAGTCTACCTTAGCCTTAAAAATCTGCTCATGCACTTATTTGAAATGGAAAGTTCACAAAAAGCTCCTTCAGGCAGCAGCAGTCAGGAGAGACTCAGATCAGTTTTAAGTCTGAGGACGACTAAAACCCGCCTCAGACCAAATTAGGTTTAGATTAACGCAGAAAGGAAGGAGATCATTGGCACTCTGTCATTAAATGCTTAAATAAAGGACTTTTAACTGAAGTCAGAGGGCCTCGGATCTTCCTCCTTTCTTCACTCAGATGTCCTAAAACCCGGATCTTTGAAGAGGACCTGACCAAAGTCTTCACAGAGTTCAGATTAAGATTAACTCTCATGTCCTTGTTTAACATGCTCCGAGTCTGAGTTTGAACTAAACCTGCTTCTTGAAACAGGGCCACTGTTCACAATAATGTTCATATTTAATGTTCTTGTTGCACATCTTGACTTTGAGTTCATTTCAAAGCACAAGATGACAGATTACTTTCTTTGTAAATATATTTTATTAGAAGCACTTGTGTTTCACCAACTTAACACCAACCGCATTTCTTCAACAAAAACACAGGGTACTGAATTTTGGCTCATTTCATTTGGGTCAGATTGGACTGAAGACAATTTATTCCCATCAAACTTGTTCATTTAAGTATACAAATTAACTTTTCACTGTTACAGATCACTCTATGCACTGGGGAGTTTGTGAATGTCTCTCATAATTAGTAGTTAACTTTGACCAAAGCACAATCACTGTGAGTCTTAAAGAAATAAAACCATATGTGGACCATTTTAGACGACATATCTTACTCATACAGTGCCCTCCACTAAGATTGGCTGCACCCTTGTTAAAATCTGTTGTGATGTCAGTTTGTGTTGTGGTTTTGGAGACTTTCTAACCCCATGGCCTAATTAAAGCTTTCTCTGCAAAGTCAAGTTTAGTAGCGTACTAGAAGAAGACTTTTTTCCCCATACATACACATTATTTTAAGTTATAAAACCTGCAATACTAATGCGAAGATGTCCAAAATTATTTCAAAAACCCTAATATCTGACCTTTAAGATAATGAGGACAAATTTGTTTACAGCTCATATTTACTAAGGGCGCCAGTATTAGTGGAGGGCACTGTAAACCTCACACACAGGTTGTTTTAAGGTGAAAATCCCCAATAATTTCAAAATAAAATGTTAGTAAACGCTATGAGCACAGGACACAAGGTTGTGGCAATAAAGGACCAACTTCATTCAGTGTTTGTGTGTAGTTGGTTTGAAGTTGAACCAAAAAAATCTTGCCCAAAATGACCAAAGCAGACTTATTTTCCATAAAGATGCACTGATTCGTTGAATAAATGTGGTTGAAATCAGTACATTTTTAACACTATATTGAATACTCTCTTGGCACATAACACGGTTTTCACGAATGTAGATAGTAAATGGTTACAAGATGGTTGTTTGGAAGTGTTTTAAATCGAATGGGAAAAAGCACAAAGTATTATTATAGTTATTCAAATGATTCATGTTTTTTTTTTTTTCTTTAACCTATATTTTTGTGTTTTGTGTTTAAATGGACTTAGACTTTTAAGACAAAGAGCTGTGTGAGCAGACAGACGTTTATTTTGGTAACTTATTCCCTAAAGGAGGTAATAATCAGCACAGTCCCAGTTTGGAGAAGCAGACAGGAGCAAAGACACAGGCTAAAATAAAAAAGGCTACTAAGAACTGCAACAACTACTATAAGTGCAAGAGTGTGCGACAAAGAAGGGCTTTTTAGTCATTTATTTTAACATATATGACTTGTTTTTATTCAGGTCCTCATTTATACAACCCAGAACTGACCACTCCCCTGTACAAGCGCCTTAATGTGGGTCTGAACCAAAATATGGGACATTTGTGGGATGATAATCTCCTATCAGAAATAACCAAGATGGTGCCGGCTAATACAGAGTGAATTTAATAACTTCTCTGAGCTGATAACGCCGTTTAGTGCTTTCTTTTGTCACCTGTTGGTTCTGCAAAAGTTGTTCAGTCCTCTGTGAGATGTTTTTCATCATGATTCATTGACTTGATTTATTCTGAAAATATAAGTTACATAAGAACACAATAAAAAAAAAAAAAACATGACAATCGTGTTCAAAAAGGAGTAGGTTGAAGTAAAACTTATGTAACCCTACCCCATTCTCACTTATCTTTTTATTTCAAATATAGTATTTTTAGTTCACATTACTATTAACATTATAGCACAAATTAAATTCATTCAAGTTTATACTATTCTTTTTTTTTTTTACAATTGATTACCAAAACTATATACCAAATTATCCAGTTTATAAAGTACAATTGCAATAAATTACACATTTCTCCATAGTAACAGAAACAACAGTCTTGTTTCCATTTTAACAACAGTAAAGTCCTGCTGACATCCGACGTAACGACCACATTCAAACAAACCCACTTTTACCACAAGTCTTTGTACAACTGGCTCCTGCTGCTGTCCCTGTTCAGACATAAGCACAGAGCTGCTCATAATATGCCATATTCTGGTGTTTTATGGCAAAACTGGCAACATAAGCATCATGTTTGTTTGGGTTTCAGGTCAGTGGTGCTTTCTCTGATTGGTTACTCTGCCTGTGATTCTTCTGCCCATAGATATGAAACTCAACACCAGACTTACTTCTTTGTAGAGTAGTCATTGCTGTCTGCTCCTCCAAACTGGGATTATTCCACCATCACCATCTGTTAGAAGCACATTTAATATTTTGATATGTTTACTTTAAATTTGTCTGTCTGCTCACTTGGCCCTGCCTTTCTTCCTTAAAAACATATTTCTTGAGGAACTAATAAACACTCCGGTGGCAGATTTAAAGCCATGTTTTACATCTGTGCAGTTTGAACATATGCAGTTCATTCAAGCATTTGGTACTTACAGACTTTGTTTTTCCTTTGGGCTGTTTAACTGTTAA
The DNA here is from genome assembly GCA_020698575.1 of Bostrychus sinensis. Classification (NCBI taxonomy): domain Eukaryota; kingdom Metazoa; phylum Chordata; class Actinopteri; order Gobiiformes; family Eleotridae; genus Bostrychus; species Bostrychus sinensis. The sequence continues at coordinate 11,218,906 of CM036244.1, read as the reverse complement.
CACATTTTTATCAGCTAACTAGGCAGCAAGACAGTTAGCCACTACGCTAATGCTAACAGCTATTGCTTATAGTTACCGCTAAGTTCAAACAAATGTGATAATATTCAGTTTTAATAATTGCCAGTGTTACTGATCACAACACATTTTAACACTTTTATAAATGTATCTGGTAATGTTTAAAGGAGGAGACTTGGAGATTTGGTTTGTTTTATTTGAAAACGCAAAAGCCACTTCAGTATAGCCACTTCCGCTACGTTTAATTTTCTGAATTCATTGCTTCTAGTTTTATTAAAATGAACTATAAAGGCTTGAAAAAATAGAAAGTAAGCACTAAAAAGTGTATTTTTGTAAACAGGGTGTCTCTCTTTTACCGTTTAGCCAGCTAACTTACTTACGGTCAGTGACCATGCTAATGGCTGTTGCTAACTTGAAACAAATGTAAAATTATTTCACATTTAGTTTTCATAATTACCAGAAGTGTTACTACTTACTAAACAGTTTTCAACAGGTTTCAATAGCGCATTGCCTGTATTAATTTGCAATTTAGATTTTTTTTTTTAAATGCTAAAAAATCCACCACTGGCTTTTTCCCACCGCTAACCTTTTTAAATAAGTGCCTCTTAATCCGTTAAAATACGTCTATCAAAGACCACTTGGAACTGAAGTCTTACTATTCTTTGCCTGCCATTTTGTGTAAAATAAAATTAACTTAAAATTAACTAACTTTTTGTTACAATTGATTTTAGCGTTGTTAGCATTTCAAGCTAATCATTGCTTTTGAATGTAGGCATTGTTTTTGACCAATGTCTGGCAAAGAAACAGTAATTCCACTTGACTTGTATTTTAGTACATTTTTTATTTAGTTAGCAGTGTTTAACAAATTTGAAAATGTGTAGCGAGTATTAAATTTCTTATATTTGCTGCTTAATATTCTGTTATTATTATTGCTGTACAATCACATTCATCTCTTAATATTTTAACATATATTCTCTTGGTAAAAATAATATCTCTGTTTTGTGGAAAAAAATTCCAAATAACAGTCTCCGAATGTTTGTTAATGATGGAGTTAAATTAGGATTAATTTAATTCTTTTGTTAAATAAAATAATGAGACTTTCTAAAGGTTCACTGTCATCTGTGTTTGAAGGACTATTGCAAATGTATTTTATCTCTAAATCAGAGTTCTCTTGAAAATGGAAAATAAAAGTTAGCATGTAATAAATTAGACCAGCTTTGTTGATGATGAATGAATTTAACGATCTGATTAAGACCTCATTGTCTGATTTGTCCACTAAGCGACCAGAGCCTGTCAACCCTAGTGAAACAAGATCTCCTGACTACAGGTGTGTGCTGTCAGTGAATGGGTAGAGAAACGTTGGATGTAACCAGTCATGCTGTGTTTCGACAGCATCCAGCATAAAAAACTGCCAAATAAGAACGGGAACAGCCAGAAGATTAATATTTGGCTCAGGTGTGTACATTTTCTTATAAACAATATTTTATTTTTACACTTTCTAACCTAAACTGTAATGTTGTTACTGTGTTCTCACAAAAAATGTCATTAACGTAGCGTATCTTAAAAAAATTTCTACTTTTTTTTGTGTGTAAATCTTGTCACAAACCTCTGTCCTGATCATAAAAAAATATTTGATTATTTTTGGAATTCTAACTCTAACGCCAGTGTATGTGATGTGATAAAAAGAAACAATATTTTCAATACAGGGGGCATTATTAGTCGTGAGTTTATCAGTGATTGGCAACAACATTGAGTTTAGAAGGATTTTTTTTTGTATTGTCACATTTTAACAAAATGTTGCATTATTACTGCTAAGTGACAAACGTGTCCCCCCCAAAAACATAATAAAAATAATACATGTACATTTTTTTCTACATATTTTCTATAAATTGGTGTAGTATATTCAGGACAGCAGCTGATTAGAAATAAATGTTAAGATATACAGTACTATTTATACATTTTTTAAATAAGGGACACTCTTTTGTACAGTCACAACAGTAACATGGTAACTTTTTGCAGGGTACAAGGGTTAAAGTAACCTTAATTAGCCTCTACATGAAAAAAGGAGATTCGAGACCCAATAAAATATAAAAAAAATATGTATAACTGGACCAAACAAACGTAAATGAATTGTTAACACATTTGGTTTTATTCAACAAAATATTGCACACAACAAGCTATACACAGTTTAAAAATATAATAAATCTTCCTTTCATTAAATAAATCCAGCAGAAATGGCACAGCTTTAGCCACAATGATATAAATACCAACACCATTTAAATATTCATTCTTTCCATTGACCTTTACATTCTACAGTTCAAAACTTTTGTTAGTGTTGCGTGTAAGTTTAATGCAGACACACTGGACATGCAAAAATCAGAAATGTCAGTTTTATCTTCAACTCTAAACACAAATGTAAGTCAGAATGAAGCCTTGCAACAAAGCTGAAACTGAACAATAAGGAGAAGTAAGTTTCTTTAGTTCGATAGGTTTATAACTGTGGACTTTGCACAGTAGTGTTTTAATATTGACTTAGCTTTTTATTAACCTGCTTTAACACTTCTTATGTCTACACTGGGTTTATAGGATAAATAATATCTAGTCTGGCACAGTCATCCCAGAAATAAAACATAAAAGTAAAGAGCAAATATTATGCTTTTTCTGGCTTTTTGAAATGATGTTGGACACCTTTGCATTAATATTTTCACATTGTATTACTTAAAATAATGTTTATGATATGGAATATCATAAATATTATGTATGAAAAATGCCTGTTACTTTGCAGAGAATGCTTGGATTAGGTGTCTGTTGCTCCCTGCTGGCAATGATGGGGACTGGACAGAGCATAAAATGGTTATTTAGCATGGGTGTTAGCAACATGAGGCTAACAGATAAATGAGCTGACTTCTTCATTGTGACAGGAATTTAAGCACTGAAATGATCAGAATGAGTCTGGTGATGGTGTATGGGCTTTAGAAACACACAGGAGCACTTCCTGATTTCACGTGTCTATGTAGAGCTGTGAGACTGAGCGTTTTCAGCTCTTGAGAAGGGCAGTGCCTCAGCATACAGGATTACTTAAACATACACAAATTTAAAAAGTGTGTGTTTTTTGAGGTGGAAACACCATTATAACATGGTTAAAAGCTCAAAAAGTCAGTTTGGAAGAATCAGGGACCTTTAATAGCAGCGTCAAAAATATTGCCTATTATACTATGTAACTAATAATTGTTTAAAAGTACGAGAGCTTAATTTTCACAGAAGGATTTAAGTCAGTGGTCAGCATCTGTTTGAATATACAGTTTATCCCTGATAATTTTATTGTGTCCCATTTTTTATTCTAAATATTATTATGATCACTGATTTAAGAGACAGTACTTCAGTAAACTGACTACAAAATGCATGCACCTTCATCGATAGTAACACTTCAATCTGGTTTACTTATATTCACACTAATGTTGTTCGCAAAATGTCCTTTCTTGAGACATAAATCTGGAGAGACCAGCTACTGAAAAGCATAAATATAAATATTTAGTTTTACAATGTTAAAATTATGACTTTGAACCTAATTCTATTCAACTAGAGTAACCTTTTAAAGATTTTTAAGATTATTTTATACCTGCATGTAAATTTTAACTAAGAAGTGACTGGGATGAGATGCTGTGGTACACAACTCCATCTAGTGGTACAAAGCAGAATAGCATCCTGCTGCCACAAGTCATTGCTTGTATTTTCCTCTTTCTATTCCTGTTAGGGGCTGTGTTTGGGCGGTGGGAGGAAAAGAAGAGAATCAACAGATAACTATTCAGTCATATAAAGGCAAAATGCAGTAACTTTGTCTCCAAGAGTCAAATCGATACAGATAGCAGTAATTTTACCACATGCACCTTGGCTTTGTAACAGTATTTTCAGTCCGAGAGGCTTGTTCCTAAATGTCTGTTTAATTTTTAGGGATGCACCAATACCACTTTTTTTCAAACCAATATGAGTACGCGTACTTCCATTTGAGTACTTGCCAATACCAAGTATTTATATAGGGGTTACTTTGTAGTTTATACAGTTACACTACTATATCTCATTCATCCCGTACTGTGTCGTCTTTTTGCCGTCTATCCCCGCTCTTAGTTAAGTTATTTTTACAACAGAGTGGTTTGAACACAACTAACCACAGTTAAACTTTGCTCAACATGGACATGTTATACCTCAGTTGAAAGCTTAGATTAGCTTAAAAAGCCTAGAAGCATTTTAAGGACAGATTGAGAATCTGAGCATAACCAGCGGAGATTCACCAAGATATACAGCAGCTAACATCTCTACATTTAAGGTTAGGCTTAAAACGTTCCTCTTCAAGAAAGCTTATGATCAGGCCAGCTAGGAACACGGTTAACTCCACAGCTGAAGCTAGGCTGCTCTAGGAGCTAGAAGCTGGGGGAAGTATGGTGCACTGACCTCTGTCCTCTGGTTTCATCTGCTGCTCCTCTTCGATCACTGTAATTAATATTATCTAATATTCTATATCTCCAATCAGTTCTTTACTATTCACTAGTTGTCCCTCTCTCCCGCTCCCCTCTGGGGGAGTGAGGACTGTTTCAGATGCCTGGCTGCTGGCAGATGTCCCAGTGACGATTGGATCTTAGCTGATCCCATCTGTGGGCCCTCAACCTCACCTCCAAGGATTTCCCGGATCTACCTCGCCCCACTCCCCTGTCTGGATGAATCCTTACAGAGTGATCTATGATCCTATAGATGAACTAATGAACTAACTCCTAGACACATTTCCTGTGCGTCCTGGGAGAGGATCTCTCCTTCAGTTGAGCTCCATAAGGTTTCTTCTTTTTTCCCACAGCTGGGTTTTTTTTTAGGAGTTTTTCCTTACCGAGAAGGAGGGTCTAAGGACAGGAGTGTCCTGGGTCTGTTTAGTGTAGTTATTGTTTGCCCTGTTAAGCCCTTTGAGGCGACTTTTGTTGTGATACTGGGCTATACAAATAAAACTGAACTGAATTGAATTTAACACAATTAGCAACAGTACTCCTTATGTTTTATCAGACAACAACTGCTTCAGACTCTGCGCTGGTATCATTTTCAGGGCAATTAGGACAACACAACTGCTTACGTTTTAGGACTCACGTATGATTTGGGATGTCTGGTTGAGAAGAATGTAGAGTCAGCTTTGCTTTTATCTCTGTACAGTTCACTTTGAAATCCTTCCACACATCTCTCACTGCTCAGCTGAGAGGTGAATGTCACATGACAGCGCTGTAAAGTGGTATCTGGCCACTTTTATGAACACGAGTAGCGTACTTGGACATGATATTGGTGCATCCCTATTAATTTTAAAATGTCTACATATATATTAGAAAATCTCATTGTGGGCGGATGTTATCTGCGAATCCAGAGCCAGGCGTTGAGCAGACAGGCCGAGCAGAGCAGAGAAAACAGAACAAACTCTGTGTTTCTGCGTTCAGTGTTGTGACGCTCGAGAGCCGCCAGGCGACGACTCATCTTCAGCACCTGAAAGCAACACACAACAGGGATTATAATGGGACATGTTTGTGGGGTATAGTCTGGTCCCGTTTTTTATTAGTCCTAGAGTCAAACAAAGAAAGTGTTGATCGAGATAAAACATTTAGAACATTTTAATTATTATTATTATTATCAAATCATAGCTGAGACCAGCTTTTGATGCGGAGAATTTGACCAATAACATTTTAGTCACCAACCAATGTCTCGTGTACCCTTCATGACTGCTCAATAAAACATTTTTTACTTACTTTATTTTACTTACTAATTCTCCTGCGTTTTATCTTTTAAACTCAGATTTCACACAAAAATAAAACATCAAAATTAAATTTAAATTTTCCTTTCCTTATGAATTACTATTACATTTACTTATTTTACTGTATATTTTATGTTCAAAATTAACTTTTAAAAAAAAGATAATCTAAAACTCAATAAATTTACTACATGTACATTTATGTGAAATAATTCCTCTTGAAACAAACCTAAAAAATATGTAACTTATGCTACTTATGTATTTTTAGCAGTTTCAGCTCCTTTTCATTAGTCAACACTTAACACTTGCTTGTCTTTCTTGGGTTTCAACACTTCAGTATAAAAATAAAGCAAATATTTTCATTATCATTTTGTTAATACATTATCAAATAATCTAAAGTAGGGTTAGGTATGCAGACACTTTGCAGGGGGTACTTGAGATTATTTCATAACTATATTTATTTCAAGCTTAAGTGCCTCATTGACTGCTAAAATATTTCAATATTATATTTTGTTACATATTTCTAGGTTTAATAGCCTATCTAAAATGGTTATTCAAAAGATTTTTTGTATTTTTATTTGTTATGATTGATATGTTTAATAGCACTTTTTTATTTATTCTGAACATAAAATCTAGAGTAAAATAGGTAAATGTGATAGGAGTTTATATTGTTTATTTTATATTTTTATTTTAAAGGCAAATAACTATTTTTGATTTTATTTTTTATCTTGAATTTGAGTTTAGAAAAAAAAATGCAGGAGAATGTGTATTTACAGTAAATTATGTATCAATAAGTGCTGATGTTTTATATGACCCCACAGATGAGTGAGGGGGGTGCTCATGGTAGACCAGGGAGGTACACGAGACTAAGTCAGCTCTGGTTTTTGTACCTGTCTTCGAAGCACAATGAGCTCCACAGCTGCTCCGCCGTCGTCTTCTGCGCTCCAGGTCTCAACAGCCCTGGACACAAGAAGAGATAAAAGATGTGGTAATTTTAAACTGGCTTAAATCAATGTGTAACTTAAACACTGCAGGTTTCCAGATTTAATCCTGGCTTAAATTAGCTGCAGTTCTTTTGTAATCTTGGTTTAACTGAACCATCTTTTAAACTGCGGCCCAGAGTCACAGAGCTGACACTCAGACAGACAACCATTCACCCTCACATTCATCCAGTAGGGGCGATTTAGAGTCACAGAAACACATGCATGTCTCTGGACGGTGGGAGGAACCCGGACAGAGCCCACAGTAACACAGGGAGGACCTGCAGACTCCACCCAGACAGAGATGACGAGTTGCCCGGCCCGAGGATCGAACCATCAGTCCCCTTCTTGCTGCGAGGAGAGAGCACTAACTTAAAGCACTATAACGGTGAGAAAACTACAACTGTAGCTTCATTATTGCTCCTGCAGGTGGCTCTGAAGAGTGTGGCTATTGGCAGCAAACAGCATTTGGCTAAATTTAAGATGGCACAAAGCTTACACCTGCCTGCCTTTAATTAGCACATGCCCTGATAAAATAAATACCAAATATTTAATTATTTTCAGAATTTTAACTCTTTTTATGCCAGTGTATGTAATAGCATTGTGTCATTGGGTTTTTTGTAAAAAACAGACACAAAATGAATCTCTTCTCAATGCAAGGTGGATTTTTCTAGGGAGGGTTATTACAGCCTTTCAAAGATTACAAACAACATTTATTTAGATGGATTTGGGATTTTTTTAGGAGTTGGTTTTTAAATAAAAGAAAAAAAAGATCTGTAAAAATCAATGTTGGTAATCTTTGACAGACCCAAGGCTGTAATAATTCCCCCCTAGAAAAATCCTTTTTGCTTTGAGAATATTAAAAATGTTTTCATTTTTACCACAAAAATTGAGATGCTATTACATACACTGGCATAAAAAGAGTTGCAATTCTGAAAATAGTTAAATATTTTGTATTTATGATCAATGCAAGTTGATTAAAAGATTTATGCAAAAATAGTGAAAAAAATATGAATGTATTGCGTCACTGAACAGTAAAGGAGTAAAAGAGTTAAGTTGTAATATAATCTGTAAAGTAAGGTCCTGTTGCTGATGACGTGACAGTGCCGTCGAGGGAAGTCAGTTCTCAGTCCTGTGTCTTGTGTGTGTGAGAAACGGTCTGTATGTACTGTTTTTGAGTTTTTCCTTTGCACTTTGTCGGTACCTTCTGCTGCTGTGGTCCACCTGAACCTGCTCTGGGATGGTCTCAGGTCTGATCAGAGCTGCAGCTGGAGGAGCAGGGTCTTCTCTCATAAACCTTTTCTCCAAAAAGACGCAGTAAAGCAGATTAACCACCACAATTTAATTAATAAAAGTGTTTAGTAGATGCCAAGCGGTGAAGGCCCGAAGACAATGAGACGTTTAGACAAGAACGAAGCAGTGACACAAACACACAAAAAAAAAACATGACACAGTGAAGCTGTGTTTCTGAAGAACACCACATGAGGGCAGTGTGAGACAAAACAAAGCAGCGTGGGTCCAACATTAATGAGAAGAAGCATCAAAGTGAGTTAAAAAGAAGAATTAGTCCAAGTCTGAGCACAAACACTAGACTGTTACTGAGCATGACAGCAGCAAAAAATAAAAAGGTAACACTTTAGTTTAAAGTCCACCTTTTAACCATTAAGTAAGTGCTCATTATCATGCCATTTATTGGTTAATTAGCTTATAATTGGTAATTATAAAGCATTTTAGTAATCCCTTATTCTGTCTGACCATACTCTACAACTTATACTACTAACTAATTAACAACTAACTAACATTTTCCCCTTAATTAACTCTACTGCTCATTAGAAGGACGTGAGGACGTTTTTGGACATAAATGATGATCTTATCAAGCTTTATGAGTTTGTTAAGGGGAAAATGTTAGTTAGTTCCTTGTTAGTTGTAGAATACAGTCACACAGAATAAGGGAATAAGAGTTGTTTTATAATTACCAATTATAAACTAATTAACCACTAACTAGCATGATAATTAGCACTTAGTTAATGGTTAATAGGTGGACCTTAAACTAAAGGGTTATAAAACACACAGCGATGGTGTTTGAGTTAATAAAAGCGATACAAAGAAGTGCGGTTAGAAAACAGGGTTCATACAGGTTTAATGGTAGATTTCAAAGACCTTTTCACTAAGATTCACTTTTAATCTATTATTTATTTTATTAATAATTATCAAGAGGTGCAGTATTTACAATCAGAAATATTCAACCCCCTAAAGATTTAAAGGATTTATCACCTAAAGATTTCTCAAGAAGATCCTGGGATGTCCCGAAGTGGCCCTCTCAGTCTCCAGATTTAAATCCCAATGAAAATTTTTGGTGGGATTTAAAGAAGGCAGTAACAGCAAAGAGGCCATCAAACATCACTGAGCTCGTGGTTTTAGCAAGTGAAGACTGGGTAAAGACTCCAGACGAGAGGCGTGAGAAGTTTGTTAGCAGTGACCCAAAACGTTTGTTGGAAGTTATAAAAGTGAAAGGATGCGCCACAAAGAACTGAAGCTAACAGCTGAATAATACTGCCCCTGGGCCTGGGTTAAAGAGTCACATTTTACATTTGAACTACTAAATTAAGTCAAAACATCTCATTATCTTTCATTCACATCATTATAATGTCTTTCGAGGGGGTTGAACATTTCTGACTATAAATGCGTACAAAGCATTTGACAAAATATAAATCTGAATTTCTATACTAACAGGTTAAACCCAGTCCTAAAGGGGGCTATATTCTGCAAAATTGACTTTTTTGAGCTTTCTCCCATGTTATAATGTTGTTTGCTCATCAGAAACATACCCGCCCACTCCAGGAAGTACGGACCAATTAACAAGCCCTCTACATCCAGTCTGTGCTCATTCATTTATTCATCAAAAAAACTGTGTACAGCTCTGTTTCCACTGATTTGTCACTGACATTTTTAATTTTGTAATAAAATGGCATCATACAAAAATATAAGGAAGTGAAGTGCTCTTTTTTTTTAATATTATGTTCAAAAGATCGCACCACTCTGCTCGTCTCTTCTCCTGTTTCTTTAGTGCAGCCGTAAAGTAATTATTGGAAACACTTTCTTTTAGTCACATAATGTTTTTAGAGTTTGTAAAATGTGCTGCTGTTCCAGAGGTGACCAAGATTGGTTTAAAAATGTAATATGTATAAAAGCAGAATTTTTTATAGCCCCTTCGACTGGAACTTAACCAGGTTAAAACCAGGTCTTACCCTTGGAGATGAATAAATAGTTTTAGAAGAAGTAAATTTTAAATGTTTTTAGCATGAACCCTTTGAACAGTGAGCGATGCAACGGTTCAAACGCAGACCTGTACTTGCGGTTGACGGCCTGTAGGAGGCGCTGTGAGGCCTGTAGACCCATCTGCAGCATGGAGCGAGCTGAGAGGGGGGTCAGAGGAGGCTCTGGGGCCACAACAGGAGGGGCAACAGGGGGGCGATGGACGGGGCGGCGACTAAAATCAAAGGCAAGTAATAAGTGGGAAAACCAAGTCAATAAAACGTCAAATGTGTGACTGGAGAACTGCGTCACAAACATGTTTCATTTTTAACTCCTCAGACTCCTCCTTCACCAAGATCAAGGAAACATGGATCACAACTTGGACTGGCAACCATTTTCTACAACATTTTGTGCTTGTTTTAACCATAACCTTATACTGTACACTATTCAACTATTCATCTCTTCTATTTTCTTAAATAGTGATTAAACAAGACTATTCATTGGTTTCAGTCGCCTGATTTTTGTTTCACTAGAGAGCAAAACAAACATGGTGACACGGAGCAGGCATGAAGAGACACAGCCAAAAAAAGTATTTAGATGGCCTGACAAAAACTACAAAAATGGGGGACCTGTGATGTGTATGAGGCAGCGCTGTCCTGTTTAAGCCGCTGACAACAGCCAGGTCACTGCCAGAGCTGGACTTTGGAAACCCGTCTTCCTATACCACCATCGTGAAGCGAAGCAAACTTAGTGCACCAAAAGTTACTTTTTCAGTCGGGTGGATCAACGTCCCAGCATATGGGAGGGGGATTAGTTTTTCATCATAAAAAATGAGTATGACTGACACAAACTGCCGTTAGCTAGCGCTAGCTTAAGGCAATTTTATTTGTTTGCTGCAAATACAAGATGTGTGTTTTTAAAAGGTTACCACTGTTGGCCCTCCCTGGGGAGAGGGACTCGTTTAACGACACAAATCCACATTCATCTTATTTCTGAGTCAGTTTTTTTTCTGTAGAAACACAGATCTAACTTTAATAAACTGTCTTCAGCTGATGCTCAGTGGAGTAACATTAAACCAGTGTTCTTGGCCTCCAGGTGTGACGCCACTGTGAAAACTACAAAGAGCAGGGCTGTAGTCAACCAAAGATATTGTTAGTCGACTGAAGTTATGCCCAGGACAACGATTAATCGACCAAAATCGACATAAGAATATGTGAGGAGACTTACCAGAGTCTTATACAAACACTGACTTCACTTCACTTAGGTGATAAAACATTTAGAAAAGATGGCTGTAAAATATAAGCTATCTTAAATAAAATAAAAAATAAAAGTTATCAAGCCATAAAAGACAGTTTTTTTCAGTGCAAAAAGTGGATCCAACTAATCAACCAATTACATTTCAGTCAACCAAGACCTCATCGACCAATTAATTGACTAAGAGACCAGAGGCCGTCAGCCCTATACTATACAATGACTAAACTAGGTCTAAATTAAAACTAAACAACAGAGAAATAGGGGATAATCAAGTATAAACACCTGTAAGCATATGTGGACTGGGAATGTGAAATGTGTTTAAATTAAGGGCACTTTTGGCACATTTCACACAGTCTGGTTTGATTTTTGTAGGCCCTCAATTCTCTTCTTATGTCAGGATTTTATTTCGCCCAATCAACAGACTCGCTCCTCCTTTTAGTAACTGTACCTCACTCAACAGTCGCGGTCGGACAAAGTTTTTCAATATAATTATTCAGAAACAGCTCTATGCCAAACCAAATATAGATCTGTCATGTTCGATCGTGATGATGTGAAGCGCTACTCACGAGGAGGAGTGTTGTCGGGGCACGGCCAGGGCTCTGTTCTGGGTCGGTGTCCCAGGGGGGGTCCTTGCAAAGCTCTGATCACTCATCGATCTGCGGATGGGACTCTGCCAACAGGGGACAGTAAAAATATTATTATATAGCCCAGTAGTGTTGAATAATCCACACATTGTCATAATATTTAGGTGTTTGTTACCAGTTGTGGGTCTCTGTGCGAGATCTCTGAGGGACTCTCATAGCACACCTCCAGAGGGGCTTTGGACGGAGCGAACAGAGGCCTGGGACTCAGGTCTGGAGCTTCTGACAACATGGCAGTACAACACAAGTCATAAAAATGATGAGTTACTGTTCATGTAGATATAAGAGATATAAAATACAAAATTATACTTAAAGGGGCTGTAAAGAAATTCATAAAACCTGTCCTAATGTGAGTTTGAAGGGGAACAATGTAACTTTTATTACCTTAGTTAAACAGTTTCATAATTAGTGTGATATTGCAGGGTGAATGAAGCTTAATAATTTAACAATTATTTTTAAAAAGATTGTAGTCCTGGTTTAGACCCAGTTGGTCATAGAGTACTGGTGGTTTTGTAACCCTGGTTAGGTGTTTTACTTCTTATTTAGTCCTAGTTTTTGAGCTAGTAAGAGATTTATTCCTTGGTTTAGTCTCATTTTAGTCCTGTTTTTCTCCAGGTGTAGGTCGAGTTTAACCCTGGTTTAGTCCCAATTTCTTCCTGCATTAGCTTTGATTTTATTTGTGTTTAACTTGTATTCCTGTGTAACTCCTGGTTTAGTCTTAACCCTTTCGTACTTGTGTTTTACCTGTGTACGTGAGCCTATCCGGGACCAGCATGCTGAAAACTGTACTGGCCTCAGTTTGGCTCTGGTCCTGGTCCTGATCCGGTCCCACACTGAGCCGGTCTGGGACTCTCATGGTTTTATTGATGGTCTCCATAAAGACTGGATCTCGGCCTGGGACCGGAGACCTGTCAACAGGATACATCCCCTGTCAAAAGGAAAATAAAGAGAAAACGCTACTGTAATATATTCATAAAGAGTAAAGCTTTTATCATTGGTGGACTAACCCTGTAAACTGTTAATGATGAAGATTAAACTGTGTTAGAGAAAATCAACATTGCCACTTAAGAACTTTTGGATAGAGCATACACACTCTATACAAGACAAAGACAAACATTTTTTAAATCAGAAACACAAAGTTTTTCATTTGTTCTTAGTGTTTCTGGGACTTTACTGCTCCGTCTCGGTGATAAACCCTCGTCTCACTTCACATGGCATTAGCTGACATTCATTACTGATAGTTAGTTAGTTAGATGTTAGTCAAAAAAATCACTCTAAATAATTATTGTTATTTGTGCGTAAATGTAACATTTCTTGGTAACTTGTGTAATATTAAACTAACTTATGTTGTGGCAAAGCAATTCTCATGGATAATTTTACATTTTTAGCAGCAAATATATTATTATTATTATTATTATTATTATTATATTAAGTCCCAACCCACAAATTTCTAATGAGTCTGTTGTTTTTTCTTTTTGAATGGCAATTCAAAAACTACATCTTTACATTAGAAATTATCATAATATTGAACGTTCAAAAATATGAAAATAAATCCACATGACAGAACCTCTCAGCATCTGTGAACTCTTTTACCATTTTATATAGGAATGAACACATTAAAAACACATTATGTGGCCTTGTTAAAATCTGTTTTAAGATAGGATAATGAGAACATGATTTTGACACTTATATATATATATTAACCTTTTTTTCTATTTATATTACATATGAGTTACATATTGTTTAAATTCAGTAACTAGACCACAGTCGAGTTTGCACGTCATCAAAGCTTTGTTGAGTGCTAAACCCAAATATTAAGAATCAGTCAAAAATCAAAAGGGTAGCACATCTAATTATCACAAAAAATAAATTCCTTTAAAAAAAAAAATCCTTTAATAACCTTTCTTGATGTAGCCAAATAAAAACAAACTAATGTGAGAATCTCTCTTCTGAAATTAGTTTTTTGACAACTAGATTTGCTATCCTTCTGATTTTTGATTCATGTTTACGTTCAGTATTAGACTATGGGGGTTCCATTTTAATTATGGTGGAGCCCCGTAGTTTTCTGAACTAAAGGGAAATGCTGGGTAAGTTTTATATTAAACAAATACTTTTTGCATTGTTTACAAATATTGAGGCAATTACCAAAACATTTAGGTTATTTCTAGTTCCTCAAATATCAATAATATTTCCTGATGAATCATGATGACTTGCGTTATTTCATCCTCTCAAGCGATTTCAATCATGCCAGGATCTCCCAGCCTTGTTAAAACTTTGCAGTGTGATGCCAACACAGACTAAGTAACCTAATGCTACACAATAGACGTTGACAATTCAGGGCTCTAGACAAAATAAAACTATTACAGCTCAAGTCCTTAATACTACTACTACTACTACTACTACTACTACTACTACTACTACTACTACTACTAATAATAATAATAATAATAATAATAATAATAATAACGCCTTTGTGTAGTAATGACCTGGTCCTGACCTCTGTCATCCAGACTTTACCTCGATGCCAGAGAAATCAAGGTTTTATCTCGGAGGCTAACTCTTTAGCAACAGGTGGCTAAACTGAGGTCAAACTTTATATTGTTAATACGGTTAAGATACTACAGCTACAATAAGTTTAAAACGTGCGAGGTTGTAAAGTTATGTTAGTTAGAAGGATGACATGGTTATAGTCTATAAACTGACCTGATTTTTGCGTGAACACCTGATCTGTGCCAAAAGTTACGAAGCAGCGTGAGCCGGAAGTAACCAGCCGGCTGTTTCCGGCCGAAGCATGTCGAAATAAAAGCTAGAAATTAAAATCTTGTAAAGGTTTTAGTAAAAAATATTTTAAAATAAAATAAAATAAAAAACAAACAAAAAAGTTTGATTTTTTGCGATATTTAAGAACACGCACACTTTCATCAAAATGTAACTTAAAACACTGTGCAGGGGAGAGGACAAATGCAATTATTTACCATAAAATACGCGATAAAGTGTTTACACCTGTACGTTTTAGTATCAGCAAATTTGTAATGAGTGTATTGAACATTTGTGAGTGACAGAATATTTAGGGGCTTTACATAAAAAAGCAAATGGGCTAGTTTACTGTTATTTTTACGGCCTAAGGTTACAAGATACAAGTCTCTGTAAAGGACAACAAATAACACCACTTGGAGGTGCTAGAGTTTTACACAGATGCTTTTTGGGCCTGCTGTTAAACTTGCCTGACAAGATTAGCAAACATTGCATCTATAGTTGAAGAAAAATCCACACAAACACAATTTTGATATCAAACACCAACTGTATAGTGCCCTTTATTGATATTCACTGATAATACTGAATACATCTGGACTTTCATAAATGTAGTAGTTGCTCAGAATAAAAAGGAAGACATTATACATAGTAGTCTCTCACTTAAAAAAAAAAAAAAAAATTACAAAACACACTCACACTTATGTATTATATTAACAATTATAACAAAACAACTGCTCAAAGTGAACCCAGATGTGTTGGGACTGATACTAATGAAAGGAATAATATGGTCTATGGCTGTGTTGGCTCTATTGACAAAAAAAAAAAAAAAAAAAAAAAAACTAAGTTTGTATTTTTCAGAGATACTAGAGGGACCGTCTGTAAATTATTGCTCTTTCAAATATTTGAAAAAACATGAGTGTAGTAAAAAGCAGCTGTGTGAAATTATTTAGACTGAGACAGTTTGATGTAGAGCTGAACTAGTTCCAAACTGAGACTAAACCAGGAATACACAGAGTTTAACCTGGAGCAGTGGTTCTCAAACTTTTCTCACCAAGTACCACCTCAATTATTTTAAACATTTTACTTTCCAGGCAGGTACAAAAAACATAAAATTAGAAAAACCCTGGATTAAACCAGGCATAAACCAGGACTTCGCCTGTACTAAACCAAGAAAAAAACAAGAATAAACCAGGAGTAAGCCAGAACTAAACCAGGACTAAACCCAGTATAAACCAAGGCTAAACCAGGACTAACCCAGGTCTAAACCAGGTCTGAACCAGAACTAAAACGGAACTAAACCAGATCTAAGCCAGGATTAAGCGAGAGCCCAGAACTAAGAGACAAATCCAAAAGCCAAGACAAAACCTGGCCTAAACCAATTCTAGACCAGGATTAGCCCCAACTAAAGCAGCACTAAACTTTTACAGGCCCTAAAATTATGAGACTCCTGAGTACCACCAGAAGAGGCCCATGCACCACCAGAGGGACCAGTACCACAGTTTGAAAACCACTGACCTAGAACAAGAATTAAAAGGTGCTATGAGCAGTATATATTTTTTATATTTCATAAAAATTTACTCACATATGTCCTCAGATATGAGGTAAACATGTTTAAATCAAATATTAGTTTTACTGATAATGGTACAGCTGATTTATTCACAATTAAAAATATGTTTTACACAATGGCCAAGTTGTTTTTGTTTACATTTTTTGTTTTGGTTCTAAAACTGCATCGCCGATCGTCCAATCAGAAAAGAGACCATTGTTTTGATTCAGACTGCAGTATTGTTTTTAAACCAGTACGAGCGCTGTTGCTTTCAATCAGAACTAAACCCGGACTGGATAAGTTATTTGACCTATACAAAAATACAAATATTGCCAAGCCATAAACATGACTTTTGGCAAATAATAAAAAAGTGCATTCAATAAAATACAATATCATCCTGTTGCAATACCTCATGTGGCCAGTAAATGAAGTAGAGACACACTTTACAATATACATGTGTTGTTTGGTTGTTACATGAATTTGTACGCAGTAAAGGCAAAACATATAAAAATTTAAAATAAAGGCCATTGATGGAAAGCTGAAAGAAGTGCACCTTAATCAAATGTAAACTCTGAGAAAGTTTAAATAAAAATGGCTGAAGATTTGGCAGTGACTGAGCTTGGTTTGAAGAAAATTTTATGTTAATTAAGTGGAATGTTTTGTAAAGCAACCAGATAGAAATTGGTAAAGTATATAAAACTAGGATAAAACGAGAGCTAAATCAGGACTAATCCAGGATTAAAAGGGCACTTAACCAGAACTGAGTCTCAGGTAAACTAATCTTAAATTAGGATTAAACAAGAACTTGAGCCGGGCATACACTTCAAGATTTCTTTAGTCTTAAAATATTTACTACTGCTTGTCCACACTGTGCGAGGGTTTAAACGTTGAATCATGGCTATGACCAAAGTAAGTCTGAGCAGACTTCAGGCTCTGGGTGCAGAAGGGAAAATAGGAAATGTGGTCATATTTTTAGCTGGGAAAGGCACTGTTGTTACTATGAGGCTGCAATGATGTGTTTCTATTGGTCACATGTCTGTAAGAGGTCGTAGGTGCAGCGAGAGGCTCTGACACACTCGTCTTTGTCTCACTATCAGACATACAACCCATGGATGTATAATAAGACCTGGATAGGCCACCGCCCCCTCTCCCCTGATGCCAATTTGATCAGGGGCCTCTCCGTGAAACCGCAGCGGAAAAATCCCATGCGGCCCAGAGACGCCTGGTGTTCTGCTGACAGGACACCTACAGCTGAGAAAATTGAGGGATTTAGTAGTGTTTATTATCTATTTTCATAACATGGACTTTTTCCCCATTTAAATCTTTAATTTGGCTAAAAAATTAAGCAACACTGTGCTTGCTCGAGGGCCGCACAATGCAGAAATAACACAGAAGTAAAAAACTTTTTTAGCATCACGCATTAGTGAGCTTGGCCATTGAAAACACTAGTGGTCAATGACGACCACTGTTTTTGAGCTACGAAGGAAGATTATTCCCGCTATTAGGGATCTTTTTTTTGAGACGGACAAAATCGTGCAGTGTATACCCAGCTTTAGCCAGGACTTATCAGATACTACAGACAAAACCTGAAGAAAACCAGGGTTAAATCAGTACTAAACAAGACAATAATCTAGACTAAACCAGGCTAGAAACACGTCTAAACTGGGGGCTAAACCATTACTTAACTAATACCACAACTAAGCAAAGACTTAAACCAAGCCTAAATTAGAACTAAACCAGAATTTATTGGAACCTTAAGTAGAGCTAAACCAGGCCTTAATCAGAACACTAAATGTAGAGTGTTGATCCTAAACATAAACACCTCATTCAGAGTTTTGAAATATTGTTTAAAGAATAATTAATACAAGAAAAGTCGTTGGCGGTTATATGTGTCTACAGTAAATACAGAAGAATTCACTTCAGTGAACTTCGGCTGGTGACAAAAGATGCTCATCAGTTAATTACAAAAGGACAGACGTCATGAGAGTATTTACAGTGAATGTGAACCTTGGCAATTCAAACTTATACATATATAAAGCAAAAACCTGTCCATATAAATGTCCAAAAACTAGGTCTAGTCCAAGCACATGCACAGGTGGTTACAAAAATAGAGTATTAAACAAAGAAAATCCTGACAAACCTGGGTTAAATCAAGACTAAATTACATTCAACCAGAACTAATGGTAAGGATTAAATCAGGACTAAGTAAAGACCAAACCCAAGACTTAAACCAGGACTTAAACCACCTGTGTTTTGTGTGGACGAGCCCTAACTTTTGGCCCCAATACTTTTCACTGTGTTACATGTTAAAACACTCCCAACTTGATGCACAGCACTATCACGAGCACCAGCGGCGATCACAAAAACTGTACCGTAACACCACAACTTTAGCGCATCAGTCCAATCTCAAAGTCTGGTTCTGAGGATAGTAATCTCTCCACCGTGGCCAACAATGGGATCTGGTTGGTCCAAGAGCAGTGAATGTCTCTTAAAGCCCCAACCCTCCAAGTCTCCTCTGATTGGCCACAAATGATGATGATGATGTGTTTGGTCGACCTTGCACTGCGTTAGTGAGCCTTGACATTAACACAGGTGTCTCCAAAATCAATCAAAGTATAGGTCTGCATTGGTGCCAAACACAAACTGCATCTTGCATCACACATAGCAGCCATCTTGTTTTTTAAGGCTGTTGAGGCAAAGCTTGAGTCCTCTTTGAACAAATACTGCCGATTATTTTGTTCCATTTTTGAGAGTTTTGCGATTTTATACAGATGTCCAAACACATTCAGCTCCATCTTGTACTTCTGTTTTCTGCACAATCTTCTCTTTACAATTATTGGTTACAAAGCTTTGGTTGCTGAGAATTGTACCTTTATTTCAGAGCTGTCTCCTTCCTGCAGTCAGCTGTGTCTACCTCACTATGGGTGTTTCCCAGTTGCCATGATCTGTCCTCCGAACTTGGCCCCGATGAAGTGAAAGCAAGTGGTTTCTTTCAGTACCACATAGGTATCATTTACCTTACACAGCCCTCGTCTTGTCTCGAATGTGGCATAGTGTGTCTCTGAGATTTTATATCCCAAACATTATAAGTAAATGGTATTCTTCATAATTTTGGAGAAATTAGTTTTCCGCATCAGAAGAACCAGGAACATGTTCTGTTTTCTGTTTGTTTGTGGAGTCTGCTGCATTTATTTAGTGTTGGTTCACAGGGTTTGGTCTCAAACTGGTCTCAGTTTGCCTTGGTCGTGGTCTCAGTCCTTAAAAGTCTTGGTCTTGACTCAGCCTCGAACCCTGAAAGTCTTGGCCTTGTCTTGATCTCGGTTCACTCTGGACTCGGACTGGTCTTGGTGCCGATTAGTATGGTCTTGACTACAGCAATAGCCTTAACCTCTATCAGTAATTATCTTTTAAATCAATATAACTAACTCTGTACATTCACTCATATACAGTATATATTGGAAAATTTAACTTTTGTAAATAAAAAAACAAAGGAGACGAGCTTCGGAGGCAGCAGGGGAATTTACCCATTTGGAACTAAAATTGGAGATGCACTGATGACGTGGATCACTCCAAAGTAGTTCAGGCGTGAAGGATCCTGACAACTGAGAAACACTCAATACCAACTCCTAAAAGAAGAAGCCATATTGGAGCTTGAAGGGTAAACATCCAACCTTGATCTGACCGTGGCTGTGGGACTTTGCAGCGCTTATATTTGAAGGAAACGCAACACTGAAGAGTAGTACAAGTGAATAAAAGCCACAATTTTAATACAAACTGTAATTTTGAAAAAAGTTTGACATTAGTCGCCATCTAATGTGCTTTGGTGAAAAGGTTACTTCTGCAAAAAACGTGGTTTTATGTAGCAACTGTTTAGAAATTGTCTGCCTCTAAACATGAACAAAAAACAACCCAAAAGAATAAAAACTGACTACAAACTCTTCCCAAATCCTTGTCACCCCTTTTACGTTTGCTGTTCGAAAAGCAGATCCAATGTGGCAGATCCAAGCCCTGTCCTCGTCATAGTTTGCTGATGAAATGCAAATAGTAGTGCCTTGAGTTTAACCTCAAATCTCCATGAAATTAGGCAGCAGGGTGTTAAAAGGTCTGTCCACCTAACTATGCAACACATCCTCTAGGGAAGTGCTTTATCCAGCGTCTGTTTTGGGACTTGGCCTACCTTATATTTGAACAAAACACAACCCAGGAGAAAAGACACCACTCTCTGAATACAATCTCTTTCCAAATGTCTTTATATTTTTGGCGTGGGTTGTTAGAAGATGGTGCTGAAGTCTCGTCCCAATACTTCCTCATAGGACAATGATGGTGTAAGGCAAATCTTTAAGGAAGCCATTTTAGAAGCTGCAACCGTAAAAGAAACACAGCTCCTGATGATTACTGCTCTGTCCAGCATCTGTTGAGGCTTGGTAGAGCTCATATTCGACCAACTAATACCCCTTAACAGCTTCACTTTCAAACCTGTCTTTGATTATGTCCTTATATTCTGGTGGTGCTGTGCTGAATTCTTGTCCCAACTGCTTTCTACGTCGTAAATGTCCCGTTACTTCCTCAGGACAGCGGCGGTATAAGGCAAATCCTAAAGGAAGCCATTTTGGAGCTTGAAGAAAATCAAACTTGACCTGACCGTGGCTTTGGGACGTAGTAAACCTTATCTTTTAACAAAAAAACAACCCAAGTGAATACAAGCCACTCCACACACATTTTCCAAAGCGTCTTTTCTGATTTTTCGGCTCATAAAACATTGAATCGAGCCTCACTTTTCCTTAATAATCTCCTCATATTTTGGTGGTGGGTCGTTATAGGATGGTGCTGAAATCTCGTCACCGCTGCTCTCTAAATGTCCCGTTACTTCCTCGTAGGACGGAGGGGGTGTGGCTCCAGATAGACGGGACGCCACAGACATGGAGGCGTCCTGAACGTACAGTCGACCGCTGGTCTGATGCTGCGACAATCGGTGATTGTCCGTCTGAGCAATCACCACATTGGAGCGGGGCACCACGGCCTCCTCATGGACGTCCCGGTGCACCAGGATGCGGGGCAGGCTGCGCGAGCTGCGGGTGGTGGACAGGTAGCGGTTGTGTGTGTAGGCGGGACGGCGGCGCGTGGCCTTTTGGAGCTGACATCGCCAGAGCAGGAACAGGCCAATAATGATGAGCAGAGCCACGCCCAGCAGAGGCACCACCATGTAGACGGTGTCGGCCCGCTCCGAACGCTCGCCGCTGTTCACGGTGTACACGCTGCGGGTCTTCCAGAACTCCATCTGCAAGGACAGGACAAGGTTTAATCCAGTAAATGTATGAGATGGAAGCTTTTCTCTTGTATTTGAGAAGAACTATTTATGATGGGAAAAATTAAAAAAAATCATAATGAATATGTCACCAAGACTTTTAATCAAGGTCCCACTGATTGGTCTCAGGCTAGCTCCAGGTTTTGTCTTGTGAAATTTAAAACCTTTTAAAGACTTTTTAACACCAGCATCGTCAACAACAGAACAATAATCTGTATGAATGTTACACTATGGAATTATTAATAATACTCTGAAACTCAAGTGTTTCATTTTGAAAGTCTAATACAGATCAAAGAACTCCAGCAATGCATTAAAAATCATTGCAAATGAGTCATTGATAAGGTTTCTTCAATAAATATATTTTGTTATTGCTGTGACACTATTTGTTTGTAATATTAACACATTGTTTTGACAAATTTTAAGACCAAGATGAACAAATTAAAAATATTATACCTACAAAAAATATTTATTACTTTTAAGGCCTTGATTTTGACCAGATGAAATTTAAAACCTATTTAAAGCTTTTAAGACCTTGGGGTCAGTCACACTCAGTGGTGGGGAGCTACTTCTGTAGCCGCAGCTGCTCAGAGGCAGACAAACGGAGACGTGGCTGCCAATCTGAGCCTATAGCGTCTCAACCTACACCAAACACAGAATCACACAACACATTCATAGAGGCAAGGTTAGTGAAGTGACTTGCCCAAGGGCAAAACGGCAGTATGAACTGATTCAAACAGCCAAGCCACTGTCTTTATGCTATGTTATTGGACCTAATTTATTCCTTAAAATAAATGGTTGCCAGCACTGTGCACTCCCCGTTTGGAGAAGTAAACAGGAACATCACAAAGAATGTATTGTATAGACTTCACACTGACAACACTGAACTACTTGAACAAACTTTTAAATGTGTGGTCCATGGCTGTGAGAAGTGGGAAGTGTAAAGTGCTGGCTTTGCTAATCCCATGCATTACATGGGAGTATTTATTTATTTATTTACACTTTTGTTTGTGACAGTTTAGTGAAAAGGCCTGAGCTGTAGATTTTAATGTCGTTTGGTTTTTCCCTTTCTGTCTTCTTCATTCTGCATGTCCTCCCCGTGTTACTGTGGGTTTTCTCTTCTTCCTCCCACCCCTAGTGAATTAATGTGTCTGTCTCTGTGTCAGCCCTGAGACTAACTGGCCACTGTCCAGGATGTACCCCACTTAAGGCCCAAGGTTACTGGGATGGGCTCCAGTGCCAGCAACCCCTAACAGGAATAAGTGGAAGAAGATGATCAAGTCTTATATCATTCATAAAGAAAAAAGTTATAGTTCAAATTCATAGTTGCTCTTATCCCTCTCTCAGCCCACGTAGAAGATGAAAGAAAGGATGAATGAATGAAAGCAATAACATTCATTTGGCATCCCCAACTTTTTCTATGTGAGAATGTGAATCCTATAAGAAGTCTTAAGGTTTTCTTTTTTCCTCTCTTCAGTATGCTATTAGGTGAGTCTGTCTGAATCTGTCTTGAACAAATGCTCAGGCACTATATCATGCCATTTTAGGAAGTGCACAATTTAGGCTTTGCACAGGAGCAGAATAAAAAGCATTATAGTGTAACATACACTTGAAGTGATAAAAGTTTTCACAGCCAAACATAATACAAAGCCTTGCTCCTGTCTGCTTCTCCAAACTGCGAATGTGTTAATAATGACCTTCTGTAGGAAGTAAGTTACTTAAAAGACATGTAAAGATTTGTTTGTCTGTACACTCACTGTTTTCTCCTTGTTCTCGAAGACCTCGTTGGCCTCCTCGAAGCTGCAGCTCTCCTCCACACACTCACGCTCGATGTTGCCCTGTCTGAGCTCCTCCAGAAAGGCGTTTGCTCGAGGGAAGCGCTTCAGGACGGAGTGGGCATCCCGGCCATCCAGGAACGCTAAAGACACAAACAAATCAGGGTCAACCCTCGTCATTAAAAAAGTAATACATTCAGGAGCGCCGGGGTAAAGGTCACGGGACAAACAGGGAAATTAAAGAGAATATTCCCATGAGACCTTCACTGGTATATAGTTAGTTAAAATAGTTTTCATTAACATTTTACAAAGAATAATATAGCATATAGTTCATATTTAAGGATTTTTTTAAAGGCAAATAAAGCTGCATTAACATCTCATCTCATCTCCTCTGAATATGTGGGAAACACTGGAGCTGGGTCATATTAATTTATATTACATTATAACAAACTTTATCCTTCTGTCTAAAAATGTAATGATTTGCTCTCTTATAAAAACAAATGAGACAGAACATACTCCTGTGTGTGTGCACAATTTAGCTTAATACAGGATACCTCCCTTGTGGAACAGTCTAGGGGCGCTAAGTTATGGATGTGGAGCTTATCCCAGCAACTATGGGCCTGAGGAGGATTACACCTTGGAGAATAGTAAGTCACAGGCTAAATGTATTGAATATAAAGGCTGAGGTGAAAGCACATAAAGTCATCATTAGACTGCAGTAAAAGAGATTTAAGACACCAGAACAACATATGAACAAGTTTAACCAGGGTCTGTGTGAGTAATGGGTCTTTACCAGGCTAAAAATATTTTCTCCCCCATTTGTTTACATGCATGCCACTGTCGCCTCTGGAGCATGCTCAAAGCCCTTTGTCCAAACTTAGTCCCAGCTGTTTACACGCAAGAACCGTAGTCTGACCATGAGCCTCATTATCCAGATGTGTGTTACTGGAGAAATTTTAGTGTCAGATAAGAACAAACGAATTAAAACGCAGTTCTCCCTGAGTGTTCAGACAGCGGAGACGGACGAGGTTTGCGTATGTTAAGTGCCGGCACCAGTTTATTTACATATGAGCGCTGACCTTCACTGAAAACAGCAACAAACAAACATGGCGTTATTAACATTATTGATCCAGTTTAGTTTTCTCACCTGCCGCCATGCTCCTCTGCTACTTATTCAGCACAGTGTAGACCTGGACAAGACAGAAAAGACAAAAAAAAAAATGGTTAGAAATACAGATGTTAGTCAAGTTGAGGGGCCATGTACAGTTTTATTGTTAACAACATTAAACTGAAAACTGAAATTGAATTATTCTTCCAACAATATCATCGCAACTAGGGATGTAGCGATATCCAAATCTCCTGGTACGGTATTTATTGCGATATTGTGGGAAGGCTCACAATAACAAAGCGTATTCTCTAAAAATGCCCTGACAAGTCTTTAGTGCATTAATTATTGTGACATTTCAAAAGATTCAGACAAAAAAAGGGTTTTATAACAATAATTTTGTCATGTTGGTTGCCCTGACATGGAGCAAAGGATCATGGTCTATGTAGTTCCCACTGCTTTTTTACCATTCTGCGGCAACAAAACTATGCTATTTAGCCCCGGGAGCTCACCATTTAATATTGTAAAAGTCCATGACGATATTGTGAGACTTTTGACATTGCGATATACAGAATATTTTTTATAAAATATTTGTGGATTCAGGCATCAGATCCACACCAAAAATCTTAAATTTTTCCCTTTTTTATCCATGGCCCATTATTGACCTTCACTGAAAATTTAGGGCAGTATACTATGAATCATTTCGAAAGCAACCATTTTGAGTTAAACATTTTTTTAAGCCATCTCTTTTACACTGGGAAAATGTGCTATATTTGGATAGTTTGTTTGCAATGACAAAAATAAATCCATAATCATTCAAATCTGAACAAATGTGTTACTGATTACACTAAAGATGATTTACGGTGCATCATTTTAAATAGAGTTAAGTCTTACTGTTGGGGATCTGTGTGGGAGTTTCTGTTTTTAATGGGGTCGCGACACTCTTGACTTTGGTAATGTCTGCTCTAATAATTTTGAAAAATACAATGTCCAGACTCCGACCATTAAACAAATGTCTCTCCCTGCTCTCCTCCATGATTTTATCTTATCTTTCCACTGTCCTGTTGAAATAAAGCCTCTAAAAGCCCCCAAAAATAGCTTTAAAAATGTACATACCATGCCAAATAACATCAATCAACCCCATGATTACCAACAGTGGTTTAAGGTTAATAAAAGGTCGGTCTTAACATTTCTAGAAAGTTAATCAAAGCCGTATACAACTATTCCATCTTCTACACAGAAACCAAGCTGAAAAAATGAAGAAAAACTGCACTTGTTTGTGCCACTCCTCCTCCTACAACACTCTTGGCAACTTTACCCATCATTCCCACTCCATCAGCGCAGCAAAGACTCAAGTCTAAGATCTAACCTGCTTTTCCTTTAGCAGCACAGCAAATATATTCAATTAAAACAACACCGAGCACATCCTGATCCTAGGAGAGTGTCTTCAAATCAGATTCAGCATCACTCCAGCGGTTTACAGTTTCGCGTCTGCAGCCGTAATGTCATTTAAGGGCACACTATATTCTCCTACTGTCTCCACTCTAGTTTCAAATTTATTTATGTATTTTAAAGCTTGGTCATTTTAAGAAGTGGGTTGCTGGAGTCAAAAAGAATTTCCAGCACACAGCAGGCAGAGGCGCACAATGTAACTTGCAATTATTTCGTTTTCTATCAGGGTTTCCATTGTTTTGCTGTGCTTTGAAAATGTGGCATTGCATTAAAATGTGTACTATTGTGTGTATTGTGTAGTTATAGTAGGTGTTGAGGAGGCTTCATTCTCCATTGTTTGCTTTGGCCCAGTCTCCGTGTGTGGAGGAGCAGTGAGCCGTGGCAGCAGTGGCCTACTTTTGAGAAGAAGTGGGTTGATGCTGCGTTCAAGAAAACTCAGTATATCTCAGATACAGAGGCTGCAAAATTACTATTACTATTGATTTGGTCAGAAGGTAGTGATAGTTGTTGTTTATCATTTATAAAACATTAATATCATTGGTATTATAGCGGGTTAATTTATGAGGGTGGATGTGTGTGTGTGTGTGTTTATTTTATTTTTTTATTGTTATTATTATTATTATTTTTGCTGTGAATGAATTTTGGCAGAAAATGTTTTTTTAGCCAAATTTTTTGAAATCTTCCATGTCATTTATCCTTCATGACCCTCGTGTACAATACTGGGTGTAAGTGTACACGCTCAAAAACCACTATAAAATCCCAAAATGTTACCCAAAGTTGTAAATCTCTCATTACATAAAAAATACTAATGGACTCAAATCAATTTTGCTGCTCATCTTTGACACATCCAAGACTCTAACCACCTTCAAAGCCCCTATGTTTGGAAAAAAATCACTTTTTTGTGTTTTTTGGTAATACCATGTCCAAAATTCATATAATGAAACTGGCATTTAAGTAGATTCAATAGATTTATGCAGAAAAAAATATTGCAATATGATGATTTTAAAGCAGTTTTTGAGTGTGTACATTTTGGTACGTGATGCTCATGAACGGTGCAAAATTTGAGGGGAACACAAAGGTTGATGTAATCTGGTGTTTAACATATTTCAGCCTTTGTTAAAATGTGAAATTAAACTAACATTAAACCTGAGTTGTTTGTTAGTACCACTGAATGCTAAAGAACTTGGCTACTATTATGAATGCCTTAATAAATATAGATGACTTCAGTTTTTACCACACTGAATTACTAACAGTCATTAGAGCACAGACAAAATCAATTTGAACCTAATTTAAATTCTCTGGAAGAGCACTCCTAGGCATTACCATTTCTCCAAAGGGTCCCAGCGTAACCTTATTGTCACAGGCAGACCTCTGTTGGGACCAACCCTGCAGTCTGTTGATTAGACGACAAAACAAGAACAAAAAAGAAACACAGAAAAATAAAGATGCCATTTTTTGTGTATTGGCGATATTCATATGGCTATTTTTGAGATATATTTAAAATGAGTGAAAAAAAATACACTTAAACTACAGGCATCCCAGTTTTACAAAAGCCATCATCAGTGTGAAATACTGACCTGCCAGCCGGAGTCTGTTATAGTCCTAATTCCACTGTGTAACATGAGCCGAACCCTGGCCGGAGGCTTCATTTTAACGCCTTGTCAATCAATGTAAAAGAGCAGATAATCCCCGAGAAAAACCAATAACGAGACAAAGATCTGACCAAAGGCAGTAGTCTAAAATACTGATCCTCTTTTAGGCTCAAATATGACAGGTTTGGGACAGGCACAAAGATTACTTAGACTTGTAATCTCTAAATTATAACGAGTAATTTAGAAAATACAGTATGCCTCTGTTTAAGGCTGCACGATATGGAAAAAACATGCAATATTCGATAACTATGTTGAAAATTGTAATAACGATATTATTGAGATATTTTAAAACAGGGCCTATTCTGACATAGTAAGTTAAATTCACTTAAAACAAAAAAGGAGGTCCCTGTAGTCATAAGTCAAAACTTACCACAGACTAAACCAGGAATAAAACAAGGCTAAATTGTAACTAAATTAAGGAAATTGTCACTAAAACAGAACTTTTTAAACATTTTTATTTAGTCACAACACATTTTAATTTAAGGCTCTGGTAGAAAAATGATTCTTCAGTGTAAATCTCTGTCAGATGGAAGACCACAGCGTTACTGCAATATATTTAGATTCTTACGATATGGAGTTTGCGTTTGCTGATATTGCGATAACAATAATTTTGCGATATATTGTGCAGCCCTATCTCTTTTTGTAACGATTGAGACAGAAAAAATACAATACCATTACCCAATAGTGTATTGTTCAATATTGTCAGCTTGGCCAATCACTATGTCCTTCCAGTAAGACATGCTCTCATTGGCTGTTGGTCTACATGGTTTGTATTAAGATGTTTTAACAAGGTGCTTAAGGCCCTGTCCCAATACTTGCACTTACACACTGTCCTTCAAATGTTGACGCTGAGGGGCACAAGCGCGTAATGTGTCCCATTTTCTCTTCCACATTAAGCAACCACACTTCACCACACACTTCACTGAAGCGATGGAAATTTTAACGGAATCTGCCTATTGTCCAGGTAACAACTCTGTTAAAACGTTAGACATGTCTGATCTTTCTGTGGCAAAATTATTCTCTTATCAACTGTTATTAACCTTCAGATCAATCCGGCAGTAGTTTAGCAAACAAACACACTGCTAAAAGTGCTGTTTACTCTGTTAAATTTTTTCACCTTGTGACTTTCATAACACAAGTGTGGACTGTCCCAATTCTCCCTTTAAACACCTCTGGACCCTTGTGCACTCACACACTTCATGCACTTCGAGAAAATGTACACTTCAGCAAAGTGTGTAGTACCTAGTGCTGATGTTAGGACAGGGCCTTAGAAGTTTAAGATAAGCCAGATGACTTCTTTTTAACCTTCTGTTGTAATTCGATTAGTCTGGATGAGTGAGAGTCTTCACAGACCTTTAAACACTTATTTGTTTTTATTAATTCATTGATTTTCTTCTGCTTTGTCCATGGTGTATCCTGCTTCAAGCCCATAGTTGTTGGAATAAACAACCCCACCTTGTCTGTATTTTAAATTGGTTTATTTTTACTCAGTATTTATTTTTTAATGCCACAGGTTGCTATGTTGTTTTTTCCGACAAACAGTTCAAAACTATATTGCTCCATACAACTGCTACATACGTAAATTAGGTCAGCGGTTCTCAAACTGTGGTACAGGTACCACTGGTGGTCCTGATTTAGTCATGGTTTGGTCCTGGTTGTGTTCTGGTTTAGACCTGGTTTGGTCCTGGTTTTGTCTTGGTTTAGTCGTGGTTTAGACCTGGTTTTGTTCTGGTTTAGAACTGGTTTAGACCTGGTTTGGTCCTGGTTTAGACCTGGATTGGTCTTGGTTGTGCTTTGGTTTAGACCTGGTTTGGTCCTGGTTTAGACCTTGTTTGGTCCTGGTTGTGTTCTGGTTTAGACCTGGTTTGGTCCTGGTTGTCTTCTGGTTTAGACCTGGTTTGGTCCTGGTTTAGACCTTGTTTGGTCCTGGTTGTGTTCTGGTTTAGACCTGGTTTGGTCCTGGTTGTGTTCTGGTTTAGACCTGGTTTGGTCCTGGTTTAGACCTTGTTTGGTCCTGGTTGTGTTCTGGTTTAGACCTGGTTTGGTCCTGGTTGTGCTCTGGTTTAGACCTTGTTTGGTCCTAGTTGTGTTCTGGTTTAGACCTGGTTTGTTCCTGGTTTAGTCCTGATTAGTCCAGATTTGGGCACATTTTAGTCAGTTAAAGAAGGTACTTGAAAAGCCAAATGTTTTCTGTGGTGGTAGAGAACAGTTTGAGAACCACAGAATTAGGTTATAATCATCTATTACAAGATGTACGAGTTCTGGGTGTTGCTTGTATTTTGGTAAAAAGTTTCTAGTCTATACTGTAAGAACTACAACAACAAATCCAAACCAAGCTCTGGGATCATTTTGAAGCAGCATACCTGTCTATAAAGAAACAAACTAACCCTCCTAGTTGAGGCTATTAAAAAAAAAAAAAAATAGAACTGTACCCTCACGGACAAGGGCAGGGCTTTCATTAATGCATGAACCGTCTGTGTGTGATATTTCTCGGGCAGGTTCTGACAGCAGGCGGCCCCCGTTTAGCCCAAAGATGGCAAATATAGGCTACTATAAATAAAGACGCGAGAGGAGGAAGAGGATGGCGCGGGCTGGGCCGGTCTCCATGGCAACTGAGACGGATGGGAGACGTCTGAATGTGGACCAACTTAAACCACACCAAAACACCCCGGAATGGGAAACGTAAAGAGTTTAAATCACGTCCTGAAAGAGCGTTTTGAACATTAGAAACAACGAAAAAAATTGACAGTATACGAGTTGCACGGAGAAGCACAATGAACAATGTCCGCTATTCCACAAGTAGCATCTCGTAAAATGTCAATATACAGCGACCATAGACGTGTTACAAGCTCTAATACATTACAACAGACGAAAACGAGTGTTCAAGTACAAGGACTGTCAGCCGAGTTTCCATTCTTTCGTGACTAACGATATGAAAAATTCATAGTTTGAGTCATTTTTAGAAGCATAGCCTGGCGCATCTTTTTTTAAAATAAAACAGACAAAGATTGGGATTATTCGTAAATTTGTTGGCGAGCGTTAAAACAGCAACGCTAACAAGTTAACATAGCATAATATTAAGGTTAAAAAATAATCTGTCCTACCTTCATTCCGCTTCAGAAATAAAAGCGAATCCATTCCATCTCCGTCCGACTCCTCTCCAGTTAGGGAACTCCCACATGAGTCACTACTGGGATTGAGAATGACGTGAGCACGGACCAATCAGCGAGGTGGATTCCCCGCGGGCAGCCAATCACAGCGCTCGTACGTCGCGGCAACTGTGCAGAGTGGGCGGGATAAGACGTCAACGGTCAAAGAAAATTAGCAAGAAAAAAATAAAAAAGAGAAGACAACAACAAACGGGGAACTAACGGGTGAAAGGACACCGGGGGCTTTCCGTGGGGGTGTCACGGGAGAGCGGGGGGTGGTTTAGCGGCGACAGAAACGTAAATCTGGCCCAGCCCCCCCCCCAACGCCGTTGTTCGGGTGGAGACAGACAAGAATGTTCTCATAAAATGGACCGAAGAGAAGCAGCAGCAACAGCAGAGAACTCCGTGAAGCCACACCTTGGGCCCACAAACTCGGTTTCCCAGAACTCCCAGCGCCGACCATCACTAAAATCTCTTCTGACTTGGGGTGACCAGATTTCTAGACCCAAAAACTGGGACACCTTTTTTTTTTCTTCACTAATAACGGTGCATTTGAACTCACCAAGGGACAAAAAAGCTTCTACGGCTTAAGTTTTAAATTTTAATGGCACTTTGTTAATAAAACTATTATTTAATATTGATGATAATTTTAGCGACAAAAGTCTTCAGACAAATGTTTGTTTAGCTTCCTGTGCTTAAAATGGGGACCACTGTGACATGGTTTGTTGAAAACTGGTACATGCACATGTGTTGGGACATGGGACAAGGAGCCTAAAACTGGGACTGTCCTTGTTAAATAGGGACATCTCATCACCCTAGTCTCACTGCCATACTTAAATTAAAGAAAATAAAATATTCAAACTTTAAATGCACACAAATAAACTTAGCCACTTTTATTATGTTCAGAAAGTTGGTCATAATAATTAGCTAACAATTGTAATATTTTAACTAGTAACAGTCAGCTATCGCAAAACATTTGAACAATATTCTTATACCAAAATAATTAATGCACATTACATCATAGCCTTATACTGATCAACATCTTTTGAAATAAAGGCATGCAAATGTTTTAAGGTAAATAATAAATTGCAGTAATAAACTGCTAATCTCCAGTAGAAAAATTTAAATGCCAGGGGTAGCTCCAGGTTTTGCCAAGAGAAGTTCAAGGCATTTTTAAGACTTTTAAATTACATTTTGAGAGAAATTTAATGCCAGGATCAACGACAAAACAATATACTGACATTTCCACTAAGGAATTTTCTGTACTACTCTCTGAAAGTCAAGGGTTTTATTTTGAAAGACAAAGATGAAATAGGTGCTGTATTTAAAAAAAAAATCATAAAATATAACTGAATCATACATTTCAATGAAAAGAAATATTTATATGGTAGTATATGGTAGACACGGTTATTGTGGTGACAGTAGTTTCTTTTTAATATTAAAATAGATATGTGACTAATTTAGATGATGAACAAAACTAAATAGCTGACCATTAATTTAATTTTTGCAAGGCCTTGATTTTGACCCCATTAAATGTAATATATGTTCAATAGTATGGGGCTAACCTGGTAATGCATTGTAATTCTTAGCCTCTTGTACTGTCAACTCTGAGGCCTAAGGGACAACACACAGAAGTTATTTTAGTTCAGACCGAGTGGGAAATAGCACATCACACAACAGCTGTTAGCTTTAGCTGCACAGTGACAAGTGTTACACCATTTTAATAAAGCAGTCACTCCAGTGGCATCCGCATTGTCTGTGTGAATGAAAATGCTTGTCTGAATACTATTTATACTGCAGTGCCTTTTTAAAGGGCCAAGATTAATGTGGCTCTTTTTCAATGACATAATTACTACCAAGACCATTCAGATGTGGCTAAATGAGCTTAAATCTAATCCAGGTCTACATCAAGTATAAACCAGGTCTAAACCAGGACTAAACCACCAAGTACAAACCAGGTCTAAACCAAGACTAAACCAGGTCTACACCAAGTATAAACCAGGTCTAAACCAAGACTAAACCAGGTCTACACCAAGTATAAACCAGGTCTAAACCAAGACTAAACCAGGTCTACACCAAGTATAAACCAGATCTAAACCAGGTATAAACAAGTACAAAAACAAGATGAAACCAAGATAAATCCTGGACTAAACCAGGTCTAAACTAGAATTAAACCAGTTCTATACACCAAGTATAAACCAGGTCTAACCCAGCTCTAAACCAGGACTAAACCAAGAATAAACTAGGTCTAAACCAGGACTAAATCAGGTCTACACCAAGTATAAACCAGGTCTAAATCAGGACTAAACCAGGTCTAAAGTAGGAATAAGTCAGGTCTACACCAAGTATAAACCAGATCTAAATCAAGTATAAACAAGTACAAAAACAGGATGAAACCAAGACAAATCCAGGACCAAACCAGGTCTAAACCAGGACTAAACCAGGTGTACACCAAGTCTAAACCCCATTCTAAACCAGCCCCAACTAAAGCAGGACTAAAACAGAAAAAAATAAATAAATAAATAAAATAAACTAAATGAGGACTTGATCTGCAAAAGACTTCTGAGTATTATACCAGAAGAAGCCCATGTACCACTGGTAGTTCCATTACCACAGGTTGAGAACCTCAGCCTTAAGCTTTTTGTAGTAGCCGATTTATATGAACAGAATATACAGACCCTCACTCATTTCTAATGCAGGCTAACTCCCATGTTTTCCCCACTGAGGAAGACTGACCACAAAATAGCAAACGATTTTAATTAGATCAGACATATCATATAAATCAATGTGATCCCAAATTAATAACAAACATATTTTTTTACTTAATAAAGGTTTCGTTCGCACATTTTAGATGTGGTGGTTCGTAAGCTGATTCTCCAAATGGCAGAGAGATTTGGGTGTAAACTGACCCCTCTGCCTCTTGACAACTCCAGGGCTCAACACTGTGACCTTTACTGACCCCTGCACACAGATTATTCCCAGGAGAACGCCTCATTATTCTCACCGTCCTCTGGCCACTTCCAACCAGACCTTTATTTTAACACTTCTTAGGCTGTGGCCACACTTACAATTCATGTAAACATATATCATTTCCACTGTCTTTTCTATGAAGTGCACTCACTGTCCCTTTAGGATCCAAAACTGATGAGAATAATAAAATCCAATGGTATTCTGTCTTTGGGCTTTATTTGTCTCTTTTTAAGACACAGCAAAATCTATTTTTATGCACACCAATAACATTAAATAATTTTATGTCATAATCCTCATGTACTACGTATGTGATTTAGCGCCACCTGCAGGAATCTGTATATAGTGAAAAGCAATAGAGTCGGTGTGGAAATATGTATATATGTAAAAATTGGTAGTTGATAACCTACTTCCAGTTTGGAAAAGCAGACAGGAGCAGCAGCACAAATACTGGAAAATTGATTTAAATAAACTTAACATTTAAAAAAATAAATAAATACTGTAATGTGTGAATAAATGTGTGAATAAACTAGGACAGTGGTTCTCAAACTGTGATACGGGTTACCACTGGTGGTACGTGGGCTTCTTCTTAGAATGTTTTGCAGTTTAAGTTGTGAATTTGTTTAATTTAAAGACAGTTTTAATCCTGCTCTGATTTGAAGTTTAGAGCACTGCTTGGTTCTGGTTTAGTCCCCGATTCGTCCCGGATTAAGTTCGGGTGTGTAGACTTAGTTTTAGCTTAGTCCTGGATTTGTCCTTATTGAGACCTATAGTTTAGACCCGGTTTAGTCTCAGTTTAGGCCTAGATTTGTCCTGAATTTGTCCTAAATTTGTTTTGGCTTTGTCCTGATTTAGACCTGGATTGGATTAGTCCTGGATTTGTTCCGGTTTACACCTGGCTTAGTCCTGGTTAAATCCTGGTTACTTCATTAAAGATGGTACTCTGAAAGCCAAATATTGTCTGATGTGGTACTGCGTTCTACTGCTGCCACACTGAGGAGCTTGTACTGGGGAGTGCTAGGCTCTGGGGTTGTATAAATGAGTAACGGAATAAAAAAAAATAATTAAAAAAACAGTCATATGTCAAAACAAATGTCTGTCACTCCCTTCTCTGTAACACACACTTGCTCTGATTGCCATTTTAGAAGTTGTAGAAGCCTTGTTGGTAGTTTTACTGGCCTTATTAGCAGATACTCAAAACAAAAGCCAGTATCATTGTCCTGTCTGCTTCTCCAAACTTGAAGTGTGCTGACAGTTATTTATAAGTTACCTATCACTAAGTATCTCACATCTTTATCTTTTAATCACTATCAGAGTCAAAATAATTACACATTGTACTGTTTGTTTACCAGAACCCAGAGTTAGTGTTTGAAGTCTTAGTCCTTGGAATTTGTTTTTCTTGTTTATTGTCTCGTGTTTCGTCCACTATCACCTCTGTCCCGTTAATCAAGGATGGACAGAGCAAACCCCCGTTTTTGTCTCCCAAACCAGCTGTAGCTAAACATCAAAAGCATGTAACTCGAGATAGCATTGGTAAAAATCTCTTTTAAACTCAACTGTAGTGTGTACTCCACCAGATAATTCACTCTGATCACATTATCACCTAGAACAAAGGAAAGATACTGGGTTTTCCTATAAATAGGTTATTTTATTAAATAGAAAACAACCTCAGTGGAAACAGTGTCAAGACAAATGTATAAAAATAACATAAATATGTGCTTTAAACAACTTATATACATTCATAAGTTAAAATGGAAGATACATTCTATTTACATCAGCGAGCATCAGACCCTGAGAGCTGCGTCCCAATATGGGAGAAAATACAAGGAATAACAGGCTTTTCTGGCACCGTTTACACAAAATGTAAATTCTGCATTGTGATGTCTACGGAGAGAGGTGTGTACAATACTGTGGACCATGAGATATAGCAAGAAATAGAAGTAACAGGAATAAAAATGATGAGAGGGAATAACTTTTTGGTTATGTCCAGACTATATGCTAAATTGCTGAAATTAGCATAGAACATTATGAAAAGGCAGAAAAAAAAAGTTTGTGGACAGCACTGGTCGTAGGGAACGTAGAAGAATATCTTAATAAGTATCTTCTGTGTTTGCTTCCTTATTTACTGTAAAATGTGCTTCAAAGCTTGCTAAAAGTCCAGCAGTGATTGCAGCCATCTTTTTTGCTTTTATAAAAATCTCTTTGTTCAGTTGAGGGAGGTGAAAGGGGAGCTTGGTTTGAAGCACTCCTCCTCCTCTGACTCTTCATCGTACTCGTCCTCGTCTTCGCTGTCCGACTCTTCGTAAAAACTGATCGTGGCTTGAACCGGGAAGTTCCTGAGCAGGGCCTCGCCGTCGCTGTACAGATAGTCGAAGGATTTGGATTTAGGCCAGAAAAGTCTGTTTGAGAGAAAAGAGAATAAAGTATAAGGTGGGATGTGATTTTCTGATTTGCATAAGGCATATTTTAAGATTTTCAAACAATGACTGAATGGCAAAAATATAAGTTCATAAAAGTGTAGCCACGGTCTTGTGGCAACACTGACTTTAGATAATCCAGAAATGCTTTTATAAGTCATGTATGTTAAATATTAAATGAAAAAAAAGTAGACTAACCTGACTGGATGCTGGAAAGTTTGAGGTTTTCCATCGGACGAGAAGCAGCCGGGCACTGTCGGTCTGGAGTAAGGCTGAAGAAAAGAAGAGAACAAGACATAAGTGCACTGCATACATGGCATTAATACTTCAAAAACATGGGCTATTTTTATATTGTAAGAGACTCATTTTTGATTCAAGAAGCTGTTTGAAGCTAAATATTTCAATGTGTATGTAAAAGTATTATAGCCTGGTGTTTTGTTTTTGTGATGCAGTGGTACCATCTAAACACTTCTAAAAGTGGTGTTGAAAAAAGTGATACTAAAACAGCGGTCAAATGGCCTGGCTTAGCTCTAGCACACCAGAAGTCTGTGTTGCGTTGGCACCTCGCTAACACTGTGTGAAGACCGTAATGAGGTGTTTGTTGTCCAATGGGACTGTGGGAATTTCCCTCTCAGGTCAGGCACTTGCTGGCTTTTGTGAAACTCTCCAGAGGTGTTCATTTTGGCCTCTCTACATCAGGAGATTGGCAACTGGGGTGTGGCATGACTTTATTCTAACCAAAAATAAAGTTAGTTAGTTAGTTGAAATAGAATTTATATAAGCCAAGATTTGAAAGGCCAGAAAATGTACATAAAACCAGTAGCTTTCTGGCAACACCCATTGACTGGAAAGTGACAGCCATATGGCAGTGTCACTATCTACTCTAGCCACCATCTAGTGTTTGAGTCAGACACCTCTACGTTTGAGCTAAATTTCCAGCTTTAGTTGCTCTTGTAAGCATTTTGGTATATTTTATTTACCATGCAAGATAAACTAAGATGTTGTTTTTTTTGATAGCAAACTCAGTGATAAGATGGTGTTAAACTACTTGAAGCTAACACCTTTTTTTAAACAGCCTTGCGACCACTGATGCGTTCCACATGACTGGGCTGACTGGAACAACATAGGGGCTTTCCTGTACTGCCCGTAATTAGCAATGCATCAGGACACACAAACTGTTTAAATAAACCCACTCCTCCAACAGCTATTTCGAGAGGCCATTAAAAGAAAAAAGCTGTAAGCTGTGTGTGTTAATATGAATGAACGTGTTGTCACTTACACAGGCAAGTCTGCTCCTCTGGCATCTTCCAGAGTCACTGGTGCTGGATAACCAAGGTCTCCATAATGGGGCCTGACTGCAAAAACAAACAGGACATTCATTATTAAAAATGTATTTGAAAACCTCAATACAAATAGGTCACTTGTAGTCAAAAAGGGGAAATACACTAAGAGAAAAACTAGGATGATAGCTTATCCAACTAACTATGTATGTTATGTTAGGCTTACCAGATTTCCAGACCCAAAAACTGGGACACAATTTTTTTTTTTCCCAGAAACCATGAAAATAGCAAAAACGCTATCAAAATTCATAGTTTTGAATTTAAAGGCATTTTACTATTAATAAAAATAATGATACTGCAAATAAAATTAGTGACAAAAGTCTTTAGAAAATGATTTTAAGTTTCCTATAAATTTATATTAGTTAAAATGGGCACAACTGGGACATAGTTTGTGGAAAACTGTTTTTGGACATGGGACAAGGGGCCTGATAACCCTACGGTAAAAATGTTTAAGTGTGGTATGCTATCGAAACTTCAAAAAACGGACTCAGACCGCCACTTTTGTTGCAAAAAATGCATTTGGACTCGTTTTGTGGCTTTAAAAAGTAAACTAAATGCGTTTACATCGGAAATTATTAATAAAAAGTTAGCTTGAATAACAAGTCAAATCTAGGGGTGAAGCGACGTTAACCACTGCGTAGCGTCGTCGCCTAGCAACCATTTGAGCTAGCTATGTAACGGTTGTTCACGTAAAAAAAAAAAAAAAAAAATAGCAAATAATTTTTAACATGTTTAGATTTTAAAAGACATTGTAAGTATTTTAAGTGTATTTTAAGAGCGGTACATACCTGGTGTTTGTGTCCGGGCTGCTGTTCGCTGTCACCGGGCGCGACCACGGAGCAGCGCCGAAG
The DNA here is from genome assembly GCA_020698575.1 of Bostrychus sinensis. Taxonomy (NCBI): domain Eukaryota; kingdom Metazoa; phylum Chordata; class Actinopteri; order Gobiiformes; family Eleotridae; genus Bostrychus; species Bostrychus sinensis. Next base: position 11,180,678 of record CM036244.1, on the reverse strand, counting down.
GAAGGCTGCTTGACGACCAGGCACGCAGAGCTCATCTTTCCGGCTGCTCTTTGGTTAAAATCCTCCCAAAAAACTACAAAAAAAAACAAAAAAAAAAAAACAATGCGAAATTCAGCGAAAAATGTTACTGGGTTGTCCTAAAAATGCTGTCCGAGAGCCTGTGGAGAGTTTTCAGTGGCTGTCCGCAGAGATGTGTGAGGGAGAAATGTGTGCGCCGGTGAGTGAGATGCCCTGGGTTTATAAAGCTACTCCACGACGCGGAGGGAGGGGGCTGCCCCGGGCTGGTGTTTGTGTATCCTCCTGGGCTCGGGGGTTGGTGGGACTAGGAGGGGGGTGTCACAGCCAAATGATCCCATTTAGAGGCAAAATACAGCCCCCCTTTTGGTGACAAATGATGACCAATGACAGACTTATCAATCATTGCCCAAACTATGCAAAACTGAAGAAATTTACATAGGACTGATGGCGTATTGGAACATAAACTAAAAGTGGTCTGCCATGAAACTACATTTGGATAACTTTAATTTACACCCAGATTTTTAAAACAACATACAAATACATTTAAACTGCCAATAACACTTTAAATAAAAACGGCCAAATATTCCTGTCATTAATGTTAATATGTACAAACTCAGCAATCTGCCTTGATTTAGCTTTAGTTTTGACTTGCACTGATTTGAATAATAAAGCATTTGCCTGGTTATTTTGTATATGTTTAATATAACGAAAGTATTTAAGTATTAAAATCAGAAAATAGGGTTTGTGTGACTATGAAGCAATGGACCTAATGTTAAAATAGTTTAAAGCGTAATAGAATAACCCCAAAACACTTAAAGTTAAGATAAAATCAGATAAGTAGCCACATAATGTAAGCCAATAATAGTCTTCTCTTGGTTCTTGTTAGAGTAAAGACATTTAAACCGTGTGATGTCTAGCATGACTTTTAATTGCGTTACACAGGCTAATGTGCGAGCCAACTTCAGAGGCTATACCCGTCTCCTGTTAGACTCATTTAAGTTTTTAGCAGAGTAGGTCTAATTTGAATCTAATTTTCGTGCAGTTAATTAGTTTACTGCTGATCCCCTGCTGTTTTTCTCACAGATGGTGTCTGACTTTTCTCCTGGTTGTTGTTTCAGAAAACCCAGCGGTTTGAGATTTCTCACCGTCCCACAGAGAAGCGCTGTTTGGACAAGGACGAGGCTTCGCACCCAAATGTCCAACAACAACAACAACAACTCAAGGCTCGTTGCAAGTAAAGTAGAGTACATTTAAAGCATCATAAACACGTTGTACTATTTAAAAGTCTTGTGTTAACAGTTAATTCAAGTTCTTACGTTAACATAGCTATCTGTTTGTGTCTATGCACAGTTTTGGTGTTACTACTAGCACAACAGACAGGCCTGACCATCTCTTTACTCAAAAATTCAGTGTTAAATTGGGATATATTATCTACAATGGATATTTTAAGTTAAGTGTATATGAACATTACCTGAGTGGTGCATCTCAGTGGAAAATTGATTGGGTTGTGGAGTTAAGGCACGACAATAAAGCTTGTCAAATTAGCATAACGAAATTGATTGATTGACAGCTTACGTAGCTAATGTTAGCTAGTCTATAGACATAACACTAGCCAACCAGTCAGATGCAGGTAGATTTTAATTTTGGCTAGTGACATAAATACTCTCACTGCCACTTTTTATTGGTTGAATTTTATGCATATCTAGGCCTATGTGTTAACTTCAGAAGTTAGGTCTGAATTTATGTCGCTTTGCTTGAGTACAGCATTATCAAAATACAATAATAGTGACAAACGTGTCCGTCCAATTTCTAGGCATAAAAAAGCTTAAAATTTAATTCAAAATCCACCCAGTTAAGCCAATTCTATATTACTCAACTCTGCTTTTTTCATAGATGATAATTTAATTAGTTAGTTTTTCTAATTTTTTTAAATACATAACTTTTAATTTTAGTTGTACACTAAAAGCACATGTCCCCTCTCTTGGTTTAAAACTTAGGTTGAGTCTAAATAACGTTTAAATTTAAAAAAACAAAAAAGAAAAAATATCATATTCTAGACAAATCATGATTAAAGAAAGAACGATAGTAGTTTATAAAATATTACATGTTTTAAAAGCTGTGACGCCACATGCACAGAGATACCCTTTATTCTGCCTATAGGTAAACCTGTTTTTTATATTTGCTAAATCCCCATCCCCTAATAAAACCAAATTTTACATTTTATTAAGCTTATTGTATACTATAAAATATACACAAAACTCAACTAATTATATTGTGGTTAGTAAAAACACTAATTAGCTAGTAACTTTTGACAAAGATTAGCCACAATGACCAGTGAGGAAAAAAAGTAAATGTTAAGCCCTGGACATAACTATTGTACACACACTTTAAAACCACTTAAAATACAGTTCAAAGTATCTAAAGCTGCAGTTTAAGTAGAATAGTCCTATTTGCTTTTCTTTACTGACATAGCTTTAAATTCCCAACAAATTAGGTTTTGGCCAACTTCTGGTGCTGGATTATTCGTAGTAAATGTATGGGCATAAACCAACAGCTTTTTTTATTTATCTTCATAATTCTTGTTGCAAAAATTAGGATAACTTCAACTAGACTATCAAAATAATGAACGTCAATATTCACAGTTGCTCCTAACTGATTTGATTAATTGGTCTAAATGAGTAAGATGGTCTACTAAACAAGTCTACAGTGGTAGAGTATTTGGTGAGGCTCTAGTGGAGTGTGCAGCCCATTACAGTGGGTGTGAGGATCCTCACCAGCTCAGCTCTAATAGGGCCGTAATGTCCCCTAATGGCCTCTTCATTTGGGGATAAACAAATATCTCAGGGGACAGTGGGGGCTAGGGGACGTCCCGCTGAGAGATGACCAGATGAGCAAAGTGTAGGCAAAAGGCACAAATGGGGCAGCTATAATGCACATACCTGAGGACCCAAATGAAAACTAATGAAGCGGAGTATCAGCAGTAGCGCCTCAGTGTGGACAAACAGGGGGGTTGATAAAATTATAAATGAAAATAAATGAAAACAATACTAGAAGTAATGGTAGCAGTAGCCCTATGGTGACACTTGCTCTAGATGCCTGTAATAAAAAAAATGGTGTTGAGGATGCCGTCTACTTCATGTGGTCTTCTCTCACCTGGATGAATCAGGTGGGTATGTTAGGATTGTGTTCTCTGATTTTCCAGGTACATTTAGCACCACCAGACCGGCGATTACTAGTGGAAATTGTGAGGGCAAACTTATTTTTCCTTGTCATTTAGACCACAATATGTTAGGTTGTCTGTCATTAGTAGCACAGCGGCTCCTCAAGGTAACGTACTTGCCCCCTTCCAATTCACATTATACACAGCAGACCTCAATTATTACCTTTATTATTAGTCCTGCCACATTCAGGTGAATTGAATAACATTAGTAGTAGTAGGCTTAAAAGTAGAAGATGTTGTTGTATGAGTAGTTGTAATAGTAGTAGTTTTTGTATAGTAGTGGCATTTAACAAAAAATTTGTAATTCCGTAATATTTCTATAATACTTGAAATTTATTTTGAAGTAACTGGATATTTTGAGTACTTCTATCACTGCTGTAAATGCACCATCAATGATATAGCAATTTTAATTCTAAGCCGCCGAACATTATCTTTTAATCCTCCATCTTGTTTACTCCGGTTAAAGCCTCTTATTTTGAAATAAACATGCGTACTGTAAACCGATATGTATTTAATCTGCTTTATCTTTGTTCAGGTTGAAGGTTAAAGGCATTACTCAAAGTCAAAATAATGATTTTAAGACAGAGAAATGTCAACAGCATCTTACAGCTAGAGAAACAAGACAGTACTACAACTACTACTACTACTACTACTACTACTACTACTACTACTACTACTACTACTGCTATTAGTACTACTAACCTTGTGGATCAATAAAGTCTAAATCTACTACTAAATGAATAAAGATTAATCAATCAAACTTTATTTATAAAGCACTTTTCATACATGGAAAATGCAGCACAAAGTGCTTTACATGGTTAAAAGCAATAATATAATATAATATAATATAAACAGAATAAAAATATATAATAAATAAGAATGGGATAAAGTAGGAACATAAATAGAATAAGAGAATAGAATAAATAAGAATAAAATGAATAAATATTAAGTAAAAGCTGAATTAAAAAGGTAGGTCTTGAGCCTGCTCTCAAAAACATTAACGTTCTCTGCAACCCTGAGGTCCTCCAGCAGGCCGTTCCACAGATGAGGACCATAGTACTGGAAAGATACCTCTCCATGAATATGTGTCCTGACTTTAGGAACAATCAGGAGGCCAGTACCAGAGGACCTCAGGGTCCGCCAGGGTTCGTATGGTAAAAGCAAATCTGAACGATAAGAAGGCCCAAGACAATTAAGACTTTTAACGACCAATAAAAGAACCTTAAAATCGATCCTGAGCCAATGCAATGATTCTAAAACCGGTGTAATGTGGGCCTGCCCTCTGGTCTCCATTAGCACATGAGCTGCAGAGTTTTGTAATAGTTGTGGAGCTGAAATACTCTTTTTGGGAAGGCCAGAAAGCAGGGCATTACAGTAGTCAATAGACCTCAACAGTGATTGGCCATATCCAGTTCCGAAAGTAAAATTTCCCTTAATTTTTCTCATTGACTTTAAAAAAAATCCGTATATTAAATGTCCAACGGCTGGAGAGAGGCTAATCAGCTACGTGGTTAATCAAGGCCATAAAATTATTAATTTCACTATAATTGTCAAAAGGCAAAGTTACAAACACATTTTGCTGAATTTTAAAGTTTTTGTTACTCTTTTTGATATAAATTAATCGTGTTATCATCATGAGTTACCACATAGCTGATTACCCTCGGCCGAGCTTTTAAACTCATACGCATTTTTTGAAAGTCTATGGAAAAAATGAATGGGAAATTTACCTTTGTGGTTTATACGACTGATGATAAAAAGCATGCATTAGCGTCTCCCTGTTGGTCGGATTCTGGGGTGGACTCTGGCTATGTTTTTTAAATGATAAAAATCTATTTTAGTACTCAATGTGTGGAGTAAAACTAAGCTCAGATTCAAAAATTATGCCCAGCTTTTGGATTTAAAGACAATGCCTGCAGTTTGGACAGGGGATTCTCTCTTTGAGCCTCAGTACCGATGATTAAAACTTCAGTTTTGTCCTGGCTAAGCTGGAAAAAAGTTCTCTGCCATCCAGGATTTGATATCTAAAATACACTTAAAAAGGGCATCCATTGGTCTTGTGTCATCAGGAGACACAGAAATGTACAGCTGTGTATCATCGGTGTAACTGTGGAAGTTGATTCCATGCCTCCTGATGACACAGCCAAGAGAGAGCATGTACAAATTAAAAAGTACAGGGCCTAAAATTGACCCTTGGGGGCACACCACATGACATTTTATGGATTTCTGAGGAGCATGTATCTATACTTATCATAAGTTTTCTGTCTGTGAGATAGGAAGTGAACCATTTGTGAGCAGTACCAGATATGCCGACCAGGTTTTTGAGTCTGTTTAAAAGAATAGTGTGATCTACTGTACCAAATGAAGGGCTTAGTTTAAGCAACACCAACACTAAAAGCTCAGATGTGTCTGGAACCATATTTTGATGAGATAAAATATTAGATCTGATAGCGTTAATTTTACCTCTGAAGTGGTCTGCAAACTGCTCACAATGAGAGTCTGGTATTCTTTGGGAGCTGTTAAAATCAGGGTTAAATAAATGATCAATGGTGAAAAAGGGGATTTTAGGATTATTTTTGTGATTACTGATTATTTTGGTAAAGTATGTGTTTCTTGAGCTTCTGAGTGCATTATTGTAAATTTTCAGGTGCTAACAGAATATTGGATGATTTTTTTGTAATTTTGTTTTTCCTCCATTTCCTTTCTGTCCCCCTGCAATTTCTTTTCAGCTTTTTGATTTCTTCATTTCTCCATGGGGGTATAAGTTTTGTTTGAAACTTCTTTGTGGGTAGTGGAGCAGCAGAATTGATGCTTGACTAAAGTTTACTGTTAAATAATAATAATAATAATAATAATAATAATAATAATAATAATAATAATAATAATAATAATAATAATAATAATAAATAAAATCACAGGAGGACATTCATCTAATGCAGCCACTTCAGAGGTTAGATAGTTCTACCTCACAATTTGCACCAAAGTCTCCTGCTGAATAAAACCAGTTATGTTAAAAAACACACAGAAGTGGTCAGATAGCCAAGTCAACAACAGAGACTAGGACTACTACTATTACTGCTACTTCTGTGACTACTACTACTGCTACTACTAGTACTACTACTGCTACTACTACCACCACTACTGCGACTACTACTATAGCTACTATTACTGCTACTACTTCTACTGTTGCTGCTAGTACTACTACTACTACTACTACTACTTCTACCACTACTTCTGATACTATTACTTTTTCTACTGTTACTGCTACTAACTACTTCTGCTACTACTGCTGCTACTACTACTGTTACTTTTGATACTACTACTATTGCTACTTCCACCTTAATTCATTACTACTGAATGAGCTACATATAAGTTTAAATAGCACATTTGTGTGTTTTGTGGGCTCATTACCATTACTCCCACAGAGTATTGTGTTTAACAGTGTATTGACATCTGACTAGCCCCCTCCCTCCTGCTCTTAATCCTGACCTCCCCCTGTTGTCTTGTGTACATATTTTCTTTGCAGCAGAAGGCTTTATCAGTGCTAATCCTCAGCCAAATTATTTCAAAACAACAGGCAACCCGGGCTTAACTGCTCCCCTCCCTTGTCTCTCCAAGTTTTAAGAAAGTAAACAGCAAAAGTAGTTTCGGCAAGTTTCGCTACCATTAAATAACTGAATGAGTGAATAAATCCTGATATGAGATATATGAAGTTAGGAGACTGTATAAAATGTAAATAAAAACAGAATTAAGTCACTTTAAAGACAAATTTTCAAATCGCCAAATGCTTTTTATCCAGTGTCCCAACATTTTATTTATTTATTTAGTTTTTTTTTTTAATTCGGTGGGTATATTGTATCAAATAATATAACATTGCATCTTTACATTGACAATCATTACTTAAAGTAAGAATGAGCACTGATGATAAAAAACAGTCACTGTCCCTTAATTCAGTGGATCAGGACTTAAATGTGGGTTATGGGTTCAATAGTTTTAATGTTTATCTTGTTTGAAGCCTAAATATAGTTTATTACATGAAACTAATAATTTTGGCTGTTATTATTATTGTTGTTGTTGTTGTTCATAGGTGCCATGTTGAATTAATATAACGTAGATAACTTTTGTTCTGCAAAAAGTGAGTCACAATAAAATGACCAAGGATAAAATTGGGTCCCACAATCAATTGAGGACCACCACCTTAATTGACCACGTGGTGGCAGTGCAGCACAGTCTGGAGATGATTTTATTCACAGACACAGAAGAGATACAGCGTTCATGGAACAGCTCTTATGGTGGACAGTCTCCTGACCTGACACTGCTTGACTCCTGACTTGTACCAGTATCAGTTTTACTTAGTATGCTCCAACACAGTAAAAGCAGTAAAAAAGGTATTCACTTTTGTACATGACAGTATATTTTCTAATAGGTCAAATATTGAAATAGGACATTAGCCTAAATTCTTGTCATTCCTGATTGAGGTCAGACTCTAGTCTCTGTCAAGGAAAGAGTGGAGTGTGCTGTTGGAGGTGTGAGCAGAGACGCCTTCACAATAAAAGCCCATCGTGTGAGGAAGAACACTGAGCTGAGGTCAGTGTCCAGATGAGAACTGAGCCTTATCAGGTCAGGAGACTGGCATTCACACCTTTCATACATGCAGTATTCCTGGGTTATGCGATATAAATTTGATATTAGGGATCGAGTAGCAGGAAATGCATAAAAGCAAGAAAAGTTTGTAAACATAGTACTTGAAACTAGAAGAAAAGAATTCTGCATAAAATATATTCTTAAAATTCTTTATTATTATTATTAGGAGGAATAGCCCCTTGAGATGAACCATCTCGTTTTCTTCATATGACATAATCACACTGTTATTATCTCACCTCAGATTAACTCTGTTCCCAAGGTGCACTGTCCACCCAAAGGCCATCTACAGGGCTGAGGGTTTGACTTTTTACATTTAGATGAACAGACCAATCGCGTTTTAGTTATAGCCCAAGATGTGTGAACTTGACTACTGTCTGTGAAATGGACCAAAGGATATGTGGGGGACTTGCCAGAGTCTTACACAAACAAGTGACTTTACGTTAGTGCGGAGATAAAACATTTGGAAAAAATGGCTGTAAAATGTATTGTTGTCTAAAAATCATCAATGCTATCTTAAATAAAATTAAAAATAAAAGTTAGCAAGTAATAAATTAGACCAGCTTTACTGATGCACAGAGTGGATCCAACTAATCAACCAATAACATTTTAGTCACTAAGTGACCCAAGGCTGTCAGCCCTAGAATTGATGCATCGCTTTTGAATTGGATCGTGGGCCTCTGAATCAAAAGCGAATCAAATCGAATCATGAAATGCCTTAAGATTCTTACCCCTACTGTCCTGTCTAAGAAAGCCATAAAGGGCAAAAAATATATTTGTAGAAATTGTTGACGTAGCTTTCTACACTGCGGTTGGTTTGTGTCATAATGTTGTACTCACTAAGTTCATGAGTAACTGCATTTTCAGAGCATTTAAGCCTCTTTAGTGGTTCTGTTGGTTTTTGAAAATAACATGAGGCTGAATGGGAGTGACTGCTGCTCTTCAAGAGTAACAAAAGTAAGCCCTGAAGTGGCAGAAAATGCATAAAAAAAAGAATAATTTGTAAACACAATACTTGAAATTAGAAGAAAGCTTGATGTCACTAGTGGAGCATAAATGGCACACAGCTGGCTGAGATGGGATATGGAATATAACATTCATGCTTATTATGGAAAGCAGCAGAAAATTAGCTGCCCTCAGTCTTGTCCGGACAGTGACCCTTTGGCGCCTCATTTTGTGAAGGGTGTCCTCAGTCACACTTCAGCACACTCCACTCTGCTCTGGTGGAGTCTCACCTCAGATCGATTCTGTTCCCACAGCCCTCTGTCCACTCCTGACCCTTACCAAAGGCCAACGATTTTTACTCTCCACAATTAAATGAACCAACTAAATGTCCAGCCAATAGTCCATCTACATTCAGTCTTTAATTCCATCTCTGCGATTGCCGGGCAAGCCAGCCTCTCCTATGTGGTTTTCACAAGCAAGACTGTCTGGCTCCCCACTCGCCGTGAACTGTTTCTCTCTGGTTGATCACAGCTGTTTATCTGCAGCGCGTCTTACAAATGCAGAAGCTAACCAAGGTAGCGCTAGCTACTGAGTTAATTTTATAGATTTTCTGACCTGATTAACGGCATTTGGTGCTTTTCTTCATCACATGTTGGATCTAATGAAGTTCAGCGTTGTTGTTCAGTCCTCTGTGAGATTTTTTTCTTTGTCCTGTTTACATTGTAACAACAGTAAAGTCCCACTGACGTCCTATGGAATGACCACATTCAACCCTAACCCTAACCAACCCACTTTCTTTGCAACTCGTCATCAACTGGCTCCTGCTGTTGTCCCTATTCAGAAATAAGTACAGAACTGCTCATAATATGCCATGATTTATAGGAAAAACGTCAAGAATCAACCATGTTTGTTTAGAATACAGATCAGCGGTGCACTGCTTATGTCCCGCCCTTCGTTTCATGTGGGTACTCCGCCTGCACTTGTACCGCCAATTGAAAATTAATGTAAACGAAGGGGTATTAGTCTAACTTCTTTGTATAGAACAGGAAAAGTGTTTGTCTGGCCGGCCAGTAGGGCTGTCGCGGTGAGAGAATTTCCTGGTTGGATGGATAAGACAATAATGCAGTCACTGCGACAGGCTAGAGCTGGCTGAGCTCTCACTCGAATGCATTGCATGCTATGAATCCGGTAAATACCATGGTCAGTCAAAAGCTTCAGTCAATTCCACCAATCATTATCAATCAGCCAGCATCACTGCCCGCCTACTGCTCCATTAACTTCTAGAGATTCTCAGCATCTAGGGGTGGGACAGTTTTGGCTCATTTATCCAATCAGCGTATTGTTTCTTCCTATTGGAAAAAAAACTGCAATGAGCAGTCCCATAGCGATTCATTGAAGCTTGGCATCAATAGGAATTTATGCAGCGTCCAAGCTGGTCTGAGGTGAGAGGAGGATCACGTCGGACAACCAGACAAAACAGCTGATAAAAGAACGACACTAAAGAAATTACACACATTCTAGCCAACTTTTAGTGTAACTTAATATCTAATCTTAGGAAATTTAATGCATATTTGACCATTTATTTGATGAAATTTTAGGGGATGCTCAGCTTCCCTTGTTGCCAGTGAGCAATCGCCACTGCTATAGAATTACTTTGATAAAAAGAGTTTTTGAAGTGATTCAGAAAGTGCAGTCTTTTGGAAAGCTTTTTTGCAGAAGACTTTAACTTATGAGGTCAGCTCCATTTATCAAATGTTAAAAACAGCCTTCACAGAGTACTGTTTACGGCAGCTGCCCTTTCCATTTTCCTGGCTTGGAACTGGCACAGAGTACACTGGCTTGTGACCTCTTGGATTTCTCAGTTCTGACTAGTTTCTAAAAAACATGAGTAATTCTTCTGTTTCGTAGCATTTAAGCCTCTTGATTTTTGAAAATGACATTAGTCACCAGCCATGAGGGAGTAATTGTTGTTCTGTCAGAATCTGGGCTTAATCTGAACAAGATGCTGGCAGAACTGGACCTGGGAACTCTCTAATCTTAAGAGGGTGCAATCCGGTAACAGTTTGGCCATATCTTGACATATGTTCGAAAGCTATAGGCTTAAAAAGGTCGGTCTTGTCCGGACAGTGACCCTCTCCTCATGTCGGCTCATTTAGGAAGGTTTCCTGGGTAGGGGTGGGACGATAAACAATAATATCGCTAATCGCGATAAAAACAGTAAAGATTAATTGATTGATTGGCAATTTTTTTTATCATCGTTATAATTGTTTAAGATAATCGCCAAAAAACGCATCTAATTAACAAGGTTCATAAGTTTACCATTAAATATAAACTGTGGCAATTTAAAAAATGAAATTCAACGAAGTTTGAAAATGCGTTCCTTGCTTGGTAAATGCATCTCACACAGCCCCATAAATGTATCTAAGCTATGGCTAACATGCTTTCACTTTTAAACTTGTACAACACGATGATCTAAAATGTGCATTTCTGTGATATAAGCATTGTTCTGACAGTAGTACTACTGTACTAGGGCTGTCTGAATGCCACTCCTATCTTCACTGAAGTACACTGTACACGCTGCAGCAGTCCAAGTCACCATGTTATCCAAGTCACTACAGCTGTTGTTTATGTGTGTATTCTACATTTTGGCCACAAGGTGAGCCATATGTTTGCAATAATTTATCCTAAAATCATAAACTTGACTCTGTTCTGTCAATGTAAAGTAATTCCAATATGTTTTAGCTACATTTTCAAACTACAAGAATCATTTCATAATTATTGGGATAATATTGTTAATCGCAATTATTGTGTCCAAGATAAACATAAAATTCTGTTATCGTCCTATGCCTAATCCTGGGTCACACTTCATCACACTCCACTTTCCTCTTTCAGAGACGTCAAAACACACACCCTGACTAGTAATGTAATCAAAACAATCATAGATACGTTCAGCTGTTAAGAGAACTGTAGTCTGTCTGCCAGGTCAGTAGGAGCACTATAAGTTCTGTCACTATAGTCATCACACACAAAAAGAAGTCATGGCAAAGGTTCATTCATGCACCAACTTCTTATCACCAAAATCTTATTATCAGCTTATGGCCATTTTATGCTCTGTCCAATTCCCCACTGTTGCCAGAGACAGAAACCTAATCCAAGTGTTCTCTGCAAAGTCAAAGTAAGAGCTCCCCAAAATAAGATGTTTAATATACATATACATTATTTTAAGTTATAAAATATGAAATACTAATGCAAAGGTGTCCAAAATTATTTCAGAAAGCCTGAAAAAACATAATATCTGATCTTTTAAGATTAAACAGCTTAATCATAACAACACATAAATAACGGGAATCAAAGTCAAGCTGTTAATGCATTTATATGGCTTATAGTGCATTGAGATCCAGCAAAGACTACAGCAGAGTCAGCTATCTGCCAACTGAAGGTATATTAAAATTGAAATTACTGACTCTTTGCTGTAAAACAATAATGATTTATGCTTAAAATAATAATTCTAATTGAATAAATGGTAATAAGATGCTGTTTTCATTTGCTATAGAGGTGAGACTGAGGACTTTGAGTTGACAGTGAAAGAAGTGTGCCCTGAAGGAGTAAAAGAGTCAGAAGGTCACACTTTCACAATAAAAGCCTGTCGTGAGAGGAGCAACACTTGAGCTGAGGTCAGTGTCTGGTCAGATGAGTATAAGCATTTACCTAATTTAATTTTGTACAACCAATATACAACCATGTGTCCCATGTATGCTCAACCAGCGATAGAGCTTTCATAAATTAATCAACGTCAGAGTTCAAGCACTTTGCTATTATTCTCTGTAACCTTTTAGAGATAAGCTTATCATGTTTTGATAATAAAACCTTTGTATGTAATTAAAGTACGACTGTGAGTAATATATGGATCACCGTATGGGTTCACCAATTTTTTAAAGGATACTGTATCAATGCTATAGATACTAATTTCCACTGTGAGATGTAAATGCTTTTTGGGTCGAATTAGCGCATTTACCCCAGAATGTAGAACACCCCTCCTGGTTAAAGTTAAGGTCTGGGCACAGTGAAACCTTGTGGGCCCATGTTCCCATACGAGCTGCATAGTTCAACGTGTGCACTGGGACACTTCAGAGAGTCCTGGTGTAAAACAGCTGTCAGTGGAGCCTGATCGGTCTGAAGCTAAACTGAACTGAGCTCTGAGTTCAATCAGTGACCACAGCCCGCTATAGTGACGACCCTTACACCTCAATCCTTCACACTTGAGAAGTTCCCATAGTGAAAAGAAATAGAGGTTAATCAGGGTTTATGAGGTAACTTTGAGGTTAACCATGCATTTCAAGCAGTGAGCTCACTTTCTGTTGAGGTAAATCTAGAAACCAAGTCCTGTCCAAGCCGTCCATCTATCCTCTGCACCCTCTTCTCACACACCAACTAACTTCACGTCCTCTTTCACTACATCCATGAATCTTCCTCTTCAGTCTTTCTCTAGGCCCCCAGCTCTAACCTCAGCTTCATCCTTCTACCCATATCTATCCCTCTTCTGCATATGTCCAAATCTTCTCAATTTGGAAAATCTTTAAACCATCTAACATGAGCTGTCCTATCCATTCTCGTCACTCCCAAAGAAAACCTCAACATCTTTGGACCTGCTACCTCCAGCTCTGCCTCCTGTTTGTTCCTTCGAGCCACTGTCTCTGAACCGTACAGCATCTCTGCACTCACCAGTGTCTTGTTTACCTTTCCTTAAATCTTTTTATTACACAATACACCTGACAATTTTCTCCACTAGTTCCAACTTAATGTGCTTGCCTGTTTCCTCCTAATTGTAGCCTAATTATTTTTCAAGAAAGAATTTTGACCTGGTCTGACTCATTCTGTTGTATAAAGCTTCTGTTTGTGGACGTTGCCCTCTCGTTGCGTTTTCACAGAAAAATGGCTGGATTAAACTAATACTAATCTCATTAAAAGGTCTTTGTGGTTAACACTGTTAGGATTTTGGGAAACGGGAAACCAGTGCACGACACAGTGTCTTTCAATGAAGGAAGACGTCTGTTTTCAACACGTGTTTTACACTTTTCAGGGCATGTGTCTGACAACAACAATACAACAACCTGGTGAGTACCATAATTTTCTTGACTGATTCATAGTCAAATGTAGAGAGCCAAAACTGAGGTGCTTGGGACCAACATAGCTGCTTTTGCTAAATCATCATGGAGGTGAGCCTTTCACCAGCACTGGTTCTTTTTTTTATCTTCAATTTCAGTTTAAAATGAAGACAAAAGATACAAATTACAGCTAAGGAACAAATTAAGGAACAGAATTAGTTTTAGTGGAAGATATAAATGCTTAGTGGCTCAATGGATAAAGCATTTGGCCCTGAACTAGAACAGTCCCAGTTAAAGTCTAGGTCTGAGTACTATTTTTTTGGTACTTCCTTGGTGAAGGTCTGCGGCGGAGTCTAGATTTAACAAACCCAATTAATTTTAGTATTAATATGGCTTCAAATAAAGACATATAATGACTGACTGAATTAAGTCTAATGGGAGAAAAAAATGTCCTTAAATATTTCAGGCTTGGTGCTGCAGTAACTGAGCCAGAGATGAGTGAGGTGTTATTAAAGGTTTAAGCTCAAACTCTTTAATAAGACGTATGAATCAGAGCAGGACAAAACTGTCATTAAACTGGAATAAACAGCAATCTCTCATGGGCACCTTTCTATAAATGGAGTTTTACTACCTGACTACAAATACTTCTTTTAGGTCCTCATAAGTGCATAATGTGATAAAATTTCCACATTTCCAACTTAGTAAAACAAAACATACCCCCTTGTCTATTCGCATTTGAGTTCAGTATTTTTTGTTTGCCACAATTTTATACAGTGCTCTTTTAAATAATATTCTGTTTGCTAGTAGTTGACTGACAGACTGCAGTATTTTATTCAATTTAAACAAGAAGCACTTGGTGAGCACTGATATCTGCTACTGCATTGTCCCTATCTCACAATGCTAAAGATATGGTGCCCAGACCTATGTTCCCACATTTCAATATTAGCCCCTTTGTTTCCACATTTAAATATTAGGCCCTATGTTCCTACATCCCTATGTTTCCCACATTTCAATATTAGCCCCTTTGTTCCCACAGCCTTATGTTCCTATATTTCCTAAGATTTTCATTTTTAAAATTAAGCCCTATGTTTCCACAATTTAATATTAGGCCAGGTCCTGTGTCCTCACATTTTTAAGATTTAGGGTTAGGGGGTTAGGGGTATAGTTAGGAATACTATTTGCCAGAAAATAGGGCATAGGGCAGTGGGAACATAGACACGCTCCACTCACAAACCACTTTCCCATAATGTACCACTCCGCTTGTTCTCATCACACTAAATGCTTTAAGTTATTTGACTGTCTGAAAATTAACCAGTTGTATTGATTTTCTCTTACAGCGGGGTCCACTAAAATAACCTGTTTTGTGAAGAAGCAAAGGTCTGTTTTTTTTTGTTTTTTTTTTGGAGAGAGAGAGAGAAATGACCCATTCAACAATGATTAACGTGGACAAAATAACGGGAAGTTTGGATGTGGATCCCAGATAAGGCTTTTCAAACAGCGGTTCATCTCACTCTGAAAATACACGAGAGGCGAAAATACAGGGTCTAGGTGGAAGATGCAAAGTGGTGGTTTGGTTTAAGCTGAGGGAGTGGACGGATTTACCAAAAGTGCAACGTGAAGTGAACTGGGCGCCAATGGGTTTTCGAAGGATGTGAGCGACAGAGAGACTGGAAAAGAAATTTCGATTTAAATGTTATTTTTCTGAAACACTGAAGAAGTGGACCAAAAGACTCGACAGCTACAGAAATATATCAAGCAAGTTGAGCGACTAGAATCAGCTGTGATTTAAGGTAATACAATATGGATAGCTTATTATTCAATATTCAGGGTTAAAATTAGTGAATGTTTACCAGTGAATAAATTAGAAATGAAGACGTCTTAACAATTTTGATAAAAGGGAAGCTCCCTTTGACTTAAGAAAGCAAGAGAAAGTGCATATTTTAGAGCTGGATATGTCTGTTATACTTGACTTCATGTTGTGAGATAAGACAAATATATATATATAAAGTTTAAGGTAAAGATACTGACTATGTTATTACAATATATCAACTGTTTAAAATAAAGTTCATGTATTTTAGTTAGTTTTATTATTAATATTATTATTATTATTGTTGTTGTTTTTACAAAATATGTTCTTAATGTGTGGTTGTAGTGTGACAGTAGACAAAATCTTCTAAAAACAGTCAGAAATGTTTACCTACCATACTGTTCCTTATGATAAGGTCTTGTTTAAACAATATAAACATTTATCTACTTGAAATGTAAACAATAGAAAAGCTAAAAAGGTCATAATGTCTTGTAAAATTGTAATAATATCACAACATAAAGACACATCATTACTTTTACTTAATTTATTTTGCTGACACGTCATGTCAGCAAAAGCATGTCCCTACTAATAAAATAAAATAAAATACAACAAAAATATATATTGCTAACTTTGATGCAATGGCCCTGAAGGTACAGCACTTTTTGAGGCTTTGAAAGATGGTTACCCTAAACATGATAAAAAGTTAACACTGGTTAAGTTCTTGCAAATGAGTAGCAGCACGTTGGCTGAATAATTATCAGGACAGCATTTGGCAAAAACAACAAAAATGGCAAAAAAATAAAAAAAAAAGATCTACATTAATTTTGAATTGATACATTAGGTATATCATTAAACAATTTCTTTAGTCATCTTTTTAATATATTTGATAATCTATGAAGGTCTAATAATGTTAGCTTGCAGATTAGCTTGTTCTGCTAACAGCAATAGTTTTACATATAACTTTATGCCATTTTGTACCCATTGTTTGATTTTACTATATGGGTATGTTTAAAGACAATTCAAATGATTTTCAGTGAACATGAAGCTAGCACTTACCAAAAGCGGTATATTTAAAACATAAGAGGTGAAAGCTTCTTCTTGTCCCTAATAATAACTGATTACTTAGTATTTTAAATGCTACAGCAAATTGAAAGGATTACAGTATATATATATATATATATATATATATATATATATATATATATATATATATATATATATATATATATATATATATATATTCTGGACCATTTTGTTGTGACCCACTTTTGGATGTTTGGAGTTGTATGTTTAGTTCATTTCTGGTCAGTTTTTGTGGCCAGAAGAGCCATGTTTTCTCAATTTAATTGTGTCATTTTCCAGAAAAAAAGATCAGCGGCTGTTTGTGTTTTTTGATGTAAATTGTTTACAAACATTTTAGGACAAATATTCCTTGTTTAACTGTAACTATGGTTCACACAAGTTTTAAGGATTTGTCCAAACTCCAAAATTCACTAAGATGAGGAAATACTAATGCTCACAACAACCCACTTCAGGGTCTTGACCCACCAGTTTAAAATCCAGGTACTATTGTATTAGAAATTAGGCAAACTGCTGTAGTTTGAGTTTTGACCCTCTGAGGATGCTGTAGTTTGCATTTGACCCTCTGAAGATGCTGTTGTTTGAGTTTTGACCCTCTGAGGCTGCTGTAGTTTGTGTTTTGACCCTCTGAGGCTGCTGTAGTTTGTGTTTTGACCCTCTGAGGCTGCTGTAGTTTGTGTTTTGACCCTCTGAGGCTGCTGTAGTTTGTGTTTTGACCCTCTGAGGCTGATGTAGTTTAAATTGTGACCCTTTGACGTGGCTGTAGTTTGCATTTGACCATCTGAGGATGCTGTTGTTTGAGTTTTGACCCTCTGAGGCTGCTGTAGTTTGTGTTTTGACCCTCTGAGGCTGATGTAGTTTAAATTGTGACCCTTTGACGTGGCTGTAGTTTGCATTTGACCATCTGAGGATGCTGTTGTTTGAGTTTTGACCCTCTGAGGCTGCTGTAGTTTGTGTTTTGACCCTCTGAGGCTGATGTAGTTTGGGTTTTGACCTTCTGAAGCCGCTGGAGTTTGAGTTTTGACCCTCTGAGGCTGCTGTAAGGGCGTTTTGTCCCTCTAAGGCTGCTGTACTTTGAGTTTTGACCCTCTGTAACTACTTAAGTTGGACAGTTGAGTGTATATGAAAAATAGATGTCCTAATTTGTTTTTATAAAAAGTGAGACTTTAAAAGATACTAATATTTTTCTTTTTCCAGTTGCTGTGATGGCGTCCATGGCTCTGGAGCTGATGGGCTTCTTTCTGGGTTTACTGGGAATGCTGGGAACTATGGTGGCCACAGTGCTCCCTTACTGGCAGATCTCGGCTCACATCGGCCCCAACATTGTGACAGCGGTGGCTAACATGCGCGGCTTATGGATGGAGTGCGTTTACCAGAGCACCGGCGCCTTCCAGTGTGAAACCTACAACTCCATGCTAGCTTTACCGTCAGATTTACAAGCATCTCGAGCGCTAATGGTCATTTCTGTAGTGCTTTCTATCCTTGCTATTGCTATATCTTCAGTTGGAATGCAGTGCACAATTTGTTTGGATGGATCTGGCACAGTTAAAAGTCGCGTGGCGGGAACTGGAGGTGGCATGTTCCTAGCGTCAGGATTTTTGGCGCTAATTCCCGTCTCATGGACCACTCACGAAGTCGTCCAGACATTTTATCAGCATAACATCCCGCAAAGTATGAAAATGGAACTCGGTGAGTGTCTCTACGTCGGATTAGCTTCGGCGCTAATTTCGATGCTAGGTGGCGGGTTGCTGTGTGTGTCTTGCTGTGAAGATCAAAACGGCAGAGGGAGAAGGGCCGTCTCAGGGTATCCGTATCCTGTAGGGGGCGCTATGACGGGAACAGGAACCAGGATGACCTCGCAGACCTATCGTAATCCAGTTTTGCAGCAGGGGGGAGTCAACCCAAGCAGCAGGGGGCAAACGCTGGTGAGGAGCACCAGTGAAAGCTCCCAATCGAGTGCTCATAATCTACAACGGGGCAAGAAGAATACAGGATATGACATCACAGGATATGTTTGAACTATCCATTTATGAAGAGGACTAACTTGAGCTTTCTGACACTACATCACAGTGTACGATGAGACAAACTGGATATGAATTCTGGACACTCATCTTCTCATAAGGAGAGATTTCACATGGGCTGCCAAAAACCTGTTTTCTACACTTTTCACTTTCAGCTTCTTTTATGGTCACTTTTTGTCATGGTTCATTTCAATTTGACAACAAGTGAATGTATGAGTTGCTGGTGGAGCATAAATGGGACATGAGAGAGGATTTTGATGAAAAAAAAATCTCTCACTTATGACATTTGTTATGTCTAAATTGTCTTTATGTCAACACTTATATGTACTGGGTTCCCAGTTGAATTTATTATAACATACTGTAACATTATATACTACAAAGTGTTTTATATTATGCATTGAGGGTTTCTGTTATTGGAAATAATCAATCGATTAAGTCTATGCACTTGTACTGTAATAGTAATTTGGATTTGTTTTGCGATTATCTTAGCCAAGGAGGGGGTTATGTTTTGTTTTGTTGTCTGGTTTTGTTGGTTTGTTTGTCTGTTTGCAACAATTCAAGAAACAGATTTAGACAGATCTGACCATAACTTTTCAAGAAAACTGAAATAATGGGGACAGAAAAACTTTATTTGCTTTTGTAGTCACCGTGGGTCCAGGATTTTCTTATAGCTGGATCTTTAATGTATTGGAGGTCAGTTAGTAGTTTGATAAAAGATGTTTCTATGAGATTTGTACATTAGTTTCACTTTTGTTTAAGGTTATTCAAATTTGACAAGTTTGTTGTTTTACACTTGATGATCAGTAATAAGCACTGTTTGGACATGATTTAGAAAAACATTGTGTTGCTTTATTAAAGTTTATGTACTTCTTCTAAATAAATGTTTTTCATTATCTGTTGTTTATGTGACTTTTTAGTATAATTTAAATGCTAACACTAAAATGCCAACTTTTATCTTTATAATATGCCATTTTTACAGTGTCTGGGGGCAGCTATATCATACATATTACAGACGGTAACCCTGTAGGGACAAACTGAACCAGTCAATTTATTCCATGTAATAAGTCTGCAATATTGTGTTTAAGTAATTGTGAATGCACTTCTCCTCCAGCAGTGGTCAGCTTTGGGAAGTTGTAGAATGCCACTATAATTAATAGAGATAGGGGCATTTTTTAAAGTGTCCCATGCACTGTGGCCTTCAGCAGCTGATAGAAACTGAACTAAAATGTTTAAGCAGTGCATTATGGGAAAACAATGAGAGAGCCCTGACCCAGAGGCAAACAGTGGACAGTGGGCACAAACAGAAAAGAGCAAACAAATCGATAAATGTTTGGATAAAAACTTTCATTTAAACGTGAGACCAACACTGAACTGGGACAAAACTGATAACGCTGCAAGGTTTAAATCTGGAAACAAAGTGCAGAGAGAAAGAAGTTGACGTTAGTTGCTCTAAAAGTGTTTTCACTGGCCCCATTACAAACAGAACACACCTGTGGCCTTTCTCCTATCAACTTCTCCAACTTGGGAGTGTGCTGACCAGTGATTACCTTCAGTATAGAGTAATAATGTTGGTTGCAAAAATAGCTGAAATAGCTAAAGGGCGCCATCCAGTGGCCCTTCAGCTGCAGGTTTAACTGCAGAAACAGGCTTCAATTTTTTTTTTTTTAATAGGAAAATACCATACTTTGATTCTTTCTTTAAATCTTTTAACATAATGTAACAAGTATTAAAATATCAATATATACAAATAAATAACAAAATAAAAATAATGTCTGGCTTTCTCACAAATCCAAAGACATTCATGGACACATTGCCCATAGTTAATCAATGAAGGAGTGAATGGTTGTCTGCAGGGCTTGACATATTTTTTTTCTCATTGGCCACCGTTTCTAGTAAAATTTTGTTTTATGCATAGATAGGGATTTATCAACTATAAAAACGGTTTACCTATAGGCAGAATAAAGTGTATCTCTGTGCATATGGTGTCAGTTTTTAAAACATGCAATATTGTTTAAATGACTAATTTTCTTTCTTTAATCATGATGAATTACTATAAAGTAAATAGTGTACGCAAGTTAAGCTATAGACCTAGGTATGGATAAAATTCAACCAGCCAAAGTGGCAGTGGGAGTATTTGAATTAATGCAAGATGTGTAAAATGTTTGCTGATCACTGTTTTTGCATTCATTTTATTTCATGTTGTATAATTAAAAAATCACAAAATATCAATTTATTTAAGCATGGCATCCTTAAATAATAACATAAATATTAAATAGTGTCCATTCATGTCTCAGTGTTTCATGACGCATTTCTCATCTTTTATTGCTGTTGTGTTGCATCTTGTTTTTCACGACCGAACTCCACAACAAGGGGTTTCCCGAGTAAACAATATCCATGAAGCAGCTCCAGGGCTTTCTGGGCTGTTTCAACATCTGCAAAAAAAAAATTGTTTCACATAATTACACAATGCTCTCCATTTATCCAGGCCTAGGACTAGCACAAAGAGTACACTCTGGCTTGTGAACCCTTATGGCTAATACAGTGGTTCCCAAAGTGGGGTCCGGGGCCCCCTGGGGGTCTGCAAAGGTACTACAGGGGGGCCCCCAGGGGCGGTCTATATTTTAATTTCAATTTTAATTTTTTTTAATTTATTTTTATTATTATTTCAGACACATGGTTTTGGTTCATAAAAACAAATAAAACATACAGAAATATAAAAAGTTAATGAAAATATTAAGTACCTAAAAACATTAAGTACATAAAAAACATTTGAAATTAATTACAGTTGTATACTTGTTTTAAAATATTACTTTAAAACAACTTTTAGTCAATAATCAGTGTTTCTGTAATGTTTTTATTAAAAAATATATATGGAGAAAAAAACAGGGCAGAGTCTTTTGAATAGAGGGAAGTTTTATTGTTGGGGGTCCGGGAGGGATTTTTGGAAATTTAAGGGGGCCACGACAGACTTTGGGAACAGCTGGGCTAATCAATAATAACTGCATAGGACACAGGTTGATATTATTAAGCAGACAAATAGTTAGGCTTGCGGGACAGGTCACAAAAGCGGTTTCTGAATGTGGGAATCCATCAGTAGGAAATAAGTGCATTTATTTACTTAACTGTTTTTAAAAGAAGACGGATCACAATATGGTTTCCATACATGTAAAATGTCACAGTAATAAAATTCAAATTGTTCATCTCTGACCTGACACAGTGATGAAGGCCTGTCCCTTGAGGCGTCCCGTCAGCAGTTTGTAAACTATGGCCGGACCACTCTGTTGCTCAAACCTGGAGAACAGCGCCACCAGCTGGGCCACTGTCGCCTGTGCAGCCAGGTTCTTCACACATAGCACCTACAGACAAAGAGAAAACTGATAAGAAATGTGAACTACTGCTGTATAATTTAAACACAACCCAGAACCAGATGTTTCCAGGATCCTCCAGGCATTTACAGAGTAGTTAAGATTAAAATTAATGCTAAATATACCATTAGTGATGATACCTTTGAAGGTTTTCCTGGTTCATAATTCCTAAATCTGGGAATACTCCTGATCACTTCATCTGACTCTCGATGTGACAAAATTTCTTCTTCTGAAATAACCTCAATATCTCCTTTGACAGTGATTGGGACATCATGTGACCCGGCTCTGAGGCTGCTGATTGGCTGTTTGAGCTTGATTACTGTCACCGGAGCCAATCGTAGCTGTTCTTCAGGTCTGAACTCTCCTGATTGGTCGGTTTGTTCCTCTTGTCTGGGCTCTGACTCTTCTGATAAGGCAGTTTTCTCATCCTCTGATTGGACGACATCCTCCTGAGTTTGTAATAGTTCAGATGTAGTTGGGTCTTTTAATTTTTGTTTTTTGTTTTGCTTAGAGGCTTGTAGTCTGTCCTCATTCAAAACCTCTCTGTAAACCGAGTCCATTAAGTGGCACGACGTCGACGCCTGCTGGACATCTTCTGTAACTTCATCTAGAAAGAGGGAAAAAAAAAAAGAAAAGAAAAAAAAAAAGCACCTTGCCTGAGGATATGTTTTATCGTAGTCATGTAAATGAAGTTCCCAAGCAATCAGGAATTTTTACAAGTTTCCAAGAACCACATGAAAGCACTATAAGCATGTTGTATGAGTAACTTAATGGACGTGAACAAATTCAAGTTTTCCCTCTGTCACACTCTCTTCTGGAGGAGTGGATGCTGCTGAAGATGCCTGGTTTGCTGATCGGACCTCAGCATCTGACCCCTCTCTGTGCTACTGTCCCAACCTGTGGACTTCCTGGACCCTCCCTACACAGAGGTGGACAGTAACTAGATACTTTTACTCAATTTTACTAATTTACTTACTTACTAGAAAAAGTACATCTGGACTACATTTTGTAGACAATATGTTTACTTTTACTTGAGTAAATTTTGGATGATTTTATTATTACTTTTACTTTTAGTTAAAAGTATTTTTTGTCCTCTGTGGTGTAGTGGGTAGAACATCTGACTTGTGATAAGAGGAAGGAAAGGGAGAAGGAGAAGGAGAAGGAGAAGGAGAAGGAGAAGGAGAAGAAGAAGAAGAAGAAGAAGAAGAAGAAGAAGAAGAAGAAGAAGAAGAAGAAGAAGAAGAAGAAGAAGAAGAAAGAAGACGGTGATTTTACTAAAATATTCAAATGTACTTTCTACTTCAGTTAATTTCATGCTATAATATTTAATACTGACGTAAATTTTTTGTTGGGTACTTTTACTTCTACTTGAGTAATATTTTTGAAGTAACAGTACTTTTACTTGAGTTTTTGAGTACTTTGTCCACCACTGTCCCTACCTCAGCCCTGCCTGCCTGTGTCTGGGTAGAGCTTCCCCCCGCTGCATCCTTACAGACCTGAACTATGTTAGCAAATCTCTTTCATGTGGTTCTCCCTAAGGTTTCTCTTTTTAAAACCACAATTAAACCAGGACTAAACCAACACTAAACCAGGATTAAAACAGGACTAATCTAGAACTCAAACAGGACTAAATGCAAACTTAACTAACTCTTTTAAAGTCTGCTCTAGGATTTAACCAAGTACCACTAAACTAACTAAACCAGAACAAAACAAAGACTAAACCAGACAGGTGTAACCTAGGAGTAAACCAAGACTTCCTTTGTTGGCCTCATTTTAGTGAAAATTTGCAATATCTTGTTCATCACCTTCCTCCATCAACATGTAAATATGTATATCGCCTGTGTGGTTGTTTTTGCACTGTTTCATATTTAGCTTTTTTCTTTTTTTTTTCTTCTACTTTTTCTTGTAAATAATTTATAGTGCACCTTTTGTTTTTGATGCATGCTTACTTTATTTCTTTCTGCACTTTGTTCTGTATTAAGAGCCACCTTAAAGAGTGAATTTCTCCACTGTGAGATTAATAAAGTTCAATCTATCTAATCTAATCTAACCCTGAGGCCAAGTTGAGGGACATAAATAAAAAAATAAAATATACATTTCCATTCAGTTCATGCAAACAGTATATGGATTAATAATACTGTACAGGCCTATTACTAAAGCCTGGCTAGTTTATAAAAGGCGTTATTATTGTGGAAAACCTTGTCTTTTTGATCGACAGATGTTTTGGTTAGTTTTCCCATAGCTGTTTTTTGTTGTTGTTGTTATTTTTCCTCACTGAGAAGGACGGGGATGTTGCCTGTTTGTTTGTCTTTAGTCTACTCCTGTAAAGCCCTTTAAAGTGACTGCTGTTGTGATATTGCGCTTTATAATTATATACACAATTAAAATCGTAGAAGAAGATTGCTTCAGGTTAGTTCCCTGCGTTCTCATTTGTAGTAACATAAATGCTCATTAGGTTTATTACTACTGCTGACAGTGTAGTGACTGAAAAAGAGCTGTTAGGAAGCTTCTCAGCATCACTTCTCATGTTCTCTTTATAGATAATGCATAACTTCCTTTGTTGTTTCCTTGTGATTTTGTGAGCATATTCCTGTTAGACTGCACCATTAAACAACTTCTGCCCTAATCATAAATACCAAATATTTAATTGTTTTCAGAATTTTAACCATTTTTTATGCCAGTGTATGTATTAGCATATCATTTTTTAGTAAAAAACAAAAATGAAACAAAAATTACTATAATATTTTTAATATTCTCAAAGCAAAGTGGATTTTTCTAGGGAGGTTATTACAGCCTCGGTTATATCAAAGATTACCAACAACATAGATTTTTAAGGATTTTATTTTTCTGTGCTATGTACAATCTAAACACCAACTCCCATTAAAACTGGTTGTAACTTTTTGTTACGAGGAAAAAATCCCAAATCCATCTAAACCAGTGTTGTTGGTGATCTTAGACATACTCAATGCTGTAATAACCCTCCAATCCCCCCAAAGAATCCACTTTGCATTGAGACTATTGAAAATATTTATTTTTTGTGTGTTTTTTGCTTAAAAAATGAGATGTTATTACACTGGCATAAAAAAGATTATCATTCTGAAATAAAAAAAAATTATGGTCAGGGCAGAAGTTGATTAAAAGATTTATGCAAAGAAAAGTAGAAAAAAATATGAATGTATACCATTTCTCTGATGTTTTGTGACGGGGACACTTTTGTCACTGAAAAGAAGCAATGTAACAAATTTAGTTAGAGTTGGTAAAAATGAATATTAGATTTGTGATTAGAATATCAAAATTTGTGATGAAATACACTCCTAAGAGTCTGAGACATATTTCACAGAAAAGGTAAGAACTGAGAACCACTGCAACAGGCACTTTTGTTCTTATTGGGGCAAAAGGGTTACGAGGTTGTCACAGCAAAATCATGATCTGTGTCCTCTTCTCTCACACCAACTACCCGTCCTCTTTCACTACATCCATAAACCTCCTCTGTGGTCTTCCTCTAGGCCTCCAGCTTTAACCTCAGCATCCTTCTGCCCATATATTCACTGTTCTTCCTCTGTAACGCGTCAGAAATTAGCCTCATTCTTACTTTATCTCCACATCATGAGCTGAACATACCTCTGTGATACAGTGCTTGGAGGAAGCCCTGTCGCTCGTTGCCCTGGTACAGCGCCTGTTCAATCTCCATCTCTCGTCGGGTCAAAGGTCGACTGCAGTTAAAGCGCTGCCGGCGGGAGAGGATCTCAGCCCGGGAAGCCATCTTGTCTCTGATCTGCTGCAGGCGCTGCTGTTTGGCACTGGGGTCTGCACTCACACCACGAGACTGAAGAGAAGAACGTCAAATATATATAAGTTAATACAGAAACCAGTGATCGTTTATTATTTTAATGTTGTAATGTGCTTTGTTGACCTATTTATATGATGTTTATATCAATGTTTTTATCGTGGTTTCAATGTTATACAACACTTTGGTTGGCTTTGGTTGTTGAAAGGTACTACAGAAATAAAGTTTGATCGATTGATAATGTTATACTATATATATACTATATACAGAGGCTCGGAGAAACAGACAGGAGCAGAGCTGGAGATGCGGATGTTCTCTTTCTTCTTTGTTTCAGGACTAAACCGGGACTAAACCAGGTCTAAGCCAGACTAAACCAGGTATAAACCAGTACTTAACCAGGACGAATCCAAGACTTAAAGAGGACTAAAACTGGTTCTAAATTAAACTAAATGAGGACTTGAACTGAAAAAGTCTCCTGAATCTGACCAGAAGAGTCCGGCCTGCAATGATTGGTTAGACTTTGACTTAGACCCGTTGTTGTACCTTGTCCGGTGTTTGGTCCAGGTCTCTGTTTCTCCAGAGCTGGATCTCGTCCTCGGTGAGTCCCAGGTCTCTCAGCTCACTCAGCTGCTTCTCACCGTCCTGAAGTTCCTGAAACTGGGACAGACTGCAGACCCCAGCAGCCTGTTCTCCAAAAGGACGGTACAGAGTGGCTGGGGCGAAACACTGGCGCTTCGACACACATCTGCAACCGGGGTAAAAGCAAACGTTAACAATGCATGAGAACTAAACTAGGACTAAACTAGGATTAAGTCTGGAGTAAACCATGGGTAAAACAGTACTAAACCAGGACTAAAACAGGACTAAATCAGGAGTAAACCAGGACTAGACCAGAATTGAAACTTGGGTGAAACCATGAATTAACCGGTACTAAACTAGGACTAGACAAGGACTAAGCCAGGATTAAACAAGGACTAAATCAGAACTAAAACAAGACTAAACCGGGGCTAGAACAGGACTAAATCAAGAGTAAACCAGGACTAAGCCAGGATTAAACCAGGACTAAATCAGGCCTAAACTGGGAGTAAACCAGGACTAAATCAGGACTAAAACAAGACTAAACCAGGGCTAGAACAGGACTAAATCAAGAGTAAACCAGGACGAGAACAGAATGAAAACTAGGGCTAAACCATGAGCAAACCAGTACTAAACTACGACTAGACCAGGACTAAGCTCGGACTAACTAGGAGTAAAAAAGGGCTAAAGCAGGACTAAACCAAATGGGACTAAACCAGGAATAAACCACAATTAAACCAGGATTATATATGGACTAAAAAACATGGGCTAAACCAAGACTAAATCAGGACTAAATGAGAAAGAATCATTGCAGAGTTAATCCAGGGTTTAACCAAGTACTAAACCAAGACTAAGTAAGCATAAACTGAAACAAATCTAAGACTAAACCAGGTGTAAACCAGGTGTAACCTAGGACTAAACCAAGACTTCCTCTCTTGGCCTTATTTTAGTGAAAAATGACAATATTGAACCCTGAGGCCAAGTTGAGGGAGATGTCTCTAAATTAAAATATTTACCTTTCCATGCAGTACAGTGCATGGATTAGAAATAATACTGAATGAACCTATTGATAGATCTGGGCTAATTTACAACAGGCATCTTTATTGTGGAAAACCCAAAGTGTGTCTTTTTGATTGAATGATTTTATGTTAAATACCAGCTACTTTCAAATGACTCCCTGGAGAGACCTGGAAAATAGGAGGTAAGAAAAAGGTCAAGAGGACACAATTACTGGTTAAATGTTACCCTCATCTGGTTAAAAATTAGTTTACAGTAATATAGAGCAGTGAAATAAAAATGTCCATATACTTTCTTTGATACCTATTTTATGATAGAATGAAGCCAGGACTAAATAAGAACAAAGCCAGTACTCAACCTAGAGGATTAACCAAGACTGAACCTGGATCAAACCCAAAACAGTGAGGGAGGGAGCTAGGACTGAACAAACCCAAGTCTGTCCAAAACTAAGCTACCTCTGTTCTCAGACTGAACCAGGACTACACCAGGAGTAAACCAGGATAAAACCATCACTACACCAGGACAAACCCAGGACTACACCAGGACAAACCCAGGACTACACCAGGACAAACCCAGGACTACACCAGGACAAACCCAGGACTACACCAGGACAAACCCAGGACTACACCAGGACAAAATCAGGACTACACCAGGACAAACCCAGGACTATACCAGGACAAACCCAGGACTACACCAGGACAAACCCAGGACTACACCAGGACAAACCCAGGACTATACCAGGACAAACCCAGGACTACACCAGGACAAAATCAGGAGTAAACCAGGACAAAATCAGGAGTAAAGCAGGACAAAACCATCACTACACCAGGACTAAATCAGGAGTAAGCCAGGACTAAAACAAGTCTAAACCAGGAGAAAACCAGGACAAACCTGTGCTTACACCAGGGCTACACCAGGATTAAACCAGGACTAAACTAGGACTAACTAGCAGTACTACGCCGGGACTAAATCTGGAGTAAACCAGTTCAGGACTGAACCAAGGCTAAACCAGGACTATAAGAAGGTCTAAACCAGAGCTAAACCAGAAACTAAACCATGGCTAAACCAGGAACTAAACCAGGGTTAAACCAGGAACTAAACCAGGATGACTGAACCTGGATTAAACAATTACTTTTCTATGTCGACGTCTGTGTGCAGCTGTTGTAGCAGGAGACTGTGGAGCTGCCGCTGTCCTTCGGTCTCCTGTTCCTCAAACAGTGGCCCCTCTTCACACTGATGACGACTCACTCTGGAAAAAAAAATACAACACAAGAATTCAGGCTAATTATTGCACTGTAATTAATCATAAAACTAGTATAGGCAGTGTTAGACATGTAAGCACCATCTGTGTGGTACTTATTTTGTATTTTATTTTAACTAAAGGAGTGGTAAACTAAAAGTGTGGTACAGGAACCACTGTTTGTACTCAAGCTTCTTCTGGTGGTAATTGGGAGTCTTTTTCACTACAAGTCCAGATTTAGTTTAACTTAAACCAGGTATAATTCTGTTTTAGACCGGCTCTGGTTAGGGATTAAATTTGTAGAGAGTAGACCACTGCTTAGTCCTGGTTATATGCTAGTTTAGTCCTTGTCCTCGATTACTCCTTATTTAGTCATTGTTTAGACTTGGTTAAGTAATTGCTTAGTCAGAGTTTAGTCTTTGTTTTGTCCTTATAATATGTAGTAATCTAGATTAACCAGATGTCCCTTTTTAAAGGGGACAGTCCCAGTTTTAGGCTCCTTGTCCCACGTCCCAACAAATATCTGTAAAAACACTATTATGTCCAGTTTTCAACAAACCATGTTCCAGTAAGCGCCATTTTAATCAACAGAAAAACACAGGACACTTTAATATCAGTTATATCATTGTTTTATATCAATACATTATTTTATACTGTATCAGTAATTTGCAAGCCCAAGTGCCATGTAAATGTTTGGATTTCTAAAGCTTTTTTGTCACTTCATTAAGTTTAAATGCACCATGATTTGTGAAAAAAAATATGTGTCCCAGTTTTTGGGTTGAGAAATGTTCATTTCGGTGGTACTTGGAGAGCCAAAATTTTTCGAGGTGGTACAGGTACTTGGCGTGAAATGTTTTTGT
Source organism: Bostrychus sinensis (assembly GCA_020698575.1). NCBI lineage: Eukaryota > Metazoa > Chordata > Actinopteri > Gobiiformes > Eleotridae > Bostrychus > Bostrychus sinensis. Next base: position 11,150,999 of record CM036244.1, on the reverse strand, counting down.
TGTTGTTTGCTTTTTTAAGTTTATGTTTACTGAAGCCTTCAAATTGCAAAAATATTAACAATATCATATTGCAAAGACAGTTCTGTCTTAAATACAAATTGTTAACAAATGTTTGGTCAAAAACAAAACATAATCCAAACCAAGACCTCAACTGTACAAATTAAGGTGTGAAAAATGTGAGAATCACTGGTCTGAAGCAGTCTTAAGCTCTATGCAAACCACTGTAAAATATTTACTGCAAATGACATTTAAATTAAACTGAACAGCAGAGGTGTGTTGGAGATATTTTAAAAGTCAGCTATACTATAGAAATAAATATAGTTTATAAATAAACTATAATAAATAAGGTCCAGGTCTGGTTGGGGCTAAATTGCAAGAGTGGGGAATAAGACAGAAAGTTTACGGGATTATTACTTTGTAAAAAAGTTTAAAAGTAACTTTCCTGTTTTTTAAAAACGCGACAACATTCACAAAAAGTTATTTAACTTAGCACCGTGACGTTAACGGTTAGCCTCAGTTCGCTGTAGCTATCCCCTTGGCAACAGCGCTAGGTTAGATTCGGACGTAGCTTGAGCGACGTAACCCTGGGCAATATCGTAAACTCTAAATTTTGACAACCATAGCTTCCGAGTGGGCCTATTTTAATTATCAAGATGCGGATTCTTCATAAAAATACGAATATCTCAGACCGAGGAGTAGAAGCTTTGTTTACCTCTTCATTTTCCGCTTTGGCACGTTTACTTCCGGTGCTGCCCACGGGCTCATGGGGAATGTAGTACAACGGGCTTAAGTCCATTGCTTTTAGTAGAATGAAGGGAAATGGCCTAGAATAGAGGGCATTTGAGGATAAGGATTAATTTCTGCAGTATTTTATTGCCATACTTACGGAACAATACTAACCCCATGTTTGAGTTTTAATTCTAAAATCTTAATCCAGTGATTTATTACGGCCTTTATGGAAACCTACATTAGTCCAAACATGCTGCGTACATTTTTCTGTCTTGAGAAATCCATCTCGCCACACCCTGCTTTATTAGGTAGGGCGTGGGTTTAGAAAAGCAATCTCTGTCATCATGCCTGACCTGACTTCAGTCATTCACGCCCTCTTTGTGATTTGTACATTGTCTTATAACACATTATGTTTAAAGCTGCACTACCTGATTTTGTGACTGTAAAAGTGATGTGTCTAAAAAATGTTGAATTTGAATGCTACACTGCCCTTTCCTAATTCCTCTCCTTTGTGATGCCTTATCACAATCTCACACAAACCTGGAAGTCTGTACACAAGCCAAGAGGTATCACAATAACACAGCAGAGATCTTGAGTTTGCTTTTAATTCTTTAAAATAAAAAATAAAAATACTGTAAATAAACTATACATTTTGAAATAAAACAATAGCTCCTTCACATTATTCCTGATAGATTCTAGTTCTGGATAGATAAAAGATGTATTGACCAATCAGAGCGCGCCTGTCCTATGAAAGCGTGTGATTGGTTAAACTGTTCCTTCCCTCGCTCTAAAACAAAAACCCTTATAATACAGCTCACAGGTGACCTCAAAGTCTAATTTTTTTTCTCAGATGACTTCTGTTATGTTGTACTAATAACTAAATAATTTTATTTACCAAAATACAAGGAAAAATAAATCAGGTAGTGCAGCTTTAATAACAAAGTAGTATGGGGCATGTCCACTCCAATGTATAGCGCCTTTTTAAGGATTTCTGCCACCAAAATACATACTTGCATATCAATCAAGTAATTAGGGAAGATTAATTTTGTGACACATCCAGAGAAAATGTTGTTCAAAATGTGAACAATAGAAGAACATGCTTAAGCGCCACATTTCTGTGTTGACAATAATAATTTCTTTGAAGGGAGACAGAACATTCTGTCACTTTGGTATCTGCAGTTAAACAGTGAAGAGATGTCAGCACACTCCCAGTTTGGACAAGGAGACAGGAGCAACACCACAGAGGATAAACCGTGCGGTAAATCAGTGTGAAAATTAGTAAGGATTGAACTGCAAAATGCATGTGGAGTATATATCCACAATATCTGCAGCTGGGAAATGTCCCATATTTTAGTTCAGAGCCAGAAGTATTAACAGAAGTAGTAACACTGCAATGCCAAGACTGTCAATGTCTTTTTAAAGTCTTTTTTCTATTATTACTGTTACAATGACAAATGCACTTTTAGTCATGCCATATTTCTCATTTTGCCTTTATATACAAAGTTCAAAGTCCACTGTTGACAAGTTCGCAAACACTATATATGCATTTATTTTGTCATTCCATTTTCAAAAACCCATTCAGTCATTTGAGCTCCCGCCATGTAACGCCTGAAAGAGAGAAATCTAACAAATATTTAGCCTATATATAACAAACACATTACACACATTGATTTGCTGAGTATTTTTATGGCAATGAGACTTTGACTGTAGGTCTATTTATATTCCAATTTAAGCCTGTTTGCAAATCATGTTTTTATGTTTTATTTTTTATGTACCGCCCTTTTTGCATATCTTAAGCCCCTCTCCGTGTGGACAAGCTCTAAGGGTGACCACCTCAAAAAGTACTAAAAGTGGGACAAGACGTGTGATTTGGTGGGACAAGGCGAGACAGACTAGAGAAATTAAGGCTTTGCTATTTGACATTATCTAACTTACAAACTTCATTAGTCTAAACCTCATTGACATAAAAGATACAGCTGCTAAAAACACATATCTTGCAAAGTAACGTCTTCATGGACAGTTTACTAAAAAGGCCCATGAAGAGAGGCCTTTTCTGAAACACGGGGGCTTGTCCAGCTTTTGGTTGTACTGCACAGCCATTTAGACATTTGTCCCCATTTTCAACTTATTAAGATAATGTCCCACTTTTTCGGTGGATCCTAGCCTAAAGAAAGTGAGATTTAAATCAAGAACAACAAGATAAGGTCTGTATTCCTTGTGTAAAATGTAAAAAAAAAAAATGTGTGGGTTGGAATATATGGTTGTTGTATATTGCTGTGTTTCAGGAAAGGCTTCTCTACATGTGCCTTTGTAGTAAAGTCTCAGAAAAGACATAACTAAATATGTTTTTAGCAGCTGCATCTTTTACAAATGAGGTTTAGACTCATTAACTTTGTAAGTTTGATAATGTCAAATAGCAAACCATTTATTGAGTCTGTCCCACCTTATCCCTCCAAATCACACAACAAGGTCACCTAATTCCAACCCACAAATAAATATTATACATTTTACACATGGAATAGTGACCTTACCTTGTTATTACCTCAATAAGTGTGTGTGTATGTGTGTGTAGAGAGGGGGGCACAGTACCACAGTTTGAGAACCACTGTTATAACACTATAACACTGTTGAATGCACAAAGCTATTAGCAGTAGAGCAGTACAACAGCACACAAGCTCATGTTTGTCTATATACTTACAAAATGAACTGTTTGCATCACGGAAAAGCCTGCACTGCACTTGAAACAACTATATAACAGCAGACTGTGGTCTATTTTTAACAAACGTCCTTGCTTGAAATCTGCATGTTCAGAAGTCTGGCTCTATACAATACAACATGGAGTACTGTTATCACTGCAAACACTTTATTACGGTGACTTAAAGAGAAAAATTAAGTATTTTATGGATTAATTTTGTGATTTTGTCTGCTCTCATTACCATTACATACCATATAACAACACACTTTTCAATATATACCTAAATAAACACATGTATTTCTATTTTGAGTGATGTCTTGTAAGCAGTTGCACCTTTAGACGCAGTGCAAGCTTATTTTTGCTGTACCAATCCCAAAATGCACTCTGCACACCCCGCACATATGTGGATGGATGTGTGGATCTCTAGGCTGTGCTCCTCCACTGTACCTCGGCCCCCCACCCCGCCACTGCTGCTTCTGCTGCCGGAGTGTCCTCAATTAGCCTGCGCGTGACGTCAGGAAGGTGACATGGGCGCTTTCCCCCATTATCCCCAGCCCGTAAACGCACCACGCACCATTTCTAAGCCATCCCAAATGCGCCTGGCCTATTTTTATTAAAAACCTTTCAATCTATACGTGTCAGATTTTGAGCTGGAGGAGCGCGGTGCGTGTTTGTGTGTGTTGTTGTGGACCAGGGCTGGCTCCCCTCTCTCCCTCTCTCTCTCTGTTAACGCCCCGTTTGTGTCGCTCCTCTCGATGCCTCCTCTCTCTGCAAGACTGCGGTGTGTGAGCGAGAGCGGCGATGGGGTGGGGACGCAGGGTGGGGTCAGGCGCGGGGAGAGGCGGAGGAGGAAAAGGCAGCGAGAGCCAGCCCAGCCCTGAATTCACGGCAACAACACAACGAGAAGAAGAAGGAGAGCACTCACTCAGTCACTCACTCACTCACTGCACGGCTTTTTTTTTGTTTGTTTTTTGCGGGGTGCATTTGTCGATTTAGTGAAGGAAACCTTGCCTTTTTTCCCTCGACGATATGAAATGAACACAGTAAATTTGGGGGGGTTGGAGCTAATCCGCTGAATGCAAAGGTGGGAAAACTAGCCCTTATTTTAAGATACGGTTTCATTGAAGCTACACCCAACGCCTGAGCGACCCCCGCCTGCTGCTCCACCCCTGCGCCTCTTGCTGCACCGAGATGCACACGGAAACGCGTAGCAAGAAAGTAAGTGGATGTTTTTTTTTCCTTGAGACATTAAAATAACGCTGGGAGGGAGGGGGGACCTTTAACGCAAAGCCGTGCCAATTAGCGTCACACCGGAGCGTGCGTAAAGCTTGTTTTTTTTTTTAATCACGGTGCAAGTGAGTCGTTAAAAACGGTGACCTCATTGCGCTGGCTCACGTTTCACCGGAGAGGCTCTCGGTGTAATAATAACAACAATACGCACGGAGCTGCTCTCCCCAGTACCGAGCTGTGTGAGGAGAGAAAGACAGAGCCGAAACGGAAGGCACCACAAACTGCAGCGCGGAGGGCACCATCTTGGCTCTTAAAGGGACAGTAGCCTCCTCACAGAGCGGCGTTTAGGACAAGAGTAAAAGGCCAGGGGGGAGTAGAGGAGAGTGTAGCTTCTTTTTTTAGGCGAGTAATGTGTTAAAAACGCAGTAGGAGGCTGTGTGTTTACAATGAGCCAGCGAGCCCGCGTTGGAGATGTTACTTAATCCAACAACTTGTGGATTTAGGCCAAGCTTTGGGGCTGGTTTAGTCATAGTACCTTGGCTTATTAGGCTACTTGTTTATTCACACTTTATTAGTCTCATCTTGGTTCATCCTTTATGTCTTGTCCCGTTTTAGTCCTTGGTTTAGGCCTTAGTGCCCTAATTTAGTTCTGGTTTTGGGTCTAGTTAAATCATGTTTTAGTTTAGTTTGGTTTAGTAGCCAAAGTACTGGTTTAGCCCTGGTACTGAAACTGTGCTGGTCTAGTTTAGTCCTGGTTTAGTATTGAAACTGTGCTTGTCTAGTTACAGTTTAGTCCTGGTTTAGTATTGAAACTGTGCTTGTCTAGTTACAGTTTAGTCCTGGTTTAGTATTGAAACTGTGCTGGTCTAGTCACAGTTTAGTCCTGGTTTAATACTAAAATTATCTCTAATCCCTTTATTTTGGTAATTGGCAATTCATTATCAATGTCTAAACCTTGTCTTCTCAGATATTATTGTTGATAAAGTTGTTTGTGACCTCTGACCCCTGTACCTTTTGGCCTGCATTCACAGAAATAGTTTCATTGTGTTTTCTGACAGGCAAAACTGGGCTCGTTTTTAGCTTCGTTTGAGAAGCTTTGCATATATATAATCTATGGTAAAGGCATAAAATATAACGGTCCAAACTTTTTGCATTATGTGTTGTAAAATACTGAAACTGTCAAATCTCAGTGTGTCCACATGAATGAAAAACTTGACTAGATTTCAGGGTTTTTGCAAATGTTTTGATTATTGGTGTCCTGCTAATATGAGAGTGTTTTGTGTGGATAGAAAAATGTCATGATCATAGCCTGGGTTAGAATTGGCTGACTGGTATGATTTTTTTCTTTTTTTAGTCTTAAAAGATTTATGGAAGTCACACTGCATGACGTGGAAAACATACATGGTAAAATACCGCTTGTTCACACTGTGAATCATGGCAACGACCAAAGTCAGTTGGAGTAAATTTCAGGCTCTGAACGCAGTGTGTTTACGTCATCATCATGCCGCTGATCTGGTAGCTAGTGCTGCTTGCTATAGCGGTATTTTTGTGCGGGTGAAAGTAAATAATTACAAAGGCATACATTGAAATGTGGTCATGTTTGTGGCTGAGCACTGTTGTTGTTACAAGGATTTGCTCGTGTTTTTTTATTGGTAACGCATCTGACAGAGATTGTAGCTGCAGTGCGAGGCAGAAAAACTTTACGACGAATCTTCGTCTGATCGTAAGACGGCTCTGTCTGTGATCTTTGTTTGTGTCACTATAATCCAATCCACTTTAGTTATATAGCACATTTTATAAATGGAGATGTTGTCCAAAGTGCTGCACATAAAACATTAAAAAACAATAACTCTATTCAGCTTTGCTAGTCCCCTTTAAAATAGTAAGAACCAGTATAACTAAATAAGAGCAACACACTAAAATAAGAGTAAATAACTACCAAAATAACAATACAAAAGAGCAAAATAAGAAAAGACACAGGGCCAACTCGTAACTCAGCGTAAGATGTACGACCACTGTTTTTGAGGTACAAAATCTGAGATGGCATTACACTGTGGCTTTAGGCAGGATACACCCTGGACAATAACCAGTTAAGTGTCAGGGCTGACACTAAGGGTGTGTTCACACTTCCTGGTCCGCAGGACTCGGTGTGCTTTGGGACAAAAATCCACACCTGTGTTGATGTCATTGGTCTGGTTCGAGTTCACATTGGGCTCTGTCAAATGAACTGAACTGACTGAGTGAGCAGTAACAAACCTCGCCTGTAAAGGGCAGCGCATCAGTATTTACTGAGAGAAACTTGGGAAGAAGAAACCCTGCTCTTCTATTGGTCAAAATTCCTCCGCTTCAGCTGAATATATCCCAATAATATCACACGGTGCACTTTAATTAATATTTAATGAAGTATTATGTTTAGAGCAGCGATCTTGGCTGAACACAGCTGTGGATTCTCTCCGGTGATTAATATGAAATCTGTGTTGTTTTAGCTGTGCTTTCACATATGTTTGCTAATGTTAGCAACCTTTTAAATACATTTTATTTATAGTATATTTGTATTTTTTTTCTTATAGTAATGTTAGATGCGCATATGTTTCTGTGCCCTTGGTGAACAGTGGTGTAGTCCTCTCCCTGGCGTTAGTCCTTAGTTTGGTCTGGTCTTTGGTTTGCACTTCACCAGGACCACACCAGTAGCGCTCCAGGACTCAAAGTGCACCGCACCGAGACCTCTGATTTCAGGAGGACCAGAGTTCACCTGTTTGGTGCACAACTGAGTCTGATTGTATGTTCACACACGTTCACACCTGCTCAAACGAACCGGATTTGCCAGGAAGCGCACCAGAGTTTGATTGAAGTGAACCAAACACGGTGTGAACACACCCTTAGAGACACACACAGACAAACAACCATCCACTCTCACGTTCATCCACTATGGGACATTTAGAGACACCTGTTCTGTCTTTGGGACAGTGGTAAGGAGAGAACTCACAGTTACACAGGGAGGACATGTAGACTCCACACAGAGGCAGAGGATCAAACCCATTAAATATTCTATTCTAGTTAAAATCTCCAAATACAGTGGTTCCCAAACTATGGTAGGGGTCCCACTGCTGGTACGCAGGTTTTTTCTAGTGGGACTCAGGACTGGCTGGAATGTTTGAAATGGTCTGTTAAGTTGTTTTCATCTTCAGATTGGTTTAGTTTGAGGTTAGTCTGGATTTAGTGGACCTGGATTAGACCTGGTTTTATTCAGTTAAATTCTTATATTTGTCCTTTTTAGTCCTACTCTAATTGTGTAAGAGCTTAGGCCTGGCTTAGTTCCATGTTCAGGCCTTTTAGAACAGATGTCTTTAGTCCTGGTTTATGCTTGGTTTAGTCCTGCTGTAGTTCCAGTTTCAGGCCCAGTTTAGTCCTGGTTTAGTCATGCTTAAATCACTATTTTAGTCTTGAGTTTAGACAGGGGTTAGTCCTGATTTAGGCCAGTTCTAGTCTGTTAAAGATGGTACTTGGAAAGCCAAATATTTCCCCATGATGTGAAAAGTTTGAGAGCTACTGTTTGGACGTAAAGTTAAAGATGGACCACTTGATTTCTTCTCCTATGTTGGTCTTCTGTCCTATCTTCTTTCTTTTTTACAAATCTAGACCGGGATCAGCAGCAGCACAGCCCTCTCTCCTGAAGCGTGACCAAACTGTGTCCGTCCGGAGTTAATCATTGCAGCAAGTGGCCCCTCCTTCGAACAGTCCCACTTTGTCCCGAGCCAAGAGGAATGCACCGGCCCCTGTCCCCCTCTGTAGACTCTTATACTAGACACATACACATTTATTTGGTCTATAACGTGAGCCTAAAGCACAGTCAGAGCAGCGCTATCAGTAAAAGACATGTCCAATAACAAACTATGTGAACTCTGGACCACGGGACATCGATCCGGGCCTCTCTGCGTCCACAACAGTTATTTGTGTCAAAGGTGAACAGAGAAAATTGGAGGGAAAATGAGCTTAGGGGGTTTAAAGGTGCAGTGTGTGAAAGGTTTTAGTGGAATAAAATAGATTAATACATAGGCCCATAGTGTAATTTGTTTGCATTGGAAAGCTGTTGCTTCACTTATACTTCCTGTTGCTACAGGTGCCCAGAGAGGACAAACTGAGCACTGGACGAAAAGCACATATTCTGTTTGAACATGAAGGATGAAGGTTTAGGACAGTAACGGACTCCACTTGAAATAAATTTTGTTTTACATTTTAAAAGTAAAATCGCCATGGGACATGTTTGACAACAGTATGTCACTGCAGGGCTACCGCTCACAGATAGCAAGCAGTTATTTGTTCAGATTAAGTCCTGGTTTAGACCTGGTTTTATCCTGTTTTGGTACTGTTTTTGTACTGTTTAGTCTTGGATTAGCCCTGGTTTAGCCCTGGATTAGCCCTGATTTTTATCCTGGTTTTGTGTTTTTGTACTGGTTTAGTCCTAGTTTAGTCCCATGTTAGTCCCAGTTTTGATATGATTTAGTCCTGGTTTAGTCTTGGTTTTGTACTGGTTTATTCCTGGTTTAGTCCTGTGTGCATTTTAGTCCCTTAAAGATGGTACTTTTGAGAGCTGCATATTTTCTGAGGAGGTCCTTGGTGTGAAAAGGGAAATGCATTATATGGCCCTGTAAGATTTCAACATATGGACCTACTGCAGTATTTTAAAAATCTATAATTGTGTTCATGTAAATACTTTCAGTACAGAGACCAGAATGACTCAGGACCTTCACTTCCACATTTGAGTCAAGTTTAAAGAAGTCTAAGTTTACAGAAGCAGCAGAAGCAGCTAGGTTTAGTTTGAGGTAAAAGTAATTTGTTTATTTTATTGCTGCATTTAAAAGTGAGTTTGACCAGGAAAGTAACTCACATTTCTGTTTAAAGACACTCAGACTCAAATGAGGGCTACAGACTGTTTACTGTTTTACTGACCCACATGTAGCCCTGCATTTCTGCTTTAGACCTGGTTTAGACCTGGACTGACTCTGGTTTAAATCAAGTATAGTTCTGATGTAAGCCTGGTTTAGCCCTGGTTTAGTCATGGCTTTGTCCTGGTTTACCCCTGGTTTAGTCCTGTTTTAGACCTTTCCATTAAAGATAGTACTTGTGAAAGGGTACTTGAGGTGGGATTTTGAGTAAAAGGTTTGAGAACCACTGGACTAAAATGAGCCTATACCTCAACTTAACTAGGACGAAGCCTTAAGCCAGGTCTAGACCAGTACTAAACCAGAGCTGAACCAGGTCTACTGCAGCGTCAGTGCAGATAATAAACTGAAGCCGGTGATGCGCCTTGATGAATGGAGGGAGTGCGTTGGGTTCACTGCAGGGTCGTCTCGGGCGGGTGGCGCTCGCTCGGCTCAGGTCACTCACACTGAGAATTAATGAGAAGGAAGAGTCCGGAGCTGAACAGGGGCTAAATGTCACTTCAGGGGAAGAGGTTTTACTGGCGTTAGATCAAGTGTGTGCTATTTAATCAGCTCCATGTTTCAGGAGAGCAGCAGTGATACAAACAGGTGTTAAAGATCCTATTTGGTGTCGATTACTGACATGTGCAAAAACAAAATAGTGCATTAAGGCTGAGGAGAGTAAGTTTTACTTTTATATATTTTAGTGTCAGTTTTCTTTATTGTTTTACTAAACCCACATCTAGCCCTGGTTTAGACATAGACTGGCCCTGGAATAAACCTAGTGTAGATCTGTTGTAAGGCTGGTTTAGACCTGGTTTAATAATGTAATAGACCTGTACTGATATAGCCCTCGGTTAAACCTAGTATAGATCTAGTGTAAGCCTGGTTTAGTACTGGTTTTGCCCAAAGTTGACCAAAGCAATCCCAGAGCTGGCCTGCTTCGCCAATGGGTTCCAAAAGTAGCACGGTTTGTTGCTTTCTGGGGATGCTTTAGAGTGGAATTGGAATTGGAAACAGGTCCTCACCAACCCGACCCATGCCATACTCTTGGTTTAGTCTAGAATATATATATATATATAGATATAGATATAGATAAAGATAGCTGAAGGTGTCTCTTTCACAGATGACAGGAAAAAAACTGCTTTCTCCTGCTTAAGTTTCAGTTTGGTTTTAAGGTCTTTTACTTCCCCAGGATTTTGAGGTCTTGGATGTAAGTTTGGTGTTCATTTTGCCCTGTTTTTTCTCATATACGTTTCTTCACACAGCTCCTTTGTAATAATCTTGCGTTGTAGTTATGTTGTAGCAGTACCCTGTAGTTGTGTCTCGTGTTGGGCCTCGGTCCGATGCTCTGCCCCGGGCTCCAGCGCCTATTTTTAGAGCCACAACAGTCTTCACTCAGAGAAACCACAAACGTGACTCTTCTACCACTAAACTCACCCTCATATCTCTATTTACATGTTTAAATACATGCATGGTGTAAAGTTTTGGATAGGAATAGTTAATGATGATATAGACCACACAGTTTACATTCAAAGCCTTTGTCTATTCTGGGTTTAGTTCTGGTTTAGATCTGTTTTATTTATGTTAAACTCTTTAACTAGTCTTGGAAAATCTTGGAGATATACACAGCATTTTCCCATTGGATTATAAGTGGGCTAAACCAGGACTAAGCCCAGACTAAACCAGAAGTAAACCAGGACTAATCTAGAACTAAACTAACACTACACCAGGACTAAACCATTACTAAATTAGGAGTAAAACAGGATAAAACAGAGACTAAACTAGGACTAAAGCAGGACTAAAGCAGAACTAAACCAGGACTAAACCAGGACTAAACCATTACTAAACCATTACTAAACTAGCACTAAAACAAGACTAAACCATTACTAAGTTAGGACTAAAACAGGACTTAACCAGGACTAAACTGGTACTAAAGCAAGACTAAACCAGACTAAACGTGGCTTAAACAAGTACTAAGTGGGTTAAACCAGGACTAAACCATGATTAAAACAAACGTATGTAGATAGGGAATGCAAAATTTTATGTCTAAATAATCATTTGTCCTATAAATGTATTTCCAAAAATATATGGAAGTATTTTGATGCTTTGTACCCATTTTAAGGTAATATTTTCACATTGGCCTGACTTGTGCCGTCATTTAAAAACAAGAAGGGGCCATTTGCTCCTCCCTTTAAAAACGTACAGTTGTAAACAAAGTAGTGTGTTTTTGCAAATGTATAAATGTATAATGTGCCATAAAATCAATTTCTTTTGCCTGGTTCTGCTGTAGTAGAGATTCTGAGCAGAAACAGTTTGAGTTGAGGCAGAGGTCAGAGCTGCAGGGACTGGTCACATGAAACAGAAATCAGCCAGCTCTGTGGAGAGGCTTCAGGAGTTAGTCTATTTCCCGGGAATATGCTTCATTCATGTGTGATTAGTTCTGGTTTTAGTCCTGGTTTTGGTCCACACAAGGGCTAGTTGATCCCTTCCTGTGCACTAAGCCTTGAGGGTTTACTGTTGGTACCTGATCTGTCACAAGTACATTAAAAGAAAGAGGGCAGCTTTACTTCCTTGAATTTTTTGTATGCTGCCATTTAACTCCAAAATGAAAAATGTCTGCGAGGAATCAGTGGAAACAGAGCTGTACACCGTTTTTTTGGATAGATGAATGAGGGCAGACTGGATGTAGAGGGTTTGTTGATTGGTCAGTGCTTCCTGGAGTGGGCGGGGGTTTGTGCTACCGAGCATTTTGAGACCTCAGAAACTCGGCGCCAGAGAATAGAGGATTACTCAAACAGGCGTGAATGAAACAAAACACAACTCCGGGTTTGTTTTTGATGTGGGAACAATATTATATAACATGGTAGACAGCTCAGAAAATTCAATCTAGCATAATATATTGCATTTGAAATGATTTTTCATTTGACCTTTGACTTTTTAAACACTTTATTAGCAGTGCTGCTGTCTCCATCTTTGACCTTTTAAGCACAGTACAAGACTTAAAAAACTCCTGTTTCTGGGAACTATTTTTACTCTGAACATTGGCGTTGGCCCAACTTTAAGAGATAAACTGATAGAGCAAACTCTTCTGGTTTTATCAATAGAAATCAGCTGATGGGCTCACAAACTAGCTTGTAGCTCACATGTGGAGGATTGTAGACTCTCCTTGTTTAATAAACGATAGATAAAGCCATAAATTAGGCGGCCAAATTATAACATTTGATAATGTTGTGTTGTTCTTCCACCCATGAAAAAACGCCAAGATGTGATCAGTGGGAGTAGCCGACTGTTGAGAAAATATCACAGTATCCTATTGCAGAGTCAGCTTTAGATATTTAGACATTTTTAGTAAATTTACAGTAAGAAAATGTTTGTAAGCCTTAAATAATGAAATACAAATTCAGTTCTTCCAAGTAAATAAATGCAGGTCCTAAAGACAAAGCGCAACGAGCTTGCTTTTTAATTGGTTACATTGATGTGACTTGTATGTTTATGGCTCTATTTGAGAGATAATGGGCTCACAATTATTGATAACTAGAATAACTCTCCACCATAAAGCATTAATAAGTCTGTAATTAACAATATTTTACTGAAGAAATTGTTTAAATATACTGTATTGTTTATAATTAGGCATTTATTTACATAAGTATATTGTTTTAAAAAATCACAATTATTTAACTTTTTTTGCTGATTTTAATATATTTTTTCTAATATAAATATAATATAAAATATAATATAAATATAAAAAGCTGTTTAAATGTCTTTAGGTTTTACCCCCATCTGCTTCTAAAGGCCAGGTCTGTTATAATTTATAGAGCAAAGGAACGCGTGTTAAAAAAAACAGTAAACGTTTTTTCAACACATGGCTAATAGACCCTTCTAGGAATGACGAGGAATGAAAAAGTTGTGCACGCAGCCTGGTACTGAGAATAACATTCTATCCCATTCATTTCTACAAGGGAGCAAAATAAAAATATTAATTTAAACATTTTTGGGCAGCAGGAGCAAATGGTTGTTGTTTATATATTTGTTAAAAATTACTCTGAATTAATCTGACCCAAATCTGAGTCAGTATCGGTTGCTAAAGTGAACTTAAACGTAAAAGCCTTTAAACCTAAACGTAGGATTTGTTGTGATTGATTAATTAAATCTAAGCATACAATGTCAAACTACTGTGGTCCAAAACATTTCTGTTACTCTTTGTCCTGTGTAACATTGCAATTAAGAAATGTAAATTACGTAGCCTTTAGCTTATATGCTAATTATAGACGTTAATCGCAGCCTTAATTAAACTGCTAAACGTTGACACACTTGCTAATGTTATTAAACTAGGGTCTGATATTACTCACATGAGGTCGAGTTGTTGTCAGTTGCCAAACCTGTCTTGATTATTCCTAATTTGCGATGTTTGGTGGCTAGTGCTAATTGCTCCATTAGAAATGTATTATTGTCTTTATTAACTATGCAGATGTTCTGTTTACAAACACAAGAAGGGTGTGTTAGCATAAACAAAGTACATAAGTTAGCGTTGCCCATAACACTACACTGTTTTTGCCAAACTGCTGCCACATCTAAATGAGGACATTACAGCGGTAAAAAGACTAATTTCTCTGTGAATATTAGTGTTTTTAGCATCTGAGAGTCTCCACAATAGCATGGAGCATGGTAGCAAAAGCATTAGCCACAACACAGGAAATAGTGCGGCACTTGAAGGATGCTAAATTTAATCTGGCTAATTTTGTCACTCTCTGTAATGCATTGTGGGAAACTGAGTGTGCTACTATGAAGTCGCTTGCTGTTACTGCAGAATGATTTAATTACTCTGTAGTGCAGGATATGGGTGGTACCAGGGAGTGGTCGCTCTCCTGAGCTGAAGGAGGAATACCGTTACCGTGGAAACCATTCCCCGCCAAAATAAAAGGCCACAATGAGAAGAAAAGGGGCGGAAATAAAGGGGAGGAGAGAGGTTGGGGGGGAGGGGGAGATCTGAGGCAAAACCCAGGACTAAGCTGGGGATACATCTGGACTAAACATGGACTAAATTAGGGCTAAACTATGACTAAACCAGGACTAAACATGGACTATAGCAGGGATAAATCAGAGATAGTCTAAACCAGGACTTAACCTGGAATAAAAATGGGACTAAGCCAGAAATAAACCAGGACAAAATCAGTGCTAAAGCAGAAATAAACCAGGGCTAAACTAGGTCTAAACTAGGACTAAACCAAGGCTAAACCAAGAATACACCAGGGCTAACCCAGGGCTAAATCAGGACTAAAATATAGGACTAAACAAGGGGTATATCAGGTCTAAACCAAGACTAAACCAGGAATAAACGAAGACTAAACCTGGACTAAACCAGAGTTAGACTACGATTAGGCTAGACTAGGAATAAGCCTGGAATAAACCAGGATTCAAACAGGACTAAACCTAAACCAAGAATAAACCAGATCAAATCCACAACTAAACGAGGAGTGAACCAAGCCAAGACCAGACCAGAACTCATCCATAGCTCAACTATGATTAAATCTAAACCAGGACCAAAATAAATCCAAACTAGACCCACACATCTCCCCCCCTCTCATGTGTGCCTGTCTGCCTGCAGTCTAGCAGTGCTGGGTGGACTCTGGGGAAGCCCCGGCCTCTTGCGGGTGTGGTGTGATAAGACCCAGTTTTGTAGGTCGAGCAGATGGGGCCACGCCCTGCTCCCGGCTCGGCTTGGCTCTGTCTGCGTTAGTGCACAGCCCATGGGCAGCGTTAAGGCAGAGTGAAAAAATCCTCAGAGACCTCACGCAGTTGTACTCTGTGTACCAGTGAGAGGGAGATTTAACTTAAAGGTTATTGTACGACGTAGCTCTGGATGGATGGAGAGCTATGTGGCTAATGTTTGAAGCTAAAGTAAAAAAGGAGGGGAAAGTCCTGGTCCAGTTCAAAAAACTGCAGTGAAGACAACTCAGGTACAGACATAAACTTATTTATTGTAAAAGTATGTTTAATCACTTTATAGCATGTTGTGATTAGAATTATCTATGGAAAAACAAGCTCTTAACATTTAAGCTAGACTTTATTATCAAGCTCCTATTGATTGGTCTACATTAAATCTCCTATATTATGCTTTTTCAGTTTAATAGTTTTGGACTCCATTGCATTAGTACTTCATGTTTTATAACTTAAAATAATGTATATGTATGGAAAACATCTTCATTTGGGGAGCTGTTACCTTGACTTTGCAGAGGAAGCTTGGATTAGGTGTGTGGTGCCCCCTGCTGATAATGGTGGGGAATGAACAGGGCATAAAATGGTCATTTAGCATGGCTTTTAGCAACATGACGCTAACAGATAGAGAAATGAGCTGACGGCTTTGTAGTGATGGCAGTTTAAGCGCTGAAAATGACGAGCTCAGCAAACAGAATTACTCAAACAGGCGTAAGTGAAACAAAATACTACTTCAGGTCCGTTTTTGAGGTGGAAACAACATTATAACATGGTTACAAGCTCAAATAAGTCAATTTAGAATAAATAAATAGCCCCAGCTAACAGAGAATGTGGCTAATTCAGTACTATGTTGAGAAAAGGAAAGCATGAAGTAATATGCGACAAAATAATGCCAAAAGCTTTCGGGCCTTATTAATCAAGGTGGAAAAAATAAGTTTAGTTTAAGGTCAGCTCAAAGTGTATCACTGAGGCTGCTGTAGTTTGAGTTTAGACCCTCTGAGGCTGCTGTAGTTTGAGTTTAGATCCTCTGAGGCTGCTGTAATTTGAGTTTAGACCCTCTGAGGCTGCTGTAGTTTGAGATTTGACCCTCTGAGGCTGCTGTAGTTTGAGTTTAGATCCTCTGAGGCTGCTGTAGTTTGAGTTTTGACTCTCTGAGGCTGCTGTAGTTTGAGTTCTGACCCTCTGAGCTTGTTGTAGTTTGGTTAGATTTTGGAAAATCTATACCATTTCTTTCTCAGATATGTGTTTCTAGTCTTCTTGTGTGTCTGAAACTGAACACCAAACACTAGTTAGTTACTTTGAATATTTATGTAATAGTATACGTTTGTAGTAAACCATAGCCAAAAAGTGCTGGAAGTAAATTGATCTAAAAAAAAAAATCATCTCAAAAACTGCTTGATCATGACCTTTATATTTTAGTTCTTATTGTGTATTGAGTAACAGTTCAGTCATTGGTGAGCTGTGTCTCTCTGTGTGACTTATTAATGAAGTGCTGCCTGATGCTCACTGGACACTGAAACCTGAGAAACACAGCTAACAAGAAAAACCACCATACCAAAGCATTTTACCCATCCCAAAAATCTGGTCTATTTTTTTTTCCACCATTGCACTGATACAAGACTTAAAACAACTTGTAACCAATGCAATGTTTTCATAATAAAGTTATTTTACTAAATTATAATGGCTTTTTGCATGTGCTGAACTTTAACTGAACAACTATTTTTTTACTTCCCTCGTGATGACCCACTTTTGGGACCCGACCCACCAGTAGGGAACCAGTGGTCTAGAGAAGTGGGAGCTCTTTTGTTGTTGGTTTAGGCCTGGTGGTATGGTCTAGTTGAGCTTCTGCAAATCCACTGAGAGATAAGAGAGAAATGTGAACTATCCCAGGTGTGTGTACCGACAGGACCGAGGGGCGGGGTCTGAGGTCACCTGTGCAAATTCAGCTCTAATAAGTCATGTCTTATTACTTTTAAAATATCTTGGACAGGGGACGTCACCTCAGGAAGTACTAAAAGTGGGACAGTTTGTCGGGTTTTGCTCAAGCTGTAGACCTCTTCAGTCTTGGTTTATACCTTTAAGTCTTGCAATAAACAGTAATATTTCCATTACTTAAAACTGCTCTTCAGGGATTTAACTTTTACCTAACTTTTTATTTCAAGTTTAGACTTGCTGCCCTGGTTTAGCCCAGGTTTAGCCTTAGTTTAGACCTGGTTTAGTGTGGGTGTAGTCCTGGTTTAGCCTGGTTTTAGACCTGGATTAGACCTGGTTTAGACCTGGATTTGTCCGGTTTAGTCCTTGTTTGACCTGGTTTTGTTCTGGTTTAAGGCCTAAGTTTAGACCTGGTTTAGCCTGAGTTTAGTCCTAGTTTAGCCTGTGTTTAGACCTCAGTTCATTCCTGGTTTAGCTTTAGTTTAGTCCTGGTTTAGTGTGGGTTTGGTCTTTGTTTAGACCTGGTTTAATCTGAGTTTAGTCTGGGTTTAGTCTTGGTTTAGTCCTGGGTTAGTCTTGGTTTAGTCCTGGGTTAGCCTTAGTTTAGACCTGGTTTAGTCCTGGTTTAGCCTGAGTTTAGACCTGGTTTAGTCCTGGCTGAGCCTGAGTTTAGTCCTAGTTTAGCCTGAGTTTAGTCCTAGTTTAGCCTGAGTTTAGTCCTGGTTTAGCCTGAGTTTAGTCTTGGTTAGTTCCGTTTTAGTCTGAGTTTAGACCTGGTTTAGTCCTGGTTAAAGGCCTGAGTTTAGTCAAGGTTTAGCCTGAGTTTAGTCAAGGTTTAGCCTGAGTTTAGTCAAGGTTTAGCCTGAGTTTAGTCAAGGTTTAGCCTGAGTTTAGTCAAGGTTTAGCCTGAGTTTAATCAAGGTTTAGCCTGCGTTTAGTTCTGGTTTAGCCTGCGTTTGGCCCTGGGTTTAGACCTGGGTTAGTCCTGGTTTAAGGCCTGAATTTAGTCTTGGCTAAGACCTGGTTTAGCCTGAGTTTAGACATTTTTTATTCCTGTTTTAGTCCCAGTTTCGACCTGATTTTAATCTGGTTTCAGTCTTTGTGGCTCTAAATGCTGCACCTCAGTATTTCGTATCCGTCTGTGTAAAACCCCGGTCTGTCTGAGAGGAAGTCCGTTTGAGGCAGATTTGGGTCACACTGAGGTCAGCTCTATTTAAACACAAAGCCAGAGGAAACAGAGGGGGGTGTGACGTTATGACATCACTACGTCACACACGTCAAATACCTTCATGTCAAATACAAGACCACAGTCACATGACCTGGTCTAGACCTGGTTTAGGCCTTAGTCCTTTAGTGTTGGTGTGGGCCTAGTCTTGCTTTAGTTCTGGCCTAGTTCTAGACTACTTCTGGTTTAGGTTCTGTTTTATGTCCTGGTAGAGGTGGAAGAAGTACTTCAAGCAAAAATACTGTTACTTCAAAATAGTCTTACAAGTAGAGTATAAAGTTAAATGGCGTATTTACTGCTAATACCAGATTATTATTGTCACTACTACTACTACTACTACGACTACTACTACTATGATGATTACTACTTGTCGTCATAGTAGTAGTCTATTACTACAACTACTATTACTACGACTATAACTACTACAACTACTACTACTACTACTACTACTACTATGAATACAACTACGACTACATCTATGACTACTACTACTGCTACTACAATCCCTTTTGCTACTAAGATATAAAATATTTGTAATGCAATGTACACAAGTAAATTAGTTGAGTAAAGGTATCTAGATCTGCTTTGTGGTTTAGTCCTGGTTTAGTCCTGGTTTAATCCTGGTTTACTTAAAGTTTGAGGCTGGTTGGTTCAGTTTTTGTCTGAGTTTATTTCTGGTTTAGGCTGGATTAATCAGTTTGGTTTAGAGTTTCATTTTAAGATGTACTTCCTCATTTTCCCTTATGTGTTTGAGAAAAACTAATTATTCAGTCAACAGCAGCATAACAGAAGTCATCTTTGAAAAAAAAAAAAAAAAAAAAAAAAAACAGACTGAGACCTCACCTGGGCTTTTATTTTAAAGTGTTTTTGACAGAGGGGGGACTAAAGCAGCGACTGAATCTTTTAACCAATCACATGCTTAGAGAACAAAGGGGGTTGGTCCTGTTTGGATCAGAGACTTTTCAATTGGTTGAGTCCGAGCAGCTGCAAGTCCAACTGGAAAGAAACCAATTCCAGTTCTGGCTTCAATTGTTTACACCACAAAAAGGAAGAAAAAAGACAAACAGAGACAAAAAAGAGAAGCAAATCTTACAGTAAACAAAATAAAACACAAATGGTTGAGATAGAGGAGGCAAGCTTTGTTTAAAACTTTTTTCACATTCTCAAAAACTCAGCTACTGGGCCTTTAAGTCTGGTTCAGTCTTATTTTGCTCTTGTCTTTAGTCTTGTTTTAGCCCATGTTTAGTACCATGTATAGCTTGGTCTTGGCTTTGTTTCTTTTTATCTGGTGCAAGTGAAGCCCTGTGTTAGTTTGTCCCACATTTAGTATTGTTTTAGTCTCACTTTGTCTCTTGAATATTGTTTATGTGACCTTTTCCCATAACTTTTTCTTGCCCATCCTCAAATCTAAACTTGAAAAGGTCCCAGTTTTTGGGAGCGTCCGGCTCATTCCTGGCAGTCCTCAGCGGGACCCCTCCCTCTGCACACACACACACATATTTTTCTATCTCTGTGAGGACATCGCTTCACATTATACAAGCCACGGTATTCTAGTCCAGCATCATTTTATTCAAACTGGACAGAGAGGATTGAGAAATGAGTTCCTACAATGAGCACAAAAACTCAGGCTGTGGCTCTGGTGGAAGAGTGGTGGTCCTATAATCAGAAGGTTGGTGGTTCAAATGCTCTCTTCCCAGCTCTTATTGCCGTTGTGTTCTTGGGCCAGACCCTTCACCCACCTTGCTTGCATGAATGTGTCAGTGTGATTTTGTGTTTGGTGGTGGTCGGGGAGGCTGTACACACAGAATGGCAGCCATGTCTCTGTCACGCCGCCTGTTTATTAGCCCTGACTTATTTCTGTGAAGCTAGTGTTGTTTTATTGTGGAGTTTTTTTCATGATGCTGTCACCTTAAGTCCTAACTCGCAGGTCTTTAAAACAGTAGTGTGCTCTTTATACAAAACGCACTAAACCAAGACCCAACCAAGACTAAACCTAGACCAGGACCAAGCCAGGACTTAACCGTGACTGCAGGCAGACTGAATCTTTTTATTTTATTTACCTCAATAGTAATTATACAGTGAAGCATGAAATTATTCATACCCCTTGCAAATTCTGACTTAAAGTTACTTTCATTCAACCAGCAAGTTTTTTTGACCGGAAATGACACAGGCTTCTCCCAAAAGAAGCCTGTGTTTTTTCCACTATGATACAAGCGGTATCATTGTGGAAAAAAATATTTCTCAGCTTTTTTTTTTTTTTTTAACATTTGAACAAAAAGTGGCATGTCGCTTGAATGAAAGTAAGTTTAAGACAGAATTTGCGAGGGGTAATTATTGTAATAGTAGTGGTGTTAATGGTAGCAATAGTAATAGAGGAAGCAGTAGTATTAATACTTGTAGTAGTAGCTGGAGTAAAAGTAACAGTAGCAGCACTTTTGAATAAACTTTAATTAAATTGTTGAGCTCTTTTACTTCTACTTGACTAAAATTATTTGATGTCACAGTACTTTTACTAGAGTACTTCTTCCACTTCTGTCCAACAGTAATCTTCTAAAAAGGGTCTGCCTCTACTACGCTGTCTCTCGGGGGAAGGTGTGCTGGCTTTTTGTCATGAACCAGCAGGGTCTCTGGCTCTGGTTTTTATTTTACAATGGGGCCAAAAGCTCACGGGCTCAAAGGGGGGAGGGTTGTCGCTTTAGGGCCACACCCTTTCTGATTGGCCCGAGACCACACCCCGTCCTGGAATGTGCCAGACCAGGTCACACCCTTCATCAGTCTGAGCGTGGATGAGCACAGAGGCAGCAGCGGCAGCAGAAAGACAATAGAAAGGATTTAAGTGTGAGTTTGTGAAGGGAAAACTCATCACTGGATGCTCCTAAAGGGATTTTACTGTTGTTTAGAAGATAAAGTGACAGACAGAGGATTTTTAAAGGAGGAGAGAAGAGAGAGAGGCTGGTGGGACAGAGGTAAGAAGCCAATCAAAAATTACCTGGATTTATCTGTTTGCTTTGGGAGATGTGGAAAGCTCCAGTTCTTGTTGCACTTAGTGGCTGAAAAGTGAAGTGCAGGTAGTTTAGCCTTGATTTTGGTGAAAGCTTTTTATGGTGTAAAATATGTTTAAGCACTGTCTATGTCATGACAATATTTCGTGACAATATTTAAAAAGATTATGGACTGTTTCTATTAAAATAGGTCACTTTTTAAATTTAGAATAGGAAGGAGAGGTGGACTATACACTGTTTTAAATGGGATATATTATGCTTTTATTTATGTTTTTAAATCAATCTTGGTGTCCTCCAGAACAGCAGCATATTTTACAAACTTTAAAAACATGATGTGACTAAAAGATAACGTTTTTAATAAGTACTCTACTGGTCCCATAAAGAAACAGGTGAGGAGAGCAGCAGAGGGCAGCTCTTTGTATGATGCCATTTTACTGCAAAATGGAAAATGTCTGTGAGGAAGTGGAAACAGAGCTGTACACAGTTTTTTGGATAAATGAATGAGAGCAGACTGGATGTAGAGGGCTTGTCGATTGGTCATTGCTTCCTGGAGTGGGCGGGGTTCATGAGAGAGGCGGAGGTTTGTTCAATTGAGTGTTTTGAGGCCTCAGAAACTCAGTGCCAGATAATACACAATTACTCAAACAGGTGTGAATGAAACAAACCCAACAGCAGGTATCTTTTTGATGAGGAAACAACATTATAACATGGTAGAAACAGAGAAAAAGTCGATTTTGCATGATACAGCTAAGTTAAAAGCTTAAAAATTACTTTGAAGAAAATATGTAATTGTTGCTTTGTTGTTTTGCTCTGGTCATGTGATCAGGAAACCACCAATAAGTAGAGTTGGGCAGGACATTAACATGGTTTGCTAATGTCGTGAAGTTTAAAGGGCCCATATTATGCTGTTTTTGGTGTCTTTTATAATAATTTAGGACACATGATGGGGGTTAGTAGTTTTGTGTGTCAGGGTACGTGTCAAATATGGAGACAGCTAAAAGGTGTGAGGTGGTGACTTCCTGTTTCTCTAAAAAGCAACTGTAAACACGCCTCTGACTGTGTGCTAATGGAGAAGCCCTAAAGTGAAACTAAACACAGAGCTACTCTTTACTATCACTGTTTAAAAAATGACACATTGAGTTATTAATTAAACAGATGCATCAATAATACACTAACCCGTGGTGGAAGAAGTATTACATTTTTTAACTTAAGTAAAAGTACAGATTAAGTAGCAAATATATAACAGTATCACCTTAAAATTTTGACTTAAGTAAAAGTATAAAAGTAGTTACTTTCAAATGTACTTGCAAGTAAAAAAGTGAAAGTATTTAGCACAGACTCGATAACTCAATAATGTATTGAAAGAGAGGGATTTCCGTGAAAAATGTGCTGATTATGAAATAAATTAACAATCTTATGCAATAGAAGAGACTGAATTTGTTGGTGAGGTCTTTACTGCATCTATTATATTTAAGTACTGTGTGTCTATAATGAGGCCAAGACAAAATCAAATGATTTTAAACCAAAACTTTGTACTTTAAACCAACTCATAAAGTGGAGTAAAAAGTACAGATACTTGCTCTAAAATGTAGTGGAGTAAAAGTACCCCTTGTAAAATTTACTCAAGTACAGATACATGAAAATTGTACTTAAATAAAGTAGCGAAGTACTTTTACTTTGTTACATTCCTCCACTGACACTAACTACTTAAACGCTGTTTACATCTGCCTGTGCTGGTTTAATGAACAAGGAACAAAACTTTAAACTGTGCATTAGTGGATCCCTCCTTTATGTGGTTCTTTGAGTTTTTCTGTTATCGAGATGGAGGCTCTAAGGATGGGGGCTGTTGGCTCAAGTCTGGATTTGAGCACTGTGAGGAAATTATTGTGATACATGTCTTGAATGAGCATGGACTAAACTGGGATTAAACAAGCTCTAAACCAGGACTATAAACCAAGGTTTTGGACCATGTTTTGAAAATCTTCTTATGTGGACATGTCAAGACTGGTCAGAGCCTGAACGTGACGTCAAATATTTCTTCCAAGGAACCACATTTTATTTTTCCACATATTCACAGAGACTTCTCACTTCCTTTTTTAAATCGTGTGAATTTTTTTTTGACAATTGTGCAATCATTTCATATTCCTCTGAGGTGGCTCTAGAATAAGCTTTATGGTCTTGCTATCTAGCCTAAAGCTTCTTTTCCTGGTTTACACTTGGTTTAGGCCAGTGGTTCTCAAACTGTGGCCTCTTCCGGTGATACTCAGGAGTACTTTTGCAATTCAAGCCCTGATTTAAAATAATTTAAAGACAAAGAAGAAGACAAAGTTTTATTCCTGTTTTATTCTATTGCAGGGTCCTAAATTTGTATAGACCACTGTTTGTGGTTTAGACCTAGTTTTTATCTAATTTAGACGTGGTTTAGTTCTGGTATAGCCACTGATTTAGGGCAAGGCATTTTTCTTTTTTATCCATATTTTAGTCCTAGTTTAGTCAAGACTTAAACTCATTCTAGTTCATTTCGATGATCTGTGGACAACCAGATATTTTCTGCTGCTTGGTGTGAACAGTTGGAGAATCACTGGTTTAGCTCATGCTTTGTTTTCATTTAGTCCACATTTAGTCCATGTTTTTCGCCTTATCTCTTTTAGTCTCTTCTTGGTCTTGGTTTGTCTTTTTTTTTAAAAGTTTGACTATGTCCTATTAGTTCTTTTCTAATGCGGGGTTTATTCTTTGGCTCAGGACTCAATCTCTACAAAACCTGTAAAAGAAAGACTGAAAATCAAGACTTAACAATCTCCAAGACCTGGTTATGTTCTAGTGTTCTCCTTTATGCATCACCACCATTTTTTGTAATGGTCTAGTCATTCATTCCTCTTATTTAGCAGAATTTTGAATTATTGCTGGTTTAGTTATGAGAAAACATTTTTAAAACCTCTCTGGATGGATTTCAGAAAGTTCTTACTTGATGTAAACGTCTGTGTTTCTCCAGCTCAAAGGGGCGTTGGTCTGGTCTCTGCTGTTCTGTGGTTCAGCCCACTCCTCCTCCTCCCTCCCTCCTTGACCCACACCCTTTCACAGTAAAAGCATGTGAACCCCCCCCTCACCCTTCACAGCAAAATCCTGTGGACCACTCCAGTCACTATTCTGTTCTCTTTAGTAGTAGCCTTTCTCTGTTAGTCCTTCTCTACACTTGTTTATTCCTCTCTATATCTTATGCATTTGTAATGTTTATGCTTTTATTTTGAAGACTTTTTTTTTCAGATTAAACTAGAGGTTTCACTACTTCTAATCTCACCAATCCTTGATCTTGTTTAATCCTGGTTTATTTCTTGTTTAGTTTGCTTTAGATGTTGGTGAGCTAGGGAAGTACTCTTGGTTTTAGTCTTGTTTTATTCCTGTTTTTTCTGGCTTACACTTGATTAAATTCTGATTTATGTCTTGGTTTGGTTTTGTGGGGTTTAGACCTAGTTTAGACCTGGTTATGTCTGGTCCTGGTTTAGTCCTGGTTTAGACCTGGTTTATATGTTGGTAAGTTGAGTAAGTATTTTTGTTCTTAGTCTTGGTTTAATTCTGGTTCACTTCTGGTTGAATTCTGGTTTACATCTAGTTTAAGCCTTGATTTAGTCCAGGTTTAGACCTAGTTTAGACCTGGTTTAGATGTGGTTTTGTTCTGTTTTACCCTGTGGTTTATTATTTGATTTAGTCTTGGTTTAATCCTTGCTTTAGTTCATGTTTACCCTGGTTTATTTAACCCTGGTTTGTCTAACCCCGATTTCCTCTTGTCTCTACAGAGGCGGGCCCAGAAGAGAAGCCCCAGGGCCAATAACAAAGCTCCTTCTTCGGCCACTCCTCCCCCTTCTCAGGAGCAACAGGAAGTGAGATCAGACAACCAGGAAGTAGGAGACAAACCCACAGAGCGCGAGGAAGAGGAGCAGCAGCAAGCAGAGGAAACGAGGCAGCAAGGAGAGGAGACGACAGAAGAAGAAGAAGAGGGGAAGAGGCCGCAAGTGAAGGTGGAGGTGGAAGATATGCCGATCAAACCTGAGCCCGAGGAGATGGAGTGCACGGTGAGGAGCGAGCTGATTGGTCGATGAGTTTAGTGGGAATGATGCTGATTGGTTGGTTTATTGCAGGGGCATATTTTGTTGGTGGATGGGGTGTTTTAGTGTTTTTCAAAGTTATAAAACCAAGTACCACTTCAGAAAAGATTTAATTCTCTGAGTGGGTTGAATCTATGCCGAGAATGAATTTAGGCAGTTCTCAGTGAAACCCAGCACCTACAAAATGTGCCTAATAAAGTGGCCAGTGAGTGAAAATCCGAAGGATCTAAGGCAGGGGTTCTCAAACGTTTTGGGGCCAGGGACCCTTTACCCTTTATAATGCCCTCTGTGCCCGATCAATGTGACTTACACTATGCGTCACAATCATTTCAGGAGTTTTAAACGTTCTACAAATAAATTAATAAGGTTTATTTGCTCAGAATATTTATTTTATTGCTGCACTGGGTCTCATTAAGATTTATGAATGTTTAAAATTATATACCATATCAAAATTAATGATTATAAATTAGTATCAATTCATTTATTATTCTTTTTTTTTTCACAGACCCCCAGTCTGTGGTTGGAGAATGGTGGGTCTAAGGCATAGACATTAATATGTAGACGCCTTGTAAACTGATGGAACTGGCATGTTGCTTCCTTATGCACGTCGCTGCTGTTTGAGAATTCTGTAGCCCGTAGACTGTATTTCTACCAATAGCAATTAGCATTAGCCTTCAAATATGGCAAATTATGAATAATCAAGACAGTCAACCACTCGACCACATGTGAATAATGTCAGAGCTTGGTTAGAAATCATTACTGAGTGACTCCACTTTTAGAAGTTTTATTTAATATAACAATTAGCATATATATTAGCATGTCAGCTAAAGGCTAAATAATATAATACTAGGTTTTTGAATGTCTGATCTTCTGGACAGGAACACAGCAGTTACCGACCACAATTTATGCTGAGGTTTATTCAATCAATAAATCCCCACAAATCTTACTTTTATAAGGTGGCGTCAGGTCAAGGTAAGGTAAAATGAATGGGCCAAACGGGGCCAAACGGTGTTGGCTGGAAACCACAGAGACAGTCTCTCACCATTTACTATTTAATTGGTTTACGTCGTTAGAGCCATATTGCCCCGGGTGGCTATTGGTGGCGATTTTTGCTGAATCCTGACCAGAACAGACCAAAGCGGCCAACAAGGCGTCTACAAATTTATGTCTAAGGTCTAAACTCATGGTTTAAGGGAAGAACTTTAGTCCTTTAGCAAAGGAATCAGTACCAAAAGGAAAGTAACTTGCATACTAGATTTTTTTTCTCCTTCTTGAAATATCATAGATTACCACTTATGCATTGAAAGCGCATAAGTCATCTTAGAGGTAAGATCTTAAGCCCGAGCCCGAGTCCGAACCCGACCCGGCCTGAAATTCGGGTCGGGTAGAGACTAAAATGACAATCATTACGTTCGAGTCGGGTCGGGCCGGGCTTCTCTCTCGCTGACTTTTTTAATAAATATATGTTTATAAAAATGTATACTAAAACGATGTGTGGATACTAAACTAAGGAATACTTGTTATAAATAAATAATTTGGTTAAAACAGAGAAGGCGCTGTAAGGTAATTGCTATATAACTACTACTAAACAGGAAGCGCAGAGCCAGGGCACGCTTTGCGCACGTGTCGTGAATGTAATCTTCCCTCCGCAAGTCCGCATCTATTTTGTTTAGGTATCCCTGATATTGAGCAGCAAGAAGTCAAGGATAAACTTAAGACAGGGGAACTGAAAAGGCAAACACGCACCGCCGGTAAGAGTGAGGCTGCAGTATTTCTCCGCGTAATTAAGCGAGTGCGCATCAAGATCTCTCTTTCACTCTCTTTGTCTGGCCTCTTATTCTGTGTTCCAGCGTTATTTCGTTGTGCAAATGCATTTATCATGATCATAAAAATATGTAGATTATTTTAACCTTAAGAAATCTTGCGTTTTTTTTCTGCCAAAAATACTATGGGATAAATTGAAATTTCGGGTTTGCTTCGAGCTCGGGCCTGCAAATCAAGTTAATTGGTCGGGCTCGGGCTGGGTTGGGCTTTAATGCCCGCGGGCCTGGGTCGGGTCGGGCTGGATTTTTTAGGCCCGATCTTACCTCTAAATCATCTTCTTATTAATAAGCTCTGCCATTTTAAAAGCATTCAATTTGCAAGTTGGCAGAGTGGTTAGCACTGTGGCTTCCTCCCACTGTCCAAACACAGATGTATAGATGAGTAGTGAATCTAAATTGCCCCTAGTGAATGAATGTGAGAGTGAATACCGTTAGACCTCCGGCTAACCGGCTATTGTGCGGTACCCATGCTTCAGGCCCATAGTTGCTTACAAGCCTCAGCAGAAACAGAGGCAACACATCATGGATATTACATCATACAACACCACAACTTTAAAACAAGATATTTCTGATGTGGTCTCAGTCATTGTGCAGCTACATCCTATTTCTTCCATGTCCTGCTCTGTAATTACTCTATACGTTGCCTGAAGCTGTTTTCTTATGATTGTATATAATGATAGTCATAAAGAGAGCCAGCGCCTGGTTGTCTCGTCCAGGTGAGTCGGTCTTTTCTGTCTGACGTAGATAAACATGTTTTAGTGAGACGGACGGGGCTTTTGGACTGAAAGGCGTGGCTCTGATGGTGAGGTGAGGCCAGTCTTGTAAGATCCTAACCTAACCTGGGTTAGCCTTGGTTTAGCCCAGCTTAGACCTGGCTTAGTTGATGTTGGTTTGTTGCTTTAGCGTTTGCTTATTAATGCTAATTTATTTCAGCTAACATGGACCTAGTTTTATCTTGGTTTAGACCTGGCTTAGCCTTTATCCACATCACTTTTCACTGTAAATGCTAACAATGCTAACGCTCTCCTTAGAGACAGATGCTTGTTGTTCCTGACTCTGACTGGAGATCAATAAAGTGGGCTCTGGAGTCCCCCATGATTCAATGGGATTTGTCCCCAAGTCAGTGCATTAATCCATCTGAGGCCTTATATTCACTTCACTGTTGCATAGAAAAGCTCATTTAGCTGCAGGTTTAAATAAATAAGTGTTTAATTCAAATCAACAACATTAATTTTTAAAGACGGCCTTAAGTTATTTTACAAGACTTTTCCAAATGTTTACATCTGTAGTGAGCTAAAAGCAATAACAACATTGGATTAAACAAGGTACATAATTGAAGCATTAAATGTAAGGTTTCTTCTAGTTCACTCAGGTGGTAGTACCAGCTGTAGTCGTCATAGTAGCAGTATTGGTTCTAGTAGTAGTAGTAGTAGCAGTAGCAGGAGCAGTAGCAGTAGCAGAAGCTGTAGTGGTAGTGGTATTACCTTTAGCAGGAGTAAAAGTACCCAATAAAAATTTGACTTCAGTAAAAGTAAAAAAGTACTGAATATAAAATTTTCTTAAGTACAAATTAGAATTTTTTTGGAACAAAAAACTTTTAACTCCTGAGGCAAAATTTTACTCAAGTAAAAGTAAAAATAAAATAATCCAAAATTTACTCAACTTTAAGTGTTCTACAAAATGTTCTAGTAGTAATAGTAGTAATAGTAGTAGTAGCAACAGAAGGACTAGGTAATATTGCAGTAGTTGTGGTAGTGGCAGAAGTACTTTCTTTAGTATTACACTCATTTCTCATTTTTTCAATCTGTGTAAGCCTTTTGTCTCATTTATGCTTCACCTTCGACAGAGCCAAATATTGCTGGAAAGGTTACATGTTCCCTACAGTTTGTTAGTTTTCAGCACAGTCACGGTTTGGAGAAGCAGACAGGAGTAATAACACACAGACTAAAACCACCTACTGCTTTAATTGGGGCCTGGGAGAATTTGATTTAAACACCTCAGTGTCCATTTTGTGTGTAGAGGATATTCCCACAATGTCTGCTGCTGACCAGTGGTCCCAGTGCAGGTTTTAAAAATGGGTCCTAAGGTTTTATATTATTAGTTAAAATATATTTGTATGAATCATAAAAACATTCCCTTAAGATACATTCAGACTAACTCTCAGATGACACAGGTCTATTCTGGTCTTATATTTTGTAATGGCTTGGCAAATTTAACATTGTTTATGGTAAAGACTTGACCATAGACCAACAAGGGCCCACTCACATGGGACCCAGTTCAGTTAGACTGGCTGCGCTGCCTGATGCTACCCCCCTGACTACTACTACTACTACCAGTACTTCTACAGCGAAGAGCTTGTACTGGTGAGTTTTTGAAATAGCAGAAGCCTTGTTAAATTTTATAAAGGTGTGTTTTTGTCCCCTGTGGCGTTGTTCCTATCTGCTTTTCCAAACTGGGACTATGCAGTAAGTAACCTGTCCCCCCAAGTATCTCATATAGACCTCCACTTTTACTAAATACTGCTGGAGAGAGGGTAAGGCAGTGGTTATTGTCCGCATGAGTAGGAGGGGTGTAGGACTGTGGGTCTGTGGTGGATGTTGGGTGGGGGCAGGGTGTGGTGCGTTACATAAGGATCATTAGAGACCATGTGCTCGGCTCCTCAGTCCCCATTTCTCAAGATTCCTCAGATCTTTCTTTCTTTGTCTTTTTAAAGCTGGTTACCTTTTATATTGTAATACAAGCTAGCTGTGGAATTATGTTTTTTCATTGCAAGCTTAGTCCATTGGTTTATTCTTTGTTTAATCCTGGTTTACCTCTTGGTTTAGACTGTGGTTAACCTTGGTTTAGATTTGGTCCTTAGTCCTAGTCCAAGACCCAATTTCAGACCCAAGTTGGTTCTGGTTTAGTTCTTGTATAATCCTGGTTTATTCTTTGTTTAATCCTGGTTTACCTCTTGGTTTAAACCCAGATTAACTTTAGTTTAGTTTTAGATTTGGTGCTTGGTCCTAGACGCAAGTTCAGACCCGCTTCAGACCCAAGTTAGTTCTGGTTTAGCTCCTGTATAATCCTGGTTTATTCTTTGTTTAATCCTGGCTTACTTTTTGGTTTAAGTTAACTTTGTTTTAGTTTTAGATTTGCTTATTGGTTCTAGTCCTGATTCAGACCCAAGGTAGTTCTGGTTTAGCTCTCGTATAATTCTGGTTTAAGTTTTGTTTTAGTTCATGTTTAGTCTTAGTTTAACTCTGGTTTAGCTCAGTCTAACTTCCTCATTTAGTCCCTGGTTTAGGGCCAGTTTAGTCCAAATTAAGGTCTGATTCAACTATCGCATTATCCTGGTTTATTCTTTGGTTAATCCTGGCTTAGGTATTGATTTAGACCCAGTTTAACTTTGGTTTAGTTCTAGATTTGGTCCTTGCAAGTTCGGACAAAATTTTGTTCTAGTTTATCTGGTAATCCTGGTTTAAGTTTTAGTTTAGTCAGGTTTAGACTTTTAGGTTAATGCTGGTCTAGCTTGGTCTAACTTCCTCATTTAGTCCCTGGTTTAGTGCTAATTTAGTCCTTATTTAGTCCTGGTTTAGTACCTGTATAATCCTGGTTTATTGTTTGCTTAATCCTGGTTTATTTCGTAGTTTAGTTCCAAATTTCGGGATAAGTCTGATTTAGACCTGTTTAAATTCTTGAATAAATCTTTGTTTAAAAGGTACTTTTAGTCCTGGTTTACCTCTTTGTTTAGTTCCATTTTATTCCTGGGATAGCTTAGTTTCTGCCCAGTTTAAGTTCTGGAAAGTCTCTGTTTCAGTGCCAGTTGAGTCCTAATTTAGTTCTGGTTTAATCTTGGCTTAACTTTAAATTTCTCTTTAAATTCTTGATTTTTGTCCTTGGTTCAGTGCAAGGTTATAGTCCTGGTTTAGGTCTTATATAATCATGGTTTTGTTTATTCTTGCTTTAATCCTGGTCCATCTCCATTTAGTTCAGGTTTAGCCCAACTTTAAGATCTTGGACTTGCCCTTGGCTCAGTGCTAGTTCAGTCCTAATTTAGTTCTGGTTTAGATCTTGTATAAATCTGGTTTATTCTTGCTCCAGTCCTAGGTTACTCCACATTTAGTCTCAGAGTTTCGCCCTGGTTTAGTCCTAGTCTATGTTCTTGTTAAGTTCTGGTTTCATCCTTGGTTTAGACCTGGTTTTGTTCTTGGTTCAGCCCTGGATAAAAGCTTAGTATAGTCCCTAGGTTAGCTTTGTTTTATTCCTGCTTTAGTTTAAGCTGTGTTGCAGATTTTGCCCCATAGGTAATTCTTAACTCTGACTCTCTGAGGAGACCATGAATGTAACGTTAGCCCCCTCCACGTGTGATCTGACCACACCCCTGCTCTGTCCTGCTGAGAGAGAGGGGTGGGGGGTGGGGTGGGGCTGGACCAGGACTCGAATAGGGACAGAGAAGGGGTGCAGTGGTGGTGGGTGTGGCCCGACCGGGGGTGGGGTGCTGCTGCTTCAGAGCTGTGGGGGTTTTTGGATGTCCGCGCTGAAAAGGGTGGAGGTATTTCCTGTCAGCAGATAACGTCTTCAGGAAGTCGATCCTCTTCAGAGTTTAATCCTTGGGGACAAAAAGCATGAGAACACCTCATGTCTTGGTGCAGGGTTGCACCACAGTCGGCTACAGCTGGCCGTAACTTCAGAGGACGCGCATAAACCAGCAAAACTCTGCAGAAAAAAGTCAGATTTATGGAGAAAGCAAGGCAAGGCAATGGCCATTTAAATGTGTGGTCAGCTAAGGGTTTCCACAATATCTACTGCTGAGAAATGTCCCATATTTTGGTTCAGAGCCACATTGAGGAGCTTGAGTGCAGAGTCCTGGGGTTGTATAACCGAGGAACAGAATAAGAATCAGTCATATGTCAAAATAAATGGCTGTAAACCCCATCTATGTAACTCATGCTCAAACTGAGAGGAGATTTTTTAAATTGTAGCTGATGTTTGTTAGTAGCCAATGGCAGACAAACATAATAAAAAGTATGTCATTGCTCCTGTCTGCTTCTCCAAACTTTGATTATGAGAATAAGAATAAGTTATCCTTGGGTATTCTATATTGAAAGATCTCCTAGACCCATTTTAATGAATACTGGACTCTCAGATCACTCTTTTTGTTACATTTTGTTCTCTTGTACTCTATATACAACCTTTAACACAACGTACCAAAACAGCTCCAAGTACAACAAACTTATGTGTATACATGTTGATAAAAAGTAGTAGAAATAATACTAATACTACTAGTTGTAGCAGCAGTAGTAGTAGCAGTAGTACTAGCAGCAGCAGTAGTAGTAGTAGTAGAATATTTATCTGTTGTAAAATTAGAACTAGACAAGCAGATAATTAAAAGCTTTGGTTAATTTGAGAGGTCAGAGGTCATTCTCAGGGTTCACTCTTTTCCTTTTCTCCAAACTTGTGTGCCTGAAATGGGACGCTGCTTCTGCCTCGCTAACCCCCGTTGCCATGGTTACCACCTCCCTGCGACCTCCGACCCCCCACTTCCTGTTCTTCCTCCAGCTCCTCATTGCGCGCAGGTCACACAGACGTTTCTGCAAAACCTCTGAGGCTGATGTAGTTTGAGTTCTGCCCCTCTTAAGGTGCTGTATTTTGAGTTTTGACCCTCTGAGGCTGCTGTAATTTGAGTGGAAAGAAATTTGAATATTTGAATCAGCTCAAATTATGCCTTTCTCCTCTCTAATTGCTCATGTTTACCTGCATCAGTGCTGCTCAGTTTAATTGTGAATGCATTTTCCAATCCGTCTTAGCATCGTATCACATGGTGGAAAGGAATGTTTCATTGAAAGCCTGTTTGGGGCCTGAGTCCTGACGGTGCCAGCAGCAGCAGCAGCAGAACTAGGTCTCCCTGCCCCCCTCCCTCCCCATGGTCCTTCAGTCAGAGGCGCAGAGTTGAATACCTGCCAGCAGAGTGCACTCACTGGGTTTAAATCTGCCTCGAACACATTCACAATGGGCCTCTGTTTGTGGGGATACATCACCACCAAAACAACGGCACTCCAGGCCTGAGAGGAAGCACTGCAGGGTATAAAGACGTGAGGAGGTGTAGGATGCTGATCGGCGCATTTATTTAGGGCTGAAATAACAGAGATGATGAGGGAGGAAGGGAGGGAAGGAGGGAGGGGATGGTTTATAATGACGTCATCTTTGGGCAGGAGTGGATCAGCCTTCTGTACAGGGACAAAGAACAAAAAAAAAAAAAATACTCCAGTGTTGCACAGAAACATGTATGCAAATGTTAACTAACTTCTTACAAGCAGTGGCTCTTATTGTGATGTGTTGTCAGTTCTATATGCTTTGTGTATTAATAGAAGAACTTAAAATCAATTAACTTAAATCAGCCTCATCTAGTCCAAAGAGTACAGTTAGCATTTATAATTATTTTTTTAGTAAGACTTTGTGTATGACATGTATAGGTTGTGAGGAAGTGAAAAGATAGCTAAGTATAGGAAAATCAATCAAGAATTATTGGACTAAAGGAACTAACTTTCAGCTGCTCCCTTTCCTGACATAACCCTCTGAATTTATCTGGGCTTGGGAGCAGCATAAATTATTGCTTGAGTTTTATGCTCTATGTCGTGGAATCAAACCCCTGACATTCTGCACTGAAATTTAACCACATTGAACTAATTTACTAAAATATCATGTAATATTGGTTTATAACATAATTTTATTTAATGTAAACAAATCTGCTGAGCTAACAAACATCTAGGCCAAGGATTACGGCTGGCGGATCGATCTCCACTAGCATTGCAAACTGTTGTTGTGTTCTGGAGCAAGGCATTTTACCCACCTTGCCTATGTGTTTAAATGTGTTAGTGTCATTGAGTGTTGGACGTAATTGTAAAGCGAGTGTCCAAGGAAAAAGCCTTCTGTGTAGATTCTCAGTCATTCAGTAGAATGAATTCTGCAGAAAAGGTTGAACAAACCTCTTTGCTACAGAAAAGGTTTGTTGTGAGTGGGAGCTTATAAAGTAGTTCCCTCCCATTAACTTCAGAGGCACCTTATGCAACTGGCTCAGAGGTAATGACCCTGCCTCGATCACTAGTCCCAATCCAGTCCAGGAAGGGAAATATAAGCTCCTTCTCCCTCAGCAATTTTCATTTGAAATGACGAGTTCTTCAGTGGAAATGACGAAACATCTTCTTAAGAACAAACCTTGTCCAGATGACCTTCTTCTTTAACCGTTTTTACTGACCAGAAAAGCGCTATTTAAGTCATTTTTATTTTTTGTCTGTGAAGTGAGATCCAGCTCTGTAGGTTTTTAAGCTGTAGAAACCTTGTTGTTCCAAAAGCATCCCATATAGCCCCATAATCAGACATAACACAAAGCTCATTGCTCCTGTCTGCTTCTCCAAACAATTATTGATAATTACCTACTGTAGAGAACAGTGATGAAAGAAGTACTCAATTTCTTTGCAGATAGAGGAGCAAAAATAAAAAGTAAATGTGTCACCTTAAAATTTCTACTTAAATCAAAGTATAAAAGTACTCACTTTCAAATGTACTTGTGGGTAAAAAAGTAAAAGTATTTCACACAGACTCAACAACAATGAATGTTTAAAATGTGAGGCATTTTTGTGAAAATGTGTGCTGATTACTAAAGAGATGAACAAACTGGTGCAACAGAAGAGACTGAATCTGTTTGTGAGGTCTTCTGTCTTTATTATTTTGATGTTTCTAAAGGAGTACTGCATCTTTTATATTTAAGTAGTAAGTCTTATATTTTATTAAGTAAGTGTATCTACAATGAGGCCAAGACAAAAAAAACATGATTTTAAAACAAAACTCTAACCAACTCATAAATGTAGTGTAGTAAAAAGTACAGATACTTGCTCTAAAATGTAGTAAAAGTAAAAGTACCCCTTGTAAAAGTACAGATACATGAAAATTGTACTTAAGTAAAGTATCCAAGAACTTTTACTTTGTATATTCTGCTACTGGTAGAGAAAAGGTTACCTATCGCAGCCTACTACCTTCTAGTTTTAAACAAAAGCTGAATTGTCTTCAGGTTAACTCACTCCACTCCTTTGTCAACACTAGACTTTAAATTAACTTATCACCGCTCATAAATAGCATTAGACATTAAACTCGAGATGATCTCTAGCCTCTCTCTGCCTCATGTTTTCCGGATACGATTTCATGTTTGGAGGTTTTGCGGGCTGCTGTTGTGGGACTTGTCTGGACTTGTCGGATTCGGCAAAGCCCTACTTCTGCAGAACGTGTCAAAAGGTCAGTCTCCTGTCTGCCGCTCAAACAGATATCACTCAGCACAGCTCTCAGGGCGTTCATCCGCAAGAGAAATATGACTTCAACAGCTCTGTGAAGATTAGTAGCTGTATTTGCATAAGTATGTAAAGCACACAGTTAGGTGACTCTAGGAACAGTGCAAAGGACATTCACGAAAAAACAATATCACTTAAAAGAAAGGCATGGGATTATGATTAGTGTTTAGACATAAATAAATTAGAAAAAGTCAAATGCCATTAAACTGAGGCTGCTCGATTATGGAAAAATGTATAATCATGATTATTTAGGTCATAATTAGAATGATTAATTATTAGAAATGATTATTAATGTACTGCCAAAATAATAACCTGTAGAAGAAGAGTAGTTTTATTGTTTGTGTTAAATGATACATAGCACTATAGTATAAGACTTTGGACAACGTTGTGGAAAAACACAAGAGTGCATCTAACTTTGACAGCTCTGTAATGTCCCTACATATGGATGTAAAGAGTATGCGCGCCATTCAGAGTCAAATTTAATTTAATTTGATAATTGTTTTTGTCTCGATTATATAGATTTTGTAATTGTTGGGAGCCAAAATTGTAATCACGATTAAAATTCAATTAATTGCACAGCCTTACATTAAACCATAATGTGAATGTTTTAACAGATGATTAAAGCTCATTAAAAACAGCTTAGAGGCATTACTTCCTGTTTGTATACAGGCTCATGTCAGCAAATTCTGGATAACTTATTGACGCACACCTCCAGAGAGAACAAACTGAGCATCGCTGAGGAAGAAGCACGCTCACGTTTCATTTTGAGCACCTGTTCTTGCTGATGGTTTATGAACTTTTTTTTTCCACCAACAGCATGTCCCTGCCAGGCTACCATAGCTGTTCACATCCTTTCAAAAATAAGAGTACAAGGTTGAAACTGCGGTCTGCATCCCATGTGAAATGATCAAAATGTAATTGTTATGATAAGAACTCAAGTTGACTAAAGGATTTGAGTGATTCAAAGTGGGAAAAAATATCATCAATAATATATCTATGGCACTTTTAAGGAGGTGAGCAATTTTGGTTCTAAAGGCAACACCTTTAAATCTGTGTTGTTTTCAATCAATGACATGTCCAACACCATAATAATATATAAAATTTCATTTTCACAGAGCGCTTGTATGTTTAAAATATTTCATTTTTGGTGGTTTTCTGATTCTGGTTTAAAATATTTTACAATTGTCTGTGGGTTCTCAGTCTTTCCGCTTTTCTGATTGGATGATGGGCAATACAGTTTTAGAACCAAAACAAAAAATGTGAACATAAACAACTTGGCCATTACTTAAAAAAAAATTTGTATTGTGAATAAATCAACTGTACCATTGTTAACAGAAAAACTAATATTTGATTTAAACATGTTTACTCGTATCTTACATGTTTGCTCATATCTTGGGAAACGTGGGTTATTTATATTTATATTTTATGAAATATATAAAAAATATACTGCTCATAGCACCTTTAAAATATTAAAATAATTAATTTTATGTTTAAAATATTAAAATAATTAATTTTATGTTTAAAATATAGAAGTTGATTAGAATAACTGAGTCATTTAAAGCGGAATAATTTAAAAATAAAATATTGTAATAACACTTTTTAGGAGGTGAGCACATTTGGCTTACACTAAAGGATGAGTGTAAGTTTGTTAAAGGGCCGCTTATAGGTTAAAATAGTTGAGTGTTCGTCAATTTTCATCCTTCATCTCATCACATCCAAGTATGTAAAGTTTAGGACTGTTTACTTAGTCGAATAATAAGTCAGTGAGGTCTTGTTTGACTAGACTAAATTTTATTGGTTGATTAGTTGTGTTGTTTGTTGACTATAACCGTTTCTTTGGTCGCCAACAGCCCTATAGCAAAGTCAAACCTTTTACTTACAATTGGACTGGTAGAAACATTGTGCACAGACCTTTGGGTGTTGAGTGTATCCAGGCGTTGGGTGGAGAAACATTTGCAGGGTGGGGTGAGCTCACTGTTGTCGGGTGTGGTTTAAGCTCCTGTGACTTACATTTGTTCTTTGGGTGGAGCGAGCATCCTGGGTGTGGGGCTTGTGTCCATGTGGTGGGTGGAGAGGGCATGTGTTTGCTGGGTGGGGAGACTGTTAAGGTTATGTCGGCTGGTCCTATATATACTGTAACAGTGGTTTTTATATTTACAAACCTCTTATATCTTCTCACAATGGTAAAGAATCCCCTGAAATGTATACATTGTTCATTTACTGACTCCTTGTGGCTGGAGTTAGTATTTGTGATTATGTTTATTTTATTTAACATGGAAAAGGTGCACATTAATTCACATGTATTCATCCAGTCCAGCATGTAAATGTGCACACAGGCTAATTTTTATCTGTAGTCCCATTGACAGGGTCAGGTTGGAAGAAAAAGGACACATAACAGTCACAAAGCAAACAATGGAGGCCATACACAAAAAGACAGACAGGCCCGCTGACAGGCTTTCAGGGGCCTGAGGCAAGAAGGCTTCACCTGGGCCCATTATATTAGAAAATATAAGAAGAGGGACCATTTCGGGCCGCTCTGACCCTGACGCCTGAGACAACAGACCCCTCTGACCCCCCTTTCTGTCGACGGGCCTGAAATATCAGAGCAGATAAGTGAAAACCAGAATGCAGACACAACAGACAGAGAACAGCAGCAGTCTCTCCATAGACAATAAAATAACAAAATAATAAAAAAAAGCATTTGTTAGTTAAAAAACATATTAATTCAAGTTATGTGGACTCGTGTGATTGTTCAGCAGTCACTGTTTAATGGATCTGTTAAAGGTGTTTAATGATGTGAAGTACGTACGAAAAAGGCTGACTGTCCAAATGACATTTTTCTGAATGACGCCTGGGGACTTGTATTTAAATTTAACTGAATGAACTCCTTTTAATAGTGGTGGGGCCAGACCATGAAGAATTTTATAGACAAGTAAGAAGTCTGAATAAACAATATTGTTGTCCCAACTTAAAAATGATATATACTCAGAATCTTAAAATGATGATATAAGTTTGACTTTACTGGCACTTAAGTATAATTTTTGGGCACATCTTATAGAACGGTGCTTCCCAGCCTTTTTTATGTTGTGTACCCTCTCGGCTTTTGTCACACCACGAGTACCCCTCACTCATACGTGTTGATGATTCTTCAATAAGTAGACATAACAAAACTCTTTTTATTAGTACATATAGACATTTTTAAACCTAAACACAACATGAAATAAAATATAACAGAAACTCCTTTAATATTTATTTATTTTATTATATTTATGTTTAAAATCACCGAAAAAAAAAATAAAAAAAAATCTTAAATCATAATAACTTTACCACAAAGAAAAATATCAATAATTTTAATAACTCCCCTATGAAACATGTTATTAAACCTAAATAATATGTAACAAGAATAATATTCTCCTTCATCATTATTTATCATTGTTTTTAATAGGTTTCAATAGTTCAATATTAAAAGATGGCAAATATTTTCTTATCTTTTTAATAAATTCTCAAATAAATCCATGTACCTCCTGCAAAGTACCCAAAGGGGTCCAGTACCCCTGGTTGGGAAACACTGTTCTAGACCCATTTCTGATATTTCCTGAAAGTTTCATATAAATCTGACCATTACTTTTTGAAGGAACTTGCAACCAGATGTACAAACAAATGATAAAGAACATTTCTGGTAGTACGTTGTGTTTGGAAAAGGATTTTTAAATGTTTGTAAGTCTGCCGTTGGAGTGAGGCAGTTCCAGACTTTCTACAGGAGTGGGTGGGTGGGTCTTGTGTGCGAGGGTTGGGCGTAGAGCATGTTTGACTGTCGGGTGGAGGGTTGAGGGGTGGTGGTGTTTGGGGTGGAGGTGGAGGGGCAGTATGTGCTGCTGCTGGGCCAGGCCTCTGTTCCCAGCTGTTCTCTGGGCTCCATGTCTCCATTGTGGCGGCCTCAGAGCAGTGTACGTTACACGAGAGCAGCCACAGCAGGTGCAGCTCAGAAACACACACCAGCTCGATCTTTATCAGGTCCTACATTATACACAGGTCTCTCAAGGTCTGGTTTAGACCGGGTTTAGACCTGCTTTAGACCAGGTTTAGATCTGTTTTACACCTGGTTTAGTCCTGCTTTAGTCTTGTTTTAGACCTGCTTTAGACCTACTTTAGACCTACTTTAGATCTGCTTTAGACGTGCTTTAGACCTGATTCAAACCCATTCTAGACCTGTTTTAGACCTGCTTTGAACTGTTTTAAACCTGGATTAATCCTACTTTAGACCTACTTTAGACCTGCATTAAACCATTCTAGACCTGCTTTAGAACTGTTCTAGAGCTGGTTTAACGGTTTTAAACCTGCTTTAGACTTGCTTTAGACCTGCTCTAGAACTGGTTTAGTCCTGGTTTAGACTTGCTTTAGACCTACTTTTGACCTGGTTTAATCCTGCTTTAGACCTGCTATAGTCCTGGTTTAATCCTGCTTTGGTCTTGATTTAGACCTAGTCATGCTTCTACCACTGGGGCTGAAAATGTTTAACCTCAGACTTGGTATGATCAGTGTCTTTATAGAAACAGCAGAATTTGTGCCAAACTTTGCGAGGTTATGTCCTTTAGTTTGTGAGATGATAGGGTTTTAACTGTCCTGGCCGCCTTGGCACAAATAAGCGGACCTTAGACTGACTTCAGACTGACCTTGGCCCATTTCAGTTCTCTGCTCTCTCCCCATGACCATAACTGGACAAAACCATCAACAATATGTCCCGCTATACTTGGGTCTTTGTATATTTTAGGATTAATTTACTCTCATAACCCTGATGTTGCAGTATCTCGTGTATATATGTGTGTATTTGGAGTATATCGTGTATGTTTCTGTCTGTATTTGACTGTGTACAGTTGCCTCGCTGTTGAACACGGAGCGGTTTCAGATCCGTTCACTGAACATGAATTAATTGCGAGGCGAAGACTGGTGACCCATTTTACAGCAGGAACTGAGGAGAGGGCTTCTCTGCACAGCTCTGTGCACAGAGATTTGTGGTTATAACATGTTGAGTCCAGTATCCCAGTACAAGGCTAAAACATGAAAATACTCAGACATTTTGAGATGATATATTTAAATAACTTATGGAAAAATACATTTAAATTTTACATAAGGTTTGGCCCCTGATTTGGCTTTGTTTTGGTGAATTTTAGTCCTTGTTTAGGCTTAATTTAGGTTTTGATGTAATCCTGTTTAACCCTGGCTTAGTCCTGATTTAACCCTATTTTAGTCTTGTTTCCATTTTGGTTATATATAGCCATAATAATAGTGCAGGTTTAGACCTGGTTTAGTCCTAGTTTGGACCTAGTTTAATTACGATTAAAGCCCTGGTTGCATTTCTGACTTAGCACTGATTTGGTCCTGGATAGCTCTAGTTTAGTCCTGGTTATTGCCCTGGTCTAAACCTGGTTTAGTCTTGTTCTAGTCATAGTTTAGTGGTGTTTATAGGCCTGGGTATAGCCTAGGTTTGGTTCTGGTTTTATCCAGGTTTAACCCTGGTCTAGTCCTGGTTTAGTCTCTGGTTAAGACCTGGTTTGGACAGGTTTATATTTCTGCTTTAACCCTGGTCTAATCGTGGTTTAATCTCTGGTTCAGACCTGGTTTGGACCTGGTTTTAGTCCTGTTATAGTCCTGTCTCTGAAGAGCCTGAGGATGATGCAGTGGAGGAAGTGGGCGGGAAAAGCCCTTCGTCGCCATGGAAACTGGAGCCATCAGCTGATCCAGCTACACAGCCTTTGTTTAGAGTCACACCCTGAACCTGGACTATAACCAGGACTAGACCAGGACTGAACCAGGACTTAATCAGAACCAAAGCAGGACTAAACCACAGTTATAACCAGGAAAAAAAAAACAGTCTAAACCGGGGCTAAACCAGGCCAAAACCAGGTCTAAACCATAGGACTAAACCAGGACTATAACAGGGTTATAACAGGACTATAACCAGGACCAAACCAGGCTAAACCAGGGATTAACCAGAGCTAAACCAGAGACTATGACTTAATTAGAATCAAAGCAGCTATAACCATTACAAAACCAGGTCTAAACCACAGGTAAAGCCATGGCCAAAACCAGGGCTAAACCAAGACTAAACCAGGGCTAAACCAGGGCTGAACCAGGGCTAAACCAGGGCTGAACCAGGGCTAAACCAGGGCTGAACCAGGACTAATCTAGGACTAAATCACTGGTAAATCAGGATCAGTTTTTAGGCCACAAGTACACTAAAACCAGGTCTAAACCAGGACTAAAACTACATCTAAACAAGAACTGAACAAGGGCTAAGCAAAGATTTGTTCTGCCCTGGTTTATTATCTGCTTTTCCCCATTTCAGGTTAATATTTCTTTTGTTTTCTCAGCTCCTTTGGGCCTGAGGCAGGGCACAGACACAATACATGACTCCAGATGATATGTTTACCACAGTGTACATTTCTGAACTAAATTCTCCTGAGTGTGGACGACATGTACCAGTCAGTCCTCTCGTTCTCGTTCAGCTCAGGCCCACACAGCAGCCATTGTTTAAGAGGGTTTTTTCTCTCTCTCTGTCTCTCTCTGTCTCCTTCTCTCTCTGGGCTCAGTTGCAGCAGTTTCACTGGACCAGAGCCAAAGACCGGGCCCAAGCATTTACGAAGTCCAAGAACACACAAGAACATAGTACTGGATGTGGTTTAAGCCTGGGGTAGTCCTGTTTACCACAAGTTTTATTTTGTTTTTGATTAGATCCACTTTAGTCTTTGTCTTGTT
Organism: Bostrychus sinensis; assembly: GCA_020698575.1. NCBI lineage: Eukaryota > Metazoa > Chordata > Actinopteri > Gobiiformes > Eleotridae > Bostrychus > Bostrychus sinensis. The sequence goes on along the minus strand of CM036244.1, from coordinate 11,108,540 downwards.
GTAACATAGTCCCGATTTTATAGACCTGGTTTTGGTGCTGGTTCTGTTCTTGTTCAAACATGTAATTATCAAATTTATTAATTTAATGATTAAACTCTTTATAGACCAATTTATTTATAATTTAGCATAGATTTATTACTGAAGAATTTAACATTAATAACCTAAACTTATGTTGAGGTAATTCTTTGTTTGTAACTAATTAATTATGTGCTTACTAATCCTTAATTAATATTTAACTAATACTAAAATGAAAAAAGACTTACGTTGGTTTGTGAGACTTTTGTATTATATTATTGGTTCTCAGGTTGTGGCATGGTAACACTGGTGGTACGCAGTCTTCTTCTGGTGGTTCTCAGGAAGTTGTATTCCTGTTTGAGGCGTGCTATGGTTGGGGCTTAAAGACTACTGCTAAATCTGGTTTAGTCCGGGTTTAGTCTGGGCTTAGTCCTGGTTTAGCCCTGTATTCAGTGCTGGTTTAGACCTGGTTTCATTTTGGTTTAGTCCTAGTTAAGGGCTCATTTAATCCTGGTTCCATTCATGAAAGATAGTACTTGAAAAGCAAATCATTTCTGAGGTGGTACTGACATGAAATAAAATACAGCTCTATATTTTTACATGAAACTAGCTCTCTGTCAAATCCTTTTTTTTTTTGTTTCCTAATTGTCTCATTTTGTCCCATTTCCAGCAGGCGGCCCTCAGCTGCTGTCCCATAGAACTTCAGATAAAACTGGAGCCTGTTGCGTTCAAAACCGAGCCCTCGTCGCCCCAGGCCTGTCCCACCGAAGACCAGACTGAACCAGTGGACCTGTCTCTGAACAAGCCCCGGTCTCCTCTCCCGGCCTCCACCTCAAGCCCCGCCCTCAACCCCGCACCCAGCATGGCCCAGCCGGGACTCACCGCCACACCCGTCCCGACCAACGTACAGTCTATAGGATCTATGGTAAGGACATCTTCAGTCTCCATTTGAAAATATTAAATAGCCCAAAGACCAGGCCAGCTCCATTTAACCTAACTTGGCCTGTCCTGTTTATTTCAGGTCTTATCCCCGGGATCCATCCTGGCGACACAGGGGGCCGGGGGCCAGCAGATCCTCCATGTGATCCACACAATCCCATCGGTGAGCATGCCCAGTAAGGTGGGGCAGCTCCAGACCATCCCGGTGGTGGTCCAGTCCCTTCCAGTGGTCTACACCGCCATGCCCACGGACGGGGTGGCGACGGCGGCCATCACCGTCCCGCTGATCGGCAGCGACGGGAGATCGGAGGGCTCAGGTGAGGAGAGAGGGGAGATAACGAAGACTAAAGCAGGACCTAAACAGTGATAAAACCAGCACCAAATCAGCGAATAAATTTGATAAATATTGGTTCTAAAAATAGGCTTGGTACAGGAATAAACTGGGACCAAACTATCACTAAACCAGGACTAAGGACTGGTCCAGGTCTAAATATTAAGTTAAGCTAAAACATTGAATAATGATACAGAAAAAGTAAAAGAAAGAACATGGACTAGGACTAAACCAGGACTAAACCAGGGCTAAACCAGGGCTAAACCTGGGCTAAACCAGGACTAAGCCAAACGTAAACCAGGGCTAAACCAGGACTAAACCAAACATAAACCAGGACTAAACTAGGACTAAAACAAAAGTAAACCAAGACCAAACCAGGGCTAAAATTGGACTAGATACAGAACACACTAACAAAGTCTAAGCTAATTTTAGTGTATAGACTATACTTAGGCTGAAACTGTAAATATTCTCAAAACTAAACCAGGACCGAGCTAGGAATGAATCAATAAATAAATAAATGTTACCATTTATACAGCTCTCTCCACCCCCATAAGCACTTAAAGCGCTTTACATCAAGAAACCATTTACCCATTCACTCTATCCCACACATTCATACACCAGTGTACACAGATACTGGAGACAAGGTCTGTAAAGTGCCTTGCCCAAGGACACAACACCGGTATGCAGCGGTGGGGGCCGGGTTTGAGCCACCAACCTTCTGGTTAGTGGACGAACAGCTCCACCACCTGAGCTACTGCCGCCCCGATCAAACCAAACCAAACGTCTGTAACTTGGTCTAAATCAAATGCATAGGTTTATATAAAGCCTTTCGACCAATATGTGAAAAAAATTTGATTTGCTAGGCTGGGGTCTGACTCTTAAAGCCAACATGGCTGCCACATTCTTCTCATTCCACAAAATAAACAATTCTCAGGAAGGCAGCATTCTTCCTGTTGTATTGATTTAGTTCTAGTCCCTTGTTCATTCTTTTTATGGAGAAATGTTCCCATCCCTCATCATTCTGACATTTATTTTTTCTTTCTTTCAGTTCGTATAAAACCCGGTTCAACGTCTCCGGAGATCCACAGCGACAGTGACGCCGAGAGTGGAACCGAGTCGGGCTCAGCTTCCCTCAGTGCACAGAGCATCGACGCTGGGTCAGTACTGTCCCCTTCAACCCAAAACTACTAATAAAACAACTAATTAACAATATAGTACTGTGCTTTAAGACTGGCCATGACTGAAAGAAATGTACTTACTTAGGGCCTTGTTTTTCTTTTTTTAGTCCAGTGTTTTCCGCTGGGTCTACTGTCAGTGAATGCACCACAGCTCCAGCTCTAAATGGGCTTGGGGGCCTCTTAGTGCTTGTTTATTGCTCACCATGGCTATGTGCCCAGACCTGGATAAAAGGTTAAGTGGACTTCTGTCATGGTTCAGGGGTAAATGCTCTATCCATTGAGTCCTATAGCCTTAGAGCTCACAATAAGGTACACTGTAAAGGAAAACAATGTTGCAAAAACTCAAAAGTAACGTGATCTCTCAAGATTTTTAGTTTTGGGGACAACTCAAAGTTTTTTATTTTCAAAAAAGAATATATTTTTTTGTTCAATTTAACATTCTGTGTCTAAAAACTTTTATTTTTAAAGGTGCTATGAACAGTATATATTTTTTATATTTCATAAAAATTACTCATGTGTCCCCAGATATGAGGTGAACATGTTTAAATCAAATATTAGTTTTACTGATAATAATGGTATAGCTGATTTATTCACAATTAAAAAAATATTTTACATAATGGTCAAGTTATTTTTGTTTGCATTTTTTGTTTTGGTTCTGAAACTGCATCACCGATCGTCCAATCAGAAAAGAGACCATTGTTTTGATTTAGACTGCAGTACCGTTTTTAAACCAGTATGAGTGCATGCTGCTTACGGTACCTTTAAGTTTTACTCACTATTATTATTTTTTTTTAACTCATCTTACAGCCAATGGACTATCCACTGTTTCTAAAAAATATTATTGATTCTATTAAAAACTTAGTATACTAAATTTAACAAAACAATTTTACAATGTTAACAACTTTTTTCTGAACAATGGACAGAAAGTTGGCTTTAAGATGAGTTAAAAAATTAGTGAGTAAAACTTAAAATTGAAAGTTTTTAGACATAGACAATTAGGTGAACAAAAAATATTAGTTTTTGAAAAGTTGCCATGTTGCCTTGAGTTTATGCAACATTATTATTATTATTATTTTTTTTTTTACAGTGTAACGTAAGGTATATTTTATTGTCCCCATAGGAAAATTTGTCCACTGCATTTGACCCATCCTTCAATGCCGCTGGGGTTAAACCTGTCAGGAGCAGTGGGCCCTTCTCTAGATCTGAGCCAGGATCTTAGTCAGAAGTACCTAGCTGTGGGAATTTGCCTATTTTGCATGTTTTGGGTTGATCTGGGGAAAAAAATCATTAAAATTTAACTTTGATCCATTTCTTTTTACTCATGCTCAGGTTTGTTTTGAATAGACCCAGTTTCCTGCATTACTGCAAGCAGATTAACTTCTTGTAAAGTCCTGAAAATACCTTAGTAGTGTGCACAGTGTGATTGGAGGCGACAGGCCAAAGGAGTGGGACGCTAATGCGCAGTGGGGGATTGTGGGTAATGTGGTCCTTTTGAGCCTCTGAAGCATGACTCATTACATTAGAGCAGAGCTGGCGTGACTGGACACTTATGTAACTCACAGAAAATGGATGTCTCAGGAAAAGGAAGGTTTTATGAACAGAAATGTGAATTTTCTGAGCATCCTTTAACAGAGAAGTTTAATGTTTATTTTTTTAATCCCAAAAGTCAAACAGAACCTAAACTGGACCTAGGACCTTGACAGAAGAAATTGCCATATTTGGGGAAAAAAAAGGCGGAGGTCAAGATTTTTGAAGCATGAGAGCCACAAACTTTACTGCAGTTTAATCTAAATCAGTGATTCTCAAACTGTGGTCTGGGCACCACTGGTGGCACACGGGCGTCTCCTGAGGTACTCACGAGGAGATTTAGTCTAGTTTTAGTCCTGTTTTGGTTGGGGAATGAAGTGTACACCACTGCTTCGACCTGGTTTAGACACAGTTTAATCCTGGTATTTTTCTGGTTTTAGATCTGGTTAAGTCCTGGTTTAGACCTGGTTTTCGCCCTGGTTAAGTCTTGGTTTAGACCTGGTTAAGTCTTGGTTTAGACTACAACCCTAAACATCCAATACAAGCAGACCCTTTTATAAGCATGTGAGCATGTGTCTTTGTTTTCTAATGCATTTTTCTGTTAATCCCTTTGGTTCAGCCTTGGTTTAGTTCTGGTTTAGACTTGGTGTAGTCTTTGTTTAGACATGTCATTGTCCTGGTTTAGACCCACTTTAATCTGGTCCTGGTTTAATCCTGGATTTGTCCTGTTTTAGATCAAATTTTTTTGTTTAGACCTAGTTTAGCCATGATTTAGACCTGGGGTAGTCTTGGATTAGTCCCAATTTTGTCCCTGTTGTCTTTATTTTCTAATGCATTTTTTCTGTTTATGCCTATTTGGTTCAAACCTGGTTTAGTCTTGGCTTAGACATGGCATAGGCCTGATTTAGACATAGTTTATCCCTAGCCCTCTTGTCCTTGTTTGGTCCTGGATTTGTCCTGGTTTAGACCAAATTTAGTCCTTGTTTAGTCCTTGTTTAGACCTGATTTAGACCTGGTTTAGACCTGACCTGGGGGAGTCCTGGTTTAGTCCCTGTTCTTATTTAGTGATGTATTTTCTGTTAATCCCTTTTTGGTTTAGACCTGGTGTAGTCCTGGTTTAGACATGCCATTGTCTTGGTTTAGGCCTAGTTTAGTCTAGTCCTGGTTTAGTCCTGTATTTATTCTTGCTTAGACCAAATTTAGTCCTTGTTTAGACCTGGTTTAAATCTGATTTAGCTGTCTTTTAGAGCTGGCTAAATCACAGAACAGGTTTCGCCTTGTTCTCTCTTTATTTTGTAATGCATTTTTCTGTTAATCCCTATTTGGTTCAGACCTGGTTTAGTCCTGCATTTGGCCTGGTTTTGTCTGTGAATTTTAGTCTTTGTTTAGACCTGGGTTTGCCGTGTAGTCTTAGATTACCTTAGATAGGTTAGAAACCTTAGATAGGTTTAGTCCCTGTTTTGTCTTTATTTTATAATGCATATTTCTGTTTATTCCTATTTGGTATTTGGTAATCAGACCTGAGTTAGTCCAGATGTAGATCCACTGATCTAGAACATTAGTCCAATATTAATATGAGCTATTAGGTTAATATTATATGTGCCTTTTACTGCTATATTAGTAACATCAAATCCATTTTCTCCCAAAGCCTTTTCCAGATATTTCTCATGACAGACAAACAATTCCAGGTACATTCAACAACAACAACAACAACAGTAGCATCATTTCCACATAAAACCCAAACAAGTTGAAACACTGATAGTGAAACGCTTCATTTGTGGCTCCTCTGTTTTCGTGTGGAGACATTATTAACAAACGGGGCCACACCCGACGGGGCGAGGCAGGTGTAACCGTTCACCGGGCGGATACTGCTGTCTGAGTAAGGGAGTGTCCTCAGAGAGACAGAGCAGCATGGCCTGATGGGATATCTGTGTGTGTGTGTGTTTGTGTGTGTTACTGGGCAGGGCAGTCCCCACGCTGCTTGTAAACAAGATTACGTAATGCTCTGGGCCGTCACTCACACCTCCTCCATAAAAACAAGAGGAGACAGAGACAGAAAGGGCTGTGGTTTCAGTTTTTAATCAGTTTAATTCACAATAAGACTTGCAAATTTCACTATTATAATATCTGTTCCTCTAATGTATCCCTATATGTTGTCTCTAATGGTATACTCCATTTCAAATACTATTCTGTTTCTGAGGATATTATTGTTTTCATTGCAGCCATTGAAGAAAAATATGAATGGATATGCAAAAATACTGTACACAAAGCACTAATGTGGTGTAAAGCATTAGATAACATCATGTGATAAATGCTGCCCCCTAGTGGACAAAAGCAAAACTGCTATACTAAGACACAAATGCTGAAAGATACATGACTTCAGTTCTCATGTAGTACTGGAGCAGGAGGAGAGAAAGTGCACTCCTGAGCTCTTGTACAGCCTTTTTACGTTCCCGGTACGTCGGGATATTGATTTTACCAGTTCGGTAAACTAAAACTTGATATAAATGATGAGCATGAAGTGAGCCAGATTATGCACCAGCAGCCTGCATGCTGTTTTAAAGGGGCTGTTTTAAATTCATTTTTTTCCCCACAGACTAAAAATTTCCCTTTTTTGCATTGATTTTTAGCCGATTTACGAAGAATTGTTACATTCCTAAAGTAAAATGCTTTAAGTCTTGGTGTGCTAAAATGGAGTATGTTGAACGTATCTGAGGTTGATTTAGGCTTTTGTTTGTTTTTTATTATAAAAAGAATATGGCAACCTTCATCAAAATTTGATATTTTCAGTAGAATTAAATATCTTAAAAGCAAAACAAGATTTATTATGAAATTTGCACTGTATGTAGAATTTAACCGTAGCACACAGCAAATCTTGGTGCTATAACTTTATGTATAAACAAAATATGTGAATTTGAAATTCAAAATGGCAAAACGAAATGAAACATTACATAACACACACTATATGTATTAATGAATCTTAGTAACGCCAGAATAATAAGTCTCAGCTGTTCTGTGGGCAGCAGTAGCTCAGTAGGTAGAGCCGTTCACCCACTAATGGGAGCATTGGCCGATCAACCCCAGCTACCAACTCTGTGTTTGTTATGTAATGTTTTATTTCAGCTGCATAGTTGGTATGTTTTAAAGACATACGCTGCTTCTTTCATTTTTACAGCAAAACCTGGCAACAGTTTTGAAATTTAACATTCCAGCCCCACCAATGTGAATTTTTCAGATTTGCTACCAGTCTAGCAAATCTACACTGAAATCTCAACAAAAAACAGCTTTACATGGGATTAAAACAGGCTTTTAATAAACTTAACAGAGAAACTATATTCAATCTCCCTGTGATTTACTTTCGGGAACTTCTGATCTAATATATTTTGTTGCTAAGATCCTGTTAATATTCACCTCATCTTGTCTGTATTTGTTTTAAATATGTCTTTTTTGTGCTGCAGGTCGGTGATAGACCTGGAGCAGGTGGACCCAGACTCTCCGGACGTGAAGCGGCGGAGGATCCACATGTGCGACTACGAGGGCTGTAAAAAAGTTTACACCAAGAGCTCACACCTCAAAGCTCATCGGAGAATACACACAGGTACAGGAAGTGACCGTTAAAAGAACCTCTGTTTGGAGGAGCAGACAGGAGCAACAATACAGGCTTTGTGTTTGTGAGGACAGGTTTAACACAACTAAAAAGAAGTTAGCTAATTACTATCAGAGCAAGAGTGTGTTACATAGAAGAGAGTTACAGAGATTTATTTTCACATATGTTTTTATTCTGTCCCTCATTTAGCAGCAGTAGTAGTAGTAATAGTAGTACTAGTAGTAACAGTAGTAGCAGCAGTATTAGCAGTAGTAGTAATAGTAGTAGCAGCAGTTGTAGTAGTAGTAACAGAAGAGTAGTAGTAGTAATTGTAATTGTAGTAGTAGAAGCAGTAGTAGTAGTAGTACTAGTAGTAACAGTACAGTAGTAGTAGAGTAGTTGTAGTTGTAGTACTTGTGTAGTAGTAGTAGTAGTAGCAGTAGTAGCAGCAGTAGTAGTAACATTAGAGTAGTAGTAGTAGTAGTAGTCACTGTAGAGTAGTAGTAGTTGTAATAGTAGTAACAGTAGAGTAGTATGAGTAATAGCAGTAGTAGTAGTATTAGTTGTAGCACCAACAGCAGCATCAGCAGTAGTAGTAGTAACAGTAGTAGTAGCAGTAGTTGCAGTTGTACAACCCCAGAACTTAGCTCTCCACAGTACAAGCTCCTCAATAGGGCTGTAGTAGTAGTAGTAGTAGTAGTAGTAGTAGTAGTAGTAGTAGTAGTCATATTATCACAATATCACAATTAACTGTTCCTATTTTCAGTAATATATGGTTTAGTCTGTGTGTTTTTGCCCCTGTGTGCTTCTCCAAACTTGGTGTCTGCTGTCAGATATTTAGCAGAGTAAAAGCTGAAGATGTTGAGGTTCTCTCTGTTGGTGATGAAGAGGCAACAGGGACAGCTCACGTTAGATGTTTTGGGAGATAGGTTTTCCAGACTGAGATGGTTTGGACATGTACAGAGGAGGGACAGTGAATATATGGGCAGAAGGATGCTGAGGTTCAGAGCTGGGGCCCTAGAGGAAGACCACAGAGGAGATTTATCGATGCAGTGAAAGAGGACAGAGGATGGTGTGAGAGAAGAGGAGGCAGAGGATTCACTGTGGACACGGGAACAGCTGAAAGGAAGAGAGCACTTTAATAATACCTCTTGTTGTTGTGTTTGTCCCAGGAGAGAAGCCGTACCACTGCACATGGGAGGGCTGCACCTGGCGCTTCGCCCGCTCCGACGAACTCACGCGACATTTCCGCAAACACACGGGCATCAAGCCGTTCCGCTGCACCGAATGTGACCGCTCCTTCTCCAGATCGGACCACCTGTCTCTGCACCGGCGCCGCCACGTCATGATGTGAACTTTGACCCCCCTATGAGACCCACCACAAACCCCCCACACAACTCTGCCCCGGTTCAACCTCATGTTTTTTTTTTTAAATTAAAGTCATGGCAAAAACATACAAGACTCCTGCCCATGTGAATAACAGTGTACAAGTGTCATTCAAATTGGCAGCTTTTAATACAATATTTAAGACATTTTCCACAGGGAAAGACTCTTTAATGTTTTTTTTTCTATAAATCCATTTATAATTTGAACATTTAACAAAAATGTACGACAAACTGTACATCAAGTCCTTATGATAAGAAAGCTGTTAATAATTTTGGCGCACCATTTTCTTCCTTCAAAAGCTTCTGTTCTTTTCTGTTTTTTTTTTTTTGTTTTTTTTGTTTTTTGTTTTGTTTTTGCCACAGTGTGTCATCTGCTTTATCCTGGTTTGGGACCAGCACAAAAAGAGAACACTGGTTTCTGGACCAGAGCTTGGCAATTAACACTAGCCAACCGGCCAAATGCAGGTAGATTTCCATTTTGGCCAGTAGCATATTTGGTCTCATAGCCACTTTGTCTGCTTGGATTATTTACATGGATTTGAACTAATTTAGACCTGACTTTCTGCTGCTATGCTTAAAAATCCCCACTATTTAATTCCTATAGTAAATCATGAGTGGAGAGACAAAAAGTCTCTTAATTGAAAACATGAATTACAATTTAAAAACTACCTTTTCAGTGGTTTTCAAAATAATTATCCTAACAACAGATAATTGTCTTATATACTACACATAAATCAGCATTTTAACATCTCAGCTATGGCTGGCAAAAACCTAAATGGCTAGTAACCTTTGAAAAACAATAGGCAAAAATGTTAATGTTGTTAATATCTATCCAAACCATTTATCATTTTCAGCTTACACGTTATTTACTTTACCTTCACTGAGCCAGTTAAGATTACATTGTCTTGCTGTTCCAAAATATTGGAAACTATATTTTAAAAGGGTATTTCTCTATCAAGTATTCAACTTCAGAGCTTAAGAAAAATTATGCTACAGTACATTTAGTAAAGGCACAGATCAGGCATAACATTATGACCACCTGCCTAATATCCACCCAGCCCCATAAGCAACAAACTTTCTATCAGAACCAACACTAATATCTCTACTTCCCACTTGCATCACCTGTCTGTGGTCATAATCTTACGCCTGATCTGTGTGAGTCATACTTCTCTGCATTGAAAATAGCCTGATGGTGATTTCGCTTTAATGCATTTCACACAAAATAATTTAGCTTATAACTTTCAGGTGTGCTCAAAGAAAAACACCAGTGTTCCTCTTCCCTGTAGTTTGTCCTCTCTGGGCACCTATAGATTTAAAAATAGGAAGTGGTTTCAACTGTAAGTTACAATGTTTTGCACAATTAAACAGATCTCCTCCATGACAGCACAGTGGTTACTTCCCCTGCCTTTGGTGCTTAAGGTTAAGCGTCAACCAAAAACTCCATCCAGAATTTGTACTAGTCCCAAGCCCAGATAAATAAATGGAGAGGATTGCATCAGGAAGGGCATCTGGCATAAAAAAATATGCTACAGTGATACAGTGGGTTCTATACAGTGATAAAATGGAAGCTTTTGTCATTATCCAGCCAGTATTTTACGTCTGTATATTTACCATTAAAACAGAAAAACTTTTGCTTCTAAAAAAAAACAACAAAAAACGCACATTTGTAAGTTTTTTTGCAGGGCATTACATTTCTACCCACATTTCTCTGATTACCTCATTAAAAGCTGCATACTTGTGTTACATTTATGTACCGTTACAACATGGGCAGGTTATGTTTTTGTCTCATCGCCGTCCAATCACAATCCTCCTAACATCCTCCGCCATTTTGGACTCTCCTCAAACTTTGGACTTCGATGGACGACAACAGGGATCCACGCATCTCCATTCAACACTGTTTTTTAAGTGAAATATTTCAGGACTTTGATGCCACTTCAGCTGCTCTATAATACATTTATATTTTTAACTGGGGCCTGGATCAGGATGTTTGGCCCGATACATTTTCAGTTGCTTTTTGTGACATTTTTAATGAAATGTATCAGGATTTTTTAACCCATATGTGTATATATGAGATCAAATTAAAAGAAAAAAACAATTAAATTGTATTTTAATGGCCGGGATGGCTGTTTAACTCCGCAATAACTAAAATGAACTATGGAATATGAACTTGTCATTAGCCATAAGGCCAGTGTAGATCCTTTATAATTGACTGTTGATGTCTTGTTCATCCATCCAGGCTGCAGTCTCAGCAGAGATGTTCAGACCTCCCTCTCCCCAGACACTTCCTCTAGCTATGCAAAAGGCAGTGTAAAGAAAAGCAGTTGTTTTAGTACACTGTAAGATAGAAAAGTGACCCAACTGGTCTATAAAGAACATCCTAAGGACAAAGAAAGACAAAGATAAATCCTGGCCAACTATACACATTTACATTGGAAAAAAATATGGGTTAAATGGGTCTGAAGTACCTTCCCTTTACAACCATCTTCTGCAAGCATCAGATCTTTTTTGCCCCATTGAAACTTTACTTTTAATGGCCAATATGCAATGCTGTATTTCTTAGCATTTTTGTTTCTAAACCAAGATTTTGTTTTTTAAACTTTAGTTTTATTAGCAAAACACTGACTTTAAGGTCTCAAGATGAACTTAAAACAGCTCACAAAAGGTAGATGCCTTCAAACAATATTTCTAAGAAGCTAAACCGGGCTCATGTGGTTTTTAGAAGTCACTGCAACTTATTTACATTTTTACAGTGAACAATGTCATATTTTTGCATATAATCTTCTAAAAATATATTGTTTTTTGCTAAGTTAAAACCTATACAAAATTTGGTCTTTTGATTAGAGTTGAATTTTCATATAATATACATTTTGTAGATGTTTTTGCAGCTGAAGTGACATCAAGAAAAAATATTTGGACATTTCTTTAATTTTTTTTTTTTTTTGGGGGGGGGGGGGGGGGGGTTAAACCCAAATTTTTCCCACATTTTTTCCTCAAGGAGCTTCAAGGCTGTGAACTCTCTCTCATACGTATCTTTCATTTATCTCCA